>JANZLQ010000031.1:19407174-19437577 GCA_026212715.1 Elanus axillaris | reverse complement strand
AAATAAAAGAGAAAAAAAAAAAAAATATAGCAACTAGATTACTTAAAAACTTCCCCCAGGACTATAAATTATACGGATCACATTATCATTCAGTGATACATACCAGATTATAGTAACCCATTCTGCTGACTATAAATTAAGAACTTCTGTCCTGTCCCTTCCTTTCCTCTACTTGGTCCCAAAGGGGAGTCTCCAGGGGATCCTCCCACACACAGGAGAGACTCTTCATGATACGACAAAGTTAGTGCTTGATTTCTCAGTTAAAATGAAAGCTGTATTTGATCAAAATAATATTATATATATTTTTAATGAAGTTAAATAACTCATAGCCACTAGAAAAAAAACAGAAAAAAAACCTTAGGCATATTGAAAAGTTGTACATGCAGTGTAATAGCTGCTCTTTACTTTAGGATTTTCAGAATCTGTTTCTGAATCTAGCAAGTTCATTCAGCATAACTTTCTCTGTATAAATAAAGGGCCTAAGCTCCAGACACAAAGGTGTTTGAAAGGGGATGTAGTTTTGCAGTAAGTTTCCAGCAGGAAACATGCCTGGTTCAGAGGCAGTTCTTCTCCAACGTACTCATGCAGCTGCCCATATACTGCACTGGTGAGAGTGGATGCTGGCTACACCTCTGGGGGCTGATCCCAGGGAATCTGGTTTTTAGAAGTAAAAGCTAATGCTAAAAGTTTAGATGGGTTACTTTTGTTTTTTTTTCACATATACACCAACACATAAAGACATTGTGCTGGTGTACACAGTCATCCTCTGCATATTTGCAGATTCATTGGAGGGGGTAGGGAGAATCTGTCCCAACTTGTTAATAGGGCATAAACATACCCTGTCTGCTTCAGGGTGACCATGAACTACAGTTTGCTGGATTCAGGAAGGGCGTCTGAGCAGAAATGTCATTATATGATTGCTCCATTCTTACTTAAGCCTGGTTTTCATCACTGCTGGGTAAAGGGTACTGGGCTGGATAGACTTTTGCCCAACCTGGGTTTTTTATTCTTCTGTTAGAGCTGGTGCTAGTCCCTCAAAGCAGGCCAGAGCTGCCCTGGGTTATACTGGGGCAGGGACAAGCATGGGCTGCTTCTATAGATCAGTGAATTGTAACAACCTTTTTTGTACATCACTTTTTCCAGAGGGAAAATAAAAAAGCTTTAAAAAAAGGCAAGTCTCTGACCCAGATATGTTGAAAATCACATTAGCTGATACTATATGACTCTTGGAATCATTCCTGGACTTCAACACCACCTGTGGACCCCAGATTTTGCATGTTGTTTAACATAACTGGTTTAACTGTTTATATCAAGATAAACTGGGGAAGTCAGCTCTAGAATAGTGATGTAGCATGAATTCAGTAATGTTCATAATATGCAGTGTGATCACTATGTCATATACATATATAAGCACAGTAGTAGGAAAAATATTCACTAGAAATCTTGACTAATGGGGTAACAGTTATATTTCTTGGTACATTACTGATTAAACTTCAGTAAGTGCACCTTTAAAAAAACCCCAAAACACCCCACAACAATTACCACTGCATTTATTCATTGTAATTTTATTAATACCAAAATAAGTGATTTCTTGAGATGCCTCTTATAAATTATTAGCTAGAACAATTTCTCAGTTTCATTCACTTTTGTTAATAAGGGTGATAAAGGTCAGCAAAAAAATCACACTCTGTATTTCCTACTCAGTAGGTCTTAAGTACATTTTTCTTTATGGATTGACTGAGGTGGAAAAAGGTAATTAGGCATCTCATTCAAAAAAATATATATCTGGAGAATAGTTAAGCTTGGATATGATATATACTGTGTGATCTTGTGGCTCAAGAATGTTGGGACGTTTTGTTATTGGGTGTTTTGGGGTTGGGTTTTTTTTGTTTGGATTTTTTAAAAAACAAACCAACTGTGCACAAGATTATGTAAGTCCTTTATTTGCTCTGTCTCTTTGGCCTCTGCAGTAGCTCGATAAGAAGCATTAATGTGTGAAAGTAAACAAGACAATTTTATGCACACAGCCCTTCCTGCTTGTTCTGTAGTGCTCTGCTATATTGTACATATCAACAGAAAGGCATAATATAGTTCACTAATTGTGTTTTTACTTAGGATCATTGTTACTATTTATATTGTATCAACAATGGTTAGGAAAACCTGCCTGTGAAGTCCATTCTGCTAGTTACTGTACTAGCAGTATTGGCTCAGGAAGCATTTTGAATTTAAGCAGAGTCAAATGAATGATGCTGAGAGTAAAGTTGTTCAGCTCCTTACAAATGATACCTAGTTATGTCTGTTACTTTCTACCTTTAAAACCAGCTTTTGTGCCTAGGGGGCTGGTTTTATTTGAATTCACTGAGACAGAAGTGGTTAACTCTCCAATGCACTTTTGAAGACAGATATTGAATGGCCTTTAAATGCTACCCTTGTTGTCATGTACACATTACGAGAGGATTAAGGCTTAAAATTCACCTGTTCAGCTACAGAGTCAATGCCCAACAGCACCTACAACAGTCTGCGTACCTGGCTAACACCACTAATACTTTGACATTCTAGTGGAATTTTCCCCACTTCTAATGTATAAGCTATACTAAGCTCTTTTAGACGTTAATAAAGAAGATATAAGGAAGCAGAAACAATGGAATAAGTTACTTCAAATCCTGCAATTCAAGACTGCTTTCAAAAATCACTGAGTTTTGCTTATATACTTATTTAGGAAAATAAATACTCTTAAATGCTTCCATACTCTGGTATGCAATTCTGACATGCTAGCAACATATAGCATAACATCATCGGTTCAACATTTGTTTCTTTTTCTTGAAAAGAGAGAAAAAAACCCGAGACATGAGAATTTTGTATTGTTATGTTACTCTGTAGGAGAATATAAGTATTGGACTTTTTTTTTTTTTAAAGTTCTGAAATGTGGTTCATCAGACCAGAATCCAAACACTTGTCAGAAAGGATAGCTTTTACATGTTTTTATCTGGGAAGCACTGAAGCTATTGATTTTTAAATTTAGTCTTGTCTTTTCAGGGGCACACTTAAAAGGGTATCAAGACTGCTGGAACTTACAAGGCTCAGTTTAAGCAGAGAGTGAGTTGAAATAATATAGTACTTACATTTAATTTTAGAAAAATATATTTTCAGAACCTGCTATGCATAAATCATATTTTATATCTACAAGAAAAAAAAACCAGTCTCAAATTCACAAGAGTCTAATTCACCAGTTCCACTGTGATTCTTCCTTAAATTATTAGTGTTCAACAGAGACAAGCAGAGGGAAGGAATGTTTCTTGTATTTATGCCTCAAACACCTTCCAAAGATTCAACAGAATTGTCAGATAACCCACACCTATGAACTATATTACATACAAGCCTGCAATTTACATAACCTCAGCCTGTAGTACCCTGATTTAAAACACTGAGGATGCCAGGTTTAGGCTAGGGGGGGAGTCAAAGGCAAGTGATAAGTTCCTTTAAGCACTAGTGTGGCAGAGGTCCAGGAGCTGGTAATTAAAGTGAATACATAAAAGCAATCAAGAAAAGATTATTGAAATGTTATAAAGGATGTGCTAGAGGCCATAAAGCATTTTAAAAATTGAATTTGTTAGAACCAATATTACTTGGGCTATTTACAGAAAAACATATTAATCAATGACAGTGATTCAAATATTTGATTCTTTCTGCAGAATTTTTATGAGGTGGTGAATACCTATTTGGGAGATTTTTTAAGATGCTCAGAACACCTTCCCTCACTCTGAGAGCCCAGGACCTCTGTATTACAGGTGGTGTCCCGTCCCCCCCCCCCGTAACATCTTNNNNCCACAGTCATGAGTTCCCACTCACAGCAGTGGGTTAATGCCCCAGTGCAGCAACTGTTAAGTATTTCCTGGTAATAACTAGGCACTTTTTTGTGGTTCCACTTAAAAAAGATCATCTTTAGAAACCTTCTTACACAAGAACAAGCTACCTGAGGAGCACAACCTAAGATTAACATTCAGCCATGAATACTAACCATTAAACTAGGTCTGAGAAGATGAGATAAAAGTCTTCTGTTTGTAGTGAAAGGAAAGTCAGTAAGAGGTCAGACTTACACTACCTTTTGGCTGGCTTGCTCTTCTCAATCAATCATGAGAAATTAAATGAAGTCTCACTGGAAAAGATTCAATCTACATGATGTTATGCTTGCAAAATGATAAATTCGCAAAACCATAAATTTGCAAACTAGCTATTTGGCTCGAAGGGGAAAAAATGTTGAATAAACTACAACAGGTAGTTTTGCTACTCAGGTACACCACAGTTGGAATTAATTGCCAAAGTAGCATTTAATACAGCAAAATCAGCACTTCTGCACTGGTGCAAGTCTGTGGCATAGTTATCTGCAGAACCAACCAGGAATCTTAATTCTTTTTGAATTTGCTTCTGTTGAAGGAAAGTGTTTCAAATGAGGAAGCATCATAGAATCAGTTTGCTTTCCTACTAACAAACTAGAAAATTCCAGTTCATTTGTATGGGAGTCAGCAGTGCCTATCTAAGGTTCAAATCAATTTATGACGGTAAAGAGAATTTCCCTAGCACATCAGGTCCCCTTTATTATTCTAATCAGTTACAGCTGCAACAGACTTGAAACAATACCGATTTCTGAAGAATCCAAGCATGAGAATTAGACATCTGGCAATGAGTACTTAAGTGATATACACCACTCTTCCCCAGAAACATCTGAAGAAAACCAGCCAAAAAAGGGAAGCAAAGGTTATTAATTCTTGTGTTTAAGGTTGTGTTCAACGTGGTATGAATTAGTACATATTAAAAAAAAGTAAATCCTCATAATGCTACAAGGCCTTGACAGTGGAATTTGACTTAGGACTAAACCATTTAGGGGTTGAATAATATGTTTGTCAGAAAACGTGGTTTATGGTCAATAAAAATCACTTATAAGTTTATGTTGAATCAAGCAAATAACAAGAGAAAATGAAAAATTAAAGCATTTTGTTTGATCCTATTAAAAGATATTTCAGGTATCTGAAAATTTACACCAGTTTGATGTAAAAGAAGAAAACAACAATAATGAAAAATTTTCAAAATAAGTGGTTTACATTAGGTCATTTAGATAGGAAAAGACAAGACTTTTCCCACTTTGACTAGATACAATACCCATTTTTTTTATTTGTAGATTTTTCTAGTTAACAACAAAAAATATCAGCTCTTCATATACCTTTTAACCCTATGCAGCTTTTAGACCAGTAGGTACTTTTCCCATATTAAGCAGTCCCATGAGCAGCAGCACTAATAAATCTGGGGGTCCACTAACCTGAATATTATGTTTCTGTATGCAAGTCTAGCCTAGCACACCCAGCTATCCTTTTCTTAATGTTGGGAATTTCAACCCAATAGCATCTTCAGTTGCAAGCTGCATCGCCTAACATAATTCTTCTTCACCATAATGACATCTTTACCCCTCAGTTCTCCCTACGTACCAGCTAGGAAGGTCATAGCACAAGTCAGTGGCTAACTTGAGGGATGGACTTGCAGACTGGCCTCCCAGCAGGCCAATTGGTGCACAGAAGTGGATTAGGGAAGTTTTGAGCCCAGACTGAAGATTTCAACTTAGCGAGGGCACTTGCTCTAATTCTCAATTCTCTTCCACCCCAATTTTCCCTCTCACACACAAACCCTTACTCCCCTTGTGAAATTGCTTCATAAAAGGAGATGTAGACAAGAGCATTACACAAAGTTAATGATATCTGATATAATAGACTCATGTCTGCATGATAAATTATTAGAGAAGTTCAGTTTACAAAGCACCACATAATAAAATGCACAGATGATCAACAGTATTAGAAACAAAATTAATGTTACCAAAGTAACATTCCACTTTGCAACACACTTCCCAGAACTGACTGAATGACAGAATGAAAATTCATTACATAGGTTGTTCAACATGTATTATTGCTCAATGTCAGATCTGGTAATATATTATTCACTCAATACTTGCAACACATTATTCACCCAGACATAGAGCTGTTGAACAGTGGAATAAAAAAACCCAACTGTTTCTAAATGTATTATTTTAATGAAAACCAGCAATACAATTCATAACATATTCAGTAAGTGCTGTCTAACTAGCTTTCCTACATGTGCAGATACCTATGCTGTTCATTTCCTAATAAGAATCCTCAGAAACCAACTTCTCATTTAATCAGTCAGGTTACTTAATATCAAAAAAATATTAATTTGTGTATTACATTTTGAAAAAAGAAAAGAAAAACAAACAAAAAAATGACACCAAACAACCCCCCCCCTCAAAAAAAAAACCCCAAAATGCAAACCAACCAGCAAAACCAAACACAAAACATGGAAGTAAAATGGAACTTTTTGACTGCTTAGGGGACAGCCAAATCTAAACTGAGAAAACCTTAATGTTGCGCAAGCACTGTTAACAATAGTCAAAACAGTGGTGTGTTAACAACACTATTTTAGCGACAAATCCAGAACAACACAACACCATTAGGTCTGCTGTGTACAAAGTTGGCTTGGACTTGGCCACAGAGAGAGTTCTTTGTTTATGTATTTGAATCCAGCTATCTCCTGATAAAGATTAAGGCTAGTGCAAAACCTATGCTAACATATTGAAACAAATATCACAACAATAAGAGGCAAATAACTAGGTCTGTTGGTCTGCTGATGGTCTGTTGACCTCACAACTCTAACTTTTAACAAACCTCCTGAGTGTTTTATAAGGCTCAGGACTGCAAAGGAAACATTTAGAGAAATCAAACAGTATGCAGAAAATTTGGAACTAATCAAAACCTCAAAATATTTAGACTTACATTTTTCTTTCTGCAGGACAACTCCAGCCTTACTTAGTCCTTATTTTGTCATTTTAGCAGCAGGGACAAGAATTAAAACTCACTCAAGCAGTTAGAAACCCCAGGTGATATCAGGACTTACGTTGCTGCTGGAAAGATGCCTTTGAGCTTCACCTCCACCATAGGTGTGCTGAGCACTGCTTTGATGCAGATTATTTCAATAGTGTTCTGACCTGAATGTAGTCCATGGGACTTCTACCACTGATTTCAGAAGAGCCAGGATTTCATGTGGTGAGTTAGTATAATTTAGATTAGTCTTGTAACTTACTCAGAAACTGATTCAAAATACAGTGAAGTCAAAGGGAGCTGTATTGAATCAAGTTTAATTCAATTACTTAATTGTCTTTAATAGTATTAATTAATTTTAATGAAAGCTAATCACACTTTCAAGGTTTTTCTAGGAGGCAAAACCTATTTCACTCTAAATGCTGTATTATGCTGAGTTTGATGATATTATGATAGCTTTCAGCTCTTTCTATTTAAGTTTACTGTAAGAGGCTAGTTTTTTTAAAGAGTACTTTCATTTTTCCATGAGTAAAAGGAAAGCCCCCCCACCAGCCCTAATTACTAAGTTATAGAAACTTAGTTGGGTTAAGTGGGTAGGATTTCCAAGACTTCTGGTTTCCCATATTGACTAAGGCAGCTAAAGCATAAACACTTCTAAACAATCTTACAATATTTGCCCTTTATTAGAGTTGGATGTCCCTTATAGGTCTAATATTCATTTTATTACAGTTCAGCAGATCAGCAGCAATTAGCTACCTCACATGTGGTTAGACAATCCAGTTTTCAGTTACTGGACATTAGAATAGATATTGTATTGTTCTAACTTCCCTATTGTATTCATGTGCATAGCAACTTTTTTTTTTTTCCTTCTTTCTTTTCTTTTTAGACCCACTATATATTAGACCTTTTGGCTAATCATGTCAGAAAACAGCATATTCTAAAGGTTTTGTGAAAATATATTTCCTGTAATTATGCTGTTACAGAAATCATGCTATAAACTAACTGAGGTTAAAGCTTCTCATTTAAAAACACCTGATACTAAAATACTGTCAGCTAAAAAGAAAATAATTTGAAGCTGTGTTCCACAGAAAAGGCTGATATTGGACAATGTGACTTAGCTCCTATGAGCAACTTAGGGTGTTAAAGAGACAACAGCTTAATATCACTGGTATATAGCAAGAACGGAATGCTCTCCCAAATCAGAAATACCTTTCTGTTTTTTCTATGCCTCTTCCCATGCAAGTCCAGAATCTGACTTTGTTGCCATTTGTCCTTCAGGACTGGGGACATCAAAGTACAAGTATTGTCTTAGTGTACAGACTTCTGCTTTCCCTCTTCCCTGTGTATTCATACACTAAGCACAGGAGACATCAATAATTTCTGGAGGTTTTGTGGATCTGCTGCACTGTAAGTGTTAAGCTAAAGATGATAATATCAGCTATGTACGCTTTAAATATCCACCATACAATTAATTCAGAAAGTAAATAAAGCCATATAAATTAAAATAAGCTTTTATGATTAATAAAACATGCAAATATGGTAATCTGATTAGTGTGGTGAAAGGCAGAATTTAAATTTCTCAGAGAATGAAATCAGAGATTTATTTTCAGATTGAAAGTAAACAAATGGGTTTGATTTTTCTCTGCTCATCTAAATTGAAGTTTCTCCTCCTGAACTGTGCAAAAATTAATTAACATCTGAATCAGCAAACTTATAGAACTTGCTGTTATCTTCCAGGCCCTGGAAATGTTATGGCTGATGGTCCTTGGGCATTTTTGCTTGCCTTCAGCATTTATGATTTTTTTCACTGTTTCAAGAGGTTATTCATCCCTCGACAGAGGCCTGTTCTGATCTTCGTCACTACAGGATTTTACTTCCTATTTGAAGACCAATTGGCCCAGGAAGTTGGTTTCAAAAGGAATAGATAAAAGTCTTATGCAGTCTTATTTGGGGAGACCTGTGTCAGAAGGATGGGAAGAGACTGAGCATCTCTAGGCATTCTTTTCTTCAACTCACAAAATTTAGCATCCGGTAGCAGGAAGGAAAATACTTCATCTGCTGCTACAATGTATCCAATAAATGCATTTCTAGTGTGAACTACTAATTTCCATGTAGAAAACCACTGAAAAATCGGACAGCTTCCAAACAGAAAAATGCTCCAGAAATCCCTTTAGGATAGATAAATCCCCAAAGCTGGATGGTTACTTCTTACATCGCTTTGTTTGCCTGACATTGAAAAAGGCAAAAAGTAGGCCAAATTTATCACTATTAAATAACATACCTATGTTATGAATTAACTTTGGTTATTTTACTAGCTCAAACACAATAAGTCATGGGAATCTCTACTGAGTTTAAAGAATATTATCTTTTTATCACATTTTCTTTTAATATATTGAAGACATTGCAATGGATTTATTTCATTTTTTAAACAAATATCAAAATACTATCCAGTCTATAGAAAAATACTTATTATTGTAAAAATGTAAAGTAAATAGTGTATTTTTAACATTTCTGCATTCATGTGTTCACATTCATTAGAAAAAGCTTAGCTTTTGTAACATATAACAGGAAGAATCAGTAGGGGATAGCACTTGCTAAAGCAGGCTTGTCTTTGAAGTTCAAAATAACTTCATAATTTGGGTAAATTGTTTTATTTTATTCGCAGAAAAGTGAGTATAAAATAATATTCAAAATATATAATTTTAAAAATGGGTGGGAAAAGTTAAAAAGCTTTTGCGTGAAGTACATGCAATATTTTTGTATGTACATTAACAATTATATAATTACAGTCTTAATATGGTAAAATGGATTTAATAAGAACATGATCAAATCCACTTAAAATTGTGACAAGTTAAGGGCGCTCATGTGTCTAAGTACTTTCCTGAGTTCGTAACTAATGTAACACATATTAGCTTGTGCTCCTTGCATTTACTTATTACCTTTTATTAGTATGTTAAAAGGTTTCTATTAATATAAAAGAAAGATGGATAGGAACTTTCCCATCAATAATTAAATGGAAAGTACAATAATTCACAGTACTTTAGGTTTAAAAATTTATCATTTGTATCTTAAAAAATTATTTATAAACATTTTCATAATGTGCAAGCATAAAATGGATTCTCCCATTAATTATATCCCGGTAATGAAGCAGACATTAAAAATATTATTGATATTGTCCAAGTGAGTATGCAATGTTTCTTGAAAGATTTACTTTGGTAACACCTGCCACAGACTTCACATGTGATCTTTATACTGTAATTAGATCCAAATCTCAGAAATTACTCAGGCAGCTAGCTGTCAGTAAAATCAATGCGAGACAGTTGCCTAAAAAAAGGAGCTGAAAATTTAAATACCATCTTGTCTCTGACTCCTACCTCTATGAGAAAGTTCATCTAAAAATTACACATTCAGTTTAATTTAACTAAAGGCTCCCTTTTTAGTCAGAATAAAAAGATAGATGAAAAGGCTACCTCATTGGATTTCTATCCATTGACCCCAGGGGTGTACGGGAATATAATTAGCCCATTATTTTTGAATGGTTTTGGTTAAAGGTGAGATGAATCTCACCCTCAGTGCTTTATTTTTCTATCTTTAACGAGGGACAGTAAGACAGGGCTTTTGTATTCCATGGTCAGGTATGGAGAAAGTGAGGGAAGATCCAGCTTCTCCCATCAGGCATCCTCTCTTGTCCTGAGTTCATGCCCAAGAAGGAGTCAGAGTAGAGGGAGCATAATTCCTATAGAAGCTGTGACTCCTTATAACACTGTGCTTATGTGAAGCAGGTGCTGTGATCATTCTTAGTGGATCCTGTGCCACTTATCAGAAAACTATAGCAGCTGTTTTGCAGTTTCTGACTAGGTATTCTGGCTCTCCATTTTACAACCCATTTGCTCTTTTGTGAGTCTTTTCCTTAAAAATTTTTTTCTTTTAAATTCTGGTTAGCTTCCAGTTCCTAGGATCTCCAAACCTACAGGTGCAACAATGTGAAATCTGATTAGATATTAGGAATGAGGAAGATTAAACACTGCAGCAGGTTCCCCAGGATGGTTATGGAACCTCCATCCTGGGAAAAATTCAGTACTTATCAGGGTATGTTGATATTTGCTTCTAAATTCAAAGCTAGCTCTGCCTTGAGTGGGAGCTAGAGCCAGGTGACCTCCAAAAATCCCTTCAACCTATATTGCTTTAGGATTCTATGTTTCTGTCTTTGTCAACTGTTAGTCTGTTATCCAACACAGATCACTTTTTAATTGATTAATTAAAAAAATTATGAGAGCTGTTGACCTTTGAAATCACTCCAGAATCAAATAACATTAAGAATATCACTGCTTGACTCTAGTATGCATAAACCTTAACTCATACATAGCTATGGCTCTGTTTCAGGAAGGAGCATGCAGTTTCTTCTTTCTCCCAATTCCTGTACATTTTTGCATTCAGCTGATCCCTCTGGTGACTCAGAGTAGCATAGGATTTCTGCCAGCTATCTAGTGAGATATTTCAGAATCTCTTTCCCTTTCTCATATGCAGAATCTCTCCTAGTTTCTTTATTTCAAACATATGGGAACAGTTGTGGTTTTTTCTCCTGTACAAACCAAAGAATTCCCAGCACCTTAAACTCTTGTAGAATAAATAAAGTGCATCATTGCATCATTTGATTTGAAGATGTATTGTAGGAATTTTGGGAGAGTTTTATTTTATTTTTTTTTACAGATACTTTCAGAGTAAGGCTTTTTTTTTTTTTTTTTTCTTTTCATAGCTAGCAGAACATGTAAAGGGAATCTAAAATAGACTTTGGTTTTACAAAGATAGAGCAATTGCCTTTCAGGGACTGCGAATCAACGCCAATATTAGATCTCCTTAGTGCCTCCAGTCCTTCACGTATTTGGGCATTCTAAGGTTTTCAGAGGTTAATGATTAGAAATATTAATAAGCTTTAAAGGAGATTTTATTCATATGAAATTGTTGCTAAATTGAAACAATCTGCAAGTTGTGAACTAAAATAAAGCTCACTTTCTACTTTGCAAATTCAGTACACAGCCAAAAAGAACTGAATTTAATATCCAATAAAAGGGAGATCTGTTTTACTTTGAACACCGATTAAAGTTCAATTTAAAATATCAAGGATTTTATTCCTGTTCATTAAATAATGACAAAGAAATGCTAACTTTTGTGATTGCTGTTTTATGTTTCAAATACATGGCTGGTTCAGCTTGAGAAGCTTGCTTGCTCTTCCTTTTTAGCATTATATTTAAGAACTGAAAGCTGACCAAAATCAAAAAAATCAAAATTCTTTTTTCTTTTCCTCCATCATATACATTTGGTTGCTCTTATAGCTGCATGGTTCTAAGCCAAATGTGATGGAGACGTTACTGAATCAATCCCTGTTGAAAAGCCTCTTTCACTTTCTGTTGTCTTTGTAGATCACATTTCATTTCCTCCCTTCAGCAGTTCGAAGATCACCAATACAACGTCATGATTCCAGAGCCAAAATTGTTTGAAAGCAAGTTCTGATAGGGATTTATCCAAAGAAATAGGTGTTTTCCCTCTACAAAACACTTGAGATGCTGTTGAGACTCACTAGTGTAGAACTGAATAACTAAGAAAAATGAGTCTGAAAATTAGGAGTTCTTTAAAAAGGACCAAATTAGATTCCTATTAAGCCACAATTCAAAGAAAAATACAATAGCCAAGACTAAAATTCCACCTTCATTTCACAGCAGAACTCAGAAATAAAAAGTAACAAAGAACAAATGAAAAAAAAAGCAGGACCTAGCATTTTATTTATATTGATTTTTGCCTATGAAGTACCTAACTAGGCTAAGGAAAATCAAAAGCACAGAAAAATACTCTAGTGGCAGGGCAAAGACTTAAGGAGGAGAGTTATTCTCATAAGTGTTTGTTGTATGGACCCATAGCTAGATGCAAATAAAAACATTTTCAATGGGGACACCAGAATGATAGAAAATTTTAATAAATATATCTTTTCTGTACTCTTAATCACTGAGGATGATTTAATACTTCCAGCTCATTAGTAACATAAGAGAATGTTAAATAATATGTATAAGAAAAAACCATCGGTTTGTATATACAAATATTTTAATCAGCAAATATGAACAATTTAATCACCAAATACATAAAAATACCATCTAAGGTATCTGTTTATCTCTCAGAAATATTAGAGAAATTTCTTAAAATTGGAATAATGTCTTTAATGCTATACAAAAGAGGCAAGAAGGATAATTTTCTTACTATAAAAAAAAAATTGATATTTGATTAATCTGATTAATTCCAGCCATGAACTTGTGGCGATTTTTTGTTATGTTGCATTTTTTGGCAAAGTTAACATGAAGAATAATACCCTTTTCTGTCCCTCTGCTTCTTGTTCTCACTTATTTTTTTCTGTCTGTTTAACCCCTCCTCTTTCACTTGTTTGTGAGGCTGCTCCTTGTCAACTTTATCACTGATATAAATGAAGTTCAGAAATATTTCCAGTTTTTTTGGAAACCAGCATGTCATGAAAAACACAATCTCAGTGTCACTTGGCGCTCTATTTAGCAGCACCAATGGATTAAAATAGCATTAAAGTCCATGTTAAATAATTAAGAATTGACTGACAGAACATGTAAAAATCTTTTAAATGAATAACTCAAAAAACCTCCTTTCCCTCTCCACATTTTTAGGTGAGCTTTGTGCATCTGATATCTTCTTCTTCCTTTGGTGCTCTAGATGTGTAAGATTAATAACCAATAAAAGCTGTCTGTAAGACAGGTAAATTGGAAATAATTAAGAGGATATGGCAGGCATACAATATGTAGCTTCATACAGAGATAGATGCTATCCTGGGAAGCAATTACCCTGGAAAGGATTTAAGGGCTGTGAGGGTTAGGCAGTAACTAACAAGAGTCCTCAGTGGAATAAGGCTGCACAAATGGCTAGAGATGGATAGATACACAAATCGAGTAATGAGAAGGATGAAGGAATGATTTTACCTCAGTCTCTGGCATCAGTAGGACAGGTAATGTAACAATACACACCACTCTTTGATCCCCATAAATAGTGACTATTGAGTAACAACCATAAGAACAATTCAGGGCCTGGGGAAAAAAAAGTCTTTAATGACTGACTGGAAGACCTCAGTCTAAAAATTTCTAACAAAAATTAATTGTAACATTATTGTGTAAGTATCTGCACACATGCACATGCAGAGACAAAATTAATGGATATTAATGAACTTTTTAACATACACAAAAAATGTGATTTATAAATTATGAACTAAAATAAATAACAGTGATGATAACTGTTGTGATTTAACCCCAGCCGGCAACTAAGCCCCACACAGTCACTTGCTCGCTCCTGTCTCAGTGGGATGGGGGAGAGAATTGGAAGAGTAAAAGTGTGAAAACTCACAGGCTGAAATAAAGACAGTTTAAGAAGTAAAGCAAAAGTTGAACATGCAAGCAAAGCAAACCAAGGAATTCATTCACCACTTCCCATGGGCAGGCAGGTGTTCAGCCATCTCCAGGAAAGCAGCCTCTACATGCGTAACGCTTACTTGGGAAGACAAAACACCATCACTCCGAACGTCTCCCCCTTCCTCCTTCTTCCCCCAGCTTATTATTGCTGAGCATGACAGCATATGGTCTGGAATATCCCTTTGATCGGTTGGTGTCAGCTGTCCCAGCTGTGTTGCCTCCCAACTCCTTGTGGCCCCCCAGCCTCCTCGCTGGTGGGGTGGGGTGAGAAGCAGAACAGCCCTTGGCTCTGTGCAAGCACTGCTCAGCAGTAATGAAAACATCCCTGAATTATCAACACTGTTTTCAGCACAAATCCCAAACATAGCCCCATAATGGCTACTATGAAGAAAATTACCTCTATCCAGCCAAAACCAGCACAGTAACTAACCAGTAAAAGCCTGGAGCCTTCATCTTTCAATAGCTTCATAATCAGACAGGGCCCTCCTGAACTGTAGACTTTAACAAAACATATACCATTGGATTTCACGTAAAGCTGACATTCAATGGCCTAAGCACAGAAGAGTAAGAGAAAAGCGATCCACATCATCTCATGTTCTTTCCTATCCTTAACCACTATGAAGCTGAATACCTTTACACATTCAGAACATTTTAGCAGTTAGCATAGACTTTCTCAGAAAATGCCTGCCTTAAAAAAAAGGTTAAAACATGCACCATAGTTAACTGAATAATAGCGTGAGGTAGTATGAGACTTATGATGACAGGCCTAAAAGGTATTTTCTGGGGAAAGAGTAGGCATCAGTGAAAAATATGTGTTAACATTCAAAACTCTTCAGCAGTGAGGGACATGATCCACTGGCAGGGCAATTTCCTTGTCAGAGTTCCCTGGGGCCAGAGGAGGCTGGGGCTGTGCAGGCTCCATGCCACCTCTTGCCCACATTAGAGAAGGAGGATCCCTAGGCTTTGTGCTTCTCCCATGCCAGCTGCCTCCCACCAGCACTCAAACAACATATAAGGAAAACATGCCTCCAGGAATTTAATGCTACATTTGTCATTTTTAGGCCAACAAATATTTTTTTTTCATATATATTGGAAGTCAAGTTCAAAGAATCTGCAGACACCAACCTCACCCATCTTGGAACATAAAACTACCTTTGAACCATTATTTAGGAAGAAGTCTCCTCTTTTCCCTATATTTCTCTTGGCTTTTCCCCAAGAAGCTCAAAACTTTCTCTGGCATTATAAGCTGAGATGCAGCCTGTTGTTGCCCTGATAAGGAGGCCTGTTGCAATGGCTTGCTGAGCCAAGCTTTGAACATGATTGGTGAACAATGTTGATTTAAAAATAATTCCTACTGCTTTTTTTGCTGCACATTTAAAGTAGTACTTTTCATTCAGATCATTCCCGTGATCTTGTTCCTGCTGCAGTTTGGGGAGCACTTTTTTGACATGTGAAATGGGTGGGCACTGCGTTGAAGGGGAAGGAAGAGCAGCCTGGCATGGAGCGGACAGCTGCAGAGGGCTTCTTAGGTCAGTTTTCTTGCTGAAATCACCTACTAAGGAATGATTACCTCACATGCAGAGAAAAAAAGTAAATTAATTGATACCTGTACTAAGGTACAATTGATACTGTAAAAATGTTATGGAGTTCCAGTCTTTGAGATACAGAACAATTCATGAAAGGACGTGCAGTAATACCCAAAGCCCAGAATCAAGGCATATATAAATCATGCAAAAGAAAGATAAACATGGCTATGGAGTTTTTAAATTTATTTCTCTGTCCTTTCTCTTAAGATCTTTTTCAGAGATCATTTAGAATTTAGGCTTTTGCACCCATATTCCACCTTTCCCTGAATTAGCATTAGTTTGTGCTTCACAACTAGCATTAAGTTTCTATTGCCCTTTCTCTGACTGTATATCTATTTCCTTCTGTTTCTTTTAACAATTTTTCTACCTTTCCTTTACTTCTCAGTGGTGTCCTGTACTTGTGCTCTTTGGCAAGCACAACAGAAATTCTTATCTGAACTCCTATCCTCTATTACACATGGAGCACTCATATAAATGTTATCTTTTGCTTGATCTACAAAAACTTATTCAGCCTCCAGACAGAGACATACAGAATAGAAAATGGTCTGCTAAATTATAAGAAATTTCCCTTCTTCCTACTAGTCTACAGCTCTAGAATATAACTACACCAAAAGTCCTTGAAAGACCAGCATTGCTGTCCCTACACAGGAGTCAGACCCCTTTTCCAAGGCAACAGAAAAGCTGATGTGAATTAGGCAGTGCATTTGGGTTATGCAGTTTCCCCTTTCCAGCTGCACTGTACCCAGTCTGTTCACTACAGCAGCTAAGGTGAATTACTGAAGAGTAGCAGCACACACTGCTGCCTTGCTCCAGCTCCGGCACTCACAAGTCTTTCCTCGCTAACTCACTAACCAAGCAGAAATCTACCTAGTTATGCCATTAAGTAAATTTTCCAATGGGCTAATTAAATTAGTTCATAGAGGGGTCCTATGAGCATGACAACCAGTCCAGAGTGATTGTCACCTGTGCATAGTCGGGATGAATGGTGGCCTAACCAGGACCCTCCATTCCAGCAGCGACAAGAGGGTAATTGTCATCCTGCACCTCAATGAATTATATCCCAAACAAGATTGATTTGAACACAATTCCTACTTCCCTTGGTTTTTTTGCTGCAATTTTAAGTGGTCTTTTTTATTCAGATAATTTCAGTGATCTGAAACTATCACTGAATCGTAACAGGAGTGATGTAAGCAGATCTCATTCCCTGTTGCTCTTGCCTGTCCCCTTGTCATCATCACATCAATTAAACAAATATAACCACTTGTTCAGCCACAAAATGAGAAATGGACCTGCATTAAAAATAATCCATCATAAACAGAAAATTGTTGCTTATCATCAATTCTTTTCTTTGGTAGGGAAGAGGAGTGTCACTCATAAAGGATCTGTAATAAAATGAAAACAAGGGTGTTTAAAATAGATTTGCACCATTATAGCCCTTTTAATATCTCTTACACTTAAACTTGACTTTTACTGGACTGATCCCAATGGTTTCAGAGACATTTGGGGCAGAAAGGGAGGTAGAGGTGCCCGAAACTCAATTTTTGTCATGTTAACAATAAGAAGATTAGACCTTAAAGCAAGGGGTTTGATCCTGCTGTAACATGCAGTAAAAGTTACCTCAAAGTTAGTTCTCTCCTGAAGTCACAGAGATGGAGACAAAAAATATACCCAAGGCAGATTCCTTAAAAATAACACAACAGTCACATCATATGTTGCTTTGTTAATTAATAAATAACATATATAAAAATCTTTGGTTGACTTCTGATAACCAGGGATTAATGACCAAAGTAGCTTTCAACATATCAATCCATGATTAAAAAAATTAGAAAAGTAAACATGGAGCCAACATTGTTTTAATTAATTCTGGCAGTATTTTTTCCAATTTCTGGTTGTAACTGAAGTATGTATGCATATGGATGTGGATATCTGTGTGTACGAGAAGGAAAATCTAAGATACAGTCACTTTACATTACCCTGTGAGCTGTGAAACAATATTTTTTGCGAAGGCTTAGTGCTTTATGCCTCCAGCAGACCTCTAAGAGCTCAATATGCCAAGATGACACTAACTGACCAAAGGACAGGTCTTATCAGCTACCCATTCATTTTACAATTGCTACTTCTTACCTTCAATTGATTAAAAAAAGCTAAAGTTTTACCTTAAAATTACTGTTAATTTACCTTGCTTAGAACAAGTGGGAATCAAAAAACCTGATGGTCACATCACTAAACCTGTGATTCAGCTGATTGCTAAAGAAAAGAAAAAACAAGTGTTTTGCTTCATCTGAACAGTCAAAATAATGAAAGACAGTTATAAAGACTGACGGATAAAAACAATAAATTGTGGAAGTAATAATATTGTCACAAGGGAAAGATGAGAAGGAACATTTAATGAGACAGAATGGACAAGTAAGTAAATTATTTATTTAAATTCTCCATTCAGACATGACATGCTTCACTATCTTTCATTAAGCCTTGAACCCATGTATAGGCCTGACCTGCTGCACTGAATGTCCTCAACTGTTCCGTTTTCTTCCCTAAATGCATGGCATTTATTGCAGACTACTCATGAGCAGTTGTTTTACAGATAATTTATTGTCTTCATAGTGTTGGCCAATACTGATAGACTCAGCCCATGCCGAACAGATGATTAAATGGCGAAAAACCTCTCTATAAAGAATGTTAAAGGGATTTTTTCCTGCATAGAGATCAGAAGTTTTCAAACAGCATGGTTTAGCTGATGAGCATACAGTCAGAAGACAGGAAACTAGATTTCAACTATTTTCACCCCAGTTATTTATTCTTGGGTAAAAATATATCCATCTGGATTTGATGGGCCAAATACATGCCAGCAGCTCAAATCACATAGGGAAGCATATAAATAGTTTATACTTGAGTTACTGAGAAATCACAGAATATACATGTTCTCGGCCTTCTTGGATGGCAAGATGGATAGAGATTGATACTGTAGATGTAATGAAAGCAGTGGTCTTCAGGCTCTGTTTCCATTTAATTTGGTTCAGATACCTGACAGGCAGCCTTTCATTAGCAGAAGGCTGGAGGGCTCAGCTAGGCTTTAGTATGTTTTTTTGACTGAAGAACTAACTCATTCAGCATTTTAGATTTCCAACCACTAGCATGCTTCTTTTAATCTAGCCTACTGAGGTATGAGAAAGAAAAGGTGGAAAATTATTTTACAGGCAGGAAATCATTTAAATGAGCTATAACTTTTTGCATGCTGAGTGTTTCAGTCATCTAGATTGAGGACAGAAGCCAGAGAGAAATTTGCAGCTCATTCTGTTTCATTTGATGATTGCCTGACTTTTCTTTCTAGCTCCGGGAGCTACATCTGTGAGACATTTTGCCAGTGGTTTGAAGGATGGTGGGGAGCATGAAATCTACTGAGTAGACTGAATCCCCATTTCCAGGATTTTATGGAAAACTAGTGACCATTTTATTTCTGCAGTGCCTCTTGTCACAATGACTTTGCCTAGAACACATTTGTGAATTAAAGCAATTCTAAGCAATTTCTTTAGCCCAGAAGCATGGTGATCTGCCAACACAGAATACTTCACAAATTTTACATAGCATGTCGCTAGTCTTCAGTGAACCAACTCTCAAATCAATTACGTCTGCTGGCAAGGAAGCCTTAAACTCTCTAAATAATTTAAAGTGCAAACTGTGTGGCATACAATTCCTTTCATCAGCAGCAAGATTGATTTCACCTTGTAGTATCTCTGCCCTACAGAAATGGCCTTTTTTAGTTAAGTTTTCAAAGTTATCACAATAAAGCAGTAAAGTCTGCAGCATGTAACACAAGTTACATCTGTTCTTCTCAGATCGGATAGACAGCGATTAGTCAAAGTAAAAAATTACTGAAAAGGCAGCTTTAAACACTCTTTTCCATTCTCCATTATAGACTTACAAGAGGAGTCTGTAGAAAATACTCTATTTTAAACATTGATAAAGTTTAGCACTTATTCAGGATGAAATTCAGAAGGAAAAGTAGATTATTTCAGAATACATATAGAACTTAGTCACAGTAAATTCATTGCACTTCATTTTGTTAATATACTTGCTCAAATATCCTAAGCAAAGTTGATACACCAAACAGATCTGTGTGGGTCAGCTATATAGATATGCCTTGTTTGAACTTAAGGGAGGACTGTGAGATCTTTATCTGAACCCAAGGTGGTTTTACTTTTAATGGTTATGAAAACATTCTCCATTCTCCTTTCTCCTTCCCAAATCTATATACCAGAAGACACCTCAAATTAAGAATGCTTATGCCAGTGTGGTTTCCCCATGGCTTTACTGGATGCTTGAGTGTGAGGAAGGAAAATTCCAGAGGTACTAGGGGTTTATATAGCATAACCTTTAGATCAAAGGCAACTTTCTGTGGCTACTTTGACAACATACTGCCCTAGTAAGGAATCTGCTTCCTACAACTAATCTTAGCAGATTTGAAGAAAAATCATTCTTTTTTAACATGTACTGAAAAAATGCTGCTTTTTATTAAACCCATAAAAATTAAACTAGCTTTTCAGTTATAGAATATGCAATTGGTTTCAGCAAGTAAAGGACAAATTTGAAAAAGAAAAAAAAAAAACAGAAAATGACTAGTTTACCCACTTAGCTTTAGGATTACAGTCAAGGGCACTCTAATAAAGTACACATTTCTCTGTTTACGGAATAGCCTTTTAAAGCTGAATGGTGAATATGATTCACAAACATGACCTGGGAGTCCAGAAAGAAATAGATTTCATTAAAATTGAATCTGTCTGGCTACCTATTCCATTACTAGAGCAGAAGGGCTGATATTGTGTATGTATAGATATTTTAAATATTAGGGGTTTTTTTGCAAACCTTGCAGATGTAAAAGAAAGTCCTTGGACAAAGTGAGGCAAGAATTTTAGAAGACATCCTCATTTGCGCTATGTATAGTGGTCTTTATTTTTAGACCAGTTTGCCTGCAGAATACCATAATTAGAGTCAAACCTGAGGTATCCCATTGTAGATGACAATCTTTCCATTGACTTCAATCCTTGAACCAGGACCTTTTTCAGTAACTTAACAGTAGTTCAAAAGAATAAAAACTTGAATGTTTAAAAAACCAACCCAAACCAAAAGAGGTTATTCAGTCACTTTTGCCAGGCCTTCTATTTTATCTTCCTTCTTGCCTTCTGTTTGATCTTACATTTTTCAGATCCCATGCTGCAGCATCCACAGTACCCTTTTAGGCTTAAAACACCTGAAAAATGAAATGAGAAAGAACAAAGCTGATCTTCTTTCTGTATGTACTGACATAAAAGTCATTTGTCCTTGATTGAAAGTCCAAAATCAAACCCTATACAAAATCCAAATAATGAAATATATAGGAATTACACAAAAATAAATATTCAAGTACAGGCCAATGCTTCCATACAACCATGTATACAAAAGTCATGCTGCATGTATTCCAGCTCCCCTCACTGGGGCAGCTGAACCATGCTGTCTGAAGACCTGTGACCTCTGTTTATTCACCATAACTACACAGACCTTCCCTTTATCATTCTGCATAAAGGGCCAAAACAGAGCATTGTTCAACAGCAGAAAAGATGACACTCTACATGCCTGCAGTTTTGACTTTTGCATAGGTATACAGACTGCCTAGATCAATGCTCTGCTATGCTGCCATAGCAAACCGGAGTATATGTTAGAATCAAACTTCATATTCAAATATAATTTTAGCCATAAGTGTTCTTGGGACTGCAGAAGGAGGAGATATTAACATTTGGCTCAAAGGTAGACCCTCATAAAATTATTGCTACTGTCTTTTCTTTTTCTGAGTGAAGGAAGAGAGCAAAACCATAAAATGAGCCAGTTGGGCTTCCTGCCCAGTCCTGGGGACCCTATTTTAAATAAAATACCTGTCAGCATCTTTGTCAGTGTGAAAGGGGACTTCGCTATCTGAAAGATGACTGCATGTTTTCAACAAGCTCATCATCCTAGTCTGAGAAGCTTATTAATTTCAGTGGATTTTCATTAAAACCAGGACCATTTCAATCCTGTCCCAGAGGGGTTGATAGATCCATAGCTGTTTCCAGAAATTGGTTTTCAAATGTTTGTTAGTGCAAAGATTCTGATCTTGGAAAAGGATGCAGTGAAACAATCCTGGGTTTAGAGAGGGGAAAAAAACCAAACCTTTGGAAGGAGTTTAGTTTATTTAAGTGTTTTGTTCTAATATTACAAACACATTAATTTTTTTTCTTTACTCTCGTTATTGTCTTAATGCCTTTATTTATTTTACTCATTCAAAGCAAATTTTCTCTCTGCTTAGAAAGCATAGCCAGAAATAGTATAATAGTAAGTCATGCATCTGGAAGGCATAACTCTACCTATATTAGCTGAGAATGTCTCTGAAATTAACCAATATAATTTTTAGTTAATGGATAATACTTCTTTACTTCTAGTTCATAGTTGAGTCTTCTGAGAGAAGAATTACCTCTGGCAGAGAAAAAACACCAATACACTTGTAGGCTACAGTTTTTTGCAGCCCTGGTCTGTTCACTGCTTATCACAAGATGAATACTTGAAATTTTAGCACAATAAGAGAAATGCCCTTGCTGGTTTGGTTTACTCTATTATTTCATGAGATTTCAGTAACTAAGCAGAATTTGAGTTGTCTGATGGGACACCTAAGAATGCCTTACAGCAGCTGGATTAGATGTTCATTAGAAAGCAGTCTTCTCAGGATGATACACAAACATTTATTTGTTCAGGGAGTATCTTTCAGATGAGTTATAAAATGTCTTGAAAAACTGGCTATCAGAGGTTTTGCAAGTGACAGGCGGTCTTACTCTCTACTGGTGAAAGGCAAAGAAAAGCAACCACTCTGCTATTGAAGGGGAAGAGGGAAGATGGTACTCCCTTTTGTGCAAAAGTTATGTGTTTGGGTTTGTGGGTTTGTTTTGTGGTTGTTTTATTTTTTTATTGCTTGCTGACAGATTCAAGAATTTAAAAAACTTTTTGATTGCATTTTGAGTCTTATTTAAATATATACTCACTGAGACAAAGGCTGTTCAAATGAAAGTACTTTAAAAAATTAATGCCTTATTCCAAGTACTCAATTGCTCTATTGCAGAAGACATTATTTTTAGCCATTTCTATAGAAATACAGTAATTATGAGAGACTCAATGGGATAATTTAAGTGCAAATTTTGCTTTTCTTACCGTGTACAGAATTTTGCTGTGAAGAAACTCAGATTTAGCTAAAAAGGATTTTTTAAAAAGGTACTTAAATTCTTCAGGTGATAAGAATAGCTTATAGTTGATTTTTTTAGAACAAAAAGGTGCCAAAAATTCTGTAGTGGACAACAATTGAACCAGAAAGGGAAAACTTCTTCTTGGTTTTCATTTAGTCACTGTCTTCTTAGAGAGTTAAAGTTACCCACTTTCAGTCTTTGCTAGCGTAAATGTTTCCCATATCCATGCAAATGCTCTCTTCTTGTGAATCTCACTAAGCTTCTGTAATTAACTTTCTCTCACAGCAGCAAATTTGACAGACTAATTAAATGTTTTGCAAAATGGATCTTTTTTCCAATTTGAATTATGTTGTGTTTCAGTTTCATCAACTATACTGACAGTGTGTAAAGCAGCATTTGATTTATCTTCTTTATCTCATCCTCCTTTAAATTTATGTTCATAGAAAGCCTGACTTATCCACCAGTTGCATTAATTAGCAGGAATTGCATTTTCAAAATCATATAGATTAAACTATCTCAAAATACACAATGGATTTAGAAAGTCTTACTTGCAAATTTTCTTGAGCAGTTTTATGGAGATTTTAGCTCCTGAGATACCATCACAATCCATAGGACGAAGATAGTGCATTATGTCGTCAACTTTTACAAACACATGGTTCCTCAAAATGCCAGTTTTCAGTCAAATTCTTCTGCTTGTTGGCTTTCACCATAAATAGTATCACTGTTTATACTCCTATAACCATAACACACATGACTAAGGCAGCGAATACTGTTCTCTTAATCTACTTTTCTGCTAATAAACAAAAGCATTTATGTTTCTTTTAAAATTTACTGTTTGACTACATCATATACACATTACTGAGAGCCCTTCTCACACTTAACAATGCAGGAAATATGTCAGGTGCAGCAGTCAACAGGGGAAACAAAATAATTATTTGATGAGGTAAAACCAAACCAAAATAAACTTGTGTAAATTATTAATCATTTGCTTCAGAGCTTTGCTGTTTCTACACATATAGACTATGGTTTTCTCACTGAGGATTCACCTGAGGTTGTCAGAAGCAGCCCATAAATGCAAACTGACCGTACGTGTGATCTGACCTCAAGTGTATTAGTAAAATTAGATTTCATGGAGATAAGTTCCCCTTTAAATGGGAACCGTCTATATCTTTTAAGTCAATAAACTCCCTCAGGCTAATACTACCTCTCCTGCTCAACCTTCAGTTCTTCACTTGAACTTCAGAGACAAAGGATGTGAATTTCTGTTCAGATGAATAATGATTATTCACCACAACTGTCTTTCCTAAAAACCAAGTCATCTCACTGGACAGGACATAAATATTAATAAAAGCCATCGTTGCAGGAATCAGTGGCAAGATCAGAGAAGTGAGAAGTATCCACAGCCTCTGTAGTATAGCTTGCCTAAGGGGAAATGATACTACCTTGGCCATGATGAATCTGTGTATCTATGATAAAGGTAGACAGTAAATCTCAGTATTCAAAAAGGGAGTAAATTACAAAGGTTATCGATACTGTCTGGTGCAGTTTGCATTTGTTGGGCACCCACTTACCTTACCACATGCTCCATTTTAGATGTAAAATGAGTTTTAAACAAACAGAAAAATCAGTCCTTTTGTTCAGCTGGTTGGAGGGGAAGGAGGACTTCCACTTGAAAGGATAGAGTGTGTTTAAATTGCACATCTAATCGTGCACCTTACAGCTAGATTTAGCACAGCAAGGTACACATTGCACCTTGCACAGATTGCAGTAGAAGGACCATAAATAAGTAGCTGCCCATTGTCTTCATCTCCTTCCATCACATTCTTGTCTCTCCTTCTCTAGGCTCTGGATCCCAGGAAAAATTCGGAGCCTTCTCAAGCTGAAATACAAGTAAGAAATTCCCTCAACTCACCCCTGCAGCGAGTATCTCCTCCCCGCTCTCTTCCTCAAAATGCTCACTAATACAACAACAGGCCAGAGACTCTTACAGGTTTTCCCACAGGAAAATAAAACACTCCAGCAGGAGCTGTTACCTAATACCTAACACTCTGATTGACAAAATATTCTTGAGAGAAGTGGAAGACCCAAGTTTAAATCTTCTCTCTTCTATCTGATCAAGGTATTCAATCCCAAACTTTGTAACCTGAACACGTTCTGGGACTGAATCTTCCTTTTCTACACCTGGAGCTGTGTGATGTAGTGTATAACTGATACAACTCTGAATAATTTTGGACACACACACACACCCCATTGGTTATCAAAAGATCTACAATTAAAAAAATTTCTACCTCTAATCACAGAATTAGGATCATGCAACATATGCATGCTATTGTCTAACTCCCTTAGCACCAGAGACCAATAATTTATTGTGAAAAATATCTTTTTCAAGGCTCATTATTTGTTAAATCTGTAGAAATAAATGGCAAATTGTGTCTTCATGACATTACTAGGTAAAGAAAAAGTCTGGACTTTTCTGTCCTCTCCACACTGAGCTGCATATGCTGGATGCTATGCTGGTTTGGAAAATGAAATTTTAAAAGTAATAAATACTGTTATAAATTCTCAGTAGCTCTACAGGGAGGAGGGATTCTAAGAGAGATGGCATCACAGAGTTATGAGCACCTCTAAGCATCAGAAATGTATTCTAACGAGAGTAAAAGTACCATGAAACAGGATAGTAGTGACACTGTGTCAGCTGCATGAAATTATTGGAAAACATGGGATGCTTGTGGTTTTGTTGCTCCATGGAATAATCTTCCTGTCCTAAATTTTGTTCTGAAAATCCCATAATTTTTTTCAGCTTCTTCTAAAGACTAAACAATTTTTTGTCAATTGGAATATTATTTCATTACCAGGAGTTCAAGGGGAAGAAGGGGGAGGGACTGCTCTCCCTTAAATGAGTTTGGCATGGGTGGGGAATACTAAATTACAGGGTGTCTTAAAATGAAAGGAAAAAATTATAGAGCAGAATATGTGAGACCTTCAGAGCCTGTAAAACCACTGCAGCAGGAATCAGAGGTTTGATAAAACTAGCATATCATTTACTTAATGAACCTAACATTTTGCAGTACAAAGGGCTTAATGACTAACAGTAAAAAGCATCTCAAAATGCCTGGCAATATGAAATTATATAATGATATGGGTATATAGAAGTAAAATGCTATTGGAGTCATGATTTATATAGATTTTGGTTTTGCATAGACAAAATGGTTTATATATGCTGGAGTCCACTTATAAACTGGGACAACATGCCACAGAAATCTCTTATATGGACAGTTTCAATAAATATTCCCTTGTCTTTAGTTTGTTACTGTACCATGACTCAACACATATAGATGACTTACAAAAGCCAGATATACAGTAGAAGAAGGGTGAATGAGCACACACAAAAAAAATACCATGCATAAACATAATTCAAGGAACTTAAAAAAGCCATAGGTATCATAATTGTAGTATGTAGTAAGCCAGGTCTGAGTAGTGGAATCACCAATTATTTTGATTTTTTTTCCTAATTATTTTCAAATGTTCCTTAATTGTTCTCAAATAAAAATATAAAAAGGTAATTATTTTATATACAACAGCAATAGTACAAATGCTTGAATTTGGTCCAAAGTAATATTCAATTCAACAGAAGAAATCTGCACAATAATTTCCTTATTTCTGAATCCCTGATCCCAGCTCTTGGGGCTAATACTCTTGGTGCTTATGTATCCTAGATATTGCAGGCACTTTAGCAAATGACCCACTGATAGGAACTTCTCTGTGTTTGTATCCTTCTACTGTTACTAACTTAGGGAAAATATTAAAGCAGATGTTATAAATTTACTTTTATATATAATTTTTATTCTGTCTTCAAAGGAGTAAAAATAAAGTTTGGGAACAACAACAAATTTTAAATGTTGGAGTTTCCGACAGGACAAAAATTCTGAATTTCACTCAGAAATTCAAGTATTTCCAAGAGTGGACAAGCCCCTCATCCAATGTGTTGCAGTTGACTCCCTAAGACAGGAAGGTTGGACTAGATGACTTCCAGAATTCTCTTCCAGCCTTTTTAAAAGAGTATTATTCTATATCAAAAATATAAGAAATACAAGCAGAAATATTTGCACAAAACGGCTGTCAGCAGAGAGCCACAGTAAAATCTATCACATAAGTAAGTATTTTTTCTGTGACATACCTTTCTCCATTTACTTAAAAATTTTCCATAGACAGAATCAAAGGTTTTAGATTGTGGACCCATAGTGTACCTATATTTTACTTGGGAGATCTCTCCCTGTTTGACACTTGGAGACCAAAGTAGCAAAAACAAGTGTTAGAAGAAAAATGGAAGAATGAGAGCTAAGACCTACTATTGAGAAAGTAGATTTGAACAGATGAATCTGATAGAGGAGATACTAAAGTTAAGATGAGATACAAAAGCAAAGACAAATTTTAAAGACAGTGAAAAAAGGGATTGAGTAGAAATTATTAAAATGTATTAAAAAATAATGCTTTTAGAAGAGTTTTGGATGGGTTTAAAGGAAGTGAGATGGGAGCAAAATGGTATCAAGGCATGAGACAATGACATTTTTCTGAAACAATTTGTCATTACCTATTCTTTTCTCCTTCCAGTTGTCTTTCTGATTTGTTGTGAAATGTTGAATATTGTGTAGACAATTAATCTTTTTGATGAATCCCTAACTTTGGTAATTAAAATATAGTCCTACATTTCCAAATTTAAAATGTGCAATGATTACTTTTTTTTTCTTCTCCTTTTTTATTATCTTTTATATGAAAATGTAGTAATTTTAGTGTACCAGATGCACTTGCATTTCCATAATAGTTTTGCAGATGTTAATGCTAGGTATAATATAAACCAAGATGTAGATTCAATACATGGGGATGGATTGGCTGTCTACTCTATTTACTTATATATGCAGTTGCAGTAAGCATAAAAGAGAGTTTGATCCAAATTATTTACATTTGCATTGAATTTTTTATGAATTCACACAAACACACTCACTGACCTACCTGGGTTTATTTCTTGTTAGTCTATGGTTACTATTTCTTAATCCATTTACTATTTAAAATGAGGAAACATTATTGGGGTTTCTTGCAGTTCTCGTTTCCTAGCAACAGAATTTCTTCTTAAATTGACGCTTGTCATTTTCTGTGGATTGTGTAATGCTCATGTAGCCTTTTTACAGAATTCCAATATATCTTAGCACTAACTCAATTTGTATGTTTGAATTTTTATAAAAGGATTAATTTAGTTCCTGAATTGGCCAAGTAACTATAACATAAGGTGTAATAAAAAGTTAGCTCTTTACCACATTAGCATTTCAATATTTTTTTTAAATCAAGAAGTGAGAAAAAAAGATATTCCTTTGAAAATTTATTTTAAAAACATTGGCAATATGTTTTTAAGCATGTTTCTGAATACCTATTTATAGGATGGTAGAAATTATTGTTTCTCTGCAGTTTCACATAAGGTCAGGTTATCTTAACCTAAGACCCTAATTCTTGGTCTAGAATAACATCTTGCTAATATATCAACATATATACCACTAATGCTTACAAAAGCTGCAAGAAACATGCTGTTCCGAGAAGACCCTTGGAAGTCCCTGCTGGCAGTCATTGTGGAGCAACTTGACAGGCATCTCTGTCTGGAAAAATCCCAAAGGTCTACTGTGTGGGCTAAGTAGAGCTCTGCTCCCTTGCTACATAAAATCAAAATCATATGTTTAGAATGAAATAAAATTACAGGAAACCAAGATGATGAGCCTCTGACAATAAACTACAGATTTGGTATACAGAAATTTGTAACCTATCCTATGGTACAGTAAATTCCAACAGGTACTCACTGACAGTAAGAGGTTGAAGGGTTAAACACAAGGTATTAGTGAGTTCAAGCTAAAAGTTACATTGGGCCTTGCCCCTCCTTCACCCTGCATGATACCCTCTGAGACATGACACAGTACCGATTTTCTTTTTTAACTGACACTTGTGTAAAAAAAAAAAAAAAAGCCTGTGTGCTCAAGCACTAACCTTTGGAAACACATTTCCTGTGAGTGTTAAAATTTACAAAGCATAGTCATCCAGTAGATTTACAAAATATGTAATAATTAAGTGACACTTGAGCTAAATGTATGCAAGTCTGTGTATTCCTAACTGACTTTTAAAATATGTCCTATGGTGGTTTTTTCCATCGACACTCTTTGGGCTGATAAAATATATTACTTCTATCTAATTTAATTATATTTTAACTGTGCTTAATATGAATGCTTGTTTTGCATTAAACATATCCTTAGGCCATCAGTACAAGAGTAATGTTAGACCAGTTCTGACAAATTCTATCCAATAACTTACAAAAACTAAACTTACTAATAATTTTGATATTCACCTTTGCACTATTGTACCAAAATAAGTTTTACGCAGCATCAGCCCGTAAAATCAATTGAGAATTCTTCAGGATGGACCTGATATACAAAAAGGGCCAGGGACAGTTCCAGTAGACAAGTACATTGGTACTCCTCTCTCTCTTCATTTCCCCATCATGCTTCTTCTCCCCATACAAGATAAGAAGGACTATCAAGAGAAGGGCACCTTTCAGTCTTGGGGTCACTTGGCACAAGGCTACCCTTGTGAAGGAGTCAGCACAAATCACCTAGGAGATCTGTGTTTGTTGTGTTTGTTGAAGCTGAGAATGTGTGAAAACAAACACCATATATTAATGTACTAAAAGGAAGAAGACCTATTGTACACTTGATGATTGTTGTATGTTGGTGTTCTAACAGTCCTACTACTTGATGATGTGATAGTGTCATCTATTGTAGTAGTGAGCTTTGCATTCTGCTCAAGCTATATGAACCTTTAAACAGTAATGGAACTAATTAATTGAACCAAATAATTTCAGAAAGAGAGAGAGAGCCTTTCCCAGCTAACATGCAGGTTTACGGACAGAACTGTTAGCTATCATTTGGAAAAAATGGAATTCCTGTGGAGTACAGATTAAATCAAACAGCTTAAGTTGACTTTTCCTTGAAGAGGTATTGTCATTCTTCCAGAGGCTCCTGTCTGCTTTAACTTCTGCACAAAATGCAAATGGTTTCATTTTATCTACTTGGGAGGCCCGTCAGTTCACACATATGTGCCCATAAAATTGCTTTTGGTGACTTGCGTGAGCTTCCCCCATTGCATATATCAGCATTTAATATCTGCTTGTTAAGGAAACCCCCCCTCCCTCC
>JANZLQ010000031.1:19360766-19384696 GCA_026212715.1 Elanus axillaris | reverse complement strand
GGTGGGGGTGGGAAATCTTCAAAGGAACAAACACAAGGAAACACCTATTAATTAAAAACACAGAAGTAGAAGGACAGTTTTCAAAACTATCGCCTTGTTTAATACTAATTTCAAAATGTTCCTAAAATATCCCATTGTTAAATAAACAAAACTCTGTTTTTTGTATGTTTTATTCATTCATTAACATTTAGCTTTAGATGTCACGATCATAATGAAATTATTAAATTAGGAAAGTATCTAACATGAATCATGGAGGTTTTTACTTTCATTTCATGATTTCACTTTTCTAGGATAGGTCAGGTTAAAGAAAAATCAATTAATTAAATAAATATATCAGTTAATGCTCACATTTTGTCACTCCGTCAGGACGACCTTTGAAATAGGCAAAATGAATGGTCTGATCCTGATGAATGAGAAAAACTTGCATCAATATTTCACAGCTTGTCAGGCCATTATTGTCATTTACAAATGAAAGATTTAATATAATGTTATTCTAAAGTAAACTCTGTGTAACAGATGTTTTTTCTCCTGATATGTCAGAGTATTAAAATGTCTAGTGTGTGTCATGGTATAATTCAGTTCGCATAAGCTGAATATGTCAGAAATAACATGGACAGAAGGTACTTAAATAGAAGTGCCACAGGCAGCCAGTATGCCCATTGGATTGCACACCTGAGCTGTACCCATACCCAGGCTTACACTTGGCTATGACACCAGCCTGCTCTGGCACTTTGGGCAAGTCAACCTCATATCTCTTTTTTTTTTTTTTTTCACTTCTGTAATTGTTTTGTCTACTTATATTGTAAAGGTTCTTTGGCCTAGATAGATTGTCACTTACAGCATTTCTACACTACTAAAATTAGGAGAACACAAGTAAATATCTATGCCACTGTGTAATACTAAAATGTATATGATACCTCAGAAGACATATAACTCATTTCTATGGTTGTTGAATCACAAAATCTGAAAATAAATTACAAGTTCACTAAAATTATTTTTCCCAGTTGTATGCCATCATCATCAAAGAATGTATATGATGCATCCCTACAGTGGTACTCTAAACCACATTTTTATTTCAGCAGTTCTTAATGATCATTTAAACTTGATTTATTATATAAGCATGTAATGTGCCATTTACAGAAGTAATATATTTCCCACTAAATTTGGTTAAAATCCTTTTGAGTATAATAGAAACTGAAGAAAGATGGCACCTTCTAATTATGCAGCACTTTGTTAGCCTGAAACCTAGAATAACCTTAGCAAGTCTCTATGACTATATGTGTTCTGCTGGGAGGAAACAAACACTGTGAAATGAAGTTTTTGAAGTCTGTCTTATTTTTTATGGTGTTACTTAAACCAGACATATAAAGTGTAAGAACATAATAGTAATCATGTTTAGAACCACCAAAATATATCATGCCTATATATATATATATATTTATAAACCATAAGGTTAAAAAAATCATATAATTTATACATATATGTATGTGCATTCTTCACACACACACTGCTATACACAGGCACACATAAATATAAATATAAATAAAATATAAATATAAATAAATATAAAATCCAAGTAGTAAACAGACTATTAACTTATACTTTCCTCTCTTAAGAGTAGGGTTGCTCATCTCACAAATCATATTTCTGTGGGAAATGAAAGGTGCACTGCTGCCAGCATTTTGTAAGAAATAATGACACACTTTACTACCTGTAAGTGCTGACTGAGTGCTTCTGCTTTTCCTTCCCAAGGTGACTGTAACACAGATTGATGAAAGATTCGGCAGGACTACAAAGGTTAAAGATGCAGACCTGAAGCTAGAAGGCAGCCCTGACACTGATGGAATACAGTACAATGAGAGTGCCCACGTTATTGTCCTATCCTCTGATAACCAGTGTAATATGAAAACTGACTACAGGAGAAGGGAACAAATTAAATCCATTAATCAAGCATATCTGTACTAAACAGTTGCTCTAAAGAGATGAACAAATGAAAAATTTACTGTTTGTTTCTATGCTTGCTAGCACCGGAGAAGAAAATTAATTATAAGGCTGTGGCTAAACTATTAGTTAAGTTTTTTCTTGAGAAAACTATTTATTGCTTTGTCAAAGAACAAATGAACCTCATTAGTGAGATTAGTTTCAGCTGATCATTTTGCATTAGGACAGTCTAATAATATCCCTTTAAAGATACATTGAAGGAAATAACTTCAAAGAGTCCATTTTGTACCTCTTACTGTGTTAGACTTAAATCAGAAATGTATGATTTGTCACCCAGCTAAAAATCAGCTCCATTTTTTTCATAGTGCTTGGGTAAAGTGGCTGTTAAGTTGCTTGTAGTCAGCTCTTTGTCAGGGAGTCACAAAGGGGCCTCTCTAGTCAAGGGGTCTCACAATTCACTCACAAAACTCCACTCTTGATGTGCATTATCTGAAACCTAGCTCATTCTTAAAACAAAACAACCCCCCAAAATAGGGATTTATTTATTTTTAAATAAAATTAAATGATAGTCTGATTGAAACTCAATGGAATTCTTCCAAAAGCTTCTCTTGATAAAGGGAAGCAAGATATATTGAAGTTCTCTAATCTACGGAGCAAAGACTGTTTTCCTATATTGCTCTGTTATCCTGCTTGAAACTATTATTACAGTAGTCACACCCTTTTGGAAAGAAAGGAAGCTAGCTCTCTATGAACTGTAAGCCTTCATAGCAAATTATTACCTGCAGAAGGTCAGAGAAGTTATGTATCTACCAGCAGAAGTGGATGAGGGCTTGCAGTACAGCATTTATGCTGAAGTTTCTAATCTCTTTTTCAAAAAGGAAGTTCTTCATGGTGAAAGCCTCTGGCTTGCCATGGGCTCTGCTGCAGTGCTGGGTTTCCCATGATGCAAATGCCTCCCATGGGGAACTGAACTGAAATCATGAAGATAAACCAGCCAGACATCAAACAGTAATTAGCTTGTCACTACTCAATTGACCTGATTCCCACTGGAACTCTAGAGTCAGAGAAGTAGTTGTCAAACATCATAGCTAATGAAGTCTGCTTCCATTGCTTTTATGTCTCGTGAGTACCAGCCTGGGTGGGTAAACCTATGGGAAGAGCTTACAAAGCTCTTGGTGCATTGGAGAAGTGCTTTCTCCCATATAGGGTTCTCATGTCTCATACTGCGGTAGAACTGCAGTAGAAATCTATTATTCTTCACATTTGCAGCACTGATACTGTGTATTTTACTGCCCAACATTTTTTTTCATAAACCTTGAATAAAGCTGTATTTTGCCTGTGTCCTCTGCTGGAACTGACCAATGGATTAAAATGTTACTGAGGGGAAGGAGGAGAAGGAGTTATAACAGCACATGGAAACACATAGATTTGCCCAAATCCATGGACCTGATTTTCTTAGAAGTCCAACTAAGAGTTGCTGTGTCCCATTATTACTCATCTCCTGATCTACCCAGTAGCACAATTTGGATTCTTGACTGCTGAAACTCCAATATTTAAAGATTAATTTTGTGCAACTATGAATGGTTTCCTTTATGTTTCGCAGTGACCTCCACCACCACCCCCCCCCAAAAAAAGACCTGTTAGCAGAGTAAAGCATTTCATTTGTAATATAGTTTTTTTTAACTAGTAAAAAAATCTGGAGTAGGACTGAGAATCTGACCCAGTGTCTCCATTATCTTCTGTTGCAGTTATTTAACTGGCTTTTTAGAGTACATTGCAAAATACAACATAAGTTAATCCAACAAAAGCAGCTGCAGAGATCCCTGATAGCCACTCCTGAAATTTAACATGAATTGCAAAAAATGCATTTGGTACAATAGGGACTGGTGATTCCTGGGGGTAATGTTCAAAACTACCTTGAAGAGTTAACTGTAGACCTCACACCCATATCCTATGTCCAGGCATTCTTGCAATTTAAACAAGACAACCTGTCTTTATGTTGTTTTTAACTCCATTTAACTCCATTTTGGTAACAAATCCATCCAACCTTAAGCTATTTTAGCAGGAAAGAATGTATTCAATAGAATGGTGTTTCAGTGTTTGCCTTTCATAATCCAGCTATGTGGTAGGTGTCCAGAGGTTATCATTAACCATATTTCTCTTTTCAGTATATGACAAGATAAAATCTTTGACATTATGTCCTTAGCAGGAGGTGACTGCATTAGCCTGTATTCCCCATAGTAACATTTGACAGATTGAAGAGTGAACGGTGATATCTGGAAAGTAAAGTGGCATGGGCATAAAGGCCCATGATTCAAAACCTCCCTTCTTGTTTTTCCATTGCTGGAGCACTTAGACAGCCTTAGTAAGAATTCAAGTCATCCTTTGTGGAAACAGCACTTTAAAGGTTATCCAGAAGAGCCTTCTCTTTTACTGCAGTAAATCTTCTGTGAATAACAGGCAACTGCCTACGATAAAAAGACAGTATTTTCTGCAGTGTGTACAGTCTCTGATGACTCTGGCCTATAGCTGCACTCATGATTTTGAATGATAAAAGTAGCTTCTACTTTTTGCATGAAGGATGTGTGGTATGTTGTGTAGATGATGCAAACATTAAATGGACATGGCATGTAATAAAGCTATCTGAAATATCTATTTACTGTGAGAGAAGTTTACAAGTCAAAGTAGGTGAATAAAGAAACATAATAATGGCAACAGTAAGTATTTGAAAAACAGTGGAAATAATAACTTGGACTACTGATGTTTAGCCACAAAAGATAAAAAGCATGTTTGGGTTCCCTTCTAAATGATACAGGGAAGGGGGATGTCTCTAAGTAAATGAACTAGAAAATGAGAGTGGATGCTATTCTAGCTACAGCATTTCATAGACTTGAACAGCAGCAAATGATGGATTCGCAGACTATCATAGGAGCTGAATAGAATCAAGTGATGGATTCACAGAATATATATATATTAATAAAATGGAAATAACATGTTATTTACTCAGATTTCATATTCGAAGTAAGAGATTAATGAAAAATTGAGAGCATGCAAGCATGGGATATTTGAATTTTGAAGAATCACAATGGATTACCAAAATAGATTAGGGTTGTTTTAAGACAAATTCCAAATTAACCTTCCACTGACAGTGCTGTTGTCTGTGATATGAAAGGTTGGAGTTAGTGGTCTGAAATAGGCAGATCTTGAAACCTAGCATCTCATTTTAGAAGGTAATTCTTTCATTGTTTGTGTGGGATGAAGAATTTTCTTCTGTTATTTTTGGATGAAATGCTTTCAAAAGTCTTTTTTCAATGCAGAATAAGAGGAAAAATTTAGATTTTTTTTAATGCATTTAAAAACTATTTCTTGACGGATCTTTTTTATAGTCTGGATTTACAGATGAGTTACAGCATGTTAGATTAGACTTTGGACTCCCTGGAACATTTGAATTGTTGTCCCTTGCCTTACCAAACTAATCTATTGTAGTCTTATTTCAGAAAATTATGTTGACACAAACTCTTTTTCAGGTTTGTTCACTGAAAACTCAAGTGTTTATTTTATACCTTTTTCCAGACATAACTTGTTCAGGTAGAATGACCTCTTTTGAGGCTTTCTTCATAGCTTTCAATATAATTCTATTTTTCTTAATGTATTATTCTGATTTCTAGTGGGTTTAACTGCCTGCTAGATAGGGAGTTTTCAAAACATCATTTATGACTAGATTTTTGAGACTATCATCTGATAAATGTGCTTGTATTAGTATTTCATCAGAAAGCTCAAGTGACACCTAGAAGCATAATCAGTCTGAATTCAGACATGCATCATGTGGCAACTCAGCCTCCTCCTTCCCCAAATATCCAAACCTAATCAGTTTTTAATCTTGAAAATTTTCAGATTGCATTAAGCAGTTAGAAGAGAAAAAGCTCAAATCCTTCAATAAGGTCTCTGGAGACTTCACCTCCCCTGAAGAAGGGGAAGATTTTATTGCAAGGGCCAGAGCAGTGTTTCTGCATGCATCCTTCCTAGCACCACTGCATGCATCTGTACAGACACAGTAAGGAGATTTCTCATCTTTATGCTCTCAGAGCTCTCAGGTAACTCTGTGAGACCCAGGCTTTGGTCATATGAACTTAATTATCTTAAACTGCAAACACACTCTGACTCTTGCAATTCTCATTCCTGGCAAGATCAAGTTCAAGCTTCTTCCCCAGTCAAGAAGTTTGTCGACTAAACTGTTGTTTGTTTGTTATGAACAAATTAACTTTGCTGTCTTCAAGACTCATTAACTTTTCTTCCATCAGAAACAGCTAATCCCTAAGGATGCTGACCTACTATAGTTCTTACCTTATTAAACTCGTGTATCTCAGTGAGTGCTGAAAGCTGATTTCCTTTCAAGTACCAGCCATTTATTAATAATCTTCTGTACCATAAGTAGTTTGCTTGCATAATATATTTAATTCCAGTTTTGACCAGTGAAGGCATTTCTCCTTGCAATGTTAAACCTAGAGTAGAGAAACACAAGAAAATGTGAAAAACAGAAATTACTTTCTTGGGTCTCATAAATGGTTCTATTCTAGTTTGTTCAACAGTTTTAGACAGTTTTTATCTAGCTTGTTTATTACTTTAATAATAAAAGAAGCTGACTCTCATACCTTAAACGTTAATTTCTAAGGAAAGAGTAATGTTAATATATGCTAATCTTTAATACTAAAAAAATTTGCAGCTGATGTTATCAAATGTATGATAATTTCAAAGACCATCTGAAGTTCCAAATTCTCCAGCTATTAAGCCAAACCCAAAATCTAGAGGCATGTCAAAAAGGTTTTTGTTAACCAGATCCATTACATATGAAGGAGATAACAGATAAAAAGGGCAAAGCAAAACCAGATTTTTTTTTTTCCCTTAAAACTTCATGTCAGAAAGTACAATTCCATATCTGATGAGAAAGGAATAGAATTCAGAAAGAAAAGTCAAGTAAAAATTCTCTTCATTTCTGACTATCAATATTTGTTACACTTTAAAGAGTTTCTCTTACAAACAGAAGCTTTGTTCTCTGGTTAAGCTAAATTACCAGGGACAAGTATTTGATTGCAGTTGCTCCCATCTGGAATGATGCAGGAGATTTTAATGAGTTAGAATAACAATAGCTAAGATTAGCCTATTACAGTTTAAGTCAGCATATGTCATGAGGACTTACACTGAAGAAACTTAAATCAGGTTCTGGCCACTGATGATCTAGTGAAAACCAAAATCAAACAAACAAAAAAACAAACAAAAAAACCCACAAAAAATATTTGTAAAAGGAAGTCTTTTAAAAAGAAAGGAAAGTTACTCTTGCGGAAATTCTATTATCTTAAAGAACCTCCAAAATATATCTGATTCTATCTAGTCCTAAGACCTGGCTTTTATAATTTCTACCTACCTGTTGAGCTCCAATTCAACTGATTCAATAACTTTCATTCAACAACAATATTAAAAAATAAGTGTAAGCAAAATACAGGTGGTTGGGGGCTAAATTCCTGATCACCAGATAGGTTTCAGATATACCTGCTTCTCACATCTGTCATCTATCACCTATTCATATCACCAGGTTGCATTGTTATGTACTGAAATTGAGTGAATTTGCAACAAAGTAAAAATAATTTTACCCATGTCTCAGAGATGAATGGAAACTAGCAGGAGCTCAGCATTTTGAAAACTTGGACAGGTGCTTAACTACAAGTGTGGGCTTGTTTCTGAAAATCTTAATCACAGGATTTATTTCTTTGCTGTAACAAGTAATAGAATAAATGAGATTATGAAAGCCATAAACCATTTCATTTTCACTTGGTCAGATTTCTAGACAGGTAAAATAAAGACAAATGTTCTCCCAGTCAGGCTTCTCATTTTGACATTCTTATTACAAATAATATAAATTGTATAAGAAGCCCTCCCTCAGATCTGAGGGAAAGGGCTTTCACATAAGGATTTGCAAATTTATGATTATCATTGTTGCTTTATGTGTATTTGGAATAGTATTTCAAAGATGTTTTTTAACTGGAGATAAAGATCCTCTATTTCCCTATGGGATTAGTAATTCCTTTTCAAAGTCCACCAGCCAGAACACCCTATCAAGTGCATGTTACTCCATATATAACCCACAGCCTCTTACTGTTGCAAAATCAGTTAGTAACACTTTTGACAGCTTTTCCACATTTCTTTTTATTATCTGACATCTTTCAAACACTACATCTTGCCATCTGTTAGACTACCATAGTATAGTTCATTTAGCTACTACATGGACAGTGATATACATAATTCAGGACACAGTCAAGACTTGTATCTGCTTTCTGCTGTATTATGTACCTTACTCTGTCTAATAATTCAAAGCCCCTTAATTTATAAAGTCCTTCAGAATGGGCAGGATGGTTCCTGAGAGCATGCTGCATCTTGTAAGGCTTCTTACGAGTTTCTCAATTGCCTGGCTGCTCACTACATCATTTTCCCTTTAACAGTTGGTCTGTGTTCTATGCTGATAAGCCATGATCTTGTACTAAAGGGTCCCAATGTGCATTATGATTATGTGGCCATCTCCTTATTCAATAAAGTCAATATCTTCGTTAAGAGAACTGCATTCATAAGCGCAGTAGAGGCCACTGAAAACTGATTATCCCTGCAAAAAGGGGTCTACAGAGTTTGAGGGGACCTACAGGGAAATCAAGGAAGCAAAATTACAGTATGTTGCTGCTCGCAGAAAAGAATATTGCAAACCTCTGCAGGAACCCCTTAGAAAAGTGAAGTGCTGAGAGGAAATATATCATTAAAAATGTTGTTTTGACATGGGCCCTAAGATTTGCCCCTTTAAAAAAAACCAACCAAACAAACAAAAAAACAAACAAAAAAAGCCCCAACAACAAAAAAAACTCATATGGAAAAACACCTTTTAAAATAAATCTGTGTCTGAAAAGAATGAAATGTTCAGATAAAGGTGTAAAACAGAAACTCTAAGACACTTGATTAGAAGTTCTTTGAAAGAATACAGTATTCCAATACTATCTAGCAAGCTGACGAAAAGATAAATAGAACTTGTCAACCCTTCATTTAAAGCATTATTAATGATGTAGTTGACAAAATTGTAAAATAATGCAGCTCAAAGTTCAGATATAAGAGAAAAAATTGTTTGAAATTACACCGCACAATATTAAATAAAATGCTTAGAAATAACTACCCTACATTTGGAAGTAGTGATTTATCATTTTCACAGAATGTTTAGTTTTGTCCTTTTACCAGTTGATGTACCCTCCTTGAAGTAAGTAAGGAACAGAAGTTTTTCCTTGGAGGAAACAAAACAAACCAAAAAAACCCCAGCACTTTAACTGTGTTGAACTGTAAAGGATTTACCCTGAATGCATAAATGCCTTTCTGGATCATTTCAAGAATAAAGACTCCATATGTACATGTATTTATTCAGGCTTTGGGAGGTGTTTAAAAGTCTGCAAGACTGTTCCACAAATGCTGACGAAGCAGATGTTGCCTAGAGTGCAGAGAAAGTGTGGGATGCCCAGTTGACACCAAAAGGCTGAATGGGATCCAATAATGAACTTCTGTCATGGCAGCAAGGAAGGAGGTGAGATGGTATCTAATCTGAAGACAGTAAGCAAATGGAAACAAAGAAAATTGACAACTACTTCTAATGTTGTCACAGTTAGACACAAGTAAATGAGAAGTATTACATACACAAATACCTCATTGTTCTAAGAAACCATTTCTGTGTAAAGCAAACAAGCAGTGACCCCAGAATGCATGCAAAATGAAGGACTGTCACACAGACTTCTTGAAAGTATGGCCATGGACAATGGCCTATGGCTGTAAATACATTTGGCTACTTATTGATCCACCTGGACACAAACAAGACTTAGGGCAGAACAAAACCAATGACAAAATAAGGCTGTATATATGGCTTAATTTGTTCTGAAGAATACTGAGCAACATAGAAAAGTTGAGAAAAATCTCGTCCGAGAAGACTTGAATCTTAAGGGCTAATTAGGAACAGCAAGAACTTCTACTGAAATTGCCTTATTCCATGAAACAGCAGAGTTGCATATCAACCTACAAAACCTGTGCATATCTAATAGTATAGACTGGGTGGTCTTAAGACTGAATCCAGAACGAAAACCGTTGGAATCGTTGGCACGTTACTTCTGCATCTGGCATGCAGAATTGATCACTGATATGATATAGTACTATGTATGTAAGTACTACTTTGGCTGTCAGTAAAGGAGAATTACATTTTTTATGCTTGTGTTTGGTCTGATACCCTGCCCTTGAAGCTTGGTATTCATTGTAGATGCAACAGTGAATCATCTGTAGCCAGCAATATAAAAGAGACTATTGTTTCTTCCTCATACCAATGGAAGTTGGGAGTCTTTATCTTCAGCTTTTGATTCATAGATAGAGACAAAAGATATTGTGAATTTAATAGGGCAGATAATGAAAAGAGAACAGCACTACATGAGTTCTGACTTTCATTGGATGTTTTACTGCAATCTCTACCTCTTACATTTCTAACTTTTCAAACAAATTAAATCAGTTCTTCATTTTGAATACCAGTTGAATTTTAACAGTTAAAAGATGACATGATGTCCTTATATTCTGAATAACTCTAAGACCCTCTTGCTCCAAATATTATTTCTATAACTGTAATTGCTTGAGGAACATAACTTCCATTAGAATAGGTAAGAGTTTGTGTAACTGCATCCTAAATTAATGCTCCTTAATGCTGGAAGGCAGCTATGGCTGCCTCATCTCTGATTCACATTGAGTCACTGCACCTTCTTATGGTTTCAAAGTCAAAACCTCCCAGCCTAGATGTGAGATGTATTTAATCTTCAAACGAGCTTCAGAACAGCCTGTTTCTCTTCTGTCTTTATCAGCATGAGCTCAGTGACACCAAGCTCTTCATCAGCATTAACATTGTCTTCCAAGTGAATGCCTAAGAAGTGAAATGAAGGGAACTTAAAATAAAATATGCGTACCTCGGTAAATGGCAAGAACATGAAGTTTAGGGAACAGCATGCTGCTTTGTTAGTCTCATCTACTTTGGATTAAGCAAAATAAAATTGAGGGAAGTCATTTTTCTGTAGAATATTGTATAGAATCATGCCAAGGCTATAAGGCCTTTGGTCTGGGTCCTGACACTGAAGAACTCTTCTTTACTGTATGTTTTCCACTGTTAGCGCCCATAATAAAAACGCCCTACAAGGAATTTGAACATATCTCCTGCTAAGATTATTTTACAGAAGATGTGTTTTAAGATAAAGGAGTATTTTCATCCTAATCGCTTTGAATGAATGGCATTTCAAATCTAACTTAACATTTCTTCTAATCCTGAGTGATGTCTTTGATTATACTTTTCTCTCTCTTAAAAAGGGAGGAATATCTGTAAATATTTGAAGACATTGTGTTCTCCCATTGTTAATCACTCCAGAAATTTCCAATAGCTTTATTTGCTTTTGTTTTCTAAAGTTAATTGATCTTTCCATACTAATGAATTAAGAAATAGGTAAAGAGAGAAAATGATTTTGAAGTGAAGGAAAAAGTTGATTTTACACAATAGCAATTTTAGAACTGAAGTCCCTTCATTTCCCTGCTTTTACTGGGATAACTACTCCCCATGCCACATAGAAACGTGTGAGGATGTCCTCCAATCCCCTGCTGGAGGCTCCTCAGCCTCTGCATCTTGTTGCTTACTCCTGCCATAAAAACAACTCAATTATTGCACCACTACTCCAGTGTCACTTGAAATTACTTTGATAATGCGAGATCAACAACACCTTGTCTCCAAGAACCTGCAAAGAGCAGTGGTACCCGAAGAGATGACAGATAAAACTACTTCCCGAGCACCAGTATTAGAATGCATTTGTACTGGAGAAAGATTAGGTTTTGTATAAATAATGCTCCCCTTTTATATTATGGAAAGATCAAGATTTATCAAGAAAGTCCAAAAAAGTACTTACGTAAGGATGAGATTTTGAAAGTCATAATTCTGCAAGACCAAACTGCGTGTCTGTTAAGATTGCAAATCTTTGCAATCAGAATAAGGAGGAAATAAAACAACAATTTATTTTTGCATAGTTATTTTATAAATTTGAGATTAGATATTGGAAGAACTGCAGGATTCTTTCATGAGAGATGTAGCAAAACCTTGAAATTTTTGTTTTTAAAATTCTTTTTCCTTTATGAGAAGTTAGAGTGTCATTCATTTCCTAAGACTCAAAGAAAGTGGTTTTTTTTTTCTTCTATCCTATATACCAGCAAAGCGTTGGAGCTAATCAGCAGGGACAAACTAGGTATATCTTTCCTGCCATCCTTCATTTTCTTCAGCTTTGTATTCTCATATGTATACATACCTAGATTTATATAAAATATTGGAGATCTGCAATGCTGAGGTACAAATCATGTGAGTAGATGTGAAATATTCTTTCTTCTCATCTATAAAAGCCAACTTGCTAAGCTTAATATTTAGAAATGTATGGGCAGAAAGAGGACACCTGCTGTCACTGTGGCTTAAAATGTACATTTTTAACTAAAACTTGTTTGGAACTCAGATATGGGTTGCCATTTGAAATGACAGTGTGTAACTATTTACTATGATCTATTTTACTACAATATAAAGACTAGACTTTTAACACATGTAGGCATAATATTGTTTGTGTAAAGAGGAGATAGGTAAGTAACATTACCTAGAATTCAATGCGCATTATACCACCCTTTGCTAAAACCCCACATACATTCTCTTTTGAAGAATGAGCTAGAATTTGGTCATCTTACAACCATACAAAACATCAGTAATCCAACAAGCAAAATCCAGTGTTAGCATATGTAAAATCCTTTACACAGAAAAAGCACATAGAATTTCATTACGGAATTTCTTAGCAAATATGCATTTAATAGTCCCAGAATATTGCAAACAGTATTTGAAGTATAACCTTTAAATTAAACCTGCTAGATAATAAGGCTGCTTTATCCACGACTTTCTCACTCGGCTTTGTCCTGTTCTTTCTTTTAAACCTCAGATTAAAGCATTTAGCTGCTGGCTATATTTAAGCTCTAAAAGCTTTCTACCTTGTAACAGTGACAAAAACTCCTGTCTCTGTCAAAGAAATGTTCTGATGGGCTGAACAATATTCCAGTATGGGCCTCGACAACCTCTCAAACTACACCTGAAGCGACATATTGCACTTCATTTCAAATGCTGGTCTTGGCTCTCTTGAATGAATCTGCACAACTTCCCAGAGGCAGAGGAAGAACATTTTTGAGGGAAGGAGGCTGGCTTGTTTTTGGTTCATTATTCTGTTACTCTTTAACCTTCTGAGAGCTAGCTAGCCATTTAATGTCACTAAGCACAAAGACGAACCTTTTCAGTGCTGTGCCTTCACCCAGGTTTCTTTTCAAGAAACAAAACAATGTAAAAAGAAGCACTGCTTAGTGGATTAATAGCTTCAGAACATATATGTGAAAAGGGGTGACAGAAAGTGAACTTTGACAGCAAAGATTAACACTACTGTCCTGAAACATTCTCTGTTGTTCTATATAATAGTTACAGTCAGTCATACGTAAAGTGCTCAATATGTATGTTCATATTGTGTTTTGTACCATGTGTTGAGCACAATAGTCATACTTTTGAAAGGGGTGAATGGTGAGGAAAGGGCCAACAAGGGAAACAATGTTCTGGATGCTAAAAAGCTACACAACACCAAGGAAAAGAGAGCAAGTTCACAAAAGTGGAAGACCACAATAAATTATTAAATATACACTTACATACAGACAACCCTGGGTCAGACAGTCCCTGAGCAGCAAATTGGTGGAGACTGGGAGAGCATTCTGGGAGATATCCCTGTATGCCTGCTCTTTTCTTGCCATAGTCCCTAGGCATCCTATTTGGTCTTTGAGATAGAGTACAGGACGAACTGGATTCATCTAATGGATATCAATATTACAGCTCAAAGACATTCTCAAATATGGCCAGTTTTATTTCATACATATAGGTAGGCTTTTACAGAACATTACCCCATTTGTTCTAGGACCACTAATGAAGTACACCTTGCTCTTCATCTTTTCTGTAGATTTATCTTCCCTCAAAACCCACTTCAGAAAGGAATAGGTACAGTGAGCTAAGCAAAACCCACCAGACTGCAAGCTCTAAGTAACTTAAAGAACAAAGCCTTACAGTTCCCATGACGTTCTCAGAACTAAAACAAAAATCTTAATCAATGTCACAAAACACTAGAAATTTCTCCCCTAACCTATATTGGGAAGGAGAAATAAAAAGGGTTCTTGGCAGAACAGTTGATAAAATTCTATGGATATTTTTCTTAACAATACTGAAAATTTAAATATCTTTTTTGACAATTAAGATTTAAGTAATAATCAACAGAAAGGGTCTTCAAATACCCGTGGAGTATCACTGCATAAGCCTAGAATGATAGCTGCAGTAACTAAATGAGAATGTATTTTATGGGTCACAGAGATGACAGAGCTGTCACTTCTTACAGAGTAACATTATTGATATAATAATTGTTATACTATCTCAATTCCATATTTAATTTCAAACATTTAGATTTAAACATTTAAATTTCTTATTCTAATAACTTGTTTAATGGGTCATCAGTATCCTTGATAATCATTCCTATTAAGGTGAGTTCCAAAGGTTTGCCTAGCCCAGTACCTCATCTCTTGAAGGTGGTCAGCAGAGGATGCCTGGAGAAGCATTCAAGGACAGAGCACTCAAATTATGCTGGATTCTCTGGCAGATTCCAATTTTCTGTGGTTCATGGATGTGCAGAGACAGATTAAAAATTAAATACCAATATTTAACATTTATGAATATCTTTGTGTTTAAAATAGCTATATTAAATAGCCCTTGATTGCTTTTCCTTTCATCAATGTTTGTGATCATTTTAGAACCAGTCAAATGCCACACCCTATGGCGACGTGATGCGCTCTTTACCTACCTGTTATGTGGTAGGTAAATCATCCACTTTTTTCCATTTAACAAACACTTCCTCCTTTTCTTATGAGAAACATCATTTGTTTTCTTCATTGCAGTGCTGATTTTATAGTCTTCTACGATATCCTCCCTTCAGTGCTCTCTCTTTCAGTCTGAAGAGTCCTTGTCTATAAAATTATTCTTCATACAGAAACCATTCCATAACTCCATTTCCCTTCTACCTTTTCTAGTTCTACTATTCCATTTATAGATAAATGATCTTGACAGCAAAAGATAATCTTATGGATAAGGTATTAGACTAGGGTCCTGGAAAAAGAGATTATATTCCTGTTTGTGTCACAGATCTTATGCATTATTCAGACATCTTGCCTGCTTAATTTTGAGTAACCATTCACTGCTAAGTAAAAATATTCTTCAGAAACAGAGAACATTTCTGCTTCCAACATGTAGAATATAACCACTTCAGGATAATTTGATTTGAAATTAATACTTAAATAACACTATGGCATGGGGTTAATTTGGGTCTTTTTTAGACTAATTGACACCCTCACATCTTTGGATCAGACCTCTAAAGAGTCTCAGAGGTACTTCTGGGTACCTCATTTCTCCAGCGTTCATCTCAGAAAAGCTTTATAAGAAAGACCAGTTTACCATGGGTTTGTACTTAGCCCAGAAAATCAGGCATCCCAAATCACTGACACATTTATGGCTATTGGCTCCTTTGTTTAAACTGCAGATGAGGCCACTGTGCTAGACATTGCAGAACGCTGGTGACAATACTGTACCTTCAGAAGGAGCTGTACTTCAGTGTCTCTGTGTCTCTTTTTTTTTTTTTTTTTAACAGCAGCTTTTCAAAAGCTGAGTTTCCAAACTATAAATAATTCCAAACTATGAGCAAACTTGTGACAGAAATTCAATTGTCTGGGTGATTATGCAAGTTAAAACAAACTCATCTTCCATTTAGGTCATATATACCTGGGTAGTATAAAGGTGTATAAACCAGACAAGCAAACAAACAGTTCTCAGCTTCCATGTTGCAGGTGAATTGCTTTATAAATGAGAAGAACCGATTGATTTCACTGAATAGAAGCACTGTTTAATAATCTATTTTATACCCTAAAAATGGGTAATGTTGAGAAATCTAGAGAGAACATTGGATTTTCTTTTTGTAAATGCGTGGTGATTTCTCCAGTGATATCCACTGATTTCTGATGTTTATCATCCAAATGACATCTGTTACATCACCTTTCATTGCAGATCTGTCATTTATAAAAAATACAAGGGTTTGTTTTTTTTCTATCCTAGATTTATTTCTACTAAGTAAGAGAGAAGTTTCCGCAAAAGCTCATGTGGCATGGCACCAGAAAGGCAAACAAGGAGGATGGCAAACTAAATGCAAGAGCAGTTGAACTCCAAACGTCATATTAAAACATTGCTTTCTAATAATGGATAATATCTCTGAATTTCTGTGCCTTGCCACAAAGCCTTAGGCATGTCAGCTGGAGTACAACAAGCCCTAAGGCCTTACTCACACTCACAGATCCAAACTTAATTTACGTACAAAACAGAGACTAAAAAAATCCACTGTAGGAATCAAAAACTTTTTAATTTTTTTGGGGGGGGGATTTGCAATATTTTCCAATGTACAATACTTGGTGTAGTTATTAAAGGCAGGGAAATGCTATAAAACTTATTTCTTTCTCTTTCTTAAGCATTTATTCACATGTACCTTCAAATATGCTGTGGCATAATACCAGAACATGTCCTAAATATTTAATAGCTACTTATTTAATTTGGAAAAGGTTTCAGAATCAATTAAAAAAAATTAAGAAAATAATCAATGAAATACATAAGATAGGATTATATTCAGTTGGTTTCTCTGTGGCTGTATAGTTTGAGTTTTGTTTTGTTTCGCTCAATGCACAGCAAATGTTTTCAGGATTCCCCATGCAAGCCAGCACATTGAGTCAGAGGTCCCACTTTGGATCCAGCCTGTCCTTTACAGATGACAAGAAAACAAAACAGGAATTCCTTTTGCACTAAGTGATTTCCTGGGTCACTGCAAAGAGACATACTACCTTCCCAGTAGGTTTCAACAAAGTACTCCAGGTACTTCTTTGCGGGAGGAGGTAAGGTGCAACCAGGCATTTTCTCCAGTAGGAACAGCAAGTCAGCTTTATCCATGGCAGCAACACAATGTCAATGCACCAAAAGCTGCCAGTATTTTGGGCATCAGATTATACAGACAAGAAAGAAAAGGAAAACTGCATAGTAACATCTTCCAAGGAGGACTGCCCTCCTCACATACTCACTCCAGCCTCACATCAGAGTGCCATAGTTCAACCTTTCTATTTTCCTAGCTTGCATTTAATTTGATTTTCCACTTAGGGAATGACTGCACTTAATCGATCCATGTAAGCCCATCTCAGTGGAAGAAGTGAAGCCTCTAAAATTCATCAGGGAAAAGCTAATAAACTTATTAGACCCAAGCATCTCCCAGACATAACCCAGTAAAGTTTTATTTCATTTTTAAATGAAAGATACTGAAGCAAGGACTATTTCAGGGAAGATATAAAGAAATAAAATACTGTGGATGACTGGTTACAGAACTATAGAAAATAAAATTTAAAAAAAAGCTTGGGTATAGTCTTATATAAGGTAAAAGCTTGTGATGCAGCATGTATTACAAATGAACCACACTAAGTAGAAGGATATTGGTATCCATTCACTTTATGCAGTGAAACAGAACATACCATATAAAAGAATAACTACTGGCAAAATTCCAATATTTTCCATGACTTATTCCAAGATGACCCAGGCAGTGAAGTTTTCAAGATAACTTCATTTGCAAATGTTGCAGACATTATTTACTATTTCCAGGTATATTATTAACAACAACATAATTATCAGTAACAGGCATATTTGTTATTACATCTGGTTTTTTTTTCAGGCTTTTGCTTTTGAATACAATTGTGTTTAGGCATAGAAAAGGTACTTCTAAGAAGTAGAAGTTTAATATGATTTAATATGCATGGTCTATATTTGCAGAAACAATGTTTAAGCAATTCCATCATACTTCCAAATTCTGCTTAAAAATAATCTTATTCAAATAAAACTTTGTTTTGTCCACACTATTGTTCCATGTGTCCAGATATCAGAAGTCTTGGACACTTTTTCCTTTTACAAAAGAAAATGTAAAGGTTGTGTATATCTTTCTTTCACTATGACTGCACAAACAGAGTTTTTCAGCTAGCTGAAGTTTTGCCCTGCAAGATTCTGCACAAAGAGCTGTGCATCACATTTTCTAACAACATCGTTCAATAAAAAACTTAGTCAAAATGACTTTGTTCCATGATGGTTGTATTTTATGATTTTAACTGATAGGTACAAATGGACCTGCTCTGCTTCCAAACCAAATTCACAGACAACATGAACACTCATAAAAGTCCTTCAAGAAAGCAGACAAAGATCGTGTGATAAAAGTCTAAACCAGAAAAACCTCTCACCCTTGCTAAGGCATACTTGCTTTGCACGGGATTTCGTTCCTTGCTAGTTGCCATACTCTAATAAGCAGTTAAGTTCATCTGCCTCTCCTCAAATCCTTGAGGCTTCACAGCCTACAAAATATAACTTGCTTTGCAATAAACAGAAGACTCTGGGGTTAGCTGCGTTCAGATCTACTTTATAGGGGATTTTCAGGTAAAAACTCAGATACCATCTCAATTGCTTTACGAATCTTTTCAAAGGTTTCTAGCCTTTTTTTCCATTAAACCATACAGCTGGCTCACAAACCAAAATTCTAATTCTGGCATCCATCTGGATGCTGTAGCTCACATACCGTGCCGTGGATTCCCTTCCTTACCTGCAGCTGGAGCTCAGCACACCTGTCAGTGCCCCATGTCTGCTTGTTCATGAGTGGGACCTAAAGCTACTGCCCAGATCACCTGCTGGTCTTACCTGCTACTGAGTATCCATTATTATTCATTATCCATATTAAGAGCAATATTATTAATGGAATCAATAATAATATTAATGACAGTAAGTCTAGAGATGCAACATCTCTATAGATTATTTTTTGCATGTCTTTCCTTTGCTCTGTCAGTGAGCATCATCTTCTTGGGGTACCACATTTTGTCTCTCTATTTAGATGAAGAACACCTTGAAAATCCATCCGTCTTGTTTATATCATAATTGCTTTCCTCTGATTATTATTGCACTTAAGTCGCTTCCAATATCTTCCTAATTTAAAACAAACAAATTTTTCATTTCCCTTTCATTTTCAAAACTTAAATTTATACTTAGACATCAGAATCATGGCCATGTGGATAACCAGAGAAGCACAACAAAATTTCTGGGTGTACCCATTGACTGTCGATGTCTGGTTTCAAAAAAGTTTGGGATCTTTGTAGCTTGTGTTGATTTATTAAACTCTCATTTCATTTATCTCCCAGTGGGAACACTTACTGAATCAGTGTGAACAGTCTAGTTCCTGGATATGATCTCAGTGAGGATCGATGGTCATAATCAGGAATAACAGAATCAAAACCTACCCATGTACAAACAACTAAACCCTTTACCAGGCTGATGAATAAATATAACTTTCCTGAAAGATTTACTTACTTATCAGATCGCTTATGCTGAAATTTCTATGATAAAATAGAGATGTGACATATGTCCTAGACCAAATTGCATGAATAATTATTTGTGTCACAGTTCAGTAGTTTAAAAATATATTCTGTTCCTGGGATACATAATATTAACATATTTGTGAGTTCATCAAGTTAGGCTTCATACAATTATTTAAACATGGAGGGATGAGTTGATAAAGTTGTATGGTGGGGACCCTATACAAAATCCACTGAGGTTACAAGCAAAATTAGATGGAACTTTGGATTAGACTCTATGAGATCAGATCTCAGTACTTACCAGATGAAAGTCAGTCTTCCCCCTTTCCTCTTGTTTGTGTAAAGGAAAGACATTAAAATAAATATTTTTTTTTCACATTTGCAATACTAATAGACTAGGATATTGCCATGGTTGTGTCTTGTCTCTGCAATTTCCAGATAAATTATTTACCTATTCAGATTGTTGTATATGTTTGTTTGTACATATAAATACTGGTTTGACATCTCTTACTTTAGCTTCCCAGTTTGCAGCTCTTCACTTGTACAGTGTGAGGACTTTGCACATTTAATTGGCCTAGCCTGTGATTCAATATTTGCTTGTGCTGGCTCTGTGGAAACAAGGTATTGCAATGCTTCACTTTTATCTCTAGAATTTATTTTTTTCTGTAATAGTGTTGGTCCTTTTGAGGTTCTACAAAGGAGTTTCATCACCTTTTTTTTTTTTACAGTGCACAGGACTGAAATATCTATGGAAGATCTAATAATGAGATAAGTTTGCTATTATACTTTTTTTTCACCTTGAAAGATGCATTGGCTGAAAGTACGTTTCTAACAAGGAACCCAGTGTGAACAAATACACAGTGTGTTATTCCCCATTAAAAGGGCACTGACAGTTATGTACTCTGCACGCACATACATCTACATATAAAGCACTTATATCTATTTTTAGGTTCTCTAGATTACCAGATTTACCCACCCCTAATCCAGCCTAAATTTATTGCATTCAGAGTATTATAAACCTGCTACCACAGGCACAGAAACCTGTTTTGGGCAAAAAGGATTATGTCCACATTAACAAGTAATTTGGAACAAGTCAAAGCACCTGGTGCTGAAACTCTTCAAATCTTCATTGTATAAGGCTTGCAGAATTGACCTTAGAATAGTTTAGCCATGCACCCATTCCACCTTTCTACCAGCTGGGCCAAACATCAGCCTTACATTTGTACTCCAAGGCTTGCTGAGGTTATCCCATGAACTGTCCTTCCCACCTGCTGGCACCTCTGTGGAGATCTCCAGAAAGCATCACGCTGTGCTTTTCTTTAGCTCAAGTAAATGACCTTAACATACCACTGTTCCCCTCATACCTCCATTGCTTGTGTAAAGCCTGAGTCAAAGCACGTGCCTTTCTCAATAGCTAATGCAGTAGCTGCAACTTTCCAAAGGACACAGTGGTACTTGCTGCCTGTCCCCCCTCGCAACATCACCTTTGGACATTATTTGCCACCATGGACTGCAGGGGAGAAGTCGTATATACAACTGCATATACGTTTATACGTATATATTGAATGTACTGAATACGTATATATGAGCTGCAGCTATGGCAGAGGGACACCTGGAATGGACTGAAGTCTATAATTTGGGACTTTCTTTTCCTTTAAGACAAAAAAGGTCCAAATGCCTCTGGGAGTCCTTCCCACTGCGACTGCTTTGACCAAAGTTGAGCAGAAGCTTGTGGGCTTGGGGCAGGACTACATCACATTTGGCACATGAGAATGATAACCTGTCATTGCAAACCATTTGGGACAAAGAGGTACATGAAAATTCTTCATGTTTAACTGTCTTGTGCCTTCATCAGTCTTTCACAAGGTGTCAGGAGGTGGCTGCTGGAGGCACCAGCAGCCTGCTTCTGGCCAGCCCTGAGGCTGGAATCCCACAGCAATGATGGGGTTCTCCCGGAGCTGGGAGTTCAGACACGCGGCTGGCTTGCTGCTGCACTGATTCTGAAGAGCGTTTCAAGATCTCCCCAGTAGCTGCACATCTTCTAAAGCACCCCAGACTCTTCAAGAGATTTACTCTATTTGTCTTAAATGTAAAGCAGCACTGCTTGTTAGTCTTCTCACACCCGGCAGCATCACACAGTCTCCACCCTCTGGATTAGCCCCTGGTTTACCCTGTTGCTTGAGCAATGCACAGACCTCCAGCAGCACATTATTTGGAAAGACTAGGAAAATTCCTCAGGTGCACTGGCTGTTCCTCTCTGAATCTTCTGAGAGGTGAAGAAGGGCTACAACACAATTGATAAGACTTTATTAATAAGACTACTTTCCCTATAATTCACGTCCTTCTATAACAGAATTTGTTTTAGACTAGATATTAACATAACTAGATATAACACAAACACACACATAGCAAGTTGTAAGCTATATTTTAGCAACTTTGGCGATGTGACAAAATATCATCAAAACAAGACTGATGAATAGCTAATAGATGCATTGAAGGTAAATTCTAATTTCTATCCAGAAATTCAGTTTATAAACTGTCCCGAAAGAAAAATTTGCTCTTTGAAACATATAAGTGTCAAATTTAATGAATGGTCTCTTAATTTTCATAATACTTCCTGAAAACTAGATGAAGGTATAGTAGAAAAACCTGCAAGAATCAGTGAAAGTATAATGATTAATAGTGGAAATATTACAAAGTCCAATCAAATACCTTTCTAAAAATACTTCCTTTGCATCATTAACCTTGTCAGTCATTCCTTTAAATAAATCCTTATTTAAAAATAATAACAAGAAGGAAATGTACAAGTGTGTACTCGTGGAGTGACTTTATAAATTGATTAATTTTTGAAACATTTGACTCTGATTAATGAGAACAAGACAGCTGAAATATGTGAACTGAAGATATAAATACACTCTATCTATTTATACTGTCATTTTTCAAGCTGTCTTTTCTGAGGTTTATTTAAAATTAAATACTTTATACCTTGCATGGAATCTGGCAACTCAAGGATATTTTTTTTTTTCAATAATAATGACAAGACCTTTTATTATTGCTTTTCTGAAAATAAAGGAATTGTTGAATCTATAGCTCTAATTTATGCCACACCACATGTATAGTAGTACATATGTGACATTATAAAATTATTTCAGCACTACCTCACAACACTGGTGTAGATCTTGAACCTACAACAACCCACCAAAGGTGAATCCCTCTATTTGTACTCAAAAGGAGATGAACTCTGTTAAAGGACTCCACTGGGGCACCAAAAGGACATGAAGTCCCTTCACCACCAGCTCATTATGGTGCAAGGGTATTAGCTATACTACACATTTTCTACACTACCGTCAGCGTGTGAGAGAATGACAGATTCAAAGAACCACATCAAAAGATTTAACAAGAAGCTAGCATATGCAGTTAAAAAGGCAGAGGTGTCACAATTTCCAAGAGTTTACTTGAAATATGTAAAGACTGTTCTGACTCTGGTAAATACTTAATATTTTAAAATAAAGTATAAAAATCTTTTTTTCTGTACGTGTGGTGGGTTGGACCTGGTTGAGTACCAGATGCCCACAAAAACCACTCTATCACTCCCCACCTCAGCTGGACAGGGGAGAGAAAATATAACAAAGGGCTTGTGGGTCAAGATAAGGACAGGAGAGATCATTCACCAGTTACCATCATAGGCAAAACAGACTTGTCTGGGGGAGAATTAACTTAATTTACTACCAGATGACATAAATGGGGTAATAAGAAATAAAACCAAATCTTAAAACACCTTCCTCCCACCTCTCCCTTCTTCCTGGCCTTAACTTTACTCATTATTTTCTCTACCTCCCTCCAGGGGAATGGGGGTTGCGGTCAGTTCATCACACATTGTCTTTGCGCTCTACCTACCTACTCCTAGTGACAGAGGGGGATGTGGAATGGGGTTTACGGTCAGCTCATTGCAGGTTGTCTCTGCTGCTTCATCCTCCTCAGGGGCAGGACTCATCACACTCTTCCCCTGCTCCAGAGTGCGGTCCCTCCCATGGGAGACAGTCCTCCACGAACTTCTCCAATGTGGGTCCTTCCCACAGGCTGCAGTTCTTCACAAACTGCTCCAGCATGGGTTCCTTCCACGGGGTGCAGTCCTTCTTCAGGAACACACTACTCCAGCATGGGTCACAAGTCCTGCCAGAAAAACATGCTCCAGCATGAGCTTCTCTCTCCACAGGTCCATGGGTCCTGCCAGGAGCCCGCTCCAGCACAGGGTCTCCATGGGGTCACAGACTTCCTTGGGCACCCACCTGCTCTGGTGTGGGGTCCTCCACGGGCTGCAGGTGGGCATCTGCTCCACCGTGGACCTCCCTGGACTGCAGGGGGACAACCTGCCT
>JANZLQ010000031.1:19329888-19360666 GCA_026212715.1 Elanus axillaris | reverse complement strand
GGGCTGCAGGGGAATCTCTGCTCCGGCACCTGGAGCATGTCCTCCCCCTCCTTCTGCACTGACCTGGGGGTCTGCAGATTTGGTTCTTTCACATGTTCTCTCTCCTCTCTCCAGCTGCAGTTTCTATTCCACAGCAACTTTTTTTTCCTTTTTAAATATGTTATCCCAGAGGCGTTATCACCACCATTGTGATGAGCTCAGCCTTGGCCAGTGGTGCGTCCGTCTTGGAGCTGGCTGGCATTGGGTCTGTCAGATAGGAGAAGCTTCTAGCAGCTTCTCACAGAAGCCACCCCTGTAGCCCCCCCACTACCAAAACCTTGCCACAGAAATCCAATATAGTAGGTAAGCAATATCACTCTGCTTTTTTCTCTTATGCAGAAGTAAACATGCAATTATTTCAAGCATAGTTTTATCTTTAAAGTTTCATTTGCAAAGCAGCAGTGGTATGAATATGAACCACTGAGAATAGGAGGTGCTGCTTTATCATGAAAGCTGGTGCAGAGTTTGTAGTAAAACTCTACAGAGTTTTACTGCTCCTTGGCATATTACTTTTTTGTTGTTCTGAAGGTGATACATCAGGACTAAATCTACAATCATGTTTCATAAAACCTATGAATAGAATTATTCTCATTGGTGACACGGTGAAAAAAATCTATATTGAAATTGATGGCAGTTTTGTGTACATGAAGGGTACCAGATATAGGTGCTTATAATTATAATCTTGAAACCTAATTTCATTTTCTGTGTCTTTGTAAGGAATTCAAAGTCCTTTGGAAGGCATTTGGTATTTAAATTCCAAGGGCTGCACAAATCCAGCAGCTGAAGCTGAAACTTGAGATGAAAAAAGAAGTGAAAGATTTTCAGAGAGAAAAGTAGTTTGTGCTTCAGCCTTAAATGATCCTGATATCTGATGCAATGGAAAAGCTGAAGAAGAGATTAGCCATTTGAAAAATGACCATTTCAGAGCTGTTCATTGATTTCTTAAAGGTCTATTCACTAAAAATACATTTAGAGCATAAATGGCAAAGATCCTACTAGTAGGTCATTACTTGGATTCAAACTGCTTGTAGTCTGATACCTCGAAACAGTGAGAAATATTTCTACCCTAGTAATGAGTTAGTATTTGCTATGATTGTGGGTGCCAGCTTGTGATGACACACACAGGCAAAGAGGTGCTACTAAGAGAATTCCTTATAACTGCATGTATATAAGTCTAAAATTTTGTTACACTTTACAATAATTTTAATATTGCTGAGGATGCCTGGTGGATAGTAGCTGAGGTTTTTATTCTAGAGAAAGATAATGCTCTATGCAGCAGAAGTAAGGAAGCATCCAAAGGTCCAGCAATTAGGAACACATGCTCACAGCCACCGTGCCAATGCTGGATTCTGTGGTGAGGGAAAGCAAATATGTTAAAGGGAGAGGAGACAACAATTTATTTAAAGCAAATTGCTGACTTCTGGTATATTTGGATTGCTACATTATTATATCAGGATCAGATTATTATTTTGCTGTCAGCTGCTATTCAGAATACTTAATAAATTGAAGACAGTTGAGGAGGAAGGAAGTATAGTGACATCCTTTTAGAAAGGACAAAAAAGAAGAAAAAAAAGAAACAATATATGGGCCAGACAGTTAAGAACAGACAGCTTAACTTCACTCCTTAGTAAAGTTCTGGGATAAATAACCGAAGTACACAACACTTAAAAGATCACAAGAAAACACATAACAGCTGTCAAGAGCAAATAATGTCAAATCTTTCTAAAATCTTTTTAAAACAAATTAAAAAGTCCAGGGGTAAAGGGGAAAAAACACAAACCATAAAATCAAACAGCAGGGATGGGATTCAGCTGCTTAAATATAATATTCATTACCATGAAGGCAACCAAGACAACCATACTTGGCTGGCATATATGACTTACAACCCAGGGGAGATCTGCTGTCTTTTGGCTGACAGCTGGAGGCCAGACAGGATATTTTATGTTGCCTAAAAAGTTACTGGACATCTATGCATAGGGAACTGAATTCATCTCAAATGTTGTATGCCTTGACTTTCAAAACAGATTTCTAGCAAATAGTTTCTAGGTGAAAACCTGATAGACTGGAGGCAAAAATGGCCTTATGGCTATGCTTAGAGAACAGTTATCTATGGTCATTGCCTAACCAGAAGCACTGAATCAAAAGGGAACTCAAAGGTCTTTGTCATTGACCTGATTCAGTGTCAGATTATCCAAGCTGGTAACAGCTAAACCAAATGGAATTTCTCAAAGCTTTGTGTAATTTGCAAACATGCCAGGTGATACTTTCCTTCTATTCAGCACACCTGGAGTACTGTGTCCAATGCTGGGCTCACCAGTACGAGAGAGAGAGGGAGCTACTGGAGAGAGTCCAGAGAAGGGCCACAAAGAAAGTTAAGGGACTGGAGCATCTCTCCTATGAGGAAAGGCTGAGAGATCCAGGACTCTCAGCCTAGAAGAGGGTCAGGGGGAATCTCCTTTGTGGCACTACTGGTATTGACCAAGTTCCATCTTGCAAGGACTTCTAAGTGATAAATGTAGCACATTGTTAGTAAAATTACTACACAGCCTGTGAGGACAATTAATTTTTCTGAGAAATTACAAGGTAGTTAATTAATCTGAGTTAAAGTTAATTAAAATTTTACTACTTTAAGAAAAGTGTTGGGCCATTTAGCATATGTCAGTCTTTTTCCACTAATGACCTCAAAAGAAAATAGTATACATTCTTGAAGTTTATTTCTAAAAGCTGTTGTACTCCTGTATATAATCCTCCATTCCAGAAAATTAAGTTTATTATCTGTTATTATTAGTTAATTTTACTTAAACAGAGTAAGACTAAATACAGCTAAGTTGTTGTGACATCAGAGCTATTAGTCAACCAAATTTGCATGCAAAATTTCTGGTGTTTGTAATATATCAAGAGGCTGAGGGAGACTGGGTAAAGGCAGTAGCAATGTAATGCGGGGTGTACTCAGCTCCATTCTCATGGAACTTAAAGATCACATGGCTACACACTACCTGGGCAACAGTTCCTGAAAGACTCCCTTTAAAACCATTCCCTCTGCTGGGGGAAGCAGCACTATCAAGAAAAATGTAATCATACATGCCCATAGAGCCTGTAGAAATTGTGACTTGGAGACTGAGCTCTCCCTTTTGCCCTTATAAAGCACATTGATGGCACTAATATTTCAAATTAAGGATCTTATGCATCATCAACATGGTTTGGCTGTTTCGCAGTGCTAAAGAGAGGCAAAACACCCACATAATCCAGTTTAACTGGCTGGCATGGTCTACTTGCTTTAGTGTGTAGGTGAATTTGCTCTTAAAGCTGAAATAAAATATGATTTAAGATACTGGGATAAATCAGAACTGGTACAGAAATATTACATTATTCTTGTGCACTATTAGTATATAAATTCTGAAAGAATTTAAATAGAGAAAACTAGTAGGCAAACATATTCCTCTAGAGTATTTAGGATATGAATTAGTTCTTCAACCACAAAAATGTCAAAAGGATGTGGTAATCCTCCTAAAATAATTATTAGAAAACAAAAATACCTCTAAACTTCACACAAAGCAATGGTAACTCTAATGTGTAGTCCTACCACGACAAAAATATTTTGAGGAAATGGGAAGGTGGTAATAAATCAAGTTAATTCTAGAAAATTCTTTTTAAAAAACAGTATTTGGATACCTGAGAGATGTCAACCATCTGGCATCTTAACTGTCATGGTTTAGCCCCAGCCAGCAACTACGCACCACGCAGCCACTCACTCACTCCCCCCCTGGTGGGATGGGGGAGAGAATTGGAAGGGTAAAAGTGAGAAAACTCATGTGTGGAGATAAAGACTGTTTAATAAGTAAAGCTAAAGCCATGCATACAAGCAAAGCAAACCAAGGAATTCATTCCCTACTTCCCATGGGCAGGCAAGTGTTCAGCCATCTCCAGCAAAGCAGGGTTCCATCACACATAACAGTTACTTGGGAAGACAAATGACATCACTGCAAACATCCCCCTCTTCCTTCTCCTTTCCCCAGCTTTATATGCTGAGCATGATGCCATAGGGACTGGAATATCCTGTGGGTCAGTTGGTGTCAGCTGTCCCAGCTGTGTCCCCTCCCAACTCCTTGTGGCCCCCAGCCTGCTGGCTGGTGGGATGGTGCGAGAAGCAGAAAGGCCTTGACTCTGGGTAAGCACTGCTCAGCAATAACGAAAACATCCCTGTGTTATCAACACTGTTTTCAGCACAAATCCAAAATGTAGCACCATACAAACTACTATGAAGAAATTTAACTCCGTCCCAGCCAAAACCAGCACACAAACGTATGCTAAAAATTCAGGAATAAAAACCTGTTTTTTGTAAATATTTATGTGCATAATACACAGACTTAAAAATACTATTTCTGAGAAAACTATGCATAAACATATTCTGGCATTTCCAACAAAGCCTTCAACATCCTTTCTTATTTTATCTTAAGTCACCTTTATCCTTTCTTATTCCATCAGTTTACTTAAAGTATTTGAATACACTGAAGGAAACCCCATGATTTAAATTGCACAATACAAGTGGAAAGAAGGGGTTTTATTTTGCTTTGGGTTTAGATTTTTAGGGTTTTAGTTTAGTTTATAGGACAGGAAACCAGAGAGAAACTTTTCTGAAACATGCGTGTATGTGTATGTATATGTTTTGGTAGTTGGTGTGTTGTTTGGTTTTTTCCCCAGAGTAGACTGTATTTAATTGAAATACACAAGCCAAAAGGCAGTAACTTCAAAGATATCTGGGTAACTTAGAGGAGAAAGTTAGAGCGATGGCCACCAAGATATAGGCCTGTATTTTCCTCAGGTACTTTTTAACAAGTTATAGTATTGTGCTGTGTTAGGTCTTGGGAGATCAAAACATAAAACTGATTCACAATCTTTGCTACTTAAAAAAAAAAGTGTTAATGTACTAAATTAAAATAATTTAAAATTATTTTGGAAGTACAATCACAGATAGTGATTATCCTTCATGAGAACACAAAAACCACCATGGCATTTGACGTTTTGGCTAAAATAGTCTTTTGCTGAAGAAATGGCTAACTGTAGTTAATTAGGGTCAGGGACTGCAGACAAACAACAGAAATTGCTTCAAGTGTGCTCCTAATTTCTCCAGTTCCTGGCACTGGCAGAAACTTCCCCTTTCATCTCCAGGGCACCTTGCAGACCCCTGCCTGCTCTGGCGATGGGACCAGACTGTCCCACCAGTCCCAGACCATTTTGAACAAGGGTTCAGGGGGGCTGAGAAGTTCTACATGTAGACTTCACCATGATCCAGTTTTAAAGACTTTTAAAGCAATACGAAACTTTTAGGCAAAACATTACAAGATTGTAAAAATTACAATATAATTACAATTATTGATAATGGTCTCACTCACACACTCAAGGACCTGCAGTTGAGTGTTAGTAACCCAGACTGAATTCCAAGGCTATAGGAATAAGTATAAACTAGTTTAGAAAGTTCAGTGTAAACATCAGTTCAAGGTCTAAAGTGTTTACGACTTGAAACAAGCTTAGCTAATTGCTAATCAATGGGCTGCATCCTGAGAGACAGTGTTTTTACCAGGATATGCATAATAGTAAACCTGTTATGCAGTCTTAGGGGTGGGGGGAAGAGAAGTTAAAATATATAGTCTAAAATGATAAACCACATCTAAGCAGCACAGTAATTTAGAGAAAAAGATCTCTCTTCAACAGGGGGAAGTATTTTCCTGCATGCATCATCACAGAATGAATCTTTACCCTTCCCTATTAATAAAGGAGAAAAAAAAATTTAAAAAATGTTTGTGATCCATATTTAGGCTATGTAAACTTAATCTCTAAAGCAATATGAGTTATTTTCCACTTGCTGTATTTAATAATATGTTTAAAATACATAGCAATGTCTTAATGAAACTCAAGCTTATTGAATGACATGTTTTGAAGCAGCTCACCGAATGCATATGAAGTTACAACAGTGTAGCTTATTCTGCTTTATATAGCAAAACTTGGTTCTTTTGGTCTTTTGATGGATGCAGTAGGTATAGTTAAAAGCAAGAATCAGAAGACAGGAATTAGAAATGATATAGGCAAGGTGAATTTGCATATCAACTTGAGAATACAGATGGAAATGAAGGTGTATTTAATCAGGCACTTTATATTAGCTTTATTGATTACCTAAAGGGTTCTGGCTGTCACAGGCAAATGTCAGATGCTCTAATTAGATTACAGTACAACTTGTATATGAATTAATTGCACAGGGGATTGCATACAAAACAAATGTAGTCTTTGTTTTTCACACTTTTTTTTTCCCTCAACGGATCTTTTACATCTGCTGGACGATGACACCATGAAATACAGTTTCTGAATGCAGATTTGTTTTGGGATGTTCAATAATTTTATGTATGCAGACAGTGTGATTCCTATCTCTGGTTTACAAATGGGTCTATAAAGCCTCACAGAAAGATTAATTACAGCTCACATCAATTTTGGCCTCTAGATGTCATGTAAAGAACATAACAACAAAGAGGAAGCAGAAGAATTTTGATTATGTCCATCAGAGAAAAAAAAAGAGAATAACAGGTAAGTAGTGGAATTTTAAAAAGGGTCAGGTTTAATGTTTTCCTCTTTTTAAATAACTGGAGTTCTTAAAATTAAATCGGAAGTAGGAAGAAATAAGTTCAGTGGAAGAAATGTTACTGATTGAAAAACTACTTCTATAAATCAGCAAGATTTGAGAAAATAATAAACAACATTCAAGAACTCATATATGTCATATAACTGATATGCAAAGTTAAAAATGGTACAGAAAATATAATAGCTGTCAAGGATGTAATAGAAATATAGTTATATACCTGACCTTTTGCATCAAACTCTGCCCGCAGTTCCAAGCATTTCTCAAAATACTTTTGGTAACACTCATAAAAACAATTTTCCAAACATTTTATTTGCAGTTTTAAAATGCACAGGGCAAACACCATAAAAGCACTTAGCTCCATGATAACACTTATCCAAGGATCTTAAAATGCATTAGTCATGCAAGTACCATATAAAATAAATGAATAGAATTATATTCATTTTTGCAGGTCAATGAATAGAAGGAAAAAGTTCTTGAAATGCAAGTCCAAACTCTAATTCCAAATTGCTAGCAAGGCCAGAGGGGGAACCTCAAAATCTTTTTCCCACAGACTTAAACATTCATTATCAAATATAAATAAAAAATGTGACAGGAAATCAATTTAGATTCTGTAAGGGATCTTGCATGTAGGGTTTCTAAGAGATCGTGTTCTTCTATGTAGCAAAACACTTCGGAAAACTGCAGGTGCCTGTAGACTTAGATGCCACCAGTGGAAACCTTCTCATCTTTATCCAGGCACTGTGCATCCTAACAACAGAAAATACCCATGTTAAGCAGAGACCCAAAGAAAGTATGCATCCTAAAGGCTGAGTCCTGTACAGCACATGTAAGACAAGCTAGGAGAGTAAAGCTGACCTTAACCTTAAGGCCACAAATCTGATATTTATAAGCTATGCAATCCTAGGGTTCTCAGTTGCTTCTCCACTCTTTGGCTGCCAGCCATAAATCTCTTAACTGTCCAGCAGCTTGTGCCTTCTCCTGTCTTACACCTTCTCCAAAGTTTATCACCAGGACTATCAAACTGCCAACTCCAAAATTCACAGCTTCTGTTCCCACTGACTAACAATCACTTCCAAGCACAGAAGCACAGAATAAGCTAGGATCCAGCTTGTGCCAGTTGTTCACCTCTTGGTTATGGTTATTTCAAAATGACACCAGAAGTTACTATAAAATGCTACTTGGAGTACGACAGTACTTTCATACTGCTCTAAGCATCCATTTTTATTTTCCTCTTTTCTCCCACTAAACCAGTTTTTTTCCTTTTGAGAAAATAAATGCATTAATCAAAAATGGCTGCAACAGACTGACCGTGCTGATCACACTAAATAGATCTAATCCTTTAAGTGTGCCTTTTCCAGGGCTTAAAGAATAATGAGATTAGACTCCACTTACAACCAATACATTCTGCTTGAAATTTCTAAGTGCCTCAAATGCATAAATACACTCAGCCTTGATACACAACATCAAGTATTTTTAATCAATCTTTGGTATGTTTATACACTTGTAGCTTTATTTCACTTCTATTAACAGTGAGGAAGAGAAGCATTTCAGTATAAGATAACTCTTACCTAATTGGACCCTGTTCCTCACCTTGCCTTTTTGCCATGTTATTCCCTGATTCTGAGGAACATTAAATGTTAAGTAAAAAACACCTTTAAGGAAAATATCTCCAGCTTCAGCTTCTTGCAGTTGTGCCCCAGTTGGGTCAGCCACTGCCATCAGTCAGTGCAAACTCCCAGTAGGAGTCAAAAGTGCAGCTTCAAGCTTTTCTTTACCATGCAAACAAAAAATTGTGAATGGTTTTCTTCTCATGCAGATCATTTCTGCACCATAACAGAAATCTCATTTCTCAATTTCTTTGTACATAGCGGTGTATAGAAAAAAGTTGCCCCAGTCCATTAAACAAACATGATATGAACTAGTTTATAACAAAACAAATGAAATTCTATATGACAAAACAGTAACTCTTCTGTAAATGCATGGGTTAAATGGAAACAGCTCGAGGTCTTTTGCAGTCAAAACCACCTGCTCAGGTTGGCAGGTTCTATTCTGGGGAGTTTCAGGTTTCTGCTAAACTGGCCTTTGGCACATCAAGTCTGTAGGCTGAGTTCAGAAGCTTTGCAGTAATAGTTTATGAGGGCAAAGGAATCTCTACAAGCATAAAAAGTATGGGGAAAAAATGAAAAGATTAAGCAGGAAATTATTTTAAAAGTGCGTTTTTTCTCTTGTAAAAGATTCTAACCTTCAGAAGGAAATAGTTTCTAGAAAATTAAACAGTGAAATACAAATGAATTTTTAAAACATCAGTTAATATTTTGTGTCTTGAAATTAATTAAATTAAAATATATTTCAGGCATACAAAGTGCCTTTTACTCAATTTAATCACTGGTTAATTTGATCCTTCATTTAATTTGATCAAAACCCCAGGAATCAAATCAGCTGTATTAAAAATAGCAAAACTTTCACTCCTTATTTTGATTAATTTTGATCGCCTTAGGCAAGTAATATCATATAATTCAATCACTGGTTATAGCACATTGCCATTTTAATTAATTATGAAAATGAAAAAAATTGAGTGAGAACAGAGATAAAAGCCCAAGGAAGAAAATGTATTTATAAAAAAAGGACAATTACAACTCAATGTTGTATTATTAAGACATTGTTACTACAATTTTAGTTCTACCATTTGTCATTGTAACCCACTTGCTTATTGTTCAAGCCCAATACACAACTTCACCTATGACTATACTGTAAGCATGGGACGATCAAAATTCAATAAAAAGAAGTACCACCTCCTGAGATTTTCTTGCAAGGAGAAGCCACTCATACAATGATATGCAGCATTTTAGCCTTCTAGGGAATCTCAGTCCTGCCTTGAGGCAAATCTCCTTGGACAAGCTGTTGTTGCTGCTTCCCTACCTCTTCAGGAAAAAATTTGCTGTCAGAACTGGCTCAGGAAGCAAATGAGATTATTTAAACAAAACTGAGGAGAGAAGAGGGAGAAGAAAGTATCCAGCAGGTCTTCAGCACTTTCCATCCTTCTTGCTTTGTTCTCCTTCCATTCTCACCACCTGCAGTGTCTGGTTGGAGAAGCAAAAGAGATAATTCTGGTGACTCAGAAGAGAAAGGCAGATTCCCTGAAGAAGGGTTGAGGCTGGTAGCACTCAGAATAATGTAAAAGACTGGTGCCATAATTAATTGCTGGTTAAGCAGACTACTATTATGTAGACAAGTAATTCTGTAACTTCTCTTCATACATATGGCATGAATGCCAAAATAAGAGATGCACATAAATGATTGCAGATCCAGGGAATCAAGATCATAATAATAACAACAAGCACCACCACTAGAATGGGGGGGAGGGGGATGTAAAAAAATTAATTTGGGGATATTGCTTCCTGTTTGTTTTCTTGTTTTTCTTTTTTTCTTTGTTTGTTTGCTTATTAGGATTAATAACCTTGACTCACCAGTCCATGAACATGAATACATTTCTTCAAAACTAGTGCATATCCAAGATAGAATTTATCAACTCCCAGTTAGGCACCAGTCAAATTTTTAGAGTTTAACATTTTGTAAATTAAGATCTGTTGAGATCTGGGCTTGAGGGGAAGTATGCACGACTCCCAGCTGCTCCAGATTTCATTGGTACACGTGATACTAAGAATAATGAAAGGATCCTCAGTGAATTAAGGCTCCGATCAGTACCGACATGCAAAGTGTTTTGAAGCGACTCATCAAAACATTGAACTATTTTTTCACTCATCATACATAATTTTTTAACCCATAACTAGTACCCCATTTTCTTAAATAAATTGAGTTACAACTCCCATCCTGCATAGGTGTAATGGTAGTAAAAAAAATTTCAGGGTGGTTTTAGGTAGAACAAGACCCAGACCAACAGAGAACAAAGAAGTTCCCATTATTCATTTTTCTGAGAAAAGGAAATACTCTGGAAACATCTCTTCATGCTCAATAAACCAATGTAAACCCACAAGATTTCATAGCTAATTCTTTTTTTCTTTTTTTTTCCTTTTATTCTGAATTTTTATTCCATTGCTCAATCCAGATTGCAATGCAACAGAATTCTGAATTATTGACCTATCACTCAGAATTTCTGAACCATATAAAGGCCTGGCCAGGCAGCAGTGATCAAACATATGTAATCTTGTAGCAGATTTGACTGCATAATGTACATTTTGGGACTGGCTGAAAAAAAAAAAAAATCTTTCACATTACATACAGGTAATTTGTCTTTTATTTCATTTTATTCAAGTTACCATGGTCATGACACAGTACCTTTTCTTGTTTAGGCATCCCAGCTACTCCCTGTCCCTCTTCAGAAAGCTCCTACCTGTTGAGATTGTTCTCTTTGCACATTCCCATCCTAACACTTTGTATTTAAGTTTTGGGTTTTTTTCCAGCACAAGAACCATCACTTTGAGGACTGACTTTGCTAGGTTTTGATCTTTCTCATAACCTAAATGTTACTCAGTAGTTGAACTAAATTGCTGAAAGGTTCCTACAAAGGAAACAATCCTTCCTAGTGACCTTATGAATTAATTCTGTGTATTTGGGCATTTTAAATGAAAAGCTTTGGTAGCATGGGGAAATTTCTCTCAAGAAGTCAGTCCCTACATCCAATTCCATCTATTCTGAATTGTGCAGCTTTACCTGTATTTGCTCTGTACTTCCCTTAGGCTCAGAGCTATTCTCCAGCACAGCATACACTGCATTTCAGCCAGTAAAATTAGTAATTGTTCAGATGTGCAGGAGATGATTTTTACAGACAATCTATACTGAAAGGCAATTTCAGGCCCTAGATTTCATTTAGAAAAAAACAACATAAAATGCTCAAACATTACCAAACATTTGCAGTACTCTTTTTTCGTGTTGTTTTTTTTTTAAATGTGCCATCTATAAAGATAACTAAGACAACAATGATGTAGTCTTTTTTTTTTCAGTAAATAACCTTTCAAAAGTAGGAGAACATAGACTGTGATTAAGAATGAATTTGTGCATATAAAAGACAGCCTAAGAGACAGAGGCAATGCTAGAACACAACTTCGCAAGGTTTTGAAAAATAAAGGAAAATAATGCGTTTATGTCAAGACATTTTCCTGATTTCCACGTTTTCTCCCACCAGCAGATACTGTTATAAAGAAAATGGAATAAACTTATCTCCATTCTTCTTTCCTATAATGTGCCTTGTTTCCTGTCTTAAGGACCTGTGATATTTTTAGTTTTCCATGTTTAAAACCAAAGTGTTGAAATTGATTCTTTGGTGAAAACATGGCATAATTTTCATTTTAAGAATTTTTAAAGTTGTGAAAATGCAACAAAATATGGATATAAATAATTTTCAAATATACTTTTATTACTTTTCAAATTTAATTATTATAAGAACAGTATCACTATATTAAAACCTAATTACCTTATACTCTTTCTGGTTTCATGACAATGTTCATAAAATGCTTAATATTCATGTAACATGCTACCTCACCCTGTAATATCACCATATTTATGGAAAGAAATTGTAATCCTCTTTACTGGCTCAGGTTAATTCCAATAAAATATTAAATCCATTTTCTAATCTAAATGAGTTCATTAGGAGAGGCATGGTACTGAGAATACCAAACTCTCTACAGAGTTCAGCTTCATTACATTTCAGCACTGTGCATTTCCAGAGCTGTTGTACTACATTTATGAGGATTTATCTGTACTGTTCCAAAAACATTCATCCTAATTCTACTCCTTCTGTGCATGCTAATCATGAATATGTTAAGTGGAAATACTAAGCTAGCAGCCAATCTCATCCCTAGATGGGTTCAAGTTATGATTACAGAAGCAAATTTGCCATAAGCACTCGTAAAGCAGTGCCAGAGAAGAGGAAATGAAGGTTTGGAGATTCTTTCACACACACACACCCCTTTTTTCCTCCCCCATCCCGTTTTTTTTGTTGTGTGGGGTTTTTTTTGGTTCTTCTTTTGTTTTTGTTTTTGTTTTCTCTTTAGTTTAGTGGAAGAAAAGGATCTTTGATAAGGAGGAGAAATGTCAGAAGATGCTTAGAGGGCTATTTCCAGCCTGACATAAACTATTTACCTTGCATCAAACCTTTTCACATTATACATGGAACAATTCTAAACAGCATAAACCAAACTCCTTTGGGCTGAGTCCTGGCTTCTTCCTTAAGTTTAAGGGCACCTCTCCACAAAAATAATCCCACTGATCCTGAAAGAACTGCTGGTGAAGCAGAGCTAGCTCAAACTTTGAAGTGTAAGTGAAACTGTTATTTTTGTTAAACTAAAAAGCAGTGGATAAGATTATTTTTACCCTGGCTTCTACAGCATCACCACCAGGATTAACTCCCTCTCAGATAAAATCTGTATTTTTAAGGAAGAAATCATAAACTAAAATGCAGACAGCACAAGCTTATGTCAAATTATTTATATCCAAGTTCCACGTATTTATGTATTAACTGCCGATCGGTAGAAAAGGGTGACCTTTTTCTTCAAACCTTTTCCTTTTCTCTTCAGAAGAACTAAAGCATGATTGCTTCACACAGTAAATTTTATTTGACCCGTGTCATATACCACCAGCAAGGCACTGAAACCTTTAATGGCAATACATATGTAGATACACATCATGGACAATAACACAGGTCAGTAGGTACCTTTTCGCTCTAAATGTGGCAGCTCTGTCCTGAATTGCTAGACCACGTCTATTCTCGAGGAGAGCAGCACACTTGTAACACTTTTAAACTCATCGTCAGAGTTAAGAGAAGCCAAAGGAAATAAATTGGCGCTGCCCTTTACCTTTGACGAGTGGATGGGGGTGGCTGGTAGCCTGAAGGACACCCATGAGTAGCTTGGCCAACTTTAGGTGACTGGCCGCTGGTTGTCACTGTTGCTCCACAACAGAGGAGCTGCAGGGCAGCACTTTCAAAGGCAGTCCTCGCAGCCCAAAGTTGCAGACTTGTGGTTGATCCTTTTACGTGGCCTGAGGTAAAGGCATCCACTGAATTTTAATACTTTCAAAGCTGGATCGGTATGTTAAAAAACAGCAGCTTGTCAAAGGCAAAGAGATCAGATAATGGGAAGCTGTATAGTGTTACGACAAAAAACACAGCAGGGCTGAATAGACACAGAAGGAAAAATAAACGCAAGTGCTAAAAAAAAAATTGCATTTTAATCACAACTTGTTAGTTCCCTTCTAAATTCCAATATGCAACTAAAGATGTTATTTTATACTGATTTAACGGCCAGTCATTCAAAACTTCCTAAATACAGTGCTACTCACCCCAAATAGTTCTCCTCGCTTTGCCGTTGTTTTTAGTCTCTTTCTATAATCCCTGCATATTATGGAGCTGAACTCCAGCTATGCAACCCTCAGTGCTTCTCTGAGTAGTGTCAGTGGGAAAGTTGCTTAAATTAGAGTATCCACAGACTCCATCTACTAACACAAACCACCCAGTGATGCTATTCAGAGTGGCAAGCAGTGAGTCAATACAGTTTGCAAGAACAACTCATTAGTTTGTAATTGCCACAGAACCAGACCAAATTAATTGTGAAGCTATTCTTCCACTTGTTCCTTAAATTCTTCCAAATAACTTTTCTTCCAGAGATAGAGAGATTACCAAGTGTTTTATTTAAGTGGAAAATGTTATTTTTAAAGTCAGTGGGACAAGTTTGCATGGATTCTTAGCAGTATGTCCTACTTTATCCTGTTCAAGACTTTTATTCTGTCTCTAATAAAGGGATGTTATGCTACAGAAATGGCTGAGTTTCACAACAATTTGCTTTGAATTTTCACTTTAATCAGAGCATTTAATCAAGGAGCATTGATTATCCTGCCTTTTTAAAGAATATTCTTGAAAATATGAACACAATATTTTACCAAAAGTAAAGAGCATTCATTAACACTCACCCCTCTAAATAGCAGTGCCTGCTTAATTAGAAGAAATATACATTTCACTGTGGTAAGTTTATATTTCATTTTAGTAACCCATTAACAAATAACTAATGGTAACATATCAAATATACTTCATGAGTATTTCCAATGTTGTACAGTAACGCGTATCTTCAGAGAGCTCCTCCATGCAGTTCATTTTGCTCAATTTTTTTAGTTTTCTCTAACTTTTAAAATAATCTGTACTAATTTCCTTCATACACTGTGTATTTCTGTTAGCCCAGACAATTTCAGTGACTGCTATTTCTGCTTGTAGGACAAGCATCAATTAACTGTACAAAACCTCCCAAGTTCTCAATGTTAAAACATGATTTCTTTGAGCTCAAAAGGTCACAAAGCATGAAATCAATTAAAAAAACAGAAGGCTGAAAACAAACATGGTAAGTGATGTGCGTTCCCACGATGACTGAGGAAAGAAAGACTCGGAAAGACTGTGACCAAGCTTTCTGTCCCATCACACACCTATTTCTGCCCTCAGACAAAATGTCAGCTGCAGTTTGTCACAGGAGCCAGGCTCCCCAAGCAATCCAGCAGTGGTACATGAGTTAGTGGCTTGTTAAAAAGAAACCCTTGTTTGTATAGTGCTGTGGAATAATTTTTGTGTTCGTTTAAGAGGAGCTCATAGTCTGCCCAGCATATAGGATGGGGGTTTGTTTCCTTTCTGCCTTTCTGTTCTGTGCCCTGCCTCTGTGATTTTTAATACTTTATTCCTGTTACTCTTGAAGCACAAAAGAGTCAGCGGACCTGCAGAGGAGTATCAAATTTTGCAGTGGCTTTCAAATATGTCCGAGTACCCAACAGAGAGTATATTAAGAAGATTATTCAATTATTGCAGAAATTGGAGTCTTCTTTTCCAGCCTACAGTGATCTCAGAATCTCCATTCCTTAAATTAAAAAAATCCTAAAAAGGTATTTTATTTGTAAGTATAATAATAGGGGGGAAATTACTTCAACACCAGAAAGCTATTTTAAAACCCTTTGTAAAGTATGTGAATTACAGGTTATTCACAACCTGATTGCATTTCACTACATTCAATAGTAGTTAGCTGTCTTCTGACACTATGGGGTTTCTAAAAATGTCATCTTCTATTTTCAGAGAAGGAGACAGAATTTCTATAATCAATCTTCTTACCGTGATACTTTAAGAAAGGAAGAAGCAACTGCATAGAGATGAATCAACTTTTATACGTTTATTTGGAGGGACTCTTGGTAGGGGTTTATAAACACCTTGCCCAGCAGCTCCCTGAGGAGAAGGTACATCAAAACCAAGCTGTGACATCAAACTGAGAGATAAATCCATAGCGAGGAGGATTTCAGAGCTGCAGAACTCATGCCCGACAGGGAAGTGATGAAGGGCTGCAGAGTCCACTCGGGCTCCAAGCCTTGAAGCTAGGCTGCCTGTTTTGGGGGAAGACAAAGGAATTTTGCTGTCCAGACACCAGAAGCAAATGCCCTTGAGAGAAAAAAGCTGCTGTAGTCATATTATTGTGGGTGTAGAGATGCTTTTCATTCTCAGTGTTTAAGGATTTCAGTGACATGAATGACACGAATGAGTGCTTGTGGTTTTGGCTTGGCTTGTTTATCCTTTTCAAAAGAATATAGAAAGGTGAAAAAAAAAAAAAGAAAAAAAAAGCCCCTGGAACACTAAGTGCCACTTTAGTTTAGGCTAGACCTTCTTTGACATTTTTGTCCAGGAATACACAGACCTTGATTTTATTAAATGTGGCTACTGATTTCCAGAGGCTGATTAATGACTAGCTCTTTTGTAAGATCTTCTTTTAAAGAAAACATGTATCAAATCTTAAACCCTACTTCAGTGAAGCCATTAAGCAAATGCTTAACTATTTCACTGTATCAGGAGCAGAGCTGGACAACTGATATATGTAAGCTAAAACCCAGATGGCAATTCAAGTGCAAGGAGAAAATGAGCACAAAAGCTTTTCCTAATAGGACTTTTTTTAAAGAACTTCTGTTTTAAAAGAATAGTTTAAAAATTATAGCTAGCAGACGATCATTTTTATTCAGAAAAAAATGCAGTCAAAAATAACCACTAAAACCAGTTAAGTTTAATCACAATCTTTTTATTCAATTCAATTTTGACACTGATTTCCCAAACTGCTGATCTTCTCCTTCCCCCTAAACATTTGGCAACACATCGCATACTGCTATATACAATGACAAAGCAAGACTCCCATGACCCTAAGCATATATTGGTCTTGCACCCATTTCTTCAGGTGTATGCCACCACTCCTCCTGCCAGCAGACTCTCCTGCATCATCAGACATGCACCTGTTTGCATGTTTCTGCTCTCAGAGCACCCACAAAATGAGAGGACAAGGAGGGTATTTAAACCTTCACCTACCTTCTGGCAGAGTGACTTACAGACCCTACCAAAAGAAAAAAAAAATCTTCCTGTGGTTACTCTTTCCGTTTCTCTTCTCTCTAAAACAGATGAGTAATTTCAAAAATTCAGGTCACTATTGAGGGTGTTTAGATACTCTTTTACATTTCTACTATAATAATTCCTCTGTATAATGTTGAATTGTAAGAGAAAAGACCTTTCACCTTTAACTCTAGATGTTAGAGCAGAAGAAAGAAGAAAAGAAAAAAAAGAAAAGATAGTGCTTCTGTTATATTGCTTATCCAGAGCCTCCCAACCAGACAGACACGAGTATCAAAGCTTTTACCTTTTTTTTTTTTTTTGTAGCTGAAAACTGCCAGCTTCTTAAAAGCATTTGACCTGGGGAGAACATACATTTCAGTCAGCTGACGGTACCTACAGAGTCCAACCAGAATAAGTTGAGCAACTAAAATGTGACTGAAGAAATCAGTAGAACAGGAGAGTGAGGGAGGAAGGTAGGTACTCATGGAGTAAAAGACTGCCTAGTACAAAGAGAGGCATATATTTCAACCTGGCAGGAATGATTCTTAAATAGGACTAATCAGTTAAGCTATCAATTAAAGATGAGGCTTGACTGCAGTCACTGATGAGAAAAAACAAGGTATCTTTATGAGTTGTCAGTATATAACTATTTATTTTCCATGCAAAAAAGCCCTGACACGTAGTCCCAAACAGCACAAGAGCGAATAAAGGAGAAACAGGCTCTATGTACATGTAGGACTGTACGAAAGGGCTAGAAAAGAGATAGAAAAAGGTACTGTTGGCTGGCAGCCACCTGCATATCTCATTATGCACTTGGTATTTCTAAAAGATGCTTTATTTTGCACTTTGAGAACGCTCCCCATTATTCAAGAACAGAAGCATCACTGCAAAGTTGTTGGGGGAAAAATAACAACAACCCAACAATAAATGCTGCATGATTTTCCGCATCAAATCAATCTATTTTGGAAGGTTGCAGTCAGGTTAACCACCACTCCTACTTGATCTTCTCAAAGCTAAAATATGCATAAACAGTGAAGGTACAGAAGAAACCATCATTAAGACGGTCACAGAACTACTCTTTCCAATGTATTCACTGATGTGAGAGGAAAAATAGAATCAAAGCGGAGGGCACAGTGGCGGTGTCAGCCAGGTTTAACTCTAAGAAACAGAGGACCTTAACGCTGTTCTAATTTTCTAGATTTAGTTCCTTAATATTTTGTTGTAATTCATAGTGACTTCTGAGATATAATGGTTAGATTTACACCAGACACTCTATCATACTTTTCATCAAATCCATTAGAAATAGTTACTTAAAATAAAGACATAGTAAAACCAGGTAGTCACATACTTGCCTTCACTGTTTTCTAAAAAGAGCTGTTCTTCAAGATTCTTCCTTCTCTATTTATTAGGTACACACAAGCAAGCATAAAAATAACAGTTTTATAGAGTATTGTATGATTTAAATTCAGTGACACTCATTGCAACTAGTGGATTCTTGGGTATCCTAAATGCTATCGGAATTACCTTGTTTAGATATTTATCAAAATTTACCTGTAATTATTACTTATTTCAGGATTGGGTTTTTTTTTGTTGGTTTTGTTTGGGTTTGGTTTTGGTTTTTATCCTTGTTCACCATAAAATATCAAATACACTGAACTATGCTTTTGGAAATTCACATGAGTACCGTTCTCCTATTAATATACATTTCCCTAATTTTTCAGGTAAATGTATATTTTATACACATAATCAACATTAAAATCTTTCAAAAGGACCAAAGAAATGCAAGATCTTATTGTGAGGTGATTGTTTTTCACCAGGACCTTATCAGATTCCATTGAAAGGTAATACTACTTTTGATACTGTCTACAAAGTTGGCATTTACCAGCTACAGCATTAAAAAGACCCCCGAGAAAATGTCCTACCTCTATGCCTGCTTACGTACCAGCTGAGAATTGTACTCCTATATTAAATTAAGTCATGAATAATTCCCATCCACATGGGATTAACACTGATAGAAATTCTAGAGGGACCCAGCCCAGAAATAAAAGGAAACTCTTAAGCAGGCAGAGCAGAAATGCAGACTGCAGTGGCATTATCAGAGTCCTTCCTCACCGAATCTACCCTAAACATCTGCCTCTTTGATGCTGGCCCCAGGACAGTCACTAGGTGTAAAGCATCTAGGAAGGTGGCATTATACAAAAGATGCATCGCTCTGATCAATTTGCATCCTATAAAATGCATGATTTAAAGTAATATATATATAATTATATCATAATGTACAATAAATAACTTAAATAAGTTATAAAATATTAAAAAATAGGTGAGGAGGATAGGACATATTAGCTAAACCCCTCACGTCTGAGAAATACAGTAACATAAAAATGTAAAGTCTTTTCAACATATAAAAGTTATAAAAAAGAGAGAGGACAGGAAAGTGAGTGAAATTCCACAACATAATTGTAAATTGTATAACTGAGAGGAAATCATAATTCAATACTTCCATTATTCTTTATGATTCTATCTAGACTTAGGAGCAATATTTTTCTTGAAATAGTTTGCATGGACTTATTTAAAGGCAACATTGCCCAAGGAATAGAAGACTTGGTCTGGAAGTTGGTTGTGATAATGCTTCAGCCTTTCCCTGCCACATGGCCTTGGCAAGTGACTGCACCTCAGAGCATTTCTGGCTCCAGAGCCCTTTTTGTCTGCCATGTACAAAACAAACTCTTCAGACACACAGTGCTTAAAAGCCATTATGAACACAAGTCCAGGCACCAATCTCAGCTTCTTTTTCTAGGTGCTGCAATAATGTTAAAACCAAAAGCAACTGAAAAAGAAAGATTGGTTTTGCCTATTGTTCAGCAGTACTTTGAGTCTTTGCAGTCAAGATTTGAGACTCAAAAAATCCAAATTAGTGTAGCAACACCTTCCAGTTACTGATCTTCAGCAATTCTAGCTACACACAGCTTATTACAGAAATGAATTATATAAACTCATCAGCTCATCTTTATTTTCATGATTTTTTTAGTGATTGACACTGAAATAACAGAATGAATTTGAAACATTAAACTTCCTAAAATACTAGTCTCCTGTAAAAAAAAAAAACAACCTGTATATGGTGTATTACACAAGCATCACAGTGATATATCTTACTATGCAAAAAGATACATACCAGAAAAAGCTAGAAAAAGCTAGACAAAAATGTAACCTGACTATTTTCTCAGACTGAACTCGTAAGCTTTTTGCTAAAAATCAGAAGGCAGACTTAGTGGAAAGCTTCTGAAAACTTGCACAGCTCTGATATGAAAGGACATCTCTCATAAATATTCATTAAAAATTACCTTTTCTGGATCATGAATTTTTCAGACACTGGTTTGACCTCTGCAAGGAACAAAACCCAGCCCATAGCAGAATGTCTCCATTTTCTGACACACCAAAAAAAAATTAAAAAAATTGTTTTTTCTGCGTGAGCATCTACTTTGTACACTACATGAGGCTCTAGGTCTATTACCTTTGTAATCCAAGCATCCAAGCATTAATATTAAATTCAAATTACAGTCTTTAAATTCTGAAGTGTTACCTTCTTATTTTCTTGAAAAATTGATTGTGAGGCAAGACAATGATTTGCATTTTAAACAATTTTCTGAACCAGCATCACCATTCCGCACACATCTTTCAGTTCAGTTCAAACAAGACAGTTGTAATTGGTAATCTTAAAGCACTTCATTAACATCTCCTGAGCTGGGAAGGCTGGAATATGTTTGTAGGTCTTCTCAAGCTGCTTTGTCCTGCTAGCTGTCTGGACACTGGGGATTCCCTTTGCATTCGTGTTACCATACCAGATAAAACATGCAGCTTATTCAGTGCCATCATCGGCTGGCAAGAGAGGTATAAAAGGGTGCTGTGATAGCTGGAACCCATGTGTGCTGTGCTGAAGAAACCCTTGCTGTGTATACTCTCTTCCTAAGGATTGCTTCAGAGACATTTCAATCTAACTTTTGCTAATTGCTGGTAATGGCTTATGATACCCATTTTAAACAACCTAAGGGTTTAAACCATCATCATAATGTTGGCAGCTTCAGCTTTTTGCTGATCACATTTACCCTAAGATCTACTTGATGCACAGATAAAAAATACCATCAGCCAATGCAGGTAAACAGTAGGCTTTATATTGCAACCCCATACACAAAGGAGTGGCTCAGAGAGAAACAGAGAACTACCCCATACAACTGTATTTCAACTTTGCCAGTACAGAAGAGAGAAACACCATGCTTTGTGTGGCTTGCCATATAAGCATCATAATAATTTCTCCTTAGAATCCCATGATTTTAGGCTTACTTGAACAGTAAGAATAGGAATGAGAGATATCCTTGTATTATTTCTCTTAGTCATAGGAATCTGTGTAGGAGATGCATTAAGCAAAAGGTACAGATCTTTTTTTTCAGATGCTCTATTCAATTCCCCCCAGCTTCTATGCAGGCAAACCTTATAAATGGAGATCTAAATGTAATAGAACTGTAGCTAACAGGGGAAAAAGTTGGGAGGCTGGAAACTTAAGATTTTGGCATGTTTTCATAAAATTTGGCTTAGCACACCATTCTCGAACAAGATAATTCATTTAAGCAAAATTGCATGATTTATTGCTTATGATGAACATAAAATCCTTCTAGTGCAGAAACTTAACAGGGTTTAAGCTGTGCATTCATAGAACTTTAGCAACAGAAAAATTATATGGGAAGAGAATGAATTGTATCTCTGCTAGCACAGTAGGGACAAACATCTGGCTGCACAAACATACTAAAACCTCGGCACAGTAATAGCTACATTCTAGCTACATTCTTGAAAATGTTCAGCATGGAAGTGGAATTTTAGAAACTTTAATCTTTCTTACTTAACTCTTTGTTTTTATACACATTTCTTTAATTTGTCTATGACAGAAAAAATATGTATACTTTGAATGCTCAAGCAGACTGGTTTGTGTGGTATAGAAGACAGAAATCTGTCAGGGACATTTTTTACATTTTACATTTCAGTGCTTATGTGCAGAGAGAGAGAGAGACAGAGAAAGGAAATGAAGTAAACTGGTTGCCAAAGATTCAAGATGTGGCAAATAATATATGCTCCTCCTTTCAAAGGCAAGGTGCATATACACATATAGGCTATTCATTATGAACAACAGAATTGCTATTTGCCTGTTTCAAATGGAATCCAAATGTGCCAAGCACAGCAAGAATACTGAGAGCAAAGAGTGCTTAATATTCTAGCCCAGCTCACTGAAAAAAGCACTGAATTGACAGAGCAGTGTTCTGTAGAGCAACATGATGTGTCTGCTTTAAATGGAGAATAATGGATTTAAGTTTAGTGCAGAACTAAAGGGCTCAATTACTATTCATGAATTCTGAAATGTTCTACTACAGAAACTCCTTTTGCATGAAATGTTCATCAGAGTCAATGTGTGGAACTACAAAAAGTAAACCTTGCCCCCTCACACAATACAGTACTTACCTAGATTTGTGCATTTACAAAGAGCATTGCTGTGGCATTTATCTAAAACCACCTAGACTACAGAACAAACTATTTAAAATAAATATGCTTCAGAGGGTTGTTGTAGGGAAGCTGCTCTACTAGTGCCATTTTCTGTTGCTTTTAGACAACTGCTTTACCATTTGCCTAGCCTAAGATCAGCCCAATGCTTCAGGAAAATCATCTTCGTAAAGTCTGAAGGTAGCCTTTTGGCCAGAAAAGTGAGAAGGTTAATTTTCAAGCTCTTTGAAGGGTTTCTGTAACATAGCTGCATTTTTGTCAGAAATCGTATTAACCCTGAAACTGCAGAAGTTCCAGAAATTGTTTTGTGTTCTTTCTGTAATTATTCAAAAAGATAGTCCTCTTTCAGCACAAAGTCAGAACTACCACTTACATCCTGTACAATATAGCATTTCACTTGAAATAGATTTATCCCACAACTCAAAAGCCTCATCAGCTTCTACAGTTTTATTCTGTAAAATTTTAATACAATATGGATTTTGATCAGTTGCTAAAATGTAAGCAGAGAATTGTCTTCTATGAAATTTAAGCACATGAATGTTCAAATATGGTTGCCCTTTGCAGTACCCATTTTAATTAGTTCTAATCACAGAGAAAATTTATACTCGGAATAAGAAAAAGGTGTTGTAACATGTCTTTAATGAAAGAAGTTATTTCTATATCCCTTCTAATTATGTTCAAGTAATAGTCTCCCTTAAAAATTCATACATCTTGTATTATTTCTTTGTAACTTAGGGCCAAATTAATCATCTATCTGCTTGGAAAACATCTGCCATTCAATATTTATTAGCATATAAAAGATGGAATTCTTCAAACATTTGTGTTTCCTGCATTAGAATTGAGACTAGTACAGGGGTTTGGGGGGTATTTTGGTTTTTTGGTTTTGGTTTGTGTTTGGGTTGGTTTTTTGTTTGTTTGGGGTTTTGGGTTTTTTTGTTCTTGTTGTTGTTTTTTTTCCCCAAAAAACATTATCTTTTAAAGAGTTGAAAGTTTTGTTTGTTTTCTGAGCGTACAGATGACTGTCAGTCCTGAAGGCACCTTCCAGGGGCTTTGTGTTAACAAGCTATTTCTGTTTTCATATTCCATCCCTCAAAGTAGCACATACATAATTTTATCATCATTGTGTGCCATCTGGAGTACGTTGATTGAATTGCAGTTTTAAAATTAGGTCTAAGGAGTATTTTGGTTGCTTGTATCTGGGAGCATTATATATTTCAAGGCCTCTTTCTCATACAGTGTGTGAAGTTTGATTAGGACTTTGCCAGCATTTGTGTTAGGGTATGAACTTCATTTTGGAAATCAGGCTTTTTTACCCTGTCTGCTGTCCTCTTCCTCCACAGTGAGCTAGAATCCAGTAAAGATGAAAAACAAATCTTATGTCTATCACCGAGATGGTGTCCCTAGATTTTGGTGATTGCTCATTCAAGTAGCACAAGCTATGAACAAAAGAGGTTGTGTTTGCTGCTTTACACTTCCAGATCTAAAGAAGGAAAGTGAAGTAACAAACCACCTACAAAGAAAATGTAATAAACTGATGACACTCATCCAGGGTCATTTGACAAGAAACTTGAAAGCTTTTAAGTTTTAAGCCATATTTTGAGGAAGAAGGCCAAAAGCAGGTCTGGAAAGAGACAAGAGCAGATATGTCTTTACTAATTGCAAATTCATCTGAAAAATGAAAACTTCACAGGAATAAAGGCTTCCACTGCCCAGGAAAAGACGCAGGGAATGAATCCCTGACTCCTTAAGAAGCCACAGCCTAAGGCCAAAGAATAGAAAAAGCAGATGTGCGTGATATGCAGTCCTTCTTTAACTGAGATCTGCATTTCCTTGCACTAAAAAGGAGCTCTTTTTTCTTTTCCTTTTTTTCTTCTTTTTTGTTCTTTTACATATAAAAATCTATGTGTGTCTTTATTTGGTTCACAACCATATATTACTAAAAGGTGAAACTGCAATGCATCTGCATTGCTGGCACACTAGACAAGGTTGAGTTGAAGCCTTTGATGGATCTGGATATCTATGGGAGCTGGATATAAGACCCTAAGGGGTCTTTCCTAAGGGGCTTGCTGACCCAGGGTGGTGGGAGCCAAGCTTAGCAATCTTGTGAGGGTGTCTTCCTAGCTGAACTTCTGCAAGGCCATGTGGCAAAGTGGTTCAACTAAAATTTTAATTTTTAGAGAGGTTAAATTTCAAAATGCATCCATTGCAGGTGATCAGACAAAAGGCAGAAAGTCAGACTGGTTCTACTTAGTTACTTCAGTAGCTAAGAAAACATGATTAAGAGAAGGCAGTTTTTGCACATCACAATGTAGAACTGAATCTAGGGATCGCTGCGTTACCTTACTCAAATTCTTTACTGCGTCTTGGTTAAACAGTGACAAAGACTAGACTCAGACAATTTATTTTATGCAATCTAATGTCACTGGGACTACAGTTGAGATTACTTTAGGTAGCAAAATTTATCAGGGTTCATCCAATTGAAACAGTATAGATTAACTCTGTTGCCATAGAAACACATGATTTTGGCATAGCAAACACAAGAACAGTGCATCTAGCCTGGTATTTCACTTCTAACTAAGGACTATCATCTGATTCTTCAAGGGATGATTAGAATAAAACACATATCCTATGCACCTCTCCATAAATTTGAAACTATTAAAACATAGCATTCTGGGAGCTACGCAAAACTGGTACAAAATAACTTCATACTGTTCTATCCACAGAGAAAAGCACGAAGATTGCAATCATAAAATGTATGCACTTAAATTAACTTCCTGTAAGATAAGACTTCTGATTTCTCCTTTTTTTTCTGACAGCTAGTTGTCCATATTTATTTGGACAACTTTCAGACATCTTCAAGTACATTTTATAAATTCAAGTCAACCTATCTGCAAACAGCATAAAGTTAAATTACATGTTACATGACATTAGTAGCTCAACCATTCTTCTCTTATATGTTTTTAAAACTTAAAGTGGCATTTTTGAGCTTGCTGATTTCCTACAATTTAATTTATTTTACATCATTTTTCTAATAGGTATGTCTAAGAAGTTTCCTTTCTTGACCACATAGAATTATTCCACATTTCCATGTGGGCAAGACACACACAGAAACTCACAGATGTTTAAACCAGAAGGAACCATTTTGGGAATGTGGTCTGACATTATGTGCAACACAAGCAACACCACTTATTTCAGCCATTCCTGTGTTACGTTCAGCTCATGACTGAACTACACTGTATCTTTCAGACAGATACCCACTCTAGATTTACAGGCTCTGTGTCAAAGAGGAATTATCACATATCTTCTTAATCTGTTCCAGTGGTTAATCACTATAACTGTAAACATTTTCAGCCTTACTATTAGTTTCAACTTAGCTGCCTAGTTTTCACCACTGCAAGTTTTTGTCTTCAACTAGTGAATCTCAGAGGTGCATAACATTGGGCATATTCTTCACAGGTTTACTGACTTAGAACAATTTTTTATTAACAATTTTTCCAAATAAATAATGCAAGTATGTTACTAAGTACATGCATAAAGATTAAGCTAGTTTAGTTTTTCACTCTTCAGATTTTCATTTTAGATTGCAAGCAAAATTTATACATATACACATTAGAAAGAATGAGATACTGGTAACAGTAATTCAGTGGAACTGGTTTCTACATTTTATCTCTGGAACATCTTCACATTAAGGAGACATTCATTCTAATGAGAAATGTAACTTAGAAACTGCAAAATATTGCGACAATCTTCACTGAACTAAATGTACTCTTTCACCCCATATTAGATATCACTTTCTTTTCCCCTTGGGCAAACCACACCAGTATTAAACACAGATGGAAGCTCACAAGTGATCAGAATCCCACCATCTATGTTTCTGTGCAGTCTGTTATTGCTATTCTTATATAGCAGCTCTTGTTAGAAAGCTCATGTATATTAATTATACTGTATTTCTCATTGCAAGTACAAGAAATGTTAGGCAGACAAAATGTTTTAAAATGTGCTACACTTTTTAAGCAACATAATTCGTGTATGCAACTAAACACATCAGTTCCACCTGGAGTCAGTGATTCTTATTAAGCATGTGTCCTGTTTAGTTCTGTTGGTATTTGGGGTCTGGAACATATGATAGCTGCTCAGTGAAAAATATATCAAAGACCTTTAGGATGTATTCTGCTTTAGTAGGAGACTGGAAATGTACGTTATTTAGGAGGGCAGATATGTGGCTTTTTGATAGGATAAGATCTCTTTATATAACTTTAAGAGTTGGTCCAAAGAACAGTATTGTCTCAACATTGTCATCAGGGACTTGGACTATACGATACTTAAAAAACTCAGACTAACAACTTGACAAGAGGCTGCAGTGGCCTGCCTGAGAAAAGATATGGTATGTTAACACTCTGAAGAAGGGAGGGTACTGCATGGCATGAACATTTCTGTACCGCTTTCCATCGATAACAGTAGTATGAACGGTCCTGTACCACTCCCCGTTAATCTTACCAACTAGAACGATAAACAATAAGGACTGCATAGCTGCCGTCAAGAAGATTGATTCCAGCTGCTGTTTCCAACTTTGATGAAGAAATCTTGAACTTCAAGTGAACTTTGCTCATTATAATGTCATTATCATGTGAAAACACACCTCCTGGTCAAAAGCTACTCTCCTCCAAGTCAGACCACACCTCGGACACTCATCCCTGGGCATGCATGAAGGCCTCACTTGAGTTGTCAGAGGGCCATGGGACAGAGGAGGGGCAAGGTGGACCAGAGGAGGGGCACGATGTGTTGTCTGGCATAAAAGATGTCTTCTTGCCAAACGAACTCTCGGAAGCTTTTGACACCAAGGATCACGACAATCAGAAGACTGGTGGAACGCTGCTTGGACCTGGGACCAGAGGGATGCCTTTGGACCCGCGGTGGTAACTATCATCCTCTTTCCACACTTTACCTCTTTTCTCTCCTTTCCTATCACTCTTTCTTCCTATCGCACGCTGCTTTATGGGCAAAACAATAAAGTTTCACTGTTTGATTGAAGCATAACCCCTGTGGCATGTCCGCCTTTGATTTTTTGCACTTTGAGATCACAGCAAATGAATCTTTCCATCACGTGTCCATCAAGTGGACCATGACAATAACGAATTATTATCTTAAACATTTTTTTCTTAATATTGTAGGCTCCCTATAAAGTTTTTTTTTTTTCATTCCCCCCAAATATTTCCACAATAAGTAATATTGTGGTGGGCTGACCTCGGCCAAGTGCCAGATGCCCACCCAGGTGTCCTCATTCACTCTTCTCAACAGGACACAGAGGAAGAAAGTAAGACAGAACATGAGACAAGCTCATGAGACAAGATAGACAGGGAGATCACTTATCAGCTTCCATTATGGCCAAAACAGACTTGGGGAAAATTAACTTAATTTATTGCCAATTAAAATAGATTTGGGTAATGAGAAACAAAGACAAAAAATTAAAATAACACCTTCCCACCCTTGCCCAGGCTCAAGTTCACTCCTTCATTTCCCATTCCTCTACTTCCCCTAACCTGAGCAGAGCAGGGGATGGGGAATGGAAGCTGTGGTCAGTGGACAACAGCTCCTCTCTACCACTCCTTCTCCTTCACACTTTTCCACTGCTCCAGTACATGAGTGCCTAATAACAGGTGGCAGAGCCTTGATATTTTTTCTCTGTTGGTTTTAAACACAGTTTATAGTGAAAATCTGCATACAAAGATATATTTTTAAGACTGTTTTCTTCCTCATTCTGTTTTCTACTCATGAGCAGAGTGACTACTTCACATGTGCTTGGGATCAGAAAATGAAAGAAGGTGGTTGGAAGGAGGCTGAGGGTTGAGAAGACTGGGGACATTACAGACCAGGTTCTGTAACTCTGTTGTCACCAATTCATGGTTTTGCTATGAGTTTGTCCTGTGGTATATGCATCACGGTTAAGCTGTAACATATATGTGTTGTGAAACTTCACTTTTGACTACAGGATCAGAATGTTTTTTTTGTTTTTAAAGATTACCAGGCTGTAGAAAGAAGCTTAAAACTGTTCAGTCATATTCTAATAATTAAAAAAAAAAAGGTAAGAAAGCCCACAGATTTAATTTTTTTCAAATTTTATGATTAATTTATTATATTATTAAAATTATGATTTTATGATGTGGCAATGTCTTTTGAAGTTCTGCATGTGCTATCCCAGAGTTCTGCTTCCTGTCTGAAATCAGTGGGTAGACTACCCTCTCACATACTTTAAATGTCTGAAATTTATTCCCTCACATCAGTAGAATTAGTCATGTCATGAAGAAATTTAGATGTGTATAAGGCAATACTTTCTAACTTGGTGTCACTCCATTTTAAGTCAAAGGGCATTTTTCCCTCAATTGAATATGAGAATGCTTGTGTCACTGCTTTATTTCCATTCAGTTATTAGAAATGGCACTTAGAGCTATATATTCTGTCAATTCTAGGCACTTGAACTCAACTACTTTTGCTTTTAAGAATATTCATGTTGGTGTTCAGGAGTTTGTAACCTGTATTTATACACAATACCCACTTTTACAAAGTAAACCTCAATAAATTTCCACAGTAGAAAATGTGCCGTTTAGTACCTTTTTTTTTTTTTTTTACTTTTTTTCTCCAGCTAAAATGTGGTACTGGCAGTTTGTAAGCTGACCAAAATGTGGTACTGGCAGTTTGTAAGTTGACCAAAAGTTGAACACTTTTTTTTATACTTTCCTTTCTGTGAAATATCATCCATGCTAGATAGCAGTAAAAGCTGCTGTTCAAGAAGAAAGGCATGAATTGTACTAGTGATCAACAAATCCCAAAGGGTAAGCTTCCTTCAGATGGCTTCCAGAAGTTTGGTTCTTTACATAAAATATTTAATCACTTCAATTTTACTGTGCCATTCTATAAATTTCAGACACAGCTTTTCTCATCAGATACTTAATATTGCCTGGTTTAAGTCAAACTGAGTATGCCACCAGAACAGCAACAATATTTCTTCAGTTCTTGCTTCATAACATGGCCAGGGGGCCTATTTGTGCACTTTTCCCAACTAGAAGGAGCTCAGCCTTGTTCCGATTTGGTTTCAACTAGATGGTCTTCATCTTCTAACAGATATGAGCCAGTGCCTGGGTTAGGTTGGCAACAATAATGTTTTCCTACACTGCAAAGGATAAGCAGGGAAAATTACATCTGCATATTGTTGATGTCAAAGTTCAAAATATCTCACCAGCTCGTATAGATCTATTAAATGCTGCTAAGAACAGAACAGAAAAACAATCCTTACAGAGCTTTGAAAATGGAAGTACTCATAGTTTTGTTTGTTTTACTTGTACCTGCTAGGCAAAGAAAAATAGATTGTTTTAGTGACGGTCTCTGTCTTGCAATCTCCATCAGATAGGACATTATGTCACTGTGGGCAATGGCAAAAGCAAGGGACAGGTCCAAGCTGATTTGAACGGAGATCTGCCCTCCATTTATTAATAGCAACCAACCAACCCTAAGTACCACTAACCCTGATACAAATCCATGACTTCCAGCTTTTGTTGTCTAGGATGTTGGCTTCATCTGAGATGCTGTAAGCAGTTGCTATTTTGTTTCTCAGTGAAGTGGACTGTTTGATCCTGGATGAGAGTTAGATATAGGAGGTGAAATCTCCGCAGTTCATAGGACTTAAAATGTCATTGTGATGCGCAATATTGACATTATCACCTCTGATTGCTTTGATGCTGGGAGACTTAACTTGAGACTCCAAGATGCGTATCATGAATTCTTCAGCTAAGTAACAGACCTCTGCTGAGTCAGACAGTGGCCAACCTGTTCCTAGAAGCAATGGATAGCACTCTTTAGAGCATCCTGCTGTTCAGTTGGTTTGAATGACAGGAAAGAATTGTGACAAGTAATATATCTGCTCCATGTGGCTTAAGATACCATTCTATACATGAAAAAGAAGTCATGACAGCATTCTTCAAAGATCTGGGCTGGAGGAACAATGTCATAGGACACTGAAACAGTTTCATACCTCATGATGACTCCTCTTAATCTCTCCCTTCATAAAGACTATAGGCCTAATTTTTCCTTTCCTCACAGTTATAACATCTGCAACCATTTGTCATCCTAATGATAATATTCCTCTACATTTCTGCAATATAGTAACCAAAATACATAATTGCTTTAGAGGTGTTTCCACCATTATTGTTCGGGGGGGGGGG
>JANZLQ010000031.1:19299931-19309990 GCA_026212715.1 Elanus axillaris | reverse complement strand
GGTGAGCAATTACTCTGTGCACCATTTGTACATTCCAATTCTTTTACTATTACTGTTGTCATTTTATTAGTGTTGTTATCGTTATAATTACTTTCTTCTTTACTGTTCTATTAAACTGTTCTTATCTTAGCCCATGAGTTTCACTTTTTTTTCCCCGATTTTCTCCCCCATCCCACTTGGGGTGAGCGGCTGCGTGGTGTTAGTTGCTCGCTGGCGTTAAACCACGACAGTGAGACTCCTTCATATTGCACTGGCTTTTCCTCTGCCTCCCCTTCTATCTACTCTCTGTTTCATTTCATTTTGCTTTCCACTAAACTTATTCCTTTCTGCCTAAACTTTCCTAGAATGCCTCGAATTCAGTAATCATCACACTGCTCATTGCTTTGGCAAGACACTCTCCTTTTTCTGTGGTGTTTATTTAAAATGTGTGGTGAGGAGCTGCCTCTGTCCTATTACATGTAACAAAGGTAGTCCATGTTCTTGTTTTCTTTTCAGCACAGGTCATGCAAAAGTGAATTTGAAGTGGTACTATAGAAGGGAAAAGAGGTACCAGATCTATTTCTCCCCTTTTTTTTGGTGAAAGACAGGAAAGCATAGCTCAGGTTTGCATCACTCTTCACAAAGGCCTGTTGAAGAGACACCTTTACACATTGAGCTGGAATACCTGCTTTAAAATGGCAATAGCAAGATGTCATCAGAAGACAACTTCTTACTGTGGTCTTCTTAATTTCCCACAGCACCAGTCTACTTGCTGCATCAAGGAATGCAAGAGGGAACGCTGCTGATGCTGGGTGCCTGGGGCAGTGTGCCACCCCTCAGGGCTTCGTATGCTAAATGCCCACCACTGTGAGTTATGGTATTTCAGGGATCTACCTACTTTTGCTGTGGACAGTAGGCAAGGGACAACAACATTTAGGGCTTTGAACTTACCATTTAAGAAACAGAAGGAGGGAAAGTGTCTGTTCAGTTTAAGTTTTGGGATAGAGAAGCTCCTCCAACCATGACAGGCAGCTCAGGAGTACATACACAAGTGGCTGTTTAAAAATTTAACGAGTAGGCAGTGGAGGCTGCTGTAATAGGATGATCAAAGGCAAGAGTCAGCATCTTGACAGTGAATAAGTGGTAATAGCTATGATAGGGTTGGACTCTAAAGGACCTGGAAGGCAAAAGCAGTTATTTCTGATGCAGCATAGAAAAAGGAAAGATGCGAGAGGGATAATGAAAGAAAGTGATCTTTTCAGCACTATCCTCCACAGCTACAAGTGGAGCAGAACGCTATTTGTCAAGGCCAGAGTGAGGGATGTTGCTGTAGCCGAGACAGAGGAGATGCTGAATGAGCTTGATATAAAATTTTCTGTATGGAAAGCCTTTCAGAAGTGCTAAAGGAGAATCAGAGAGGCTGAGACCTTGTCCCGAACCCTCTCTAGTCAAAGCGAGCAGACTATGGGCCTGGCCGATGGGTACAGGTCGGGGGAGCAGGTGGGAGCTCTTCTAGCCGTGTTGAGCTTGCCTGATGGCTACCTGCCTGAATGCAGGGCAGCAAAGGCAGGCAGAGATGTGGGCTTGAGGAAAACATGTTACTAATTAGATGAGAGAAAGAGGGACCTAATTAATGTTAGCAGAAAGCATTACCTAGAGTTAAACAGGAGGAGGAAGACATAAGAGCTTTTGGTAACCAGCTGAAAAAAAGCAGGGAGGGTGCAGCAGGGTTAGGTCTCCTGTTGGTTATTTTAACCCTGAGTACTCAAAGTCCCATCACTTCAATTTCTTCATTCCTCTGGCTGACCCCTCACCTGCTACAAAGGACTGCAATGGAGCAGTCGTCTTGGAGTGGGGAGCACCAAGGTCTTCTTATGCTAGCCTTAAGTGGGGCTGCCGGAGCAGGAGAGAAACAAAACACTGCCAGTAAGAAGTCCATCACCTGTACTTATTTGGCACAAGCAATTACCACAGCTTAGCAAAAACAATCTGCAGGTTGGAGACAATCTGGGAATCTTCTCTGAAAAGTAAACTATTGCCTTTTCTTTTTAATACACCATTTTAATTTTTCTAATGCTCTGCTTAGTCATTCTAAAATATTCCTCTTTTATTTAGCTATACAACACATGGCACAGTGGGAGTACTCTGTGGTTACAGACTAATTCTAAAACCAATCTAAATCAATGTGAATGTAATTTACCATTTATATCCTCTAATGTTCCTGTGTCAGTTGTACCCTTCATTACAATCAGGGAAGTATACTGTAGTTCCCTATTTTTCCACACATTACAATTTTAAAATAACATTGTCATCCTCTAAATATGTATTACAAATACTTGTAATTCTTACAGAAAACTAATCCACTTACATCTCTAAGATCCATCTTGTGAACATACTAAGCTTAACCTTACTTAAGTTTTTGAGACTAGAACTTCTTGCTTGTAATTATCGCAAAACTTTATAGTGTCAAGAGGGAAGATGAGGAGAATAATTCTGTTTATACTTTGAAAGAAAGAGTCAGAGGATGATCTATTGAGAATAGAGGCAAGAAAGCTAGCAAAAGTACAAATCCCAGGACAAGTATGTATGACAGAATCAGAGAAAATTAGCAGCTCAGGAAATGTGGCTTTGGCTAGGAAACAAAAATAAAAGGCTTGGAAATCATTGGGAAAAGTAGATTACCAGGGATTGAAGCTAAATTTTAGAAAATCTGGAATAGAAACACAGTTGATACACTCCAGGAAGAGGTGAATGGGACACCAGTGTTTATTTAGAGTGGAAAGAAATGAACCAAAGGAGAGTGAGGATGGAATACTGATGAAAGAAGCAAGAATGGTTTCAAAAAGTCTTAGCCAAACCACCAAAAAACCAGCAGAGAACAAACCAGAAATATCAATATCTACAGCAAGGAGGAGAGAAACCTGCAGGGGCAGAAAAGATAAACTGGGAAAGTTACTTCTGTCAGTCTTTCCATGGAATAAATTTGCAAGAATCTTTGCAGAGACAGATTAAATAAGAGGGGAGGGGAAAAGTTTTGAGATCTTACCTGTGGACTGCCATCTGACCACCAAGTTAGAAATGCTGTTAGAAAAAAAATAGAAATGTAAGAAAATAATTTGACATCGAAGAGGGGTGTTACCTGCAGTTGCTATAGAACCAGACAGTACTTTATTATTTTAATAATTTCACTGTCAGTTTCCCTGAAAATATTAGCAAATTTAACCCCCAAATTACCAAATACTTACAGAAAGAGGTAGCAAGTTGTAGAAGAAAATCTGAATTGAAAATGACCTTCCGCTCTTCTACATAAAGATACAATGTGATCCTAGGACGCTCCTACAGTTTCCCAAATCCAATTGCTGCTTCATTTCATAATTTCCACCTATTTTTGTCTGCATTAAAATCATAGTTAAAGCCAGCTTGAAGATAGAAGCATTATATTAATCTCTCATCTCAAATTTATACAATATTCTTAGAATGGAAATCCCCAAACCCTGATCTATCTACCTGAGCTTTTGCTGCCTCTTCTGTCCCTCAGGAACAGGCTAAGAGCCAGGTCCTGTTGGATAACAAGTAGGTAGGACTAGGACTTATTTTCATATATGTAGTTCCTTCTTATTAAACACTGACAACTTGATGTCTTTCTTACATTATGTCTTTCATCATCTAAGAATATTTCACAAGGGCATTAAAGCGAGTATTATTTCCCAAGTCTTTAGCAATATTGTTTGTTCATAACAAGATGCTTCTTAGGAAAAGAGAATAAAGAGGTAAGTTTAAATCTAGTAAAAAATTATATAACTGGGAAAACCCTATGTATTATCCCTTTGAATAACTATGAGAACTTTCTGAGGTAAAACAAAAGCCAAATGCCTGAGTCACTGTGCTCATAATCATTACATCAGAAATTAAGTTGCACATAGTCCAGATGCACTTGAATGAAAAAAGTTTATCCAAACAGGTAAGACTGACACATATAAAAATTCTCCGATGCTACAAAATCCATTTTTTAGAGGCCCAAACTGTAAAGTGACTAATATTGTATGATCAGTCTCAATGACAGGTGATCTGAATCCTGCACAGGATCTCAGTAGCATTGTTCTTGTGAGCAAAACAAAACCTGGGAAAGGCATAAGTGACACTAGCAATTAATAAACTATCAAAGTTACATTCAACTCACCAAATTTGACTCTAAATAATTCATAATTGGTAAAATGTAACAATAAAATCCTAATTTAAAATATACATTCATATTTTTAATATATTGGAATGAAGTCTCAAATTTTGCGTATCCTGAACTGTAAATTTTTTGGATGTTCTATCAAAGTGAGCATGTGAACTTTCTACACAGAAGACAACAATGAGAAAAGTATGGGCCAAATTTATCTCCTCTTGTATCTTCACTGAAGCCTATAAGATGCACAGAAGGTCAGTGAAGTTCCCTACAACTGAAAAGGGCAACCCATATAGATCTGCTTACAATATTGGAGCCAGCTAGAACTGTTTTTGTAGGTGAGGTTTTGATCTGATCAACTGTCAAAAGCAACAAGTAGAAAGTAGCTGTAGCTAAAATAAAGTTACATGCATTATTTCAAATAAAGCCATACATATTACTGGAGGGAGGGCAAAATTCGTTCCTTTCTCTTTAAGCTAGGTTTCAAGGAGCAAAACCAAGAAAATCACTACAAAAGCCCTCACTACTTTATCTAGTTTCACCTGGATGAACTACCTATCTGATGCAGAAAGTGAAAGTGATTGTACTTTCTTTTTATCAAATGAGTTTGATTTAAAGTAAATAATCATTAGGATGCAGAATTTCAGTTAAGTTAAAAGTAAAGGTTTAGTTAAGACAGGAAAAGCTTTTCCTTGAATACTGGCAGGAAAACTGAGGGTGTTTCAGTACCAGGCACCATTACAGAAAAGAAAAAGAATATATAGAAATTAAATGGAACAGTTGACTCAAGAGCCTTTGCATTAATTTTTCTTGCCTTATCTATAATAAACTGTCAGGTCATCCTTTTCCCTACCAATTCAAAGAACTGTTACAGCACAAAGCTGCGTGGGATGCGGAGGAAGAGTTTCTTACCTTTGCTTTGGGTTGTTAACAAAACAGTTTCTAACGGAAAACAGTGAACAAGAATTTCACAGAGAAATATCTCATGTCCAAGATGACCTGTGACCAGAGATCACTGCAGTGTTTAGATCCAGGATCTAAACCTTTTTACCCTCCCAGTTCAGAGCAGAAATCTGAACCTGCACATCTTGGATGCAAACTCTAACCAGCAGAAGATCCGTATAAAGCACGGGAAAATAGAAGAGAAAAAAGAATATTCTCTCTCTATTGCAGCCTCTCTCTACTCAGCATATCATGCCAGCACCTCTAAAAGCAAAACTTACAAAAGTCAACCTTCCTCGTTCAGGTATACATGCTCACAAGCACATTAAACAATGGTAAGTCCAGCCTTTTGATCACAGGTCACCACAAAGTGCATGCCAAAAAACTTCCCCATCTGTAGTGCATAAAAGTATGCCACTCTTTAAACTTTTCAAATGTTTTTCAGAAGATGCCAGCCAGAAACAAAACCAGAGGAAAGCACAGTATGCTTTTTAATCAGGAACATCCCACTGTCCCTTGTTAGGCATGTGCTTATAAACAGAGCTGATTCTTCGCTCAGGTACAGGCAGTGCATGGCATACAGAAACATGTTCCATGCATTTCATTAGTGTCATGTCTAGCAGCAAAATATTCCTCTAGAAACAGACACTTGATCTAACTTGCAGGCATGCACATATAAAGACAGTTTCATCAGTCCAAGTGTGCTGCTAGCTACATACAAAGGTCTGAGATTTTATCTTCAGACATCACTGAAAAGAGCAGAGAAATGGTACTGGAATAATAGCACATCATTGAAGAGGTCATCCAATTTGAATACACAGGCCATGCCACACAGAGTCACTTACATAAAGCATAGGTAGTTTTCAAAAAGTGCCTGTGGCCCAGGATCAAATAAACAAACAAACCAAGTCATGGTGTGCATTTGAGAAAGCATGAAGAAACGACATTAAGAAACTATTTAAAAAGAAAGAGAGATTTGTGTGATTCACACAAAATTTTAAAAATGGAAGATTCCAATAATTAAATTTTACAGAGGTGCAAGGGGCACAACTGTGACAGAAATTATTTCTAGTTCCCTGTATTTTCTCTTCCCAAGAAGATGCTGATGTTTTAATGCCCAGAAAGACAGCAAGCCTTTTGTTTCAAAGAAAGTGGTAGGTGAAATGAAGAACAGTGAGGAGCAGCTATTTCCAGTTCTAGCACTAAGAGTACCAGTGCAATCCTGCTGTCCATTGCCCCTGTTCTCAGGGAAAGCCTCTTGATCACAGCCATCTAGAGCATTAGCACATGGAGTTGAAAACAAGCAAAGAAATCCAGGACATTTAAGGAGCAAAGAGTAGGTTACAGAGAAGTTAGAGTATATTTTTTTTTTTTTTTGAGCCAGTCTTTTAGTATCAAGCAGTAATAACATTTCCTCATTTCTGAGTGGTGGTACCTCTCTGCATAACAAGGGTACAATAAAGAACAAGCAGCCAGCATGTGTCAGAGCAGAGAAATGCCTCCAGAGTTTATGCTCACACACAGGAGATGAGGAAAAGCTTGGGTCACACACAGTAGATCCAGCCATTTAAGATGATGCTTGTTCATCAAACAATTTGAATAATGCTTCTTTTGACATGTAGATTGCTTCTTGAAAGGAGCTGCCATATCCTTTTTTTCTTCTTTTCACACCACTAGAAGTGGAATAGCAATTTCATATCTGATTTTCTATTGAATTCTTTTCTTAGTTTAGTTACAGCAGGCAAAAAGATAAAGCGCTGAATTATCCAACTCCTCATTGCTTATCATTATTTTGTAAGGAAAAGCTTGTTTCTCCAGCTACTGCAGCCCATCCTCTTTTCTGAAGAAATACTGACTTCTTTGGGGCTTCTTTTTCCCTCTTGTTTCTTTGTCTTTGCATGAAAAAGACCCTGACAACAAATGTGCAGGCAAACAAGCATTTTCACATCTAAAATATAGTCAGAAAATAGCACATTTCTCTACAAGTTACTGAAAAATGCTGCTTATGTGTATACAGAATGATATGATTCATAAAATACAACAAACCTGACTTTTCAAATTTCTTTACTAATAAAGATGGGTACTCTGTTTTGTTTTCACATGAGCACATGCCTTCTGAAAGTTACATCTTTAAAATATGTCCATAAATCAGCATCAGGAGTTGAAGTACCCGCCCTTTGTCATTTCTAGGGAAGAACCTCTAGCTGAAAGAAACAAACAAAATAATCTTGACAGGAAAATGATTGTTGGAAAGTTGATATCCTTCTAGTTATTTCAGTAAGTTATCTGGAGAGACAAAGACCTCTTTGCATTAAATATAATGTGTTTTGTGCAAAGAACTTGAAAGAACCTTATGTTAGAAGTCTGTATACATTATACAACATCTGACCTACAGAAACAGAAGGGAAAGGGAAAAAAAAGCCTTATAAATAATCATGAAGTTCAAGGCCACATCTTTGAAACATTGGAGGGAAAGCACTGTTTACATAAGAATCTGGCTATTCTATAAACTTCAGAAGTATTGTTTCTTATATTATTTGCAACTATAAAATGAAAAGCTGTAGCTGAGGGTTTTTACAGGAGGCTAGAAGAGTTGCTGAACTTTAAATAGCCTTAAGGTCAATTAAATGCTTTGGAAATTTCATGGTTTGATATGATTGCTTCACACTAGCCTATCAAACTACCTGTTATCAAGGTTTAGCTAATTCCTAGTCTTGTACTTGATTTTGTGCCGCTCAGGTAGCTTTGGCAGTCATTGAAATTAGGCCAACTTCCCTTGCTTAAAGAGTCTGAAATAATAAAACCAAACTCTACCAAGTATGAACCTCAGTGTCAAGCTGTGAATTTATAGTTGTGTAAAGTGAAAACAGCTAGGACCACTACTTGAACTGCCTAGGGCAATAGGGGATAAGAAAAAATTAATAACTAGAGAAAATAAGAAAATCACAATAACCCCATAAGGAACAGATTAACATTATTTTCAATTGTTTTTCTTCACCTGCGGACCACGGTCCATCACTACCAAGAGGCTTTCTGTGCCAGACTACCTGCGTGCTTTCCCATGCACTGCTGCTGGGACCTCCTGCAGTTCTGCCGCATCCCCCTGCCCAAGCAGCCCAGCACACAGACTCTCCCTGAGTACTGGAGCTGCGGGCAGGGCAAGAGACTGAACTTGGTATCCTCAGTGCCAACTGTGCGTGCTGTTTGGCCAGCCAAGCTGAACAGGTAGCCACGCAGCTCTCAGCGCAGCATTTCTGGACATAAATTGCAGGCTCTCTTCCCTGTTCAGGAGGTGGGTTTTGACAATGGGCATAGGCACCTGGTATGCTCAGAAGTACTGCATTTGTGTGAAGATTGGTTGCAAGTGGAAGGGTGGAGGGACTGACAGAGCAAATACATACATTTTGTTTCCATGAGGAAAAAGGCTTTAGAGGGGGAGAAGAAATTATCAAGTTTCTTGCATTCTTCAGTGTTACAATACATTTTTTGTCCACTCTCAACTACGAGTTCATTATTTCAGTTCCAGTACTACCTGCCATGTTATTCAAGTACCATACAGTAAATTTGTGCTAGGTAGCTTCCCTTCTTTCTGCTATTCATATTTCCTAAGGAGGCAGTGCCGTTCTTACAAGACGAGGCATTTAATTCACAGACCTGCCATGGGCTCCCTCTGTGACCAGAGACAGGGCACTTAACCTTTCAGTGCTTTGGTTTCCCCACCTCTAAAAAGGGAAGAATAAAAATGCATTTCTTGCCTTTTATTCATTTTGTCTGTTTAAACTGTATGCTCTTTTAGGGTGGAGGTTATCTCCACTAAGTTACAGTACTGCAGTATTTATCAGTATAAAGATATCAGTTCGCTTGTGTAAAATAGTTCAGAATTTTTGAGTGAGTGCAAAATGTTCAAATGCTTTTTTAAAAAGCAAGTAAATTGCTTCACACTGCTTATGCTTACAGATACTCTGCTGTCAGCCTCTAACAGTGGCGTTTAAGTAGTGCTGAGCCTGGATTCCTGATTTCTGACAGCTGAGAATCCTACAGCCAGAGACGCGATTAGGGACTGCCTTGTCTCTGAATTCCCCAGCTTTCTTGTTCGGCACATTGTTAGTGTCATTTTAATGTAGACTTGCCACTGTTACGTTCTTGCTTGATGCAGTGGTGGTAATATGCAGAGTAGCCATAAGAATCACAATATTCCTTGTTTCAGGTCAGAATGTGTGACAGTTTGGGGGCTTAAACTGTTAGACTGCTAACACTTGAATCCAGCCGGCTACTTTTGTATTACAAAAAAAAGTGTGTGTACTGGCTTGCTAAGATTCCTGACTCCCTATTAACACATGCCTAGATTCAGAGACCTTCAGCAGGAGAATTTGTGATGTTTTTTTAATGGTGGGAGGGATGGACACATTAGCCTACATTGAGACTTGGCATGGAAAATGGTAGAATTGCCTAATAACTTTGTGGCAATGGAAAAGCATTTATTTTTTATGCTATCAACCATGTAGTTGTGTCTACAGGGTTTACTTAAGAGGCCACAGACAGCATGGTTTTGTTCTCCCCTGTGTGAGCCTCTACTCCTCCAAGACAGCATAGGATAACTGTACCAGGCCTTAAAACCCATTTTACAGACTTCAGCAAGGCTGAGTCACCCTTCCTAGTTGTGGTGGGTTGACCATGGCTGAACGCCAGGTGCCCACCAAAGCCATTCTATCACTCCCCCCTCCTTTGCTGCACAAGGGAGAGAAAAAATATAATAAAGGGCTTGTGGGTTGAGATAAGGACAGAAGAGATCATTCACTAATCACCGTCATGAGCAAAACAGACTCAGCTTGGGGACAATTAACTCAATTTATTACAAATCAAAACAGAGTAGGGTAATGAGAAATTAAACCAGATCTCACAACACCTTCCCTCCACCCCTCCCTTCTTCCCGGGCACAACTTCACTGCCGGCTTCTCCACCTA
>JANZLQ010000031.1:19276852-19299831 GCA_026212715.1 Elanus axillaris | reverse complement strand
CCCCTCCTTCTGCACTGACCTGGGGGTCTGCGGAGTTGTTTCTCTTACATGTTCTCACTCCCCAGCTGCCGTTTCTCCCCCCGTTCCCCAACTTTTTTTCCCTTCTTAAAATGTTATCCCAGAGGCGTTACCACTATCACTGATTGGCTCGGCCTTGTCTGGCGGCGGGTCCATCGTAGAGCCGGCTGGCATTTGCTCTGTCGGACACAGGGGAAGCTTCCAGCAGCTTCTCACAGAAGCCACCCCTGTACCTCCCCCCCCCCACTACCAAAACCTTGCCCACGGAAACCCAATACACTAGTAAATTTATACCAAGATCTTGGGGAAGACAAGGGGAGAAAGTGAGTATGATGGGCTGTGATGAAGAAACATGTCTCATCCAACTACGAGTACTGTTGAATTATTAATGCGCTTTCTAACAAAAGCTATAACATGGATAGGAAGAGCATTATCAATTAGATATGTCACCACTACAAAAAAAATACTTTTTTCCTCTATTCTCAAGACAGCTGGGACTTTCTTACAGTTGAACTTTCAAAAAAGATCTCAGCCTGTATTGAGCTCTTTTCTTGATTTTTTTTTTAATGTCACACTCAGATTTATTCAACATACAAATTTAGTAGTACAATCTGAATTTTGTGCCCAAGATTGTGACCTACATTTGCAGAAACAGTAAAGTTCTGTATCACAGGGACAATACAGACCATTTTAGAAGATTTAATTCAATACTGTATACTGCTCGTGGCCCAGGTTTCTAGGAAGTCAGGAGTCTGAAGGTTCATAACTCCATTCAGCAACAGAAGGCTGCCTTTGAAAAGCAGGTAGGAAAATGTATATTTTAAGAATTTCAAATCCCAGCTTTCTTTTTAATCAGCCAACAGTGTTGTGTTTTTCGTTTAATTCTGTCCTCTGCCAGCTCAGTCTAGCTTCTTTCAGAACGGAGCAGACCTGATTAAGTGACAGAGGTAGAGCACAGGTTCTCATGACATTCACAAGTATTCACAAAAATCAGAGGCTTAGGGCTGGGTTTTATCTCACACTCAAAGATTTTAAATGTCATTAATCCAGATTTAGAAGTGAAAGTGTGTTTGTATCAAGTTTACTACCGTTCTTATTTTTCAAAGTGAAGCAGTCATTGCAAAATGTGATTTGGAATCAGCTGGACTGCAAAAAACCTAAACAAATCTGCTTTAATATTAAAAAATTTAATTGAACTAGAATGAGAAAACACTTATTTGTATTTTACCTAGAGATGCCTGGTTAGATTGACCTATTCAAATTTTTACCTGCTTCTTTGATCAAAGATCAATGATGCTACTACCATAGGAAATAGTTTGGATTTTTTTATCAAAAATTATCAGTATTAATAAGCGTTATGTTTTGATATAGTAATAATAGTTTTACAGTTTTACATGCAAACAGAAGTTCACTGTTTGCTACAAAGCAAAAAAAGAAGCAGGATTTTTATAGGGTGAGATCACACACACACACATTCACACATGAAATATTTCCATCCAAAAAGCCTGTTAGTGTTTGTAAGGATACCATCCTGAAGTCCTGCCTCTTCAGGGCATCTTGGAAGCTGGGAACTCCTTCCTCAACAGAGAACAGTTCCTTTTCTCTTAACAGGGAAAATGAATGAGGTTGCAGTTTTCTTCTCAATGCAAACAGCAGTGTTAATGTTATGTTACTTCAGGCATTATTCCTAAACTAGTCCTGTGGTCCATAACCACCAGAATCACAATCAAAATCTTTTGCTATCAAAACAAAACAAGGAAAACAACAAACAGAAGGCAAACGTATTTCTAAATATTTCATTGTAACTGAAAATTATCAGAGGAAAACTGTCAAGGCTAGAAGCAGCAGAGAAAAGCTGTTCATTTAGTGAACAACTGTAGATGGTAAAATGTAATTATCACAAAAGCAAACTTTACTAAGGGAATAACTGTGAGTCTGTTAGAGTAAAAGGTCTCTTTACATTTTAAATCTGACAGGCTGAGAGTTCTCTGGAGAAAGTAATTCTTAATAAAACCCCAGATGCAGGAGGTTCTTCTTAGCCCTCGTTCTCCACTGCACCTCTAGTAGCAAGCTTACAAAGCAAATTAAACTCACTTGTTTGTAGTAGTGCTCACTTGTGGAAGATCAACAAAAGCCTTGCTCAGTATTAATTGGCAAAATAATATAATCAGATTTTAGAAAATAAATCATTCTTGCCTCACAGGCTGAGCTACTAATCTTGACTCCAATCCTTCTTCCAGCCTTTCAAAACTATGATAACTCTTTAAACTCACTTTTAGGAATGAAGAAAAAGTGGCCAAGAGGAGTAATAAAAACCAAGTTCATTCCATGACCAGCTTTCTAACCTTAAGTGTACAGTTAGGAAACAACTAGATATGGAGGACAATAGAAGTACCACCTCTTTAAAAGCAACAATACACACACATGTAGGCATAGTTTCTGCCTACATTTTCCCTTGAGAGTAATTTTCTCAGAAGTATCATTAATACTGTAGATAAATTTATTGCTACATTTTAAAGGGGAAACATATTCTTAAGTTTCTACATTTTTATTTCAGTATGGCCATCTCCATCTTTGCTATGCTGCTTACAAAACTGTTATAGAGAGCTTTATTGTCTTTATTACTAAGCGGTTGCCAAAAATATATCATATACAAAATTTGGACTGTGAAAAAGATATCGTAGCATGGGACTGGTAAACAAAAATTTCTAACCAGGGTCTTCCTAGCTTCTGTCACCTGCATGGGTATGGAGCTGTATTGAAAACAATGGGGAGACTCTCACACAATTGTCAAGTTTCAGAGCTGTAGACTGCAAAAGGACAAAAGTAAGGTTGATAAGAAATGTTAAAGATACTTATTTGTGTTCAGCTTACTAAAAAGAATCCAAATGCATCCCGTTAGGACTAGGGGGTTTGGAATAACCAGAAGCCATCTGTACTTCCGTTTGCTTCCCTCCCACAGGAGTAATTCTGTAAATAACGGCTATGCATGTCTAAGTCCAGTCAGCTTTTTGAAGGTCCAAAAGGTCTTTTGAGAAAGGCTTGGAAACGTTTCATCAGTTTAGCCTGTTCATTTGGGAACAGGCAGTTTGATGCTCTGAACATCCGCATTCATCTCTTGCTTTCCCAGTCCTCAAGGACCGGAAGTATGGTGAACCAAGAAATTAGTGATGTTGCCTGTGTAGTTTATTTAAAGACCAACCTGCTCTTGGCAAGTGACCTTAGCTCAGCAACAAAATCTGATGACATTGCTTCACATTTCCTACTTGATTCTACTGCTCTTTTTCAGGCAAAGCTCCCACTGAAGTTAAATGGAGTTATGCTCTGGTAAAGATGGTTGCTCTTAATTTAGCAGCTGTGGATTAGTGTGTGGATTAGTGATTTGTTTGTGGCATTTTAATCAACTTTTCTGATATGATTAAGGAGCCACCATTGTCTTAAGTTTCAGGGCCGTAACACCCTATAGATTTTTAAGCAAACTCCCCATTACTTTCAGTAGGAAGCTCTACCTTTAAAACAAACAAAAAAAAATAATCAATGGCATATTATGGCCCTTAGAAGGCAAATAGGACAGGAGAAATAATTTGAAGATGTTTCAGGCATTGCAAAGGGATTTTGTTTCAAAACATGAGGAAATAAGACTACTGCATTGTCTGAATTTTCCTATTGATTTCCAGGCACAAAAAATTTATAAAGAACAAATATCTGTCTGAGAGAAAGATAGTAAAACCTGCTAAAGTTATGCTGCTAACCATGTCCAATGCACAACTTAACAGCAGCTATATGTTGGTGAGGTTTGCAAGGGCAGAGAGTGACTGTAGTTCCCTCCAGATCAGTTATTTCACAGCAAGACTTGGACAGAGAAAATATCTTTCTTCTAACCCATAATCACTGCGATTTTAAAGTATGCTGGTTTGGGTTTTTTTTTGTTTGTTTTGTTTCTTTTTTTTTTTTTCTTTTTACATAGAAATCAATTGTTATTAGTGCACAACATTTAGGTCAAGAATACAGTTTTTTTAGCAAAACCAGAAAAAAAAACCCACCTCCTAACAAATATAGAGAAAACCTTCAAGTTGTATTACTATAAGATTTTTCCAAAGAAAAGAAGAAAAAAAAAGTACCACACTGAAAAAAATCTTGCATGCTCTTCCTGCAATTTCATCTCTTGTTGGTCCTGTGAGGACATTATAATGAGGAGCTACAAGACTCCAGCAGAGACTGGATCTCTTCTCCAACAACATCTCTGAACCTCTCTCTCTCAGAGCCCAACAAAACTTTATGGTGCATTAGCCTGTCAAATAAAATCTCTAATATACGCTCTTCAATTCCTTGTTCATGTAGTGTTTAGCTTCGCTACAAAATAACTGTCCTCATCGGGTTATTCTTCACGTTAGTGCAGGTGATTTATTGTGATCGCTAGCACTGTAAAATTATCGGAGCCAAATGGATGATAGCTATCTATCCCACCCAGGAATAGTAGACTCGTATCTACCCAAGTGTGGAGAACAAGGAGAGGCAGCCTGGGTCCACCTGCAACCAGCCGTGCGTGTTGTATCAAATAGCGGTTAGACTCATTAGTAAGCCCCTGTTGATACCTTCTTCCTCTATTTACTGCTATTTCCACCCTAACAAAGACTCAAAGAGGGGGTATGCTTGAGCACTACGTAAGTCCTTCTTTGCACAGTCTACAGCCTGAATGAGCCCATTTAATCCCTTGTGTACAGACTGAGGTCAAGCTGTCAAACTACAGTTGTATCTCTGAAGCTGAAAATTTCAGTTGCAACTGTCTGAAATGAAGAACTGCGGTCTCTACATGGGACTATAATAGACATACTCTCTGTATATTGACATAGGTAGGTCCGTAACATATGCTCAGCAGTAGGTTACATGTTACCTCTGACAATGTCAAACAGTATTATTCTCTCCACTTCCCTTTCTTTATTTGTGCTTGGATAGAACATATTTGATCTTCCTTCCTTAGGTAGATCAAATTCACATTCAAATTACAGCAAGAGAGGAGAGATGTATTTCTTTCCTGTCCTGGTGTGGTAGTAGCAGTCAGAACTTGGAAGGAAAAGACTCCTGTCCCTGAAGAGTTTTCTAAGACTCTCACATCTTTTCTCCCCCCCCACCTGCAATCAGCTGCAAAAAACTTAAAATTGTGTGAATTCTACAAAGGAAATAAAAAAAATAGATAAAGCTATTAGAAATTTGGTCATTTGGTAGGGGCTTTTTTTTTGATTTAATTTTTGTCAGGTTTGCCAACAAGCCAACAATTAGGTTTTTTATACAAAAATGTAGTGAAACAAAAAATGAATCTAAGTGAACAACTGATTGCTCAAAATGAAAGCTCTATGCAATCAAGTCCACCCTATGAAAATACTTGAGCACCCCTGTGAGTCCCTGTGATGATTTATTTTCCTGTCCTAAGGGAGAAAATCACTGCATTCAATATGGCACTTTCTCCCCTTTCTATCCAGCCTAGCTGCCCAGCAAGGGCACACACCCTTCCATAGGACAGCTTCCCTAAGAAAACATACAACTCCCAAAATGGGAGAGAGACAGAGAAATTACTTTTCTAGCACAATGGTGATGAAGCTACCTTTACAGACCTTTCTTCAAATGCTATGTGCTGACTATTCAAGGAGAAAAAATAAAAATGATTGAGATGTTATTTTGTCTCAAAGTGAGGCTGAAAATGCAGTAATATCTCCAATAAAACTCTCAAGGGGATTTTCAGCTTACAGTCCTAGCACATATTCATGATCAATGAATAATCCATAGATTCCAAGGTCTGTACAAATTCATGCAAATGCTACTCCGGAACTAGTCAAAAAATAAACATGCTGGTAAAATCTATTAGCTTAGAGATAAGCTTTTGAAGGAGCTTTTAATGACAGACATACAAAACAGATTATAATAGTTCTGAAAATGAAGGTTAGTCAGAGAAGTAAAGGGAATTCACACAATACACATTTTAAGACTCTTTTTGCATTTACCTGAAGAGACTCAAATGGCTCCTGCAGAGCAATTATGTCAATCCAGAAACAGTACATTTCAGGACAATGCTGTTCCTAGAAAAAACACATGTAAATATTCAGAACATTCCTCACACCATGAGACCCCAATTCAGAATTCAAACCAAATGAATTGCACCCAGAGATCGGCCTTTCCTGCAGCTCTAAGACCAGCTGAAAGCCAATTATAATGTGTGATCCTATGGAAAGAGGAAACTTTTTTTTGTTATTCAAAACAGATTCCTCTGGAACTGTGGCTGTAAAGTGATCCCTTAAATTTCTTCAAATTTTAAATGCATCTCCTTCCTTCAGTAGTAGTGTTTAGTATTTAATAAGAGGGAGAAAAGGTGATTCCACTTTTAAAAATACTCCTGGTATAGGTGTTGAATTTCAAAGCACTCTACTTGTTTCTGCTGTTATCTCAGAGCGCGAATGTCACAGAATAATTCTGCTGTTATTTTTCCATGTTATTTCTTGAGTTAAAAGACCTGACTGCTATACATTCCAAGGTTGCTGATTTCCTGTGCAATTCTGCTTTCAAGCTTATATAATGTATACCACTTTGTCTGCCACCTTCATACCCAACTGTCATCTTAAATATTAAAGAAATATAAGCAACTTTTAGGCATGCTTTATACTTAAAACAATATCATATAGCACACAAAGTCCTTGTGTTGTCAAAGGACTACAAATCACAGACCAGCTTTTTTTCTTATTTCAGCTCTGTTTGTCTCAAAGCTAAAGTACCCTGGCATATATTCTGTTGTATTGTTTGCATTTGAAAATCATAGAGAAGCATTATCAAATGTCTCTGTAATCATACAAGATGTTCTAACTGAAAGAAAAATCATACGAGCTATTGCCAGAAGCAAAGGACATGTTAGTGAAACTGATTAAACAAACAAAAGAGGCAGGAAACAAATCAGAAGAATTACCCCATCATACAGTGCCTGTCACCGAACTAAGGTTACACAGCAACAGCAAAACTGTCTTCAAATAATCCACCTGGTAACATCTTTGATTCTTCAGTTCAAAAAGCTGTTGCTCTTTGGGGACTAGATGTAAACACTGGTGTTCAGAACATCAAAACTATTTTCTCCAGAAAAGAGCAGTCAGGTGGATGAAACAATTCTGAGACCACCTCTCAAATGACCTTTTGGCCCATTAAAGAGCCAGATGGTATTTGGCAGCACAGGGATTTGCAAAGGAGGCTCCCTTGGGGTTGAAACGCCAGAAGCTTTTGACTCATGCTAGCCATGGCTGTGGGCCTGGCCACCTGGGTGCAGGGCAGAAGAAGGAGGCTTTGCAGTGGAGGAGGTTACCTGGCACCGGAGACAGACAAGGCAACAAAGAGGTGCTTGTGACCAGAAAAAGAAACTACATAAAACGAGGTCACGCTTCCAAAGGAGCACTGGCAGCTCTCTTGCTCTTCTCGAGGTTCTGAACATTTTAAACAGGGTCTGGCAGAAGAATGAGACATTGGGTTTAGTCTCCTGTACAATATGATAGATTTTTCTAGAATGCACATAGCCACAAATAACAAGCGAAGCTTACCGTTTCTCAGGCCTCACACGAGAAACCCTCTGACTCTTCTGAAAGACGGCATAGTGCTGCACATGTGCATCACCTGAGTAGATTTCTTTATTGTTTGTTATAGGAGAGAGAGACTCCTTTTCACTCTGTTTCTCTGCAGTTTAAATAACTCAGAAGAGAAAGTTGCAAACAGACACTGACTTACATGACTGTCAATTGCTTGCTTTTATTTCTGGTTATTTGTTATTGTGCTTCATGTCTATTTACTTATTAATTAGGAAAAAACGCCATCAGATCTTACAAAGTTTGTGAAGAATTGAGCCCTAACTAAACAGAACTACTATAGTCAAAGTCTAAAAAAGAAGCACCTCAACAATTTAAACATCAGTGTGTATCAATAACTTGTAAAAGATGGAAAAAGCTGACTTTCCATACAAGGACTCCTATGGCAAGGATCAAATGAATTTTTAATAGCTTCATTCCCCTTCCCTGTACAGTGTCTAACCATTGCTGTGTAAATACACAGTAATGGAAATATAGATAGGTGGTATAAATGAGATGCTTTTAAAGGTATGAAGGGCATTTATTTTTATTCTGCATTGGTAGTGTGACAGAATAAACATCTCATAATGAAAATTAATTTTGTATCAAAAGGGAGAAGGGGCAGAAAAAAAATAACTATTTTTCTTCAGCAGGAAACAAGTTTTCACCTGGAACACCCATGTTCCCTGACACAAAAGAACACTGAATATTATTTCTGAAATGGCATTCAGACTTTATTATGGCATAGCTTCATTTTCTAATAGGAATGGCTTGCATTCTGAGTGTGCAAAGCTGCACATGAAATTAGCCGCTTCTCTCAAAACAATTGTCAAATGTTAACTATGTCTTAAAAGAGAGGCTGCACGGAACTGTACCTTTGGGTAGAGTTGCTGTGGCAAGGCTATTTCTCACAATTATACAGTATCATGCAAACCCCTGGGGATACCAATTCTATTATATTTTATTGTTCCTGAGTTCAGTAAAATTCTTTGAAAAGACTATTTTACCAATCAAGCTAACAGCAGTTCTGAAAATGTAGTAATCTGTAGTCTTTATTAAGCATGCATTTGCTGACTAAACAAATGACTCTTGTTTATTTCCATAAAAGATTGTCTCTGATGCTATATTTGTCTGCAAGTCTATTGCATGGTTTGCTGCCACAAAGAAATAAGAGTTTTGGTAATGAACAAGATCCAACTGCAGAACCAAACCTTAATTTCACAGAACCCACCTGATCGCACCCATAAAATGACTATATTCTGCTGTTCTTTATTATCACTGAACATTTAAGCCTATTAAGATGCATTTCATTACCTCCACCAAATGCAAATGACTTTCAACCTTTTCAGAGCAGTAAGATTTATTGTACAGTTTAAAGAATGATTGAGCCTTCTTTCTTATACAAACAGGGTTTTTTTTCATGAGTACATTCCCAGCAATTTAGTAGCTATAATTCAGCAGGCTTGATATACCCCTGTAAATATTTGTGAAGGAATTTGAGTAACAGCCCCAGCACTTCTACTTTGATTTACTGAGAGATACTTGCAGGAATGCTGCCATGAATCACATTGTAGTTAACATTGTTAACTAGTGAAGTAACTGAACAGTTAAAAACACCATACAGTACAGACACACAGTCCGTATCTCCTGTTACAAATAAGGATGTTGTTTCATGATAGGGCATGGAATGAGAGTTATGGCAAAAGGCAATTTTTACAAGCACATTTTCATCCCCATGCTTCAATGATTATACATCACAGAAAATAGGTTACAGATTTAATGTTAACCCTCACATATGTAGATCAGAGAGGACATTAAAGTTCTAACCCAAGTTCAGAATGAAAATAAGTTTTTGTAGGACTTAGCCTGCTTAGAGGGTTTTTTTCTCCATTTGAGTGGAAAATAGTCTGTGCTATTAAGGCATCAAAACATCCCTCAAATCACAGCAAACAACATAATACTACAATCACTTCTTCTATTCATCACCTTCTGTTCCTTGTACCCACCACCACCCTGATATGATGGCAAACACAATGCTACAATCACTGCTTCTTCTATCCATCACCCTCTGTTCCTTTTCCTCCCCTTCATTATGACAGATTGAAAACAACTCTAGTAAGTACAGCTGATGGGAAGTGCGTATGCAGTAGGTCCACCCCACTACACTAGTAATTACTATATAGACATGAAGGCAACATAGCTACTCAGGTCCAAGCACTGATGAAGTTGTTCCCCAGTCACTGGCAAGGCAGCAGGATAGCAAATTTATCCACAATACAACAATAAAGTATAAAAATAGATTATGACACTGATTCAAACTCATTGGTTCAGTATTTATCTTTTCTGCGTATAGGTACCCAAAATGATCTCAAGTCTTTAGTAATAATTCCCCAAAAGGGAAATTCTTTTGACATAAAATTATTGCACAGAACTGGAGTGCCCAGTTAGGTAATTTTCCAAACTACACATTTTTATTTTTGTCATCCTCAAATCTGAACATAAGTAAAGATTCCTGGAACATGCAGGCTTTTAAAATTAGTAAGGTTGTGCCTGTATCAGAAAAGAACCCTTTTGACTTAAAAGTTTCTCTGGATGTGAAACAGTAACCTCAAGTCACCAGGTACCTGGAGTTATTTCTGTTTTTCAACAGCCTACAGAAGTTTTTAGTGGCATCCTCAAAGAAAAATGCTTTGCAAGCCTAGAGGACAGGCTGTGTAATATCATCCTTATAACTCTGAAACTCTGCTTTAAAGGTCCAAGCATAGGAATTATTTGAAAATAATTGGAAGAAGGAAAAATGCATTGGGTAATAAAATTAAGTTAGAGCAACATATGAGCACTAGGAAGACTGTAATTACTTAGCACTGCTTTGAGAAAAATCTCTGCCTTCATTTTCAAATACCAACTTCAACTTTCTAGAATTGTTGTGGCAAAATTACCCTTGAAAATAAATCTGGTTACCAGCTTTAAATATATTTCTGTATTAGGAAGGTTGTAGACTCATAAGGCATACAATTTTAACACATGAAAGTTAGGTATATTAACAGTTAGTCAGAAATTATTTCCCTAAATGACTCTCCCAGCCTCAGCCTACCTTCTCCAAGAGAAAGACCTTTAGCTAATCCTTTTCACAGTAATGAGGTCTCTGGGACAAAAGCCTATTGCTTAATTTGGGATGCGAATAGCAGTATAGACCTGTCTGGTTTTCAGAAGGAACCAGGAGTGCCAGGGTATCAAGCAGGAGCCTGGCTTCCCTCCACCCAAACCAAGGGTGAGGCTATTCCTTTTTCAGAGTCTTCACCCTCACTGCCAGATCCTCCACCCTTGGTAGCTGTCTGGAAAGGCTGGTAGTTAAATGGGTCCTGAGCAGCATTAAACCGGGCCATGGTTGGGAGCACAGAAGGACCTCGCAGACCAGCTCCAAAGCCTTCCTTGTGCTCTGCCTTTGGGCTGCAGATAAAAGCATCTGTTGGCAGGGAATATTGCAAGTCCATGAGAACTCCCTGGGAGGAAACAACTTCTCCTTCCACTCATAGGAAAGATCTCATGATCTGCAATAATCTGATTTCCAGAGAGCTGAAGTCCATACTGGTGTGACTGAGTCACCAGTAGCTAGTTATCCTACCTCTGTGAAGATAGGCCACTAAGGCTTTCTGCAAACCCCACAGCCACACCTGCCAATGTGATTTGGAGCAGAGACTTCAAGACATGCTTCTGATAAGCTCCAGCCAGAACATAAACACATTTTAACTTGGGCTACTTGTGCAGTTCTGTAAATCCTTACTGTACCTTTGACTTTTTAAATGAATTCTGAAAATACATGGATAGCGTTACTTTATTCTCTCATGTAACCAGATAGATTGCTTTTTAAAACTACAGTGATTGTCAGGACAGAATTAATATGTGGTACATAGTTATGTGTCTTAATATATGGCAACTTTGGTTAGGAAAATTTTGATTTCTTGAAGGGACAAAAAACTGTGAACTCTTTCTTTGGAGAGTGGTGAACAACACTATGCTTTTCACTTGTATTTGGAATCTTTTAGCCAAAACACCACAATTTTTAGAAGTAAAACCCACATAACTCACTCTCTCTGCAAAGCATTCCATTTCTAGACCAGAATGTAATAATTACTAGGTGCCCTACATCTGGGAACAATTACAGGAATAGACATTTTGGGTAAACCTACTAAGGCAAATGCCTACACTAGAGAATTCCACACAAGAGCTTTAATTGCATGTCTGGCCACCTTCATTCATGGTCTGGCTTTAACCTGAAAGTGAGATTCTTTCCTGGAGTTAATATCTAGCTTGTTTTCTTTTTTGCTAATGACAGATGCTTCTTTGATGTTGTGCTTGTTTTCCATGCTTGATATATAAAGCATATTTTACATAGTGGATTAAACAAGAAAATAAGAAATACACATTTTTACAATGTGATATCAAAAGCTTTGGCCAATCCCTTCTCTAATTTTGTAAGATTCCAAGACAAAATGCATTTTAGTGAAAGAATTTTGAGCACTTAATCCTGCTGAAAAGAAAAACCTTACATGCAATTTGAAAGTAGAGATGAAAACGTATAATAGATTTTTCCCCTGGTGCTATTTGAGGGACTACTATCCTGGCTATTCAAACTATTATTCTGGTTTTGTAACCCTATCTGCCCATAATCTATAAATGTGTCCAGTACTATTTATAATAAAATAGTCCATGGCCACTTTATATATAAGCATTATTTCAACTTGAAGTCTGTATGCACTAGACATCACCAAAAAAAGGGAGGAAACTCAATGAAAATTGCAAGTTCAACATCACTTCACAAGGTTTCCTAAGTAAGTCATGTAATTACATGAGAGAACACTGAGCTAAAGCTACAGTAGCTCTTATTATTTCTGTCATAGAAACACTCGACTCAAGTGGGTCCTCTACTCTGTAATCCCTTCCTACATGCATATTATTCAAGTCCAATAACTAATTTTGCTAGAATAGTACAGAAGCTTTCAGATGCCTGCTTAAAGTCGTTATACTTTTTCAGAGTAGACATCATGTTGTTATTTTTTAAGTAAAAATCATGGCCATGATCAAAGGGAAAGTTTTATACTAAGCCTCCAAAGCAGATTTAAGGGTTGACTCCAGATTGATGTCATTCCCTGTGAATTTACCAACATTTATTAAAAGGAACCATTAAGTCCAAGTTCAGAAAAGACTTTCAATTTCTACCTCACATACAATCTGAATGCAAAAAGGGCATTGGTGAAACAATATTTTACAGTGTATGATCTTCAAAATCTGAATGTAATATTTAAAAAGTACTGGTTAACCTTAGCTATAGCTTTTAAATTCTCAGCAACAGAACTGGCCAGTAGGTATCAATGCATACTGCCAGATGGAAATTTTTACATTTCTGCATAAAAGCACTGGAAAGATGTGAAGTTTTCCATGCAAGCTGTTCCACATGCTGACTTGGCATAGAGTTTTACTGAGGCAAATGTAAAAGGTTACGAAAATGAGGTGCTTGAATCCCTTGAAGGAGGCCTGAGTTATTTTGGAGACCTGCAATATGTCAGGGGTACAATATTTCACCCTCAGAAATTTGGGGCGTAAATCCTTCCTTTCTTGAACATCATGAGGACATTTGGCTGGATCTAAGTATATGAGTATATGAGTTGAAGTGTTGCATGCTGACAAAAGCTTTAGAATCCAAAGCAAGTTTTTGCAACTTGAAGCAAAGTACATGCATTTGTTAGGATGTTAAATCATCTATTTTTATAATCAGCATAGCACTGGTCATAGTTCTCCACAAAAAAAAAAAAAAAGGGAAAAGAAAAAGTCTTATTTGTGAATTATATATATGCCATCATCTCCCTTTTTGCACATTCAGTAATATCAAATTACCAAAATACAAACAAATGACATACAGTATTTCATGTATTTCATGTCAAATAATGGATTAGAATTATCATTATATTACAGCCTTAATTTTCCTGGCACACTAAACTCAGAAATAGAATTACCCAAACCCTATAACACTGGCTGCTATTCAAAAACATGCAAATCAGATACTGTCTTCTCAATTCAGTGAGCATATCCTGCTACCCATTTAAACGATTGCACAACAGGTACTACAATGGTGAATTTGGGGTGGCAAAATGAGGTTGTGCCTTTTAAATTGTATTTATATACTTGGTCTTAGAAAACACACAAGAATGTAACAGGCACCTCAATAGATACACTTCTGTGTAATGTAAGGTAGATGTCAAGTTGACTTAATCTGTCTTGCCCTTGGCTAGATTACAACTTCTTGCAGAATTAAATGGTGTTAATGAGCCTTGGACTATATTCAGAAAGTTAGCCCTTGCAAAAAAAAAAAAAGGGAGCTTCAGTTCAGCCGAACACTTCATTATGAGGGTATAATAAAGTACAGAATGTGAGTGCATTTGGGGGAACAGAGTGGTAGCTAATGAGCTTCTTCAGAACCAACAGGCTGACACAACAATGCCACAGGTTAGTGCTCTTGCCAGCCAGAAGGCAGCTAGATTGACCAGGGACGAGAGGAGAGGGAGCGGGGGAAAGGGAAGGAGAAGGGAAGTAAAGAGCAATTTCCTAGTAAACCATTGAAAAGACAGACATTGCTTTCTTGTACCTGCCTTGAATACAGGAAATACAGTTTTTACTCTGCAGCTGCTAAATTTAGTTCACTGCCATTTCACTGTCATAAGAGAAAAGAATTAAAATGAGTTCCTGAAAAGAATCAGGCAGGACTTCTCATGGTTTTGCGGGTTGGTTTGGAGGGGGAGGGAGTGGTTGGTTTTGATTGGTTCATTTTGGTTTTGGTTTTTATTTTTACATAGATCAATTAGCCTCAATCTAGCTGAAGAGCTCATATGAAACAATGAATAAAACTCCTACCTTTTCCAACTCACTTCTACCCAAGCCAATTGGAGAGTTTAACTAAAAACCACTAAAGGAAACAAAGATCCAAAGCAGCCATGATCCAATGAGTATGTCTTTTGTGTTAAACCATTTTGTACTGGGGTAACACACAAGCTAAAAACTTACAATAATCTGCTATATTAAAGAAAATTAGGAAGAAAAATAGGATGAGAATATATTGCAACAATCCATGGACATTTTTAATTCTTTTTAAGTAAGTCAGCTGTTGTTATACTTTTTTCTTATGACATGTTCTGTTCTGTTTCCACCCACCCATTGGAGAGCTGCTGTCATGAGCCACGTATTCGTCCTAGGTGAGTGGTGTCCAGAGGCCACCAGCCCTGGCCATGCCAGGCAAGGATGGAACACTGATGGGACTTCATCAGCTTCTGGATCTTAGTGTTTCTTGTCTTGCCCTTCTGTCTTCAGACAGATAGTTGTGCTCTGACCATGTCAATGCTGCCACTGCTGCCATACTATTGGAAGATCCTGAAAAGTAAAGTCATGAGCTCCATCTGCTTCTGCTTTGTATTGCACATGTATCTGCCACCAAAGATCTGCTAGGTCTACTTCACCATCTAACCCTAGTCAATCCACATCAACAAATCCCTAATCAGAAGGTCCTTAGCAAAACAAAGAGACAGTATGGAATTTCTTGTCATTTCAAAGCTACCAACCTAAAATTTAATTTAGGAATGTCATCAGCATGCTATATGAAGCTGCTTTAGAAGGATTCAGCAGTACTGATTGATCCTGATCCAGGCCCATTTCTGATCTGCCTGGACTTCATGGTTACATGAAAGAAATAAATTTTTCTCTCCAGTAAAGGATTACATTGTCAAAGGAGTAGAAACTAAGCCCTGCTACCTTCTCTGAGGGGCAGGTTCAAGCCTAAGACCATGGTCTCAAGCAGCAAAACCCCCAATGTCTTCTAATTTCTCACTGGGTTCCTGGGTTGAAATTGCTTGTGCTTTCCTCAACTTGGGAAATCTTCTCTCATCACTATTCTCAGTACAACTCAGCCTCTTTCCACGGTCCAGAAGAGCCCACAGCCTCCCCAGCTACCTGAGCTGCAGTTTTCATGGCAGCTGCTTTCGAGGTGGGAGCCTCATGGAAGTTGAGGAACACAACTCTCCCCTTCATGAGCTGCTACAGCCAACGGTTAGTGAATTCATTTTCCAATTAAGCTGTTTGAGACCAATGGTAGAGCTAACAAGCTTGCCTGTCTTGGACTCCAGGAGAGGTAAAGACTGCATTTCTGTCCTGCTCTTACCCTAAAGAATGCTAGGCTAGGTTTCTTTTATAATGAAAAAGCTCCTCTGCCCCCCCCCTCAAGATATTAAAATTACATTAAATTATAATACATGTAGGCTAGGATGCTTTAAGAAAAGGGCTTACAGGTACCTGTTCCTGATGTCCAGAATAAACCTTCAACCAATGAAAAAGTGCTTGCTTTTCCTTTTCATTAAAGTGTGGAATAAAGAGACCGATCCACTTTATTCCTCTAGACATTCTTTAAAGTACGGCTCTCTAGTTTGTAGCAAAAGAAAAGCTTAGCATATGGTGATTTTTATCCCAAAGAAGACTCCTTCCCTGCTGTTTGAGGATTCTTTTTTCCTTCCCCCCAAAAATCAACATTTGATAGCTGTCTAATTCCTGACTGAACTGCACACAGTTGCCTCACACCATACAGTGTGTGACCCAGATACATAGCTTACTGCTTTGCAAAGCATATTCTGCTGCACTGACAGATAAATCAGTTTCTTGTGGGTGCTTAAAAATAGTAGCTATAGCTGTTGGAGAAGTTCTCTGCAAGTGCAGACAAAACATGCAATTGTGAGAGTAATCCACCACGCTCTCGACAAGCCAAAGGAGAGCCTGATGCACATGCTATCACCAACCCTCACATGCAACCCCACTGGCATAGCAACAAAGCTGGAAAATCCTCGAGGTATGTTGAAGGCTGCCAGCAGTGCTAACATGATTAGTTAAGGGGATCTGCTTGTTTTCCTCACACAGAATGTGAAGCGCTAGTATCGTTCAGCTTGGGCACTCCTCTTAACTGGGTCATCTCTGCTGTAGGCCCTGAGTAGACATAAAAGACTTCAATCCATGCTAATGCTGTCAAAGCTAGCCTGATAATCTTGCCACTTTTCCTCAGGTGTCAGCATAGTTGGGCTTGGCCAAGAGGTAACTCAGCTACTTGTGTTCATGCCATGCTTTTGGCGGAGGGTGCTTGATGCATTTTGCTCTCACGTCATGTTCCGTTACAGACAAGCCCTCAAAGTAGACCTGAATAGATAAAAAAGGCTTGCCCAAATGGTATGTTTTTCCCCATACTGAGAACATTAAAGACTGAACAGAATGATAGATAAGTAAGAAGAGAGTCTCCTTTTACCTAACTTGACTTAATACAAGATTTCTTCTCAGATGTTCCCCCAAACCTTTTGGGACAGGAAGCTCTAAAATATAAGCAACATTACAAAATAACTAGTGGTAGTAGTGGTGGCTTTGCAAACTACTGGAATAAGATCTCAAATGCAATCCTTCACCTAGTGAAAATACTGTCCCTATGCTATCTGTAAAATGAGTATTGCCTGCTTTAGGGGCGAGATGTTTTGGTTCAGTTTTTTTTCAAACAGCTGGGGAAGTCATTAGAAATGGAACCTGGTGATGGTGATTGCCTAATCATTGCTACACATCCTCCCTTCTGATGTGAAAATAATATTTTTTGGTTGTGCATTTTGTGTACCATAAGGCCCATGATGGATGTCTTTAAAGCCCAATATGGGCCTCAAGTGAAAACCCTGAGCTGTGCAAAAAAATACCTTAAGAATGTTGAATTAATCCACCACAGTAATTAGATTAGTAAGGTCTATGAGAAGGTAAGCCATTCTCGGTAAGTGTTTAATCACTCAGGATGAGTAGGAAGTATGTGCACATATAAGCACTAAAAAAACCCAATACTGTGGTGACTGATTCACCTGAAAATAGCATATTAGAATCAGACTATCTACCCATTCAATTGCATGGGTATGTTTTCTAAATTCCAGCATATTTTCCTTGAAGCCTGTCAGATCTTGAATATTCACAGTAAGCTAGTCAGGGTGAGCTAAAGGCAGCAAGAAAGAAATGAAACTCCTTTGACAAGTTAAGTTTTGTGGCACAAGCTACAGCCAGGAGGTCAAGTTCTGATCAGAATAATCTATTCTGACTTTAAAAGTCTTTGAAAAAATGTGAAAATACTAGTATACCTAGATTTTTCTCCACACTGCATACTGTCCAGAATGAAAACTTTAAAATGGGTCTCTGATCATTATAAGCAAGATTTTTTTTACCACTTGCCTGTCGCAGTCATTTTTAAATAAAAACTTAATTAAAAGTTGAATAAAAATAAGTAAGTATAATCCTTTTTACTTCATACAACAGCAAAAAGTAAATATTCTTTCAGTTACAGCATACTAGATAGTATGATAAAAGAAATATTTTTTTTCTGCTGCTTTTCATTGAAGACACCTTTGGGTTTTTTTTTTAAATGTCTTGTATCTTTAACACACTGCATAATGTTATCCCCACTTTACCAGGGAGATCAGTCAGCAGAACTCATTTCCCCACGGGTACTAATTCTAGTGGCTTGTCATCCAAATCAATAAGAAACAAGCCAGCTCTAGTCTGGAAGCCACAGTCGTGTGGAGTTCAGTCCAAAATGGAAATGCAGTTTCTCATCCAGCTTATGGCAGGGTCAGCCCTGAATTCATGCAGTTGCGAAGCTTCCAGATCCCAGCTGATCATCTCAGACTGTGGGCTGAATAGAGGTATGACTCTGTCACAGGAATACTAACACACTGAAAATGATACTCAAGTTATACAGAAGCTGAATATTTGTGAGTCAGGTCTGTTTGCTAGGAACTGGCATCCTGAGATGGCTTCACAAATACTCCTTTTGGCAGCTCTAGTCTTAAAACTCTCCCTCCCTTGTATCTCCTGTATCATTCGTGCTCCAGTACTACCTCCTATGTCAGTAATCAGTAGGTTTTGTGGCCGCTGTGTGGTAAACCTCCAATTAAATTGATATTACTATCGCAACACTGGTGCAAAGGTGGCCTTAATGGTATCCAAGCAATAAACCAGAAAGGAGGAAGAGTAATTGCTGAAATTAATTGCTGTTAAAAAAAGGCAGGAGGAGGGTGGATAAAAGTGTGCTCACTCCTGCTATATTGCAAATATACTGTTAGCAGCTAACTTTAACCCTTTTCAGAGCTGCCTCTGAATTCAATAAAAGCAGGTGCAGACCCTTTGAATGCAGGCTAATCACTTCCATGATGAGGATCATCATTTCCAGTATCATTATCAGGACAATTAACAGGAACACATGGTTGCCAGCATTTTTCACTTCTTTTGTGGCAGCATCCTTGGAACAGTGCTGCTGAGGCTAGTTCCTCAACTAGATCAATGCAGGCTCTCAGCTGACAGATTTACCTTTAACTTGCCACTAACTAACCACTGGGCATCAAGCCAGCTGCAGATTGTCCATCTTTGAAAAGCAAAACCAAACAAAAATACCAATCATTTCATTCAAGATTGCTCCCATATAAGATCATTAAGCTACAGGAATGTCTTTTGTTCCATATACTGTATGTACAAAATCAAAGAGAACTGTTTATTGGAATTTTTTCTGCTACTTTTGATGAACTGCCAGAACCTAGATGCAGAAAGCAGAATGGGCAAAAAGCAGAATGGGTAATAAGTAGCAGTAATTCACAGTTCTGTAAATATCTTACAGTCAACACTCACTCACCTACAAAATATTAATAAAAGAAAACCTCAGCGTTTTACTAAACGATATGAAAAATCCGTTCAATAAAATTTACTGTTGCTATTGACTTCAAATCAACATCTAGCTTTTAGCTAATACATGCTTCATTGATAAGATTTAGTTGTATTCCTCTAAAAGGCAATATTTTTTAATGAAGCCTCACAATATCTTTTTGGAATCAATAAGTATTCACATTATCCTTTAGGTGAAAAAACAGGGCACAAAGTTTCTGTAACTCACTGACTTGTCCTTTATTAACCCATAGCATGGTTACAGGAGCCCACAACACTATCATGGTCTATCAGTAATCCTCAAAGCTTTCTATTCTACTAACCATTTTCATGCAAATTTAGAGCACATCAGGAAAGATAGAAGAGACAGCATGCAAAAAATCTTAAACAAATGGGTGAAGTGAGAGGCTTAGTTTGGAACCATTTTCCTTGATGCTTTCTGATGACCCAAAAAAGTTGCCAGAGTTTTAGAAAGGCAAAAAACTCTTGCATTTAAATAGGAGGTACTTACATTTACATTATTCCAAAAGAAAAGGGGGACAAAAAAAAAAAAGGGGGAAATAATGTGCTGCTTGGCACTGTGGTAGATGGTTTATATATATTAACTCATTATAGGTGTGTAGAAAATCCCCAAATCTTAAAACTTGTGAAAACTTAGGCTAATTTTGTCTCGGGGATTCATATCTAGTAGGAAACCTAGTAGCTATATCAGTCAGTTTAAAAAAATCTTAAGAAGTCCTAATTTTTTTTATTTTTCTGCAGCTCTGGAAATGCACATTAACTGCATGACTCCATTACTGCAAAACTTTAATCTCATTAGTATATTCTGGTTGTTCTCCAGTGCTAAACATGCCTCTAGCAAAGCAGATCAAAATTATTAGCACAGATTTTAATTATTTCTCTTTCCCTTTTGTCTCTCTCTTTTTTATATTATACCTTTTCAAGTGCTTTCTTTTTTGGTTACACATTAGATTTAAGTTGATGCAGTACATAAAAACCTGCATTATATCAACTGGCAATGAATACATTTAACTTAAAAATTTATTTCTTAACTAGCCATGTGTTCTTCCCCAGTCACACTCCAAGGGTTATTGTAATACATCTGGCTAAACAATCTTGGTTTATTTTTCAGTAAAAATACGGATTCTTGCTGACAGCAAAATTTTATTGCAGAGGTATTGGAAAATAATATCTGTTCACTATAACAAGCTGCCCCGAATCCATGCTATCAACCAGAAAGCTGTTATGGGCCTTTTGTTTTGTCTGTCTGTCTCCCCCCCACCCCACCCCCCACCTTAAGCAAGTGTAATTGGAGCAGGAGCAAAAAGGCGTCCTTGAAAGACAGATCTTGAATGGTCAGCCTTCAAAAGTGTTAAGCAGTATACATTGCCTGTTCAGATGCTATCAGTCTGTACACCTCAATTCCCTATTATATGAGAAGACTGCCTGTCTCGCATTTCAACTGCATTTTGACAGCTGGAGTTTCCTTTCAGGTCTCTGAAATGAGAATATTTCCTGACCCAATACACCTGTTCCCATTAACAGAAAAAAACAACCCATGTAAGCAAGGAATTCTTCTTCACTAAGACAACTCATCCTGAGCTAAGAAAACGTGGGCTATATCTTTTGAAAAAGGCTGGAGACAGCTCCCATGAAGTAAGCACCAAGTCTCAGAGAAATACACTGGTCCAAATACTTATTTATCCACAGCAGGATTGCTAAGAGAGAGATATTTATATTCCTTATTGAGCATATTGAGATGTAGGAATACATATTGATGTGAACTACCACCACAGAAAGAGCTGGAGAGCAAAAGAAAGAGCAAGCAACCTCAGCCAGGGACAGAGTACCAAGTACACCCAACTCACTGACTCTAATATAATTTTGGTGGTACTTAAAAGAACAAAGATGGCAGCAGAAACATTTAATACATTACTAGAAAGGGGAAATTTTGTCACAAGCAACTTTTTGCCATAGCTGCTTAACCTCCCCTAACATTGACAAGATTAATTTGCCCCAGGATCCTCTGAAGAGTCAATCTTTGCCCTTAATTACACCTTGTATTTGAGGTAGGTTTTTTCCAACAAGAAGAGATAAAGTAGAAAAAAGTCACTTCAGAAAAATAACCCATAAGATTTTGCATTTTACAATTCCTGAATTATATTAAGGAAGAGAGAAAGTTTTATCATCAACAGGGCTGGAAAAGCAAACAAAATTTAAACAAACGACTGAAACATGAACATTTCCAATATGAAGGCTAAGCACATGTTGCTTTGAATCCCTCTGAGCTCTTCTTCCTCTGTTCTCCATTTTTATTTTGCTCATTTAAATTGTTTTATATGAACAGTTTTTCCATGTGAGATAGTCATAGCATCCATACTTCTACTAAATTAGAAGATGCCTGTGAACATGTAAAGCATCGTCAGGGAGAAATCTAAGAAAGTTCAAATAACTTTTTTAGACCTTAAAATTATTCTCATTGGTAATATTTTAAGGCTCCAAGACAAATCTGCTTCTAGAACTCCTCTGCCCATTGGCAGGGCTGATAGATGTTGAATTTTAATGATATTTCAATGACTTGAAATTTTCCTATGCTGTTCTTTTTGTCACATTGAATCATCTTTATTTCCATTGTATCTTTGAAACATATGAGATTACTATAATAGATAATAGCTGACTCTTAGTCATAACAGACAGTTCATCAGCAAACTGACAGGTTGCAATCCTGCCCACTCAAAGTGGGTGATGGTGGCACTGACTGTAGTGATAGGTTAATATATACCTCTGTAGTGTGCCAAATGATCAAAACATGAAGGAGTTACTGGGCAGAAAGTTACCTGCTTGGCATCCCCTATTCATAAGCAGTGCTGAAGAGATTCCTGTACTCTATTCCTTCATGTACCAAAAATATTCATGTACTTTTAAAAACATTACGAAGTATGAAAGTCGTCATTCCCTTTTCACACTCTTACAGGAATGAGAGCAGTTGAAGTGATGCCTGCACTCCAGTCAACAAATCAGTCATTAGGTCATTGGCAGGGGCCAGTGGGCTCAGTTCTTCGCGGCCCCCAGGCACTCATCTGACCTTTATAGGCATGCTGAAACAGATCCATAAATCTATTTGGGCACTTACTTCCTAATGATTATTATAAAATGGGATAACTCAACTGTTTTGTTTAGGTTGCAGGTTGTTCAGAAATGGCCTAAATCTTCATGCACTGTCCAACACCTACCTGCTTTCAGTTAACCCCAGCCAGCAACTAAGCACCACATGCCTGCTCACTCACTTCCCCCCCCCAGTGGAATGGGGGAGAAAATCAGGAAAAGTGAAACTAGTGAGTTGAGATAAGGATAATTTAAACAGAACAGAAAAGAAGAAACTAATAATGTTAATGGTAACAGTAAAAAAATAACAAGAGTAATAATGAAAGGATTGAAATGTACAAATGATGCACAGTACAACTGCTCACCACCTGCCGATCGACGCCCAGTTAGTCCCCAAGCAGCGATCCCCACCCCCACTCCCCCAGTCTATATACTAGATGTGACGTCCCATGGTATGGAATACCCCGTTGGCCAGTTTGGGTCAGCTGCCCTGGCTGTGTCCCC
>JANZLQ010000031.1:19251552-19266729 GCA_026212715.1 Elanus axillaris | reverse complement strand
AAAACACCAGAGTGTTATCAACATTCTTCTCATCCTGAACTCAAAACACAGCACTGTACCAGCTACTAGGAAGACAATTAACTCTAGCTGAAACCAGGAAAAAATCTAAAAGGTTGGTTTGGCTGGTATACAATAGATATTAAACTCAAAGTACAAAAGTCAGATTGACTTATTGAGACATTTATCTGCTGGAATGATAGTCCACCTTTCACTCTGTTCTGCTGAACTACCACTCCTAATCATATCTTTATACCTATGGAGGTATATAAGTGACACAAGACAAGTGTCAACTCAGAGACCCTAAGGTGCATGGCAGAATTATTATCACTCACTTTTCCCCATTTAGAAACTAAAAGTGCATATAGTGTTTAAACACGTGACAGGAATAATCTTTTCTTTCCAGGACTGACTTTTATGCTGCATGACCCATTCCTCTCTCGGTACAAAGTTTCCTGCTCTGTTATCCATGGTGAATTATGGGGAAGAAGGTAGAATGTGATCTAAAATCTACCAAAACCCCAAATATACTTCCATCAACAGAGGAAAGTAGTTGGTGTGAAGTAAGTCACCATTTTTTGAGCATTTGCACAGGACTTAGCCCATTAGTAGAAACCCCATCAAGGATGCTGTTTCATTGTGTCCTGATGCCTAACTCAAAAGGGACTTCTGTGGCCCAGATAGAAGTTTGCACTCCACAACATCCTAACCCTCCTCTGAGGAAAGAAGCCAGATGTACGCCAACCCCTTTCTCTCCCTAGCCCTCCTGTTTCTACAGAAAAGAAATCTTGCAAACTGGACAAGAGCCACATAAGAGCTGAGCTGGTGACAGAGAGCCCAGATTACACTGTGGAGTGCACTGAAAGGTCATATCTGACAAAAATTATCAGACTTGGTCTTCTCCTCTCCACCAGGCACAAAGACATGTAATTACTCCTCCTAGGCTAGCATCTCACAGAAAGAATTGTTGCAGAGCCAGGTATTGCCCTTACTTGGTAGTCAGCAGAGAGTACAGAGTCATCTGATTTCACAGATATTGGAGGTGTCACTTGGCCATCTCCATCCTCATTTTCCCTCAGTCTCAGATTGAAAATGAGAAGGAAACTGAAAGAGGAAATTAGCCTTTAGGTCACAAGTATGAACATGTGAATGGGATCTGTGTCACCAGTGCAAACAGCTTATTTCTGCTTTTCCTTAAAGGCAGTCAAGAAAAGTAGTGTCAGATTCCTAAATCTTGTTCTTAGTTTTAATGAGCAATAGAGAATAACACTGAAAGGACTTGTACGTTTCAAGTTGCAATACATCAGGCTGTCAAAAACATTGGAATGCTACATACCCTAATCTTTTTTCACTCACCATAGCACAGTCAGTACAATTATCTTGTTGAAGTAAATTGGGAAAAAATGTATCAAGCATAAATTAGTGTATAAAAGCTATAAAATATGCATTGCAGGTTGTCCTATTTCCTATTAAAATTAAATAAAGGAATATTATGAAAGAATTAAATAAGGAAGCGATTTTCTAACAAGCCTATTTCTCCTTCTACAGCATTGCAAATACTTTTGGTGCACATTTATGACATAATCTGTAATACTATCAGTGACAAGGAAAAAAAATTATTAAAACTGGATGAGACCTGTAATTTTAGAACCAATACATAACAGCAAACAAATCTGAAGGAAAATGCCATGAATAGTGATTGTTTGCTTGCAAAAGTTGTGAAGGTCAGGAGAAACACTGGATGAAATTGAAAAGATGAGAATACATACTGGGAGAAAATAAAAATTGCTTTTCATGCAGATATCTTTCTAAGTCAGCATAAGATTTTCTTTGCATTTCTGAAGTACTAAGTGTACTCTTCACTAAAAACAATTACTGGTAAATAACTTGGAAAAAACTTACCTCTTTTCAGGTCCCTGGTGTTTATGACACTTTTCAAAACTGCCAGACTGAATTCATCTACCTCCACGTGCTCACAGAAGCTCAAGACCCACATGCAGTGCTTGGATACTCCATCACCAGGATCCCTCTATCATATTAGAAGTACAAACTTAAAGGAACATGGACAAATACGGAAATAAATGGGTAAGACCCTAATTGGTCATGTCATTATTATTAAGAGGAGGAAAGTGAGAAGAAAATATTACAACAGCAGGCAAAGATGACATATTTGAAACTTTTTCTAAAACTGATTGATTGTGAAAAAAAATAGGCTGTCTTTTATCAATGATGAAACATTACTTTGGAAGCTGTGAGGTGTCTGTGGCCATGTCCTAAATATAAATTATGTTCACAGTTGGGCTCTTAGGGGCTGTTGTAATATATAAACATTACCCAGCTTTTTTTTTGCCTTTTTTTTGCCTTTTTTTTGCCTTTTTTTTTTTTTTCCCCAAATTAGTAGTTCAGTCATAACACTGACTACCACCAAGGTGATCACAGGAATTAACCCTAAATTCAGATGTCCAGAGCAGAGTTCATATCTCAGATAAGTTTTGGATTTTGTTTTCATTTTGCTCCTGAAGGACTTTGCAGTGAGCAATGAATGCTGATCTACTAATGATTCTCCACAGCTGCAGTCTGTTGCAGCTCTGGAATGAATGAAACCTCTGCTGTGATTCCGTTAATATCTCTTAATATATTAATCTTAACTGTTGGTTTGCTTTGGAGTCTGGTTTTACTTTTAGTCAATCCAGTAGATTGCCAGTGTAGCCACATTAACTAATTCTATTGTAAAAACTTGTATTCTGATAGTGCTTTTGCAGCTATAGTGATTTAAAGATGCAAGCCAGATGAAGTTTTTAGGATTGATGTTATCTTTTATTGGGCCAATATTAATCTATATACCATTATTTCCACCAGGACCATTTATCCATAAAGAAGCTGGGGCTAGATTAACAATTTGGTGCTTCTCCTTGTCAGTGTAAAATCAGAGAACTTTCCCTGTGGGTAAATCACATACTTTTTTTTTCCTAGAAGTTGAACAAAACTGTCACAGGCTATCATCTACAAATATAAGCATTAGCTAAACGCAACGTAGACATGCTTATACCTACCCTAAACTGCGAGGCAGCTTCATGCTGTGGTGCAGTCTATAGTCCCAGTGCCCTCCACTCTCCAGTCACCAATGTGGCAGGAGATCCCCCAGCTGCCTGCCAGTGCCATGACCTTGCCTGGCTTCATCACCACAAAAAAGAATGGAGCATAGGAAGACTCATGCCAAAATCTCATCCTTAGGTAGACTTGGTACGCAGCTGAGGCACATAACTCAGGAGCACAGGGCTTCTTGATGCCACATTGTAGGTAAATCTTCACTTTCCTTGGGTATGTTTCCAGACTGAGTTGAAGGAGTATTGTTTCCCAACTAGGTGGGCAAGTGTTTATGTGGATGAATTATGCACAGAGAGGCACTTCTGTGCTATGGTAATGGAAACCATACAAGACCTAAACCCATTTGCTTCTGTACTTAAATCATCCATCTCAGGAGAATCAAGAAAAAACTGCAAATGGACACTTTTCAAAATGAAGAAAAATTAAGTGGTAAATAAATGTTTAAAACCCACACAAGTTAAATGAGTTTTCCTTTAATAGGCTGAATACCTTGGTCTTAAAAAAAATCCACCAAACCATGAAAGCTGAAGTTATTCACTTAGTATGCACTTGATCTATTCTAGCTGACTTAGAATATGAAGTTTAGGGAATTAAAAACAGATTTGAATGGGTCTTTTAAATCATTGTTTGTTAGTTGTCTTCCATCCTATGAAAGCCCACAAACAGATGAATGATAATTAGCCATTTCATATTTGGACTGCTTGGTACATTATTCACATGTGTATAAAATTTAACAAGTCTTTGTTGCTGTTCTTACCCTTTTAAGAAGTCTAAAATGGCTTTAGTTAGTTCACTCTGGCACCCTCCTACTTGAAAATATCTTTTTCAATTAGATAAGGCTTCTTTGTTTCTATGCAATCACAGCACTGTGCAGATTAGGGAAGGCATTTGATTATATTGGAGAACGCTGCACAAGGGGCTGCCTTCAACATCAACATTTAATCGATTTTATAAACACAAACAATGAAGCCCTTGAAAAGCAAATTCATACTGAAGTGAAGCTAAGCCTTTTCTGTACATCCTTCAACTCCAGCATTCAATTCCAACTAAGAAAGATCATATTCTTCATGAAGTATTTTTCTCCTCTCTTTTTTGGTGATTAGCTATAGAATGCAGTAAAGTGCCTGATGTACCACGTTAAGAAGGATGCTAAGCGGTTTACAAGTCTCAGTAATTAATGACTATTTTTATCACAGAGCATATAGACTACTTTCTTATACCTATCTGAAACTTAATATAAGCCTCTATAAGCCTCCAGGCTGCATAATTGGTGCAATAGAGCTGAAAATGAGATGGAGGATATAATACAGCTCAAGTAATCCTGCCTTTAGCTGAAATGGAACAGTGGAGGCTCTGAGCATCCAGAAATGTTGTTTCCACTAAGATTTAAAGCCAGCCAGCTGTTGGCTGCTGCAGTGAAAATTGTAGTGTTATTTACTTTCTTTAGTATATTTCAAATATTTAAAGAAACACAACCATATTTATGGCAATTTTTTAATCCCTAGAAACTTAAGCAATGTATACTTTCACATTTTTCTTGTTAGGGGACAAATGAGTGTATATTCTTCGTAAAAGTTTCAATTCAAGCACTCTGAAAATTAGCTCAGGTTACAACATCCTGGAAATGAAGAAATTGGTTTTGCCTTCTCTATGCAGTAGCTGTAAGAAATAAAAACTTTTTAAAAATCGTAATGGGTTTATAAAGGGTTTAGAGAACAGGAGGGAACACTGAAAAGGTTTACGCAGTGGTGACTTTTTAAGATTGAAAGAGAGGGCTTGTTATACAGAGACCTGATGAAATCTGTCAGGTTGGGATTTACTGTTCAGCACATTTACCTCACATGTAAAATAAGGAAAAAATTTTTAAAAACCAAAATACTGCTCCCTGTACTAACCTCTCCCCCCTCCCCCCAATCTCACCTTCTCTTTTCTTTACAGTTTGCATTGCAGACAAGTTTGGAACAGACTGATGACAGTAATGAAAAAATCATTAGTCTACTTTCTTGTATTTCTTTACATCACTTATTAGTAAACAGTACATATAGTCCATTGTATTTCCCTTCTCTGTGAGAGCATTGGAAACAGTTCATAAATGCAATGTTCTGGCTGAAATACAGACATTCAGTTTAGTTTGCCTTGATTTTAATTTTTTTTTTTCCTCCAGGGAAATCTGGGGAGTTTTTAAGTTATAACAGATGAAGTGCAGTCTATAGCCTATGCTTTTGAATAAGGATTGTCTTTTTTTTAATTGTGTGCAAGGAGCATAGTGGAGTAGAGCCCTGGGGCACCACTAAAACAATCATTAAATAACATTAAGCCTATGCAAGGGAGAAGGAATCAACATAATCATTGTACATCTTTCCTCTGAGATCCACCCTGAGCCTAGAGTCTAGTTCTTGGTCTGTTGGAAATGCCATCTTTTGATTACAACAGAAACATTTAACATTTCTGCCATTGCCACAGTCCTACTGTGTTTATCCTTGCAACAGATACATTACCAGGTTCTGCTTCATCATCTGCATCACTAAAATAAGAACACCAATATTCTATCTCAGGGATATGTTGTGTCCTCTCATTAGTGATAGTCATGCATTTTGGCACTGCTGAACTGAAAATTATGTGGAACCACAGAACATTGTTATTACTGTTTAATAAAGTTGAACAATACTTAGGAGCTTCTTTAGCATCCTGACTCCCACTCAGAAAGCGCAACCACCTCTCAGAACAGAGGACTGGTAGGCAATCACTAGGCAGTGTGCTTCATCCAAATGGGCTGTGTAAATAACCTCTCTTAACACTTTGGTCACAGTGGTCCGCCTTTGCTTCTAAGGGAGCTGCTCTTGTGCTACAAACCTTCCTCCACGATCACTTACACATTGAACTTTTGTCCCTGGACAAGACAGTGGGATTGTGACCAGAGACTGCTGGAAGGAGAAGCTGAAGCGCTGGTAGTACCTGGTCAGTCACAGTCACTTCCATGACACAGAGTCAATTCATAAAGGAATGGGGTACAGGTATCTGAGACTTTGAGGAGAGGACAATCCACCCTACAAGAGAACATAGATCTCTGACAGTGTTTTTAACCCAAGCATGGATGGGTTAATAAAAACAGATTGATCCCAGAGACTGAAATTCTGTATTTTGATTTTGGCCTAGGCAAAGCATCACTCAAAATGACAATAATTTAGTTTCAAAACTGCAAAGATGGTGAGACATTCTGACCTTTGAAGATGGACAGAAAGGTCTTCCCTTGGTATCTGAACATGCTTCCTCTCATGGCAGAGCATGGACCTCAAAAGGAAACCTATGCCCTCTATTCATCTCTTCTGTGTACTGCAACTTTTATGTATTACTTTACCTTTATGGGTTACACTGCCAAAGAATTGCTAGGTATTATGCAAAGGAATAATACAGAATGTTATGCTAAAAACTAGTTTATCACACATGAAGTCAGTGTTACCAAATATATTTTGGTATTCACTGTGGCATAGAGAAATGTTTCTTCTTTCCATGTTAAATTTTCACATTTTTCCCAGCATCAGATTTGAACTGTGTTGCCTGACTGGTTTCTTCAAACCCCAGGTGAACTAGGAGTGGTCAAAACTTTGCTAAGCTGGAGATTTTGTGAACCTCACATTATTTTCTTTGGTTTACAAATCCCACTTGACCATATGAAGCATTTCCTCCAGGAAATTAAGACCTCTTTTTCTGAGAAGCGACTCTACTTGTAAAAGACAGGCTTATGAGCTACAGAAAGTTTTGATGATGTTTCCAGAGCTACAGATGACCAAGGGAACAGCAGTTTGGTTGAAAGGAATGTAGTTTTGCCACAGAAAACCTTCAATTAAAAAAAAAAAAGTGAGAAAACAGGACTGAACATTCCTGTGTAATAAAAAAAGTGATAGAGCCGTGCTTATGAGGACCATGTTCTCCATTCATATCTTGAAATAACTTGTCAAAATTTTGATTTTATTATTAAAGTCTCCTGTAATATGCTCTATTGCTCTTTATATGTTTCAAATTTGCATATTTGAATACTCTCCTTATCTTTCTACTACCATCTCTTTCTCTGGATTTCTTATCATCATTATCTTCTTAGTATCACACAATTTATTCTTCTATTTCCTTCTCAATATTTTCCCTTTGTTTCCTTACCATATTGATCTATTTCTAAGAACAGATTCTCTTATTCTCAGAAGGTGAATCCAGCAGTGTACACATTAGAATTAAGTTTTCAAAACCAGTCCACAGGGGAAAGAGACACAAAAACCTTTAGCACTGCCATACTACTCTGCCTTCCCTGCAAGAAAAGCTCAAGATGACAATATTGTTATCTGGATAAATATACACAGAGCTACTGGCTTTTAACATGTCCTACACCTTTATGTGGAATGCTGGATGGCATACAGAGAGATTGCTCACTACACCCAAAGTTTATCAGACTCCTGTTGCAGGAAAAATGTTCTGTTAAAAACATTTTATAAAGTTTACTTTACAGTATGAAGTCTTGCAGGTAAATGCAGAGTTTCTAAACCTCAATAATATGGAATCATGCACTAGGTTATCCCTTTCTTAATGTTATGGAAACATTAATGTTGGAAATTGTGCCACCTGCCCACAAAATGATATGTACCTGCACTTTTTTGAGGCAGACTGCTTGCAGACCTGCATCACAAAGCTGTATTTGACACATCAGGTTGGAGCTAGGGAGAAGGAAAAAAATAAAAAAGGGAAAAAGTTATCTGCAATCAGGAAATAATTATGGAAGGACAATTATTATATATTATATAATATACTATTAAAGCCATAGAATTTGTATCTGCTGAGCCTATGGGTGGATTAGATGCTATATAAACTGTACAATGGTGGTAGTCCAGGCAGTGTGTGAAAATTTTAAGTCAGTGTGGGAAGGTGATCCAAGAGGCTCAAAAGCTGGGATGCTTATGGGAAAACAATGGTTTTGTTCTCCCATAAGATTATCAGGCCTAGCTTGGTGCATTCAGTCTCCTGGAATCCCATAAAGTTCCTCTGTCACACTGAAGGACAACAAGGTCTCACACTGCATGCAGAAGCCTAGGAGAAGCATTTACAACTCAACTAGTTTGACCTCGGTATGTCCATAGTATAAAACCTGCCCTGTGGGAATGGCAGCCTAGGTCTGCCTTCATAAACCAGCCATCTCCCGTTGACAGGTGCGCTGTTCAGCAGTGGCAAAGGCAGGGGCCTGACAGCTCTGCTACCCCTCCCCAGGGAATCAGTGGTGCCACACGTGGCAGGGTTGACACCGAAACCAGTGGGGAGCTAATGCACACTGCCAAGAAAGACGGTAGGTTCTTTTATTTCAGTGAGGCCTCAGCCCCACTGGCCAAGGGAAGGAAAAATACTGAGATTTTTCTGCTCTTTCTCATGTGAAAGTTATTTACATATTTTTGCCAGCCAAGCACTACGTATATGGATGTGTGTATGTGCACACACACACACACACACACACATATATATATATATAAAGAGGCATGGTGCATCTGTGTGGGTGCATCTGCACGGGAGAATGGATGTGAGCATTGCCAGGGGCAGCACGGCTGGGGTTCAGCTCTGCCACCACAGCACCACACACTACGGGAAAGGCCATTTAAACTCAGGCGCTGCTGTCACACGAGCATGGCAATACAGCACCTGGGGCATCTCTACGGACCACCACGTTGCTCTGGAAGGATATCCTGTGACAGCCAGGCTCAGCTCTGACCCAGTTCCATGCCCTGCACTGCAGCAGAGCCCCGTACTTACCTTCAGCACCTCGGGCATCGAGACTCTCTCTCTGCTTTTGTGGTTGTGCTCAGGAAGGGCACTTCTGTATAGCATGAACTGGATGAAATAACTTCTACGTCTGGGATTTCAAACAGAAGGCAACAGAGCTTTGATCAGGGAGAGGGAGGAATGGGGAAGCGGGTAACAGAGTAGTCCTCTTGCGAAAGAAAAAGGGCACTGACCTCTCCTCTCCTCTCCTCTCCCAGCCTGTGCTGTAAGGATGCTGGTCATTCCTAACGTGGCTGCTGAACAACAGGCCTACTTACCATCTGCATGCTGACAGGAAAAAAATTAAGCCAAAAAAAGTAAACAACCAGTATTTATTTGTGTAATTAAAGGAGACTAAAACGCGATAGAAATATCCAATCTCCACAAGAAATCCTGTAACCAATTTCCAACATGATTAAACTCGCATTGTTGCAAAATGAAACAATCTAATCAACAGTCTGTGTTCTAATTATGTCTACCTGATCTTGAAATATTTCTGAGCTTGTTTATATCCCCAGACCTTTTTATCTTGATGTATTGTAAAATCATTTCTAAAATGAATCAAGTAATGTGTTTTTCTTTCCGTGGCAGGTACAGCGTTGTGAGCATAGGGAGATTCAGAGACCACTGCTATGAAACGATGATTGAAAATCTCAGGCAAGTGGGGGGAGCAATGGAGAGGGAAATGAAAGTGCTCAAGGGGAAGAAACATACCTAGTGCTGGAAACGGAAGAAAAATACACTGTATACAAATGAAGGTATAGCAGACTAACAGCTTGAGAAGAAATTATACAGTGCAGGAAAAGAAGGGAGAGCAGAAAGAGGAAGGCAGGGCAATCAGAGGCACCTAGAAGTAGGATGGAGGTAGTGGAGAGAATTGAAGGGTCTTTTTATATTACCATCAATTAAGTTTCAAAAATTCATATTTCTATCTCTTTCTCACGCATTTTTCATTTAAGCATCTCCTCAAACCTGACCTTTGCTCTCTTAACCATAGGAGTTCAAACTGTTAATGATGGTTGGTCGAGGGCGAGATGGATGAGAGGTGATATATGAACATAGCTGAATAGATAATGTTATAAAACACAGACTGTTACCTCCAAATGGATGACAAGGACACAGACTTTGGAGAGTGGAAAAACTGTGTCTTCCGATTTTGCTGTACAGTAAAGTGCATTATGAGGTTTTGATCATGATACTGGTTTCTGGATGCTACTGCAACATATAGAATTAACGAGCATGGCATGGCAGTGGGAAAAGACAACATGCTTTAAATTTGAAAGACTAGCATTTGGAGCCTTAATACTTTTACCAGCAAACTAACCACACAAATGATGAAGAGGGAAAAAGAAATGCAAACTTTCAAGGTTTTATTTTCCATTATAAATTCTTATAAAACCCAAACTACTTAAAAAACATTTCCCTACACACATACACATTTTAATTCCAAGGTTATGATTTAAATCAAGCCTGCTTCCTGGAGTGCTGAAAAATCAAAAGGACCTCTAGCACACAGGCAGAGTCCCAATTAGAAAAGCTCCAGACAAAGCACTGCACACTGCTGACCCTCATTTCTCTAATAATAGGGACTTACCTCAGGTAAGAAAATGGATAGTTACTTTTAATCAATATGACAACAGCAAGACCATTTGGACAGGGGAAAAGGCAGAGGAGATAGCTTTCAACTGACAAATAAGCAATTTTCTGTGCTTCTAGTGAAGGCAAAGATTACTACATTCTTTAAACATTCATAAACACTTCAGAGCTTCATCATGGAACACCAGCTCCCCTGGTTTCTTGTTTCTGTGGGTACCCAGAAGTAGATACTGCAGGACAAGATACAAGAATACCTTGTTTAACATATGTGGAATAAAATCACTGCATGAAAGCTTTTTACTCCTCATCTTTTTAGTTTTAGATCTCCGAGATTTAACGCCTTTCCCATTGTTAGTCACTATTAATGATAGCAAATCTTTATTATTGACATCAATACCTGAGAGGGTCGTCTGCCCTCACTGAGAAGCAGCAGGGTTCTGAAATTTCAGCAGGCTTCCTCTGAAGCACATCTAGGGCAAAAAAGCATTCAAAGAGGAAGCAGCTGGAAAACTGAAGAGAGAAAAAAATATTATTTTGATAATGACCTCTATATTGTGATTTAAAAAAAAAAAGAAAAGAAAAAAGAGAAAGAAAAAGAAAAAGAAAAACAAAAATACCAACAACAGCTCTATGAGCTGTCACCAGGAAATATCATGGATGCAGCTCCAGAACTACAAGAGAAGAAAAGCCTGGCTCATACTTTCACATTTACTTTGCAGAAGCCAGAAGCATGCAGTAAGATTAAAACAACTTTTTGTGTGGACTAACTGGCTGTCTTAACTTGAGAGCCCACTGTGTGACACACAAGTCCCACAGGAGATTTTCCCAAGGTCTAAAGAAAGGGCCTTGGCTGCATGATCCAAGGGCAAAGGCAGGAAGGGGCTTGGAGAACAATTCATTATGGGGGAATGCCAGCAGAGATCAGACTAGGATGCTCCTCTCAACAGGTAAAGAGACAGAAGGAAAATGAGAGTAAAACAAAAAATGGAATAAAAAAAAATTGTCTGACTTAAAAAATAAACAAACCACAGTTTTAGAACAAGGCTAGCAATTTCCAGAAGTACTTATACAACCTAAACGGCATTTGTTCAAGTATACTGGTGCCTATAATACGACACAAATACTCAGGCTACCTTTATACTAGGGCAGGCCTGATTATAGGTAAAAAACCTGACTGTGGTTGCACAGACCTCAGCATCTAATCACTTATCTTTTTTTCCTTACCTCTTCTCTGACTGCAATGTATATATTACTTGAAGTGCTCAAATCTCATGTATTTGTGTACTCCATCTTTATGAAGCTTTCTGAGCTTATGAGGCTTTGCTGTTTCTCCAAACACAGAGACAGATAAACAGGCTGATTATAAACTTCCAAATAAGCAAAAAGTTGGTGTAGTTGCTGATTATTTATATGTTGTTTGATCTTTTATAGGTCATCTTAGAAGTTAACATTTAAATTATTTCAGAAATTCTGACTCTTAAATTGGCTGTTTCAATAACATTATTGCTACTGACTCCCTCGAGTGCTTGTGCTCACAGTTTCCTGATTTTAATTATTAATCCACCACCGCATGTTGCGTTTCTCTGTAGCAACAGAAAGGTTAATATTCATAACCAATTTTTTAGGTTATTTTTAAAGGTAGGTGAGGAGCAGTGCAGGGGAAGATGGAGGAGGGAATCAAGTTTTAATTACTTGTTAATATCACTACCTAGGTTGTGGAGCTGATTGCAGCTCTGCTCCTTCCCAGGCTCTTTAAGTGCACATCCAGAAGTGCAGTTCCACCAGAGGCTGAGCACCACTCCCTGCATCTCTGAAATTACCTCTGTGCCAGCCACTTTCAGGAACCTGTGACCAGCAACTTTTGTAATACTTATCTGCTGAAGTAATAAATGAAGCAAGATATTACAGAATCATCCATAAAAAAAGAAAGGCTGTACACACATGTAATCTCATCTAATCTTATGCTTCATTACAATACAAATAAGGCAGACTAGCTTCTTTGTTCAGTTAGGAAGGACCAAACCCAACTTCCACTCTCAGAAAGCCACAGAGCTTGTTGGAGACCTGAGCTTCTCTCTACTTTATTCCTCAGGGTCTCTCAGACTGATTTTTCTCCTGAGGGAAATCTAGACTTAAACAACCACCACAATTTCTTCCCTGCTGCCTATTTCTGATTCTCCAGAAGGCAAAGGACATTTTTTTTTTCCCCTCTCTACAAAGCCACACTGAGAAATCTTGCTTTATCTCAGCTAAGATTTCCATCATCTCTACATTTATTATCAGAATGTAATATTTAGTCCTTTCTCAAAAACGGATGTACTCAACTACATGATTTATAGTGAAGTCAAAGCAAGAAAGGAAAGAGGAAATGGAGAAAATCCTTTCACCAGTAATCTTTCTACCATTTTTTTCTTCAGGAAAAGGTAAAAGCAGTTCACATAATTAGTCACATCTAGAACTTGAATCAAAGCTCAGAGTTGCCTGAGACAGATCTCTGTGTGTCCCTGTACAACCTCTCTGTGCTCAAATGGGGAGGTTCCTGCTGGGACTTCCCTTCCATTCTACTCTGAAAATAAAGATGTAAATGGACCAAACTTGTACCTTCCTGTCTTTTAAATGAACAAAGGAAATTCAAAGACATGCACTTTGCCATTTTAAATCCTCATCCCACTCAGAACAAGACCTGAGGCCACCTGCTTCCATTTCCCATTCTCTCTCCTCCTCTTGCTCTCAGAAATGTACCAACAGGAGCTATGGGGTATAAAGTCAAGTTTTGCCTAGGCAACTGAGATGACAAAACTGCAATCTAAAAGGTATCCCAGCAGATATTTACAGAAGACAGAGCAGGATACGTACTAGACTATTATTTTTCCTCATCATACCCAAAGGTTCAGAATCCATCTTTCTACTAAAAAAAGCACTGGATCACAAGCATTATTCAATTCAAATTCAAAATTTAATGTTTACGTGGCACTCCTGCTGTATTCAGTCACACAAAATGCATTCTAAAGCCCATTCTCCCAAGTTTTAAAGTGATATGACTACAGCCCTACCACATAAATAAACTACCCTTTACATTGTCACCTTGACAAGAATGCCTCATGAAGAAAAAGCAAGCTAAGGATTACAGCTCTTTCTGGTGGAGGAAAACCAGAAGTTTTTATTATCTTGTAAGATTATTACAGAATTTCTTTCTACAGAATGAACCTCATGAACACTATTACTACTACTACTTTTCTTTAAATTTATGCTATTTTTCAAGCAGAAGTTTCTTTGCTTTCAAAATTATAAAGCTTTGTTTCACTACCTGTTAAGATACAAGCAGGCCCTAGGAACAAAAATCATTACTGTGCACTAACTCCTCTTATTTTAGATAGTTTCAATCATCGATATTCACAAGAGAACATTTACCTGTGGCTTTAATTTATTTTTCCTTACTGTAAAGGTGATGCAAATATTTATTATGCAGTACCATTTGAAAATCCTTTTTTATGTTCTACGTAAAAAAGATGAAGTCAATGAAAACTGAAAGTCTTGCTATAAACATGCAAGATAAAATTTCTAACCTGTAAACTGCAAGTTCATTTAAAACTTTTTTTTCAAATCAGAAAAAAATTATGAAACTAAGCTCAGCTTATTCCCTTCCACCAGTCGAAACATGCACACACCCCCATAGTTTCATGCAGAAAGTTGACTTTTAACTAAGATTATGTACAGTTGATATAAAATACTTAGATCCTATTGTGATGTTTCTCTGAAGACCCTGAAGTGTTATTTCTGCTCTGTCAAAGACCTCTAGATGGCATACTTTGGTAAACTTTTATGATTACACACATTTTGGCCTCAGTAAAGTTTACGGTGTTTTCACCAATGTTTTTGAATTAATCTACTGTAATGACTGTGAGTTTAATGAGTTATTAAAAGATATTCATGCTTTTGTAGTGCAAAGTGTAGCAAAAAATAGAATAAATAACATTTCATTTATTACAAAAGTTCCTAGAATAAAATATATTTCTCTGTGTGAACAGCACTAGAGGCTCTAGGGAAAATAAAAGCAACAGTATTTTCAAGCAATAAAGTATTTTCTGGAACAGGACATGTGGCTGCAAAAATTATAGTAACCTATCTTCCTCTTGAAGACAGTAAAGTTTTTATAAATACAAACTTCACTAAGTTCGAATGGTTTATCCAGTAGGGATCTCTGAAAGGTTTTACAAGCAGAATAGCTAGTAAACAAAATGGAAACTTGCTGCTAGGATCCCTGCTTCACGTTATACCAGAATGCTGCATTAATTTGTAGCAGATCCACAAATGTCAGTATCATCAGATCAGCAAATACAAATTCCTGTATAACACAGGCTCTCTGTTGCTGCTACATGGGGCCTGATCACTGGCATTTGGCTATAACCTGTTTCAATACTATACACTTTGCAGAACTGGATCCTAGCAGTAGGGCAATCTGTCTGGAGAAGGGCAAGTCAAAGAGATGCCGACTGTCACTACCATAAAACAGGCGATAAGCATAGAGTGTCTCCAACTATATATATACACACATGTATTGGGTTTCTGTGGCAAGGTTTTGGTAGCGGGGGGTGGGGGGTTACAGGGGTGGCTTCTGTGAGAAGCTGCTGGAAGCTTCCCCTGTGTCCGACAGAGCCGATACCAGCCGGCTCTAAGATGGAC
>JANZLQ010000031.1:19228643-19251452 GCA_026212715.1 Elanus axillaris | reverse complement strand
TGAATGATCTCTCCTGTCCTTATCTCGACCCACAAGCCCTTTGTTATATTTTTTTTTCTCTCCCCTGTCCAGTGAAGGAGGGGGGAGTGATAGAACAGCCTTGGTGGGCACCTTCAGCCATGGTCACCCACCACAACACACACATACGAACTGAGACTTTTCTGTGCCAATTCACCACATCAGAGCTGGACCCAAACATTGCGAATACTGCATGGTTCATCTCCCTTTTATCCAAGATTATGGCTGTCTGGGGCTTCCTGAGTCACAGAAGATCAATGCTAGTACAGGCTCTCTAGGACATGTAGTCATCTTAAGCTCAGTCGGATTTCCTACTAAACAGTGCAAGGTCTGGGCTGGTTCCCTCATGCCTGCACTGCTTCCAAGCCTTCACCAGTGCAGGTGGACTAAGGATTGCATGCAACCACGTGCTGACTGTTTCTGGATCATCACTACACAGCTTGCCTTCTCTGCATACATACACTGCTTTCTCACCTCCACTTGACTTAAGGTGCCTTCCCTAGTCACCTCTTGTACTCCCTGCTCTCAGCCACCACTCTCCTCCCTTCCTCCTCTTCCTGCAAGGTCCTAAATGCTTGGAAAAAGTCAACAGAGGAAGCCTTTCCACCTCCCTCCCAGACAGCTCCCAAACATTTAACTGGATTATAGATCCTGGTGCACACAAAGCTACACAATAATAATTGTTCTGGGGCACGTCTGCAAACCTACCCACTTTGATTAGTAATATAGACTTGAAATGAGCAGATTTGAAAACCTAACCCTAAAGACTGAATCATTAGTTAGTTATGTTTAATTCAATATAAGTACGTGTTTTGTTAAGTTTTTTAACCCCCTCCAAATTAAGCCATATATACCCTCTTGTCTGTATTCTATCAGGTGGATGCTCCTGCATGCCTTATTCAGAATACCATAGGAAAAAGGAAATGAACAAATGCTATATAAAAGAAGAACAAGCCAAAAATACCCTGGGGTTATTGCAAACTCCAGCAGATTTTTGCAGGTGTTCTGGGCTTCAACAGCACAGTGAGACTTTTTCATTCATGTTCTGCCTGCTTCCTGGAAAACAGCACTGATGTGAATATCCAAGCTAAAGAAAACAAAACTCAATGTATATTTCAAGAAGAGAACTGGCTTTATATCCCATGGATTATTATATAGCTGTGTTCCCAAACCGTGCCTAGGCATCTCAGGCATGTTGAACTATTCAAGCATAAAGAGAGCCAAGATTATTTATAGTTCTTTTGTGTCATATTGGATGAGGCTATGTTGCAATCGGACAAATAATAGGGCCCAAGGTGACACATACTATATATAATATTAATAGAGGGGCAGAGGGGGAAATTACCAGATTGAAGTACTTGGAAATCTACAACCTATAGCAAGAACAACCAATGTCATAAGAAAGTCATTCCTCTCTAACAACACTGGATTTGGGTTCCTTTTAATCATTTTGTCTAGTTGTGTACTCTATTTTATGACGGTTTAATTGTAGCTGTACTTCAAATGCAGTGCACTGATGGGGGACAGCAGGGGAGCATTAGGCATAAAATTTAACTGCAAAGCTCAATGCAATCCTAATTATGGTGCTGCTATGACACCTCCATAATTACTCATTCTTATCCACTGGCTCTACTAAAATAATTCACAAGACAAAAAGCAAGCTGAGAATGCCAGCATTGTCACTGCAGTCCAAATCTAGACAGGACTAAAACATGGTGATGGTTGCCTTTTCAACACCCACATCCCTCCACAAAATTTACATAGCCCTATTTTAAGCACTCAGTTTCTGTATAATTCAAAGATCGTCTAAACTAGCTACAAGGAAATGTGGAAGAGAGAACTGCCTAAAAATCTCATATTTCTCCAGTGTTTCTGTGAAATCTGTTAGTTGTTTTTATGAAGTCAGGATCCACAGTCCTGCAGGACTTGGGAACCTTTTTAGCACATAGAGGCAACCTAACACTTTTCCTCTTAAAAATAGCTAGAAATAGAAGTGGAACTTGTGCCACTATTTTTCTTTTTATAAACAACCTAGGAGCAGTGCATTTGATTCATGGACAAAATAAATAAGCATCACCATGCCTTTGTCCCTAGACCAGGATTGCAGTGACAGGGCTGGCATTCTCACCTTGCTTCTTGTCTTGTGAAACAATAAGCGGAGACAGTGGATGGGGAACAGTAACAATAAATGTGTCATAGCAGTGCAGTAATTAGGATTGCACTGGGCTTTGCACTTGATTCGGGAACGGATCAGTCTTCGGTCCTCCCTTTGTCCAGGGAATGCCCTTATCACGGGATTGTGAAGACAACCCTTCACTCTTCTTAAAGACTGGCAGATCCAGCCTCTACCTTTACAATTAGGAAACTTTAACGGGAAAGGACAGGCGAGTGTCTGCATTCCTCGGGCAGAGGATCAATTAAAACTTCAACCTTCACAATGTAATGCAAAAGGTATGTACCAAGTCTGAGGAACCCTCTCAATGCTTCTCCTCTTCCTCCAGCCACATTTATCAAGCCAATGGAAGCTAAATCAAGCCTAGACAACTAAATACTTTTTCATAAAGACAGCAGTCTTGGCTACACTCATTAAAAAAACCAAAACAAACCAACAAAAAAACCCCTGCAAACAAACCAAAACAAACCACAAAACCAAAAACAAATCACTTGCTACCTTGACTAGTCCACTAAAAAAACCAGAGGTATGGATTCACAATGGATTCACAGGCCTTTCAGTACCAAGACACTTATTCTGTGTACTGCACTCTGTACTTGTGCCCCATTTTACATGCTTTTGTGTTTCATAGATTCTGTCTCAAAGTATCATCACAGCTGGAGTTACCTGATAACCTGTAACACATACTCTGGGGTATGCAAAAGGGTAGCAATGTCTTCTGTCACAAAAAGGTTAAAAAGCACTTGTTTTGGCTGTGCAGAAAAGGTCAAGGACAATTGCCAAAACTCTCATTGCTGCATTTCAGTCTTTCTGTCCTACAATTTTAAAGCAGTTTAGGTAGAACACAAAACCTTTTATTCAACCATGAAGCAAGGGATCTTCAAATTTTGGGGAGGATAACAACAAAGATACAGATTTCCTCTAGTACTGATAACTTCAAGTCATCTAAAAATTTGAGAGTTTGGTTTGAAATAAGAAGCTTAAAAAAATGTTTTGGAAACAATGAAAAAAAATTTCGTATTTTTAAGTTTTTCCCCTTTAAAAGCAAAGACTACGGACTTAAACTAACCTAAAAACAAATTCTCCAATACTAACATACAACTGTGAAACTGGAATAAGACACCACATACTACAAGAATTTCAAAGAAATAATACGATTGCAACACTGTCCCTGCTCAGCTCATTCATTTCCAGAGTGCAAGGTTGGCTGATAGGTACTGACAGCAAAGGTTAGATCAACTTCACAGTCTGCTGGAGGGTGCTTAAAGGATTAGTACCAAGGGACTTAATACTATTGAAAGTACTTGATTCTCTCTGCTACTTCTAGGTTATTATGAGGAGCTTCTTCCCTCTGCCTACAAAACAACAAAATAGCTAATCAAAGGTAAAATCGGGTACACTTATTTAATTTCCTGATTCTTTCATGACTGATTTCTGAAAATTGAGACTCATTTCACTTAGTCAAACTTGTGAACCAATCTGAACTCATAAAGCACAACTGCTGATCAAGACATTGGAGGCTGAGGTCAATTAAAACATTAGAATGTGCACTGTTGACTTTAAATACGGTTATTGTGAAACAAATTCAGTCATTTTTAAAGTAACAAAAAAATTTATTCCTAGATCAAATTTTTTCTTACAAACAATCTGGGCACACACTTATATTATGTATATACACATATAAATATACATATCACATATACACCATCAGTATTCCTTGAAGTGTTTTCTAAATGTGAATTAAAATTCAAAGATTTCTTTTTATGCACACTGACAAAGTGAGGCAAAGGAAGTTTCCGCGCTTCACTTCCCTGAAGTCAGATGAAGAGTCATCTGACCGCTTACAGACACCTGTAATGTAGACGGATGTGTGAGAGCTAGTCAGCTAGACTTTTATTATTGTCAGCACAGAAATGTATGTTTATTCACAGTATGACTGATCTCTGTTGAAGGTAGAGGTCTAGAAGAGACTAGGGATCTAAAAATTTGGTAAGAGAAATATGTCTCTAGCCCCTTTGCAGATCCATTTCACAATATGAAAAATGGCAGCAGATTTTCATTAGTTAAAGAAAACAAGTAAAAATCAAATATGTTCAGAACTTAAACCTACAAAGTGTGCTGAATTCACATCTGCCTTGCCTTTTCTTAAGATCTAAAAATCAAATACTACCTCATCCATTAAATGGCACATTGACAGCTCTCCTTATTCAAAACATATGGAGAAATCCAAGGTTGACTGAATTTTCTTTACTCTCAGAAATATCATTTCTGATCTGAAGCCAGCCATGGAACACAGCAAACCAAAAGGGATCTGGCTGAGGAAGCTGTGAGCAACTGAGGTGAGAATGTTTAATGAAACACAGCCCTAAATACAGTCATACTGCATCAGTGCAGTATGAATATTTCAAAGGTAAAGATGTCACTGAGAAAGTTTTTTAAAATATATACATTCATAATGGAAAAATTCCTGAAGATAATCATTTCCTTATATTACTTTTTTTCTCTAAGAGTCTGGAGAATACCCACTCATTGCCTGTTAGTTCTTGTAAGCATAGCAGGGAAGGACTGGATAACTAAACACACTTGTAGCAAACAGGATTGCAAGGGAGAGGTTACAGATTTGTGCAGACACCTTCAGTAAAATACAGCACAAACAGAAGAATAATTAAAAATGTGGGAATTTTTTCTGTAAAATGAATGACATCCATGGTTCATGTAAAGTGTTTTATCTCATTATTAGTTGTTCACAGATAAAAGGTAAAGTGCACGTAAGAAAACCCTCAAACCTCCAGTTGTTTCGGTAATACAAAACAGAAATACATGTCTAAATCTCCATGTCATTTCTTAAATAGGGAAAAGCTTCCTGTCTACTGTAAAAATGTTCATATATACTTAGGGGGAAACTGGATAATTATGGTGGTGACCTCTGCTATTTATCTAAGAAGGAAAATTAGATGCACAGTAAATAGGTAAATTTTGTCTATTCTGTAGGAACAAATCATCCTACTTATCCTTTAGCAATGCATCACAACTTTTTTTTGCCATCAACTCAACCAACCAGCTGAGAGGATTTTGCTAATTAACTACAAGTTGCAAGGTGCAAAATTCAGCTATCAGTTTGTTTCTTTCTTCTTCTAAAAAAAAAAGAAAAAAAAAAATCAGAACATTCAAATGCTCCTGTTGGCTTTATCTTGTATTTCCTAAGTAAAACTGAGATATTTAAGATCCAGAATAAACACTGATATTATTAACTAGTAAAAGCTAATGGATGATACAGACCCCATGATGCTAAAAGTGAATGTCAAAATGCTCCAGCAAACTAGGCTATTAGATTTTCTACCCACTATGCTACCAATAAGGCAAATACAATCATTTCACTTATATAAATAACCGCTGCTATTCACAGATAATGGAAGCTTAAGCTACTCTGTGTGCAGTAGGCCACTTGGAGAAACAAAACAAAAATAAAGCACGTTGCAGAAGAATAAAACAATTGTGCAGTTGTGTCTCTAGGTTTATACAGAGTGACCATAATTTCTGGTTACTAGAGTGAGCACACAGGGGAACAGATAACCACATGGATAAACAAATGTTCATAATATAATTCAGACACTGAGAAACTGGCGCACTGACCTAACTTGCACAACCTGAAACATAAGTAGGCGCTTTTTTTGATCTTTTTCTTTTTAATGCCTGCATGTACCAAGTAAATAAAGTCATACTACTTACAGCCAGTGACTAGAATACATGAATTGGTTCAAAGGGCTGTTGTGAGGCGCTCTCTTACTTTACAACAAAGTACTGTTTTTCCCTTTGCATGCTCAGTGCCATCTCTAATCCAAAGCAATTGCTCTAAGGTGCCAGACATATACAGCATTGCAGCCAGAAAGTAACATTAATGACTGCTTCCTCCAGATACTAAATGTTGTTGTACAGAAAAGTCATGCTATATTCTGCCCGTGTCCCACCATTCCAGAAGTCATAATAATCTCAGATGTTGCTCCTTAAATAACCACAGTAATTCTGTAATGAATGTGACACTGCAGAGAGAAAAGCAGTGTAGATTAATTCAGTAAAGAATATAACCGTAATGCAAGGGGATTTAATTACAAGCAGGATGCTTTAGTTTTGGACAGTTCACAAAGTTAAATTTTTGCCCTGCCCTTGCAGCAAAGATGTTTTAGCTGATCACCAAGCAAACCTTGAACCAACATAGTTTACAGTGCAGAACTGCAGTGTAAATGGAAGTAGTTGCTGATTCACACTGAAGTTATTTACACTCTGCAGCCGAGGGCAGTAACTTTCTCAGCCATCTTACACAAGCTACCTATGCTCATGTAGAAACCCAGGGGATAGAATGATAAGAAATATGGAGAAGGATTACCAATAACTGTTTCTAGAATCAGTTGTTTGCCAGAAGATGGTGGACTCCATAAGTCATGCTCTTAGAGGGCAAAGTAGAAAAACCAGTGAATGGACTGGATGTTGGGTTCTCAGACTGCATGCGAAAGGTCTCTGTAGCCTCACTAGCACCACCCGGAGGTTAGAGAAATTAAATACTGAAAAACATTTAAACGTCTTAAGGCACAAAATACTGGGGGAGAAAAAGGGCTTTGTTGGTAGCTCAAACCACCTTTGATGAGCCGGTACTCTAGCCTCCAAAAGACCAGTGTAAGGTGAACCTTGAAAAGTTTCTCAAAGAGCTTTGCTGTTGGCTCTTTTCTTGTCTCTGCCTGGGGGACTGATAGCTTACATTGTACAGCAAACAAAATTACCATTAGGAAGCTTGTGAAGAAAAATTAGTATCTAGGATTATCAGTACTCACATCACATAAGGTTTAGACGGACAAAAGTGAAACACAAAATTATCAGATGGACTGTTCAGTATTACTGAGGAAATACCATCTCACCAGAAGAAACGACCACCCGGGCACAGTGAAGTGTTTTCCACCTTCTGAAACATGATGGTTTTCTCCCAACAGTAACTGCATAAAGACACCTTAGATTAATCTAAGTGGAGAGAATTTTTTCATATGAAGACAATTAAGAAAGGACTGTCCATCTCCAGGCTGAGGTGCAGCTGAACAGAGTGAGGCTTGGCAGCTGCTGGTTACGGGAGGGGTCAGGAGCACCTCGGCATGGAGGAAGGCCATGAGCAGAGCCCACAGCCCGGGCTTCTACCAAAGGCAGGAAAAATCTCTCTAAGCCAATGCACAACTTCAGGGCCTAAGTCTCAGCTTGGGGGGGGGGTGGGGGGGGTGGAATTAAAAACAAAAAATTCAGTGCAGCTCCACTGATTATACTGAAGTTATCTCAGTAAAGGCGTTGTTCCCAAATCTTGTACTTTTCTGAACTAGCAGAGGCTGTGACCAGCTGTGCTACCGGACCAGTTAAGTGATGAGAAACAGTTGGGCTCACATGTGCTTAACATGGGAGGGACAGAGAGGTACTAGAAGATAGCATTAGTGGATGAGAGATCAAAGCACAGCTGCCTTTTTGTTCAAAAAGGGCCTGATTTCAGTCATCTATTTGCAGAACTGCCATCAGCCATGACCTTGGAAAAGTCACTTTTTTGCTTCGCTCCTTTGCCTTCCCACCTGTAAAGCATCTTGAGAGCTGCTGTTTATGTACTACTGCTATCTAAAATCTACAAATTATTCTTGTAACCTGCAAGCTTTCATAATTAAATTTGATGGATGCAATTTTGATTTAAACCTCTGTATTTTAAGTGTTTCACATATCTCAATAGAAGCATAGCTCATATTTTTAAAGAAACTCTTGACTGCTTTGTTGTTAATTGTACAAGACATACCTGTTCCCCACTAATATCTGTGGTGTAGAATTTAATTTACTTTCCACCATTTTACTTTTAATTATTGCAAGACTCCCAAGCAATAAACTGAAGCAACATATTGATGGGACAGGCCTTTTAAATGATGAGACATAATAATTATTAATTACAACTTAAAAGTCCCTGGCAGCACTTTTTTGCTATAAATACTGGCTGACTTAAAAAACTGGAAAAGACTAGTATCGTGCAACAGTCAATTAATTAGATATATAGTGCAGATACATTTGTTAATGAATTTGATTATTAATAGAGCAACTCTCAGATTGAAATACTGACTCAAGTGTTAGCATCTACATATTTTTTCCAAGGATGAATACATTAGCATGTACGGGCAACTTAATTCAATTGCAAATTATTATTTACTATTACATAGCGTATAGTGTATGCGGAGTTCACATTTTTACACTTTTACAAACTGCTCAGCTAGGTGGCAAAACTTTAAATCATCCATAAAGACGAACAATCTTTTGTATTTCTTTTCTCCATTCTCTGTTTTTTCCTGCTGAACATGACAGAATTTTATTGTTAGCTTGCATAGGAGAACAGGATTGTAAAATAGCATGCCTGTCACAAGTAAATCAACAGAGTACCCTTCTTAAAACATATTATGAAAATGCTTAGCAAGACTCTGTTTTAATCCCAAGCACGTTTGGGAAATGGCAATTCCTTTTCAGAAAGAATGTCTCCACAGGTAGAGAAGTTTTGGGTTTTTTTTTTCAGTTTTGTGAAAGAGCTTTTAATTACTTGCATTTAATCGAGTCTTGCACAGGCACACTGGGAAACAATTTATGAGGTCTACTAAGTCTACAGCATAGCTCACACAATAAATTGTTCCTTTCTCTATTTACTTACTCCACCTACTGTCTTTAAGCCATGGTTTGTTGGTGGTTTTGTTTTCTTTTTGAGAAAAATGAAAAGCACAGAGATAGGGTCTTCTGGTACCAGGGAAAGCAGCATGGGCCAGGGTTTAGGGCATGAGGTCAGAACAGGATAACTGGATTTTCTTCTCAGCTGTACAAGTTAAACAGTAGGAGACTGGACAAGCCACGTCGCCCTCTGTTTGGCATTTGCATCAATGTGGAGACAAGTACTTTTCCATTCCTGTTACAGTTTTCTGAGAAGTGGAGAAAAAAAACCTGCCATGTAGGAATAAAATAGCAGGTGCCAGCTTTGTAGGAGAACAAACACCAACTCACACTAAGATAAAATTAAGCATGTGTTTTCTAGTTTGCTTCTATTTGCAAATTGGATTAACTTCAGTAATTTCCAGTAATTTCCAGTTGTGGCCACAACTTGCTGCAAAGAGAACAGGAAGGGAAGACAAGTGACCAGATGCTTGAGAAAAAAAATCCAAATATTTGAATTGCAGTAGCACCCAGAGGTCCCAGGGTAGACCAGTAGAAAACTGCCTCTGTTTTGTTGTGCTGCTCTCAGTGGATATGATGGAGGAAAAAGGAGTAGCTCTAATATTATTTAGCTAATGAGTATCTTAATTGACTCTTTCTTTTATACAAGACGTGAAAACTTTTTGGGGACAAGTCAGAGCACAGAATACACTAAGAATAAAGTGTCAAACATACTAAGGACCTGACTGCACTGGCTGCTACTGCAGGCTCCAATATTTTCATGTCTGAGAGAGGTGACACTGGCCCAAGGAAGACGTTTGCCGCATTGTTACCTCAGTGTTTACCAGGATAAATATCACTCAGAAATATATGCGATGCTAGCTGCAAAATAAACTGGTGATGTCTATTCCTGCAAGGAAAGCCACAGAACACATTGACCATACACCCATGACAGATCCTTCCTCCTGATCCTTAGCTTTTGACCTCATGAAATTCTGACACAAAGGAAGATTAAAACAAACTTGTATATAACAAAGGAGAGGAAAAACATCCACAAAGCTGGCCCAAGAGCATGGTACTAACTGTCCAGGTATACCAGTCTTCTGAAGTCTTGTATTTTAAAAATGGCTTTGATTCCTCATGAAAACTTTAAGGCATTCTCCTTGGGAACAAAATAAATACCCTATTTTGAGAGAGATAGAATCCTAATCATATCTCTCCTCAGTTCTTCTCCCTAGCCCTAATTAGTAGGGGATATTTGCATTGAAACAATCTCTTTTTCTCCTTCATTCATTTGATCAACTGCTTATCCTCACCTGGAGCCGTAATCTCTTGTCTGTAGCTTCATAATCTTCTACACTGCTAAAAGGATTAGGTATCCAGGTGAAGCATAAACAGCAGGAACAGATGATCACATAGGAAACAAATACTATTCTGACTTTTCAGATGCCACTTTCCCCACTGGTAATTAAGTAGAAAGAAACCCTAACCACCACCACCTCTTAGAAAGTAAAGAAGCAACCCTGCAAACACATAGAATTAAAAAAAACCCAGACCTGAAGACATAGCTTTTTAAATAACTCTCCCTCAAATTAAAACTGCATGAAACTACAAAATGAGTAGTATAAATAGAGAATAAGAAGATTAAGAAAAAAAAAAAAAGACAGAGAGAGATTATTCTAATGCTTTAACAAAATTGCCGCAATCTTTACAATGCAAGCATTTTCCATTCTGAATGTAGATGTCTTTTTCTATGGGCTTTGTAAAAGAACGGTGAAGCTGAACTGAGGGTGGGAAGGTTACGTTTTTCGGTCTATAGTTTTCACTGGGCAAGATCAAGTCTCCCTCTTTACAGCCCATGCTCATTTCTTTTATAAACATATAGGGCATTTCTTGCATCCCACTTACTATTTTTTTTAAAGCCAGTACACCTATTGAAGTAAAGCTTGGTGTTGCCATAACCTTCCACTGTGATTGAAAATCATTCTCATTACTAGTGCTCATTAAAAATGTATGAGAGAAACATTTGTAAAATTCAATATGCTTTTCAAAACTCTTAAGATCTAAATCTAGCCAATTCATACCCTTTTCATCTGATATTTGAGTCTTTTGTTATTTACTATTTCACTGTTTTCCTTCAACTAGACTTCTGACATTAAGCTCAAATACAGCCCTTGCTAACACACTGTACAACTGGAAAGTTTTCAGAAATGGCTTTGATTGCCTAAATTTGTGAGAAAAGAAAAAAAATCTTTTGAAATGCATTAGGTTCTTTTATTAAGCCTGGATATACAATAACTTTTACAAAAGTCAAATAATGGCAGATGAATATGACTTGTTGATTATTCAGTTGTGCTTATATGTGGGAATTGGGTAGTCTCTCTCTAAAGCAGACAGCATCATCTGGAAAACGAAGCCACTGGAGAAGCAAAAAAGAAAGTCAAGCTATTCAAAACCACATACAACTTCATACCTCCCCTCTTCCCTTAAAGTTACAACACACTCCTGTTTACTATCTACCAATATTGTCTGAGGCTTAACAAAGTGTTGATTCCTTCCCTATAAGTTGAATAAGCAATAGATCTGCTTCCCTCCATCACTAGCCTATGGAGATTTACAGTAAAAAAAGCAAGAAAGCCAAAACCTGTTCCTGAGAAGTTTACTGTCCCTTTCATCAATCAGAACATATTTCAGTAAGTGAGTGGACATAGCAGATGGCATAACATTGTAAAGATTTTAAAGGTCTGCAAAAATTCCAGTCAAATATAGATTAAGTTAACATAGTTTTACTGATTGAACTGGTCCCTTCAGTATACCTGCCGACAATATACAGGCAGCATCTAGAGAGCTGTCAAAAGACTCTAGCTGAACAGACAAAAATGAGCACCTGAGCCAGGGGAGCTGATACTTGCCTATGCCTACATTTCTTCTGAACAGTTCTTTAAAATCTTACCATTTAGCAAAACCCACTAAAAATAACACCCAAAGGGATTCAGAACTTTACCTGGCAGTCCTCTCTACTACACTGCTACACAGAACTTCAAGCACTCATTGGCAGGCATAAATATATCAGGGAATTAAACTGGTAGCAAAAATTCAGTGACGTAGCAACGGTTTAGGCAAGACGGAAGATGTGTGCTGATGATGTGGCAAGGACTGCTTCTGTTGGCATTATACATAATCCGTACTTCAATCTAAGGTTAAGCCGATTTCAACACAAAATAAAACCGCAACACAATAAATTGAATTGAATGTTGAAAATAATGCAAAAGGACAGGCACTAAGGGATATACTTCTTTTTTTTTTTAAATTCAATTCTTCCTATGAAAACACTACCAGACTTCCAGGAGATGTATTCACTGCCTGGAGGTTTACAGAGAAAGTTACCCTACCTAAGCTATTTGTGGTGATCTGAAAAACTCCCTCAACTCCAGCTGTGGCCAAAGGCACAGGAACCTTCTGGACAGGGAACACCTGTGAGCAGGGTTTGCCACACAGGCAGCCACAGTGCTGGGCTCATTCCCCTCGTTCCTCGGAGCAGCCTCAGGCCACTGACCTTCCAGAGTAAGCTGCAAATCTCTATCTTCCCTTCGGTTGTGGAAATGGAAAAATTACTTAAAAGGCAAGAGCAGAGACTGAAAAAGTTATGATATGGAACAGGGTGCTTTTTTCCTCCTTCACATTTATATTCATTACTTTAATCACAGGGTATACCAGAAAAACCTAGAATCTAGGACAGGTGCTTTAAATGCCACACATAACTCCAACCAAATAAATATCTGAGAAAATTGGAACATCACCTGTGATTGCTCAGGCACCTATTAACAAGGAAGGACAAAAATCACTGAAAATGTGCTATTTGGCCAAGAATGGACTAAAAGGCAAAGTGTGGAAAAGAGAGTACGGGGGGGTATGTGTGTGTCTTAACAGAATAGTCAACATTTGAAGGCTACAGGCACCTAGGTAGGAGACAAAGTTATACATTCTCAGACCGCCTTAAATAAAAAGCCACACAAATGTAGAGATTATTAAATAAAAAAAAAAATCTGGTCTGTTTTTGAGTAGCAAAGCCTTAAAAATATTTGTATATAAACACCAAAGAGTTAAGGTATCTGATTATAGAAAAGAATAACTTAAATTAACCTGGACTTTATATTAAATAATAATTTTTCAAAACCCAATTCACTATATATGCTATTCAACCAGGAAAATTTTAAAGATGGACATGTCATATATATGACTTGAAAATTGCTGTTGCCCAAGCACTTGTAAGTTGCTGAAAATGAGTATCTTTTAAAGGTTACAGCTTGTACAGATATTTGCATTTTTCTGACTACACACACAATTCTTCTAATGGTAGCTTACAACATTTAACAGCAATATAAAGTTCAAGAACAAAGACCAGGTAATACATTATTTCATAGCAAACAGAATAAACAGAACAGGCAGTCATTAACAAAAGTTTGATAACTTATTAATTAAAATACACTAGAGAAAAACTAAAATTATAGCACAACAATTTGACTTGATATTCAACACTTGCACGAGATAAGTTTAATAAAAGCTATCAGATTTACATTGCTAGAGAGTGAATATTCAGTATTCTTGAACATCAAGTGATCTCTCTTCGTAAAGAAGAAGGAAACAATGTTGTTATTGAATCTCAATTGATTTGTGCTATGTTGCTGCCAACACAGACAAACACAACAGATTAGTAAAGGGGAAAAATGTTTATTTTATATATATATCAGGATAAAATTTGATCCATCATCCATGAAAGCACATACTGTATGTCTCAGCTAAAACCGCTTCTTGCAACTGTCTGGTCTAGACTATCACATGCTCAGTCTTGGCAGGTTTGGTGCCTCAGCAGATATTCTGACACCTATTAATGCTGTTTTGGCATTGCCTCCTTTTGTTCTGGTGCACAATCAAGGAAATCTGGCTCAGACGTAGGTGGAAACAGAGAAACATGCATGCACAAGAGTGCACAAGAAGTGGATAGGGTGGATGAAAACAACAGAAGAAAGAATGGGACAGGCAGTGGTGAAAGTACTGGGAAATTCTCCAGGGTATGGAGTTACAATCTTTCCTGTTTCAGTAATAACTCCAACTGATCTGCCAAACCCTATTTAACTCTACTCCCTGTCCTCAAGTTTTGCTTTTTTTTTTCTCCCTTTTCTCAAATGTTGACAATAATATGATAAAAGATTTTTACCATTGAATTCAGGTAGGTTCAATTTCTGACCTGTCACCTTTGGTGAACTAATTCAGGAAGTATCCCCATCTCTTAATGCACTCATGGTCCTCAGTACAGTTCACAGTTTCATCAAAATTATTCCTGTCTTTGTTAAACCAGTTTGTCTTCAACTTCTACCTTTTTCCATCAACATTTGTCATGCTGGAGTACTTTGAATGTCCACTTGTGTTCCAGGCATAAGCTCATGGTGAAGGTATTATGGTCTGCATTGAAGCACTTGCCTATCAAAACACATGCCCACGTGCTGTTCAGGGGCTCAGTACCATGGAAATTTTAAAGATTTCAATTATTCTAATTCTTTTTCCTCCTTTCCTTTGCTCTTTTAATTACTCTAATCTCTTTGCGTTCACAGTAAGTAGCTTGTTAGGTTCTTAAAATCATTGTAGTAGTGAAAGTAATATCTTGACTCTATACTAAATAACATAACTGTATGTCTGCCCTACAAGGATTGATAATTCTGACCAACATAGTTTATTCTGAGAGCACACCAACAGGCTGCAAATGAGGTAAAAATATGTGCACTGACAATGCCTTGTTAGCATGTAGTAACACTGGTAAATTTAAACAGAGTAATCATTTAATGAGGATTTAGGGAGATGTAATGGTAACGTTTGAGGAAAGAACTAAATAGCTCTGAAAAGGAAGAGAAAGATGAAGAGAAATAGAGGCTGATATAGTCCCAAAACTTACTGTCAACAATACATATCAGTCTATAAATGGTAACTCAAGGGAAACAATGGAAGTACTAATACTTAACCCAGTCTAAAGACTCTGCAAATCACTAAAAGAGAAGTTTTGCATTATGGAACTGTCATGGCCTAGCAGGGACATGGAGTAGATGAACTAAATAATCAGTTTCCAGCATCTTATATCAAGGCACTGGAAAGTTGAATTTCTAGTTTATTATGTGAAGGTTATATTGCTTGTTAGCTCTAGAGTTTAAGCTCTTTTTTCATTCTGTTCAAAAATGTTAGATTTTGTAGTCCATCAATCCAACCATCTCAGAGTTGTTTCTGAAGCTAGAAAACCTCAGAAGGCAAGGGAAAAAAAATTAAAAACAAATTAATGTGGGAAGATGAGATAAATCAAGTAGTGAAGTCAAGAGTAAATTATCAAAAGATCTTTTATTGAAAATGAATAATTTTTTCTACTTCAAGAGGAACCCATTAATTATATTCCCCCCACCCCATCCCTCAGCATGATTGTAGTTCAAGCAGCATAATATAAAAATAGGCTTATTAAGATTTGAAATGTGTTTAACTTCCATCAATAAGCACCACAGTCCTTCAAAATTTAATTTAAAAATATATATAAATCAGGAGACCGTAAAAGGGTTTGCACTTGACAATAATTAATGGGAAAAACATATTTATAATTGACAAACTGCAAGAAAAAGGGAGTCAGAAAATAAATGGCATGGGTTGGATTTGACAATGACTGACAGTATTGTGAGCACTTTCATTGACCTTAAATGAGATTTTTCAGGATTCCCTAGAGTAATTCCAGGGGTTTTTTTTCAAAAGACAAGATGTAGGATGTCCAGTGTGAGTTAATGTAAGTCAAGCAGAGTGATTTCTTGAATATCTGTACATCAATTCTATATGATACTGAGCTTTCCAGTCCTGAAGAAAAAGGAAAACAAACTTAAAGACATGCAACATATACTCAAATCCAAGGCTTTTAACTCACTGGCATTCCTTAGTTAAGGAAATGCTTAAATTGCCTTTAGACTAGCCAAAGAGAAGTCGCGGGGCACAGCAGCACCTCATTGACATGCAGTGTGTAACATGCAAGTCATTTTGCAGCAGCTTATACCACGTGTAAACTTCTTCATTTTGCTTATTCACTTCAGCACCATCCTGTGCACCTCTCCCCCCTTTCCTCTCCTGAAATAATTACCAGATGAGAAAGCAAGAAAAAGTTCCTTAGGCCAAGGCTGCATTGTGCTGAAAGGAACGTCCATGGCACTGCCATTCCTGAAAGCAAGTATCTGAGTGTGTAAAGATACAACCACCAAAACACACCCCAACAAAAACAGACTCAGGGAGGTTAGCAGTAGCTGTTATCAAACATTATGAGATAACAAGCACAACACTTTCAGTGACTTCTGTTGGAGAGACCTTGTTGAGACAGCTTGTGATAAAATAACCAGGTAAATCACAACACAGCAGATTGGTGATACAGCAGAAGTACTAAGAATGGTGAAGGCAAAGTAATCAAAAAGATGCAATAGTTTGCCAGTCATTATCAGCTCTTATTAGAACATCATTATTTGACTGATACATATATCAGGATCTGTAGGAACCCAAATTTTGTTTCATAATCCGTATGCACTTTGATGATGTAGGCAGAATTTTAGTGCTAATTTACAATATTAAAACACAAATTTAGTATACTGGGTCTTGAATCCTGCCTTCTACTTCATGTAACTCTGACCCTAAGGTATCAGAGTTATGGTAACTACATCTCTGTATTACAAAGACAAAACCACAGCCTTAAGAAGGAAATATAATAATTCCCACTAACCTAGAATTTGTGATCCCAGAACTTTCCTGATGTACTCCATTCACTTGCTTAAGAGAAGCTAGTTCAATGAAATTTCAATTCAAAAGAAAGTACTGAACAAACAAATGGCTTTGAAACTACTCAAGCTAAAGCATTCAAGATTACACAGACGCAATGGCTGCTTTAGCAAGATGTCAGGACAACAGTTCCACTTAATATTTAACTGAGTATACTTAATGTGAAAGAAATATACAGCCATGTGGTGTTTGCTTGTCTGTGTATTTTCCGTAATGAGTGCAGAGCCTATAAAAAAGGCTCATTAGTAGAATTCCCCAACAGAAAGATCAGCCTTTTCATCCTGTTCCTGAAAATAAAATCCTTATAAATAGCCTGATTGATTGCATGTTAAGAGTTTTTATTATTGATTTATTTTGCAGAAGTGTCTAGGAATTTCCTAAGTAAACCAGAACTTCTTTGCGTTAGGTCTGTTCAGGCACAGAAAAATAAGCTGTTCCTGACCCTAAAAAGGATGGAATCTAATAAATATCCATGCAATCTTCTTGCACTCAAATAGAAGAATGAGAGTTCTATATTTGTGTGCACATACATACACTTAGAAACGTACACACACACACTTTTTTGTGGAGAACACCCTGCTGGGGTGAGGGAAGCTGGCCCTCAGGTTTATGATACATTTGACTGTTCAGCCAAACTAATACCACTGACAGGACTGTACGCACCACTGCCACGTGCCCCTTTGAGACAGCCTGGGTGTGCAGGTGGGCTCCAGGGCGCCCTGAAAGGCCAGGTACTGCAGACCACAGGACAAAATCGATGCCTTAGTATCACTTGCCCCTTGGGTCATGGCATTGCTAAGTTACAGATGTAAACTAGCTACACAGGCAAGTCAAGCTGTGTCACCTGGAAGCCAAACAGGTGGCTGAGGCCACTGGAGGGCGAGGAGCCCAGCTTTTGAGGCACAACCTTGGGCGCTCACCTCTCCGATAGGTACCCTGGCCCACAGAGAGAGAGATCCCTCAGGCACAGGGGCTACTCTAGTGCCTTAAGTGCCGCTTTGCTGGCGTACATGACCAACAGTTTTGGAGGGACTAGAAATTGTACCCCAGATACTCACCTCCCACATGGGTGTACATAATCACTAGGGCAGAGATTCATGTTTTTCTGAACCAACAAGCATTTGGGTACGTCCCACCAACCTCACCACTGCTCTGTAAGAGGACAGTCATTTTACACCTAGGTCCATATCAGATTAACACTGAGACCTCTAAAAACCATGACTGAACCCTTGGCAAAACTGGTCCATCAGTTCTGTTCTGTTCTTCAGCTGTTTCAAAATTGATCTTGTTATTTTAGGTCAAAAGAAGTGTTCCAAGTATTACAAAACATTGTGTTTTACTTTGGTAACAAAAGATGAAAACTACTAGTGTGATCCTAAAAAGTTTGTACATTATCAGTGTGTTGAATAACCCAATAAATTCAATTATTTTCCCAGAGAGGAGATACTAGCTCTACCTAGACAGAGAAATCCATTTTAGTTGTTGCTGGATTTTTATGAAAACTGAAGGATGACTTTTCCTGGGAGGACTGGAATGAGAATGACAGCTTTAATACTTTCACTTAGCTCTCTTAAAATTTTTTCAAGATAATTTTTTTTAAGCTTTAATGGAAGCTAAACTATATTTATAAATAATTTTTGCTTTCTATGGTGTCAACTGAATACATAAACAGAGATTACTCTATAAGCAGAAAAAGTATTTGAAGTCAGTACTTCCTAACTACTATGCTGCAATCTATACTCAGCAAGGCCAGAACCCAACACTGCTGGAGAAGTTTGTGTCTGAGAGTCCTTACAATAACAATAAGCATAAATTACTAAACTGCTGTTATTCAGCTGATATGCCTCTATAAGTATCAGATCTATGGGACCACTGTAACCGTCACAGTACTGACTTCTGTATGAGGTTTTCCAATGAAAAGTAATATTAAGTTTTCCTCCCACAGGTCCTTCCATTGTCTTGACTTTAGTGCCTGGTATAGGGCTACAAGCCTTTACACATAGGCTTTGGATTAACAAAGATGTTTGGATAACCCTGATGATTTCATTTATATTTAAATGAAATTAATTTTTGCTTATGTTGACTAATATTTGGACATAAAGGTATATTTAGCTTCAATACAGTGCATGGATATCTACAGTAGGCACATTTTATATATTTAATAGAAAATAATGTTAATTTTAGGGAAATCAAGCAGTGCCAGAGGACACACTAGCTATATATCCCAGTATGTACAGCAAACACATCCTTTAATAAGAATAGCTTTATATTTACTGGTATACATCACAACTTCCCTGAAATTACTGAAGATCACATGTAGAAGACCAGCCTGTTGCCTCTGTACCAGTTCAAGCTGTGCCAAGGCAAGGCCAGGGAAGAGAAGGCAGAAAGCCTGCAGTGCCTTGGAAATTCCCATGGGCTCCATTCTGCCATGACCCATGTGTACTGCCTTCAGACGGAGCAGGATGGGATGGTGAGGTGACAGCACCTAGCACAGCCTTGGTGACCTCCTTGTGCCGGGACACTGTTTTTCCTCCCAAGCACTTAAAATTGGCAGAATACTGCAACACAAGAAAGCATACCAACATTTCTTCTTCTCATCTGTCAGTTGCCAGCAAGGGTGAGGGACAACGTTCATCTTTCCTGTGACTCCACTCCCATGTGACTTCTGGGATAATCCTCACACTATAGCCACCTGATGGCTGGGCAATGTATGCTTCCAGTGACCGGGTATGGGGAGCAACTGGAGGTCTTATTTACCCACTCCAGAAATACATGTTTGCCCATCTCTGGATCTGAGTGGCTGTACAGGGCTAGCCAGGCAAGAACCAACTAGCTATGAAGCTCCAACTGAGAGGGTGCTGCAAAGAGGGCTGACATTGTGAAAAGGACAGTATGACCTTTTATGGACACTATTTTATACCTTTGATTTACCTTTAACATATGACATGACACCCTCCCCAATTACTCCATTTGATAAAGCATGCGACATAATAGCACAATGATAAAATGCAGCAGAAACTAAGCAAAATAAAATATGTGAAGGGCATCAAGTGCAGTACTTATGCCATCTAACTCAAAGGTGGGCTCTTCTTGACTGCAATTAAATATGGAAGAATTTAGTAAGAGAAATGCATTGCAGAATCTGGAAGCAGTGAATCCTTGTATCAGCAAAGTACTGTAACGTATATCCTGAAATACATCCTCTATGTGACAGATCCCTATCTGTAAAGTGGCCAATATCACTTTTACTTCTCCTGCGCTTTTGTCAGGGACACAAATCATCCCCCATGAACCCTTATGGAAACATGTTTGTGGCAGAAGGAAGCACCAAACTCAGTGAGGACTGAGACCCAATTCCTTATTTTGATCTTATGGCTGTACCAATGGGAATGGCAACCCTCAGGTGCAGCAGACAGGAAAAGAAACAGAGAGTCTTTAGGGGGTGGGGGAAGTTAAATGTTTCACTATGTGCTGCTAAATAAATAAATTCACAAAAAAACCCCAACAACCCAAACCCCACAACATAAAATTTATTAACTTTTAAAAATCTTCTGGCACATGAAGGCAAATTAGTCTCAGCTAAAAAACTCTCCCAAACCAAACTACAACTGCCAACCAAATATCCTGTTGGTAATGATTTTGTGCACTGAAATGCTACATATACTACTTCAATTTCTAAATCTGCATTTCAGATGAAAAAGTGCAAGATAAGGTTTAGCAAATTAGATATTAAACATTTTGCTACTGACTGCAGTTTCTGTTACATTAGACAAGCCCATTATTTGCCTTAGCAGGCAGAAGAACAATGACTAAAGGCTGTTATTATTATGCCATAATGGCTACATTAAGATAACTGTAAAAATAATTGTAGATTCACAAGATCAGTTCTGTGTAAACATTTTCAGAATCATTTCTGTATCTTTAATTTGGTTTACAGTGTTACATAAAGAACAGGGCTTAAGCCAAGTAATATGGATGGACAATAGTAAAATCTTGCAAATTTCGAAATGATAATGCTGGCCTACGCTACATCTATGTTAGCAAATATTTTAGGAACTGATCAAAATGGCTGGTGCTGAGCTCCTCCACTATTACATGTGGTTTGGGTAGTATACTGTAGATTAGATGCAGTGTCATCTTCTGTGATGAAATCTTACCTCCACATGTAATCTGAAGCTTCCTGATAGGAAGATTTATTAGATGCACATGGAAAGTCCTTGCAGTGGGTGGAGGCCATGCATGGAAATATTGGGGTCTGAACAAATTACACACCAAGGGACATTCAGAGTGCTTTTGGAGAAGAGGCTGCTATTTAGTTCCACCTCTAAAGAATCTACTTTTTTGATCCAAAACTGATCTGGGAACTGAGTTAGCACATGGTAAGTGGAGATGACCAGGGGACTCACTTCAAACTTGCATATTACTACTCTGATCTGAATTATTGTTGTACACACAGACTTCCAGAGATACCAAGCCATTTGCAGCACAGTTCTCTTTCTGAGCTCTACTACACTTTTTTTGTTATCACTTCTAAGAGGCTCAGGTCTTTTAGGTAACATTTCTAGAAAAATGTCATGTAGTATTATTACACATCACTTGGTTAATTAAGCAGTATAATTTGCAGAAATATTGCACAGCAGTAGGTTGCTGTTGCTAATGATGTGACTTAGAGATGCAGAAAAGCAATAGACATGGGTACAAAATACTGCAGAATGTATGCTTAAAAAATAAAGCCTGATTATTCAAGTTTCCTTGACCAAAAGATCTATCAACAGATTTAAAGGCAAGAGAAACAGCTTCACTGCAGATACCTAACAGATATATATGGATACTTATTCCCTCCCTGCTCCACACAGATGTGCCATCCATCCCCAAGCAAACCTGGCTTCTCCATAAGCAGGATTTTCACATAAATACCTGCTGCTGGCTGCTTGCATCTTCTGCCAGGAGCAGTCAGTATGAAGGAGGATGAGCACCTGACTGATTCCAGTAAGAACTGGAAGAGAGTTAAGAAGCAGTAAATTCTGTGTGTTTGTGTGTGTTTCATATCCTTGTCTACCTTGGCCATTCTGTCATCCGAGTTCTTGACATTGTACTTGTAATCCCTGGAGCACATGCAGTACCTGCATACTGATATGGATATGACTGACTCCCCTGGAAGAGATGGGAAGAGAGTGGGTTTGATTGTACCAATCCAGCAGATTGCAGCAAGGTTCATATCAAGTCTGACTCTTCCACTGGGCATCAAAGCAACCTCAGCAGGTGATGCGTCTTAACAAGCCTTTCACACCTTCATACTTTGTTTTGCTTCCCCCAGTACAAAAAGCTGTACCTGGTGAGCTGTGGAGTAATTCTCTCAAATCCTGGGCAAGTCATCTGCCACATACCAGCTTTTCAGAGTAGAGATGAATAGGGCACAAAGGAAACAGACTTGAAATATATGCAAGGACATGTTTAGACTTACAATTTTCCTCGTGGGAAAAATTCCCCAGAAGCAACATGCAAGCATTGCTCAGTAGATGACATGGAAGAACAAATTTAAGAAGCTGAAGATGGTTCACTTGCACATCTCTGATTGCAGCTTACATCTGCACTGTTACAGTAATTGCTGTGAAACCAACAGCTGAAACATTACTACCAACACTTTCAGGTCAGGGACAGCCCTGAAAAGGAGCCACCAAATCAGGGTGATAGAATCTGTAAAATCTGTAGAAGTTAGGAGTTAGAAGCTGGGCCTATCATGACCTTCAAGGATAAAGTAAAACACAGGCCAATACTTTTTTTTTTTTTTTCTGCAGTCCCCTCTGTCTCAAAGTGCCTGAGAGATCTGGGCTTAAGAGATCTTTTGATAGGCCAAACCCCTTGCAAATACCTGCTTCGACATACCCATCTGTTGTGGTTTCAGCCCAGCCGGTAACAAAGGCCCACGCAGCCGCTCGCTCACTCCCCCCGACCCCCTCCGGTGGGATGGGGAGGAGAACCAGAAAGGGAAAAGGAAACAAACCCGGAACCTCGAGGGTTGAGATAAGGACAATTTACTGGGGCAACACAAAAAGAGAAGTTAGAACAATAACGAT
>JANZLQ010000031.1:19209237-19225843 GCA_026212715.1 Elanus axillaris | reverse complement strand
GGGTGGAGGGAAGGTGTTGTGAGATCTGGTTTTATTTCTCATTACCCTACTCTGTTTTGATTTGTAATAAATTAATTGTCCCCAAGCTGAGTCTGTTTTGCATGTGACGGTGATTAGTGAATGATCTCTCCTGTCCTTGTCTCGACCCACAAGCCCTTTGTTATATTTTTTCTCTCCCCTGTCCAGCGAAGAGGGGGGGAGTGATAGAATGGCTTTGGTGGGCACCTGGCGTCCAGCCATGGTCAACCCAACACATACCACTGTGATGAACAAAGAAAAAAAAAATCCCAACTGAAGCAGTGGTCAATATGTTAAAGGAGCTTTGTACAAAAATAATGGTTAAAATTTCATACATTCTAAAGATCAGGTTTTAATTTCTCATAGTTTTCTGTATCTTTACTGTTCTAGAGGATAGTCCTCTGATAGAAGTTCTGGTGTTTTTTTTTCTCTTAATAGTGGAGGAATTCACATTAAAAATTAGTTACATTTTGACATACAAAAGTATTTTTACACTTTTCTACAAGGATAATCACGTGCTACTACTACAAAAGAACTGGCTGAAGAATTTTTAGCATGAAATAGACTGAATACATAGACTTTGATCATTCACACAGGTGATACCTTAACAGCAGGATAATTCATCTACTCTAGTTATCTTGCTCTACAACCTAATTAAACACAAGATACACTTAGTATTTTGTGAAAGGCAACTGCACAAGTTTGGGATTTACCCCCTACCTTTTTTTTCCAAATGACTTCAAGTGACTTAACCTACTTCCATCTTGCCAGCCAATTCCCTTCTGAGGTGGACAGCTTGCTCCTGTTTTTGGTGGAGGGTTGATGCCAGCAAACAGCCAAACACCCTCACAAGCTGCTCGCTCACTCCCTCTCCACCGAGACGGGGAGGAAATAGAAGTAAGGTTAGAAGACTTGTGGATCAAGATAATACTTTAATGGGGAAAGCAAAAGCTGCATGTGCAAGCAAAGCAGAAACAAGAACTCACTCATGACTTCCCATCAGCACGCAGATGTCCAGCTACTTCCTGGCAAGCAGCGAGTGAGGGCAGAGTGGGAAACAGAAAGCCTTCACACTGTGCAAGTATCGTTCAGCTACAGCCAAGACATTGATATGTTATCAACACCGTTTTAGGCACAAACTCAAAATGCAGCACCATAGGGCTGCTGTGAAGAATGTTAATTCCATCCCAGCCAGAACCAGTACAGCAGGACAGCTAGCTGCTTGCCCCCCGTCCCTCTCTCCAGTAAAGTGAATACAAAATAGAGCAGAGTTGGTTCCTTTGCTACAAAAGACTCAAGCAGACTACTGGAGACTAGCAGAACAAAAAATTACTATGGGAAAAACACCACAACATGACAGCATTTGTAGCTGAATTTCTTCAGTGTTTGCAGACATACCTTTCTTCCTAAATGCACTGTATCTATTTTGTCATAAACCTCATAACCTCAGAAAAGACTGAATATTCAACACATTAAAATTACATCATCTTATCATAGACTGTCCTTGTTCTATACATTTAAATTGTGATTTGCAAGGCACAGTCAGAAGAAACAAGCAAGTTTAGAGAGAGTTCCCTCCTAGCTTTGAATAATGCTGAAGATTATCTTGGGAGTCAAATGGCATGGGTGATTAGTACGGCATCAATTTAAATCCTCTCCTAATATTATGAGAAATTATTGTCTTTGTCTTAACTTTAGAAGACAGTTTTCAAAACTAGTTCAATTAAACACTTAGATCTTCTTTCAGGGTTCAGAACAGCTTAGTAAATATGCAAAAATACCAGCTAAGCAGAGACCTATTACTTCAATGCCTACAAGTTCTTACATTTTCTCCTAATTCATTTTAGGCTTTAATTTACCATGAATAATCCAAGAGTTATTTATATTTACAGGATACATTTTGTACTTGCAGGCATGAAAAATGTAACTTGTCTCATCTAATAAGTCAATATTAGCTTTTGTTTTTACCTTTCCATAAGCAGAATATTTTTAACGTATTTAACTGCAGTTATTTTTACCCAACAATTTATGTAATTCTCTTTAATAAGAGCAGTCATATGTCAGCCTATCACTATTACTGCAACATGCTTTCAGAGAAAACAAAAATAAAAAAGCCTACATAAAGGAAACATTGCATGAAGAAAAAAATATTTCTCTCTATAAGTGAAGGCGAACATGACCAAAACTTATGGATTTTCTTTTTTTAAATGCTCACGAAACTTTCAGAAAGATGCTGTTTCTCTCCTCAAGAATTTGATACAACTCTAAATTATCTGGAAATCTAAAAGAGAGTTAAACCATATGTTTGGCATAAGAGACAGCTCTCCATTACAGCAAATAACCCACACCCTCAACCCCTTCAAAACACCTGTGCCATATGAGGTGTGAAAACATACACATGTGCAGAGTCTTCCTTGGCAAAAAAGTTTCCATTCATTTTTAGGAAGATGCCACTTACAGGCTGTCTTTTATGAAACTCAGATCCCAGCTAAGGTATGAAGTATGATAATATGTAAAATACTGCTTCATCTCTGTAACAGTCCTCCAACAATTACAACATGCCCAGTTTGGAAATATTAGTCAATGAGGAAACTCTTAAATGCTGAATACTTAAACTCCTCAGAAAGTTAAATTATGGAGCAGAAGAAAGACGGCTCATAGACTTCAACGTATCCAGAACAGAATATCCACATTTAAGTTAAAGAAAATAATTTCTGCTGTTCATTCAGTTAACCTTCACCCTTCACTACTTAGTTAGTAAAGGTATTTTTGAGCTCTGAGAAGGGAGACTTAAATAAACAGGAAGTTCTTTCTTTAACCATTAATGGGCAGTTAAGAACTTGGAGTCACAAAAAATGGGGAAACTACAACTTCTTCAAGCTGCTTAAAACATATTTTGAAAGCAGAACTATGACTGACAGAATATACAGAAAAATAACACCTTGCATTACATCCAAGTACCATACAATTGCTTACCTAGTGTGGTATCTTACTGTTCATACAGCTGGTCTCCTTTTGTCAGAAGATTAGCTACACCACATTCCTGTCTTTCAGAGCACATGGTTAACAAACTCTTGACTAAACTGAATATAATGAGCAAGACAAATTTCATAGGAGAAAAAAACCAAACAGAAACGTCAAACAGTTTTTCCATTAAAATCTGTTTTCCAGAAGTACTCAACCAAGCTGAAATAACCACTCCATTCTTCAAAATAAACCTCAGGACAGTGAGGCTTGAATTGTGGGAAGAGAAGAAAACAGCAAGGAAATCAAAACTTACTGCCCATAGAATATGCCAGTCTAGTGGATGACAGTTATTGTAAGAATAGCCTGATCTGGATGTGGAGAAGAATTATGCAGTAGAAAGAACCATTCAGCACACATGATGCAAGATGGAGGGAAGGTCAGGTCAGCCTGAATCTTTAGATAAACTGGCAGGTGAGGATGAACTTCAGTTCTTGTTGACTGTTGGAGAGACCATGGAGTAACAATTTCTGGGGCTAGAGCTACCAGGAATTACCAGTACTCTTTCAAGTGACAGGGAAGTATATATTTCTAAGTGTAGAAATATAAATCCTTATCAGTCCCTTACACTAAGAGATTATCTTTAAAGAGAGTTCTTCCATGTTGTCTAAATCTCTGCAAGAACTTTGTGCCCAGGGATACATCACCATGGACCACTTAATTTACTTCTGTGACAGAGCTAAACTATCGTATTTGACTGAAGAGTGCTGATTTGAGGTGCATCCAAGCAAAAAAGCTCTGGAGCTCATGTGCTTCTCAGAACGTGTCTGAGGCTTCAACCAGTTGTGACAGGCAGCTACAAGCCTCCATGAATAATGGTAAGGAGGGACCTTGCTTCAGTCTTGCAATCTGAGTGTGACGCTAGACAGAAAGGGAAACAGCAGTAGCTGAATTCCTCTTCAAAATCCATCAGAATACAAAGAGCAGGAGGAAAAAAATTGTCTTTCCATGGGTATTGTGAGGGAAATTTTTCCAGCTTCACAAGATAGGCAGGAGCACACCCACCATTAGAATGTAGAGGTGGACCCCCCCCCAAAAAACTATTTATTATGCTTCCTACAGTTACATGTTCATCTTGCAAATCTTGTAGTCTGCTTATATTAATCTTTCACTACATAAAAGAAACACTGTGCACAGGACAAATATTCTACCAATCTCAGACTGTTTCTGACTGAGACAAGGTCCTGATTTCTAGATGGAACAAAATCTAATACTCTCCTCCAGTGTTAAGACTACTGTACGATCCTTTTACAGTACAAGCAATGAAACCATATATGCATTTGTTTTATCCTCCTCAGAGTTTATTTTGCATGTAATTTTACACAGTTTATACTTCACATCATACATTTATTCCTTCTGTTGTAAAAAGGTTTGACACAGACAATTGCTTTGCATTACATTTTGAAACCTGGAACTGGTGCCAGTAAAAAAAAAAAAACAAACCACCCTATAAAACATATTAGATCAATACAATGTAAATATAACATGTATTAGAAGTTGCTCGTTATTTCACTACAATGAAAACAATCTGGGAAAAAAAAAAGATAATCAGTTCCAGTTGCTAAAACAGTTCAGTGTATTTTCTTTAAAGTCTTAGTGTAATGGGAATGCTTTTATTAGCCCACTACCAAACAATGATCAAACTGGTGTAGAGGAAAATGAAGAATGATCCTAAACAGTATTATGGTACTCAACTGTAATATAAAATTCTCTGTCACACAGAACATAACAGAATGGGGATGTTCATAAAGTCTTTTCAGTGTGAACTCTGCAAAAGATCATTTTCTATCATGCTGCATTATTCCATCCCTTATTTTGCTTAAGCAGTAAGCCACAAGTAAGCATTCCAAGAACTGTGAATAGATTTTCAGTGTTGGCACATCTATTTAGTAATTTACACAATGGCTCACATAGGAAACTGGGTAAAATTATGACTTGGAAATGGTCACAGACATCTTCCTCTTTGGCTACTTTAAAAGTTAGAAAACTCAGATTTGTACAAAAGACATTCATTTCAGAACCAATTTAAATATGTTTTTAAATAAATGGAAGAAAATAAAGCATGTCTCGTTAATTTGGTATTAATTTTCCAGAATGCTCTGCAATACATTTTCAAATATACAAAATCTTACTCTTTACAAAAAAGTTGTAGCTCATGAAAGAACTCACTTGAATAATCTTAGCAGCACTCCAATAATTAACTACCTTGATTTTATCGAAAAAAACACCTTACTTTGATCACTGTATTTTGAGACTGCTTCTTCATGAGAAGCAATGTTTCAAAAGTTATAAAAGTGCAAGAACATCATCATGTTCCAAGCTGAAAGGCAGCTTCTGGAAATAGTGAAATCAGTATTGCAAGGTCCTGACATTAGTGAAATAAATGCAATGGGAAGAATTACATTTTAAGTACATCTTCCAGTGTAGTATCATTGCAGTAAGAACAAAACACTCTTCTCACTGAACGTTTTAGCCATCTAAATAAAATAGTTGCATCATTTTTTTCAGCTGTAGCAAGTGAGATGCACTAAGTGATTTGATTGGGAAAAAATAAGCAACATGCCCAAAAGCATGAGCAGGTCACCAGTCAATTGGCCTGCTCATTTTGCTGTTTAGCATTTTTGTGCAATTTTAATTTAATAAAAAATGGCAAAGTACGATACTCTCAGAGGACCTTCTCATCCATTTGCATAAACATTTCTAATTCCATGTTGGACTTCATTGAAGAAGAGGAGCCTCAAATTAGGTCCCACAAACCGTTAAGGCTGCCTTTTAGCCAAAAACTTATGTTTTATTTAAGCAAACTACTTACTTTTAGTAAGAAGCATTAATATATAATGAACATTTGAATTCACTAGCAAAATGAGGATTATAAGAAATTACAAACTTCAGAGCAGGATCACTCTTGTTATTCCTGATAAAATTCTGTAAACAACAATTTAACTGAGAATACCTGCTGCTTTGCAATATCTTAAGTGTAATTTTGTACTACTAGAACTACAAACCCAACGTTTTACTTTCTGCCTCTTTTGTAAAGTTCCCTCAAAAGAGGTTCTAGCAAGTCAAGAGCTCTGCAATTATATGTGAATATTAATCTTACATTTTAAATACCTAATATTACTATACTTAGTTTCAGAAAGCTTCCTTAGAGCAAGTTTTGTTATACTTAGTACTAGTTAAGTGTAATCAGCACTTCTGTGACTTGCTTCTTCAGTGATAGTTACAGAGAACTTCATTTTGGGATATCCATATTCTGAAGCACAATAGCCACTCTGCTTGGAATGTACACCTAGTAAAAATATGACAAGAACAAGAATAGCTGAAAAAATCATCAACCTCACAAGACACAATTTCTAAATAACAGTATGTGAAAAAACACACGTGAAATATTTTAACTGTTAAAAACTTGTCATTTGTGCAATGCTGTAAGGAGTATTAACCACATTTAAAGAGTGATTATCAACCGCTTAGTCCCCAGCACTTGAATTACATGATAACCTAAAAATCTGACAGCTTCATTGCAATCTCCTCTTTTCTCTTTTTTTAAATCTTACCTTGACATATTTTAAAGTGGCTACCAGTAGAGGGCCTCATATGACTTACAATGACCAGTTTCAAAAACCTGAACATGTAGGTCAATAGACCGACCACAAAATGATAAATGACAAACTTTCACAACACTCTTCTGCTGTGAATTGCCCCAAGGTCTATGATGTCATATCCATACAGGTAAATACCAGCAACATGACACAGCAATGTATTCTTCTCACTCTTGGCATCTATGGAGTTTCAGTGTCTGAGCAATAAAACTCACTCAAAACTAGGCAGATTCAAAATTAACCATTAAATTATTGCATTTTATTACCTCTCCCCCCCCAATTACCATAAAAAACCCACCAAGCATATATAATCAAAAGACTCCTTATAGATCACAGAAGAACCCATGGCAATATATTTTACGTGACATTCCTTCCAAGCAGAGCAGAATCACAATCTGAAAACAAGACCGATATGTACTACCTACCAATTACCTTGATATATGGTACTCCATCAATTGTCAAGTGTATGAATGCGTTTGCTGAATAAGTCAATAAAAATGCAATTATAAAACATAACACAAGATTGAAGATTATTGGCTTCATTCTGACAACATCCTCTTTTAGACTATCCTTCCTCACTGTGGAATGTCTAATATTCTGCAATTTCAACTACGTTATCTGCTAACTAGAGCCCAATGACATAAAAGGCTTTCATAGTTTTCAAAATGGAATAAAGCAAAAGGCTTTAGGAAAAGGAGAAAAAGGAAAAGAACAGCTGATCTTCATTGAACCAGACAGAGCTATGGGCTATATTTGAAAGGCATCAAATATAATGATTTCCCCCTAAGGTTTTGGTGATAAATAACTTCTACAAATCTGTGCAGGAGAGGAAATACTTAATGAAGTCAGCTAGCTCAGAACATATAGATAAAGGCGAGATTTTAAAATTGTGTATTGAGAAATTCAGTGCTCTGGGTTTGTATGATGAAGTGAGAAGGGAGAATGAACAAAGAGAAATAATTTTTCTAAGAAAGTATGTGTAAAAAGTTAATTCAGTTAAGTGAACAAAAATTAACATTAATACAGGCCACAGCAATTCTCAATTATATTCTGGTCAATAATATGTCAGATTCTAGGAGCAGTAAATTAGCCCAGTTCCTTTAAAGTCAATTTACACCAGCTGAGAAGCTGAGAGCAGTATGGAAACATCCCACTCCTACCACTCAGTTGCCAACCAGAATTTTAAAACTGGTTTTAAGCACAATTTCAAAACTTGTGCAAATGACTGTATTTATATTGATAACAGATATGTTTTCTGTTTGCCATGAAGAGATGCAACTGTCAGCTTATTATGTTAGACACATGTTTTTTCCTTACCTGGGCAAATTAAACATGCGTTTCAGTGTTTTTTGTCTTGGTGGGCTTCTTGCTAAATCATAGAAGAGCCACATACAGCATTATCTCCTAATCTTATCAACTTATTTCATTGGTCAGTGTAACCACCTCTAAGGCTTAAATAAAACTGCAAGAAGCAACAAAACAATTAGGGCATGAGCAATGAATAAATGTTAATTATTGATTATATATTAATAATTATTAAATATGATTATTGATTATTCATTCCACTGCTATACAATTTTTTTAAAAGGAAAAACAGTACACAAGTATTAGATAATTCTTGTTACCAATGTATCAGGATTATTCCTCCCCCTCAGCCCAACAGTATTTCCAGAAATACTACAGTGTATATGCTCTGGCTTTATTATTTGTTTAAATAGACAGAACACAGAACATTTTTGGGGGAGGGGGGAATGTGACCAATTGCTTGTCTTTCCTAAGGTAAAGTGAAATCTGAAAGATTATCTGCCCAGGATCCCAGCAGGGTTTTTAGCCTTCTCAGCCCAGATTTCTCACCTCTGCTCCCCTTCCTCTTCTGATGCCTTGAATCCCAGAACTTCCTCAGCCTTTCCACTCAGGTATCATTCCTTCTCCTTCAGCACCTCTCACCTGAACTAATCCTCTTGTAGTAACATCTCCCCATGTGTACTGAGGTGCACTGAACAGACTGTGCAGCAACCATATACTACAATTTGCCACCAAGTGGCATGATTAAAAAAAGTCAGGAATCCATTACTGACAGGAAAAAGTTGAAATGCAGGCATCTTACTTGAGTCCAGACATTTTCAAATATATAAAAATACAGATAAACCTTAGCTAGAAGCTGATTAATTAGTAACATTAGGCATGTTTTAATTGACATCTATATCTGATTTAGATTAAGAACTCTGCTTGCGTACAGTATTTTAATCCATTGTTCTGATTTACATCAGAACACACACATACAGTTCTTAATATTATATACATAAATGTGCAGTAGCATAAAATAAAAGGCTGACATTCCCAGACAGACTGAAACAACCATGCTTCTATTGTATTACTCAGTTCTGTCTTCCTTAAATGCTGAAAAAAATAGCAACCACAGTTCTTTTTGCATTTCCTAGGTAAAGTACCATAGAATTTTTTTTTCCCCTCTCCTTTTTCTGTCTTTAAGTTATTTAGGTCCAAATTATAATAACGTATTTTAAAGAGAATTCCAACACACTAAAATCCATTAATGAAGATCTCTGTTTTGACACATTATGGTATGTGTCTTTGACAAACTCCATTCCATTCAACTTGGTATCCAGCATAACCCTGGTCCTTTTCAGTTCGGTTGCTACTCAGCAAGTTGGTTTCTAATCTTTACTGATGCACAGGATTCCTCTGCAGAATTTTTCTTCATTAATGTTGATGAAGTTTCTGTTGGCTAAATCCTCAAATTTATCAAGATGCATCTGGATTGGACCTCTAACATTCAATTTATCAATAATTCACTCAAATTCAGTGTCATCTACAAATCTGCTGAGGGTATGCTCTGTCTCATCATTCCAGTCCCTGCTGAAGACTCCAAACAGTATAAGCCCTGCAGCAATTCCTAGGACACTCTCCTTGATACCAGCTGACAGCTGGACACTGAGCCTCTGAGTACTAAAACTGCAGCAGCCCAGCCAGTTTTTAACATGCCTGCTTATCCAGCCTGTATTTTCTCAGCTTCTAGGCAAGAATACAGGAGGAGTCAAAGCCGAAATTTTTACTGCATTGATTGTAGCAACCTCATGCACACAGCTAGAGCAATTTCATCACACAAAGCAATCAAATTGATGATGCATGTTTTGCCTTTGCTAAATCCAGGCTGGCTTTCTGACTGACCCATCTCATTCATATACCCCACTTGTTTGGATATGGATTCCAAGAGGAGGTGGACCTTAAGTTCTCAAGGAACTGAGAGGAGACACTGACTGGCCTACAGATCCCTACAAAGCCTTCCTTTTTGCTTTTACTACAGTCTCTGTTCAGTTGTCAGAAACTTCCCCTGACCACTATGATTTTTTCACATATGATACTCAGCAGCCTTGCAATCACATCACTGAAATCTTTCCAAACGTCTGGGTGCATCCCATTTATATATAGCATCTTCAAGATGTCCCCAACCTATTGCTTTGCTACTTTCTTTTCAGTACTGTACTGGCACACAAAAGGGTTTGAGAGCAGGCTTTGCCTTTGGAGTCTGAGGTAAAAAAAAGGCATTGAGTTCTCCTGTACTGTCCATAATGCCCATCACAGGTCTGACTCCTCCCTTTGTCAAGGGACTTGCATTTTTTGTTAAGCTGCTTTTCCTATTAGTATACTTATAGAATTACCTTCTTGCCACTCTTCATTATCTCTAGCTAGTTTTTATGTATATAGTACAAGGCCTGAGATACCTATCTGTCTATAGATAAGTAAGTATAGTAAAAGTATATAGAGGTGTACTGATTAAAACCATCATAGGAAACCTAGGTATTCATCAGTAAAAGACATTATCAGAGCTATGTATTTTTTTATGTTTTTCTGTACCCTAGAAGGAGGGTCTCAAAAGTTTATTCTTGTCTTCCCTTTTCCCTTTCATATACTGTTGCTGAATTATATACTTACAATTTACAGCTTCACTTCTACTGATCTCTGCTCTTCTAACCTGCATTTTTCTGATCACAAGTTTTATCCCATTCATGTCTCCTTCACCATATCACAAGGCTCACTTGATGAACATTGACAGAAGTACAGAATACTAAAGAGAATACATTCATAGCTAACCAATGTCTTGACTATCATTCATTCAAATCATCCTCCGAACCTCTCTCCTGTTTCAAGCTTTCTATGTTCATCTTAAACACCCTTCCCAGCTCTTTCCTCCCCACCAGGCTCGTCCACATTGTAAAGGGCCTCAGAAGGCCCAAACTCACTGCTAGGTCAATATGAGGTCAGACCAGGTTACTCAGGGCTTTAGATATCTCAATGTATTGGTCCTCTGCTTTCCACACCAATTGCTTATTACCTCAGGTCATCTAAGGTGTCATATAAAATCCACTATTTTAGGAAAAAAAGACGACATCTAAAAGCACACCCAGTAAGGCTCATGAGGTCTTTTCTGATGGGGGAGTGGAATATGGGAAAGGGAGAACATCAGATCTGTTTGGGACAGAGTTAGGATGACTCAGCTGTAAATACAAGTTTTTGACAAAGTTAACATTCAAACTTTCAGTCATCAAACTATCATTGAGAGTCTTTTTTTTCTCAATGGAGTACTCAGCAGGAATGAAACGGAATAATTTCAGTTGACTTCACAGGCAGATGTGCTAACAGAGAGGATGATGGAGGATAGGAACATTATTTGTAAGTCAAATACATACAAAATTGTTTTTTGTTACCACCTCTGACCTTTTTTTTTACACTGCATGTCCATTTAAACTATGACACAGCTACACTGTCTGAAACTAGACAAAACTCACACAGATCAAGGCTTCTGGCACTAAAATAGTATAGTCACTCTAAAACAGAGACAAAAACCCATTTATTACAATCAACCTGTTTTCCACCAACATACATGATGTTCTATTGAGATCACAGTCTATTCACGTAGGCTCTCTCACAAATAGGCAAAGCCCAATTGGTACTACTACTACTTGCCATACAAATGCTTACTTCTTATATTTTTTTCTGCACATATCCAGATAATTTCAAGAAATGAAAAAAAGCTAAGAATACAGGAATACCAAATACAGGAAGGACTTGTGAACAACAGCAGCTATAAGCAGAAGTCTCACCTTACGTAATTTGGAGGAGGATTACAATACACAGCAATCTCCAAATGTATCTAAAAACCCACAAGCAAGAAGTTCTGCAAATGACAACTGGTACTTTCAGAACTGTCGGACTAGATTCAGTACCAGGTGCAAGCACAACTGAAATTGGCTGTAACTGCAATGAACTACTCTTCATCCCACTTTTAGGATTGGAAAACACTAAGCCTTAAAAATAATTTCAAGGTCATTTTCTAACAGATGGGAGAATTACTAGAACTCAAGAGCTAGATCAGACACTGCAGAAAAATATTTGATAGTGCATATTGCAGCTGGCAGATGCAGAAGGCAATGTCACAAGAGTCTGTGCCAACATTATCCCAAACTTTTAATTAAAATGAGGGCTTTAGACAATCTCATGTCTCTCTATCACTACTAATTGTCAGACACTGACACTATTCTGAGAATATAATTAACTATCAATGAATAAAATACATGATGGCTTTTGCCTTCTGACTATAATTTCTTAGACAAAACCTCAGACATTTTGGTTTTCATTTTGCTAGGTATTGCATATGACAAAGAAGATATGCTTAAAATAATGTGAAGTTCTGCCTGCCAGTTTGTTTTTCAATTTACTTACGATGTACAGCATGAACATGCAGAAAATAATTTCTCAGACCGCCTTGCTTCATTTATGCAAAAGAAGTCCATATACTGCACAGGTTGTATGTAAAAAATTCTCCTCTATTATCTTCTGCACTCTTTCTTCAAAGACGTTAAGAGTATTTTAAAAAGACAACAACCCCCCCTGACAAACAAGTAGACTAAAAAATAAGATAGGATGAAAGAAAATGACTAACAGAATAATTTTGGAATCATTACATGTGCTTGTGGTTTTAAGTAGCCTAACGATCAATGAATATGAGCAAATGAATTTATAAGTCTTAATCACCAAGAGGTAAAAATTACAGAAGACCTTACTGGTATTAAAGTCTTACTGATTCCTCTAGTTAAACCAGTTAATTTTCTAACTACAAACATGTTTTCATATAATCTGTGTATCTGTGCATTTCAGGAGATAAAACAGTTAAAGACTACACCAGTCCCTTAAAATTCAATACACAAATCCTTATCATGAAAGTTATTCAAATGCGTATTTTCAAAGCTAAGGTCACTAAAAGTTTTTAGATCACTTCAGTCTATGTGAGTATTTTAATTTGTCAATAGACTCAAGGAAGCAGGAAGTTGCACTTTGACATTGAATAGTATACATTAAGGTCAAGGTTAAAAACCCAACTCAGCAATAAGGATATTCTTAAAACAAATTATATAATTTCAGTTTCATTTAATGTGAAAAGATTGTATCAGTGGATGCCAAAAATAGAGAATCAGAAAAAAAACCAGTATTGGGGACAGGGGGAAAAGAATCCTTTGACATCTATTTATTTTTTTAACTAATTGGAAAGAACTACAGAAAAAGTAAATCTATAAAAGCTGAAATATGTTAAACAATTATATTTATCAATAAACTGCACATTACTTTGCCAATGACACAACATACTCTGCAATTTCCATTTAGCCTGCTTATTACTCAGTTCTGTCGGTGCACGAAGTACCAAAGTATAAACCCCACCATTTTTATAAATATGCTGATTTTTGGTGTGGTACAAAAATGTTCAAGTTACTAGAACAGTTCCATTTTACAGTAAAATTCAGTCAAGACAGACGCTTTAGAAAAGACTGACAGGACATTTTGACTAATGAGTTTTATTAAAAAATGATTCTTTTTCTCCCTGCCCCCTCCCTCCACTCTGCTCCAAATCTAAGTTTCACATCCAACTACAACCACCAAGTAAGGTATCAACAAATTACTTTGTACATAAAGGGGCACTAGGATCTGACAGCGAGTTGAAATGTGTGTGCAGCACTTAATTTACAACTTGCAAAGAGGCGATAAGACATAAGCAAAACTAAAAATTTATAGAAGCAGTAACAAAGCACACAACTTTTAGAAAACATACCTCAAAAAAGACTATTAGGAGAATACCACAGTGGAGATGTAAACAGAAATAAAACTGTGGTAAAAAGAATCTATTTTTACTATGACAAAGTGGTTAACAGCTTGTTATTAGAATGTTTGATTACATGGAAAGTTATGTACCTTTCATGTATTTGTTAACAATCCAGAACAGAGCAAGCAGTGAAATGGAAAAATTAGATTATAACGATTATTTAAATCAGTCATATTACAAAGGACATTTTTTGTGCATTTTTCTATGGAGTTTTTAAGGTGTGTCTGATGATTTTGAAATCTGGCCCTCTACAGCATTACTAAACAAACCTGAATCATCAGCTGTTAATCAACAAAATTTTACAGTGAAGTGCGTAGCAGTGCTTACAAAGCTTCCTCTTCATCCAGGGTTCTTTGCTCCAGGAATTTCATTATCTCCCTTCTCATATTGCAATGCCACTTTGAGTATTTCTTTTATTAGGTGATGTTTCTAGAATACATCATGTCACATCTAATCTTCTATTTTTTAACACATTGTGCGCTATTTAAGCTTGACTTGAGCAGCAGAATTATTACCTGTGACTTCATTTTGTCATAGCCCTGTGGGCATGTTTTGCTGACAATGTTTACTTACACAACTTAAGGGAGGTGCATCTGTCATTAAAAAAAAATATTTATTTGAAGTTTGTGGTGGAGGAGGAACTAAAATTTTTGAAACAAGAAACTAAGTCTCATGCATTATTTAAAAAGAATAAGATAATTGTTAAACAGCAGGAAAAGAACATTTATGAATTTATTGGGGTGGCATTGTATGTTTTTTGAAAAGAAATTTGAGGGGAAGAATTCAACTTGGATTTTAGAAACTGCAACTAAGACTAAAGCAACTCCCAAGGATGATTGATTACCCAAGAACTGGGAAATAAATTGCTATTGCTATTTAAAATAAAACATCACTGTTTTATTATTATTAAAATAGCAGCTAATGGTATTTACTGTAACTTTTGTTCTTTCTTTCTTAACAGTTTCATCTTGCTAAATTTAGTCAGGCTTTCCAGATTTTTTTCCCCCAGTTACTTTTACATGGTGTCCTTTTACTAGCATTTTACCTCTATGTGGTGCTTGTGGCATCTTCTAGGGTGTTGGCTGAAGGTGGTCTGTAAATTGGATTGCTGAAGGACATAAAAGAAAGTTAACGTGACCCATGCTGCTGGGTTTCTTTCTGACCCAGAAGTGCCATTGCCATGCCACAGTTTATGCTGCAAAACTGCATTTGCTGCTTTGCTTGTCACATGCCTTATCCTCCACATGCTCCTAGCAAAATGCGTCTTCCCATTTAGTTGCATTTTTTGTCTTGAATGACTTGCACTCACCATGTAGGAGTCTAAATGTGAAATACACATTCCAAATTACAGTTAATTAGCTTGCAAAAGTTAAGTTAGTGGATAGTAGATGGTAGATACTTAAGATGCTCTCCAATCACCAAAGCAAGGTATCTGAATTGGACACATGAAGCAAGAATTCTGGAAGCATTAATTTGCTACATAACCTTCAGGAATGAAATCTTGGAACCTTAGTTTCTTTGTGTGCAAATAAGCATAGATACTTACCCATACTACGAGGGCATTGTCACATACAGATACTTAATCCCCAGCAACCCCTCCCAAAATGTTCCAAAGATCCTTTACACCAAGCATGATAAAAGCACAAGAATTCCCTCAAGTAATAAAACTATTTTAAAACAAGCAAATGAAAGAAATGCTAATACCCTGGATACAACGAAATAGGATGAGTACAAGTGAGAGAGAAATATTAAAAGTGACAATAATTCTCAGGAGTTTAGATCTCATAAGAGATGTTAAGATGTGACACTAGAAATTGATGTCTCCGGTCTCTCATGGAAAAGGAGTGGCCCACAGAAATCAATGCAGATACTCCATTTTTGTAGCCTGTTAAAGATCACGTGTGTAACTTATTTACAGGTGTTCATCTGTGTAAGTACACCTATGCACAGAGGTACACACTCCTTCACCCATGTATACGTTTTAGATATGAAAACTTAGTCAGCAATATAAGCATTCTCAGAACTTTTTCAGTGAACTCTGCCTTAATTCATGGTCTTTTTGAATTTTATTCTTTTGTGCTTGTGAACATATATACATATGTAAATACATATGTAAAGAATGGGAAATATGCGCTTATATGTATACATACACATATATAAAGAATGGGAAAAATTACATTTAAATTGTTAATTACATTAAGTGATTATGATTTCAAGAGTAATTAAGAAATGTAGAGTTTTTATTAGTCACCATCTCAGCTAACAGAAATTGTACACAAGGATATACCTCCCACTTCATCTGAAGTGATTTGTGGCAAAGTCTTTATCCATTATTCATGCCACTTTAGGACTGGAAATTCTTGAAGTTCTTTATGTGAACAGAGAATGTCTGTTCCATTTTGCAAAGCTTTTCTGTAAACTGAGGAGGAGAAAGCCAGTTGGCAAATGCATGATTTGCTCTAATTTGTGTTTGTGGAGTTAAGCAAATGATTTTAAGAAAGCCATGCAAGATTCAGCTTCTACAGAGCTTTAAATCACAAAGCAAGCATGAAGATGGAGTTTCTCAGACATGAAACTAAAGCAAATGATGACATTAAAAATGGGAATTCAAAAGCACATTAGAAGGTTTTCATGCATGTTGGCAAGGAATGTTGTGTGCCAGACACTGCAAGAGTGCATGCAAATTTAAATGTAATATCAAAGGAGAGAAGTCAGGTAACATTATAGGTCATAATCAATTCATAATATTGACATCTCTACTGTATTCATATAAAGATTAACCGCCCCCCCC
>JANZLQ010000031.1:19186345-19209137 GCA_026212715.1 Elanus axillaris | reverse complement strand
TCTATACTGTATTAATATAAATATTAACCGCCCCCCCCCCCCATACTCCTAGAATAGACAAATTTGTCCAAAGAATTTTAAAAGTTATTTGGATGAAAGTAGAAAGAAAAAAAAAATCTTACTTACCATAAGTGAATTAGGTCGATAATTGTGCGGATATTCTTCAGAGAAGTACTCTGTACTGTGGTCCAGCCTTTGATGCCCTCCATATTCTGCAGCATCAGAATCCAGAAGGATTTGATACTTAAAAACAACTATTAAGGAACTATGCAAAATTACTGTTAAATGGGAAATAAATCAAAGCAAAAAACCTAGAACTGCTGTGATATAATGAATGCTAATATACTCAATATAAAGCAAAAATAATAATTAAGAAAATACAAGAAAAATTAAGAGTGGAAAAATATACAGAACATATAGTAGCTGTATGACATTTTGTCTTAAAAATTTCATCTTAGTATAGTGACTCCTAGTAAAGAAAGTACCTTCCAGTCTCTTCTGGAATTTTCCATAAATAGTTTATAATATTACAGTAGATATGCATAGCACTTTATGTGATGAATTAGAATTAAAATGTACCACTAAACAAAAAGTGGATTTGAATTGCATTTAAGTTACATAATTGTGACCATCAAAATCAATTGGTGTTTAGTGATATTTTACGGTCTGTCAGAACCTGCTCAAGAGTTAATGAGGAAAAACATATAATTTTACAGAAGAAAACACCACAAGTCCTTTGAGAGTTTTTCAGAAGAGTTTGAATTATTATAGCACAGAGGAACAAAAGAAAGCTTATATTTAATAGAAGAACTTTTAAGATACAAACATTCTGACTGCAGTTGTAAATGTGGGGAGTTATTTAACAAAGTGTAATGAGGTTGAACACCTGTACAGATATTTAAAGGGATTCAAACAGATTTAGTAAAAAATAAAAGATAAAATAACATTGAAAGAAGAAAATCAGAAAATATAAGGAAATAAATGGGGAAATAAAGAGCTAACATATTTAAAAGTAAATTTCTTCTTATTTGGGACAACAACAATTAGAAAATTTTAATTTTATGATTTTTTCAATACCTATGAATGTCTTGTTTGGACATAATTAAAAAAATCCTTTTCTCTCCTGAAGTTACAACACAAAGCCTCAATCTCCAATCCCTACTGCCCAAAACATAGACAGAGGGAAATAGCAGTGCTCTATAGTCCACAATCTGCTTCTTTATTTTTAAACCATGGAAAACTCTTATTTTGCTAGAGGTTGTATTTAATAGGATTAGGGAAGACTGAAGCAACACTCTTTCAAGTCAGTGGTTTTTAAACTGCTCTTGGGCTTCTGTGTTTGCTCAACCTTTTGAAAACAGGCCTGCTTAAAAATCTAGGGATCTTGTTATTAACAGAATTGTTTTTATTTAAGTCTTTTTATACTACACTCTATCAGATCAGTTTAGGAAATTTCCCAACTGCCAGTCTTGCTGATTTAAATCTCTAGCAATAAGAAAGATGGAAGCATGCCATCACACAAAAAGTAGCCTAAACTAAAAGTAACTGCAAATTTACTTGGAGATATTTCAGTTTAGAAGATTGCACAGGTTTTGCTGACGGAAGGCAAAGAAGAAAAATAGATGCACACAAGCTAAAAATGCAAAGCTGTCAATTAGCTACCAAATCACTAATGTTAAGTAATCCCTTCCCACAAGTATTTGCATGCAGCAAAATGAAAGAAAAGTCCAGAAGTACCGTATTAATTTTTGATTTTTAGAGGGCAGGTGCCCAAAGGGAGAAACTGCAGATCACCACATTCTCTGGCAAAATCTTCATCTTTGTTACCTCTTTAAAAAAAAAAAAAAATTTACGAAAATGACACTTTGTCAGCTTTAGTCCTCAATGCCTTATATGTACACTACATAGATACCTCCCCTCCCCTTTATTTTATGAACATATTCAAATTACCATTCATTTGTTGTATAAAAAAATACAAACTACAACTTCTAGTTACTCTCTCCAGTGCCATTTCAAACCCAGCATCACCAATGGCTGCTACTACTCCACTGTAAATTTTATTAACATGGCAGGGGAATGTCTCCCTCAAGGACTTCACTCTTTGCTTCTGTGGTCTACACTATACATTAAATTTAATCATTTATCAATATTGCTGAAAGCCCTGACATCTATAATGATTCCTGTAAAACTGTTTACAGCAAATGCAATTGTTATGGATATGCTAATTTTAAAACTATTTATCCCATTTCCTTAATCCAGGCTATAAAAGTAAAAAAAAAATCCAGGCTATAAAAGCATGCTCTAGCAACACAAAGTTAACATCACTGCCTCTCCACACCTCGCTACATAGCATACTTGGTGTAAATACTGTTAACCACATCCTGAATAATGGTGTCAAAAAGAATTTTAAGATCTTCACAAATTAGCTATTTCTCAGGGAAAAAGAACTAGTTTGGTAAACATGCCCATTTGCCCTCCAACTTAAACCTCACAGAAAAGCTGCTTTTCACAGTTCAGAATTTCATGAGTATCTAGGTTTTTGAAGACTACTTTCACAAAAAGATTAAACAACAGTTGTGCATTTTAATTAAGCACATAATAGAAATATTTTCTTTTGCAGTGAGGTCTCTCTTGTTTCAGCAACAGTGTCCTGGAAATGCTACCTGTACTCTGACTGAAAAAAAAAGCCTGATTTCTGTTCAGTTTGATGCTCTGACTAAATTTCCTAACCACTACAGTGGAGAAGAGTAGCAAAAGCAATGAACTCTTGTATAGATAGAGCTGGAAATGGAAAGGCTGTCATTATCTACCACATTAATTACTGAATTACTCTGCTTTTATGATGTTTTGAAATACATATTTTAACACATTTTTTAAATTTAATCTTATGCAAGTTTAATGACACATAAAACACCACTAAGTAAATGCAAATCATAAAATAGGATAATTTGTATTTTGTTCCTCAACCCTTACTATTGATAAAAGAATCTAAGTGCTATTTGTAGGGGTGATGGTCCAGCATAATTAAATGCTTTGCAGAAGAGTAGATAAGAATTTCTACTGACCAGTTGTAAAAGGATGTAAGTCTTACTGACTTACATAAACATCTATCACAAATCAAATACGTTCAAATAGTATTAAGTACATTGGGTCCTCTGTATCATATATGACAGCCCTATTACAGAGATTACCTATGTGGTAAGTTACTCATCAGGTTAGAAAGTCTGGACACAACTGAGCAAGACTGGACACGTAGGAAAGGTCACCATACATATACAAAGAGACTGTAGGTGAGCCTGATGAATTAATCTTCATCTTTCATAATCCATTTTAAAATCAGGATTAGGAACTGTTAAAGTTTGGATTTTATTGTACAATGAAATGTTTAATCACCCATACTTCTGGTTCTCTGGTGCTTTCCAGGCATGCAACTAGAGCATGGGTATGTATGTATTTATTTTCTTTTAAACTTATATGTAAATCAGCTTTCATTTCTTGCTGCACTTCTCAATATACAAAAGAATACCTAACAGAGATTTCATTTTTATCCCTTGCAACCATTTCTTGGCTAAAAGCAAAAGGATATTGTTCTAGCAATACAGATGGGACAAAGATAAAAGTACAGACCAGAAAAGATAAAAAATTGTGCTGAAACATTTAATTTCTGTCCAAAACTTTAAGAAAGTGAATTTATCTAGAACTAAAGAAGTGTATGGACAACAGAAGACATGAGAACACTTTTAATTCTTTAAGCAGCCTTGGGATCAGCCAGCTGTCCTGAACCAGTTATAGTGGCAATGACTGTAACACGGGCACGATCCCATGCCTAATCCAGCTGGAAATTATAGCCATATGACAAGATTAAATTTACGCATTCTCATTATTATCTACATGGATTAAAATATTTACTGACAAAAGTAATGGTTAAAGATAACCCTGGACCCATTATTTAGGATGTGCAGAGAAAGCTTTGGGTGTTTTTTTGTTTCCTTGTATAAACCACACAACTTTCCCATAAAGCCTTTTTCAGTATTTCCTAAGGGAAATCCTTTACAGAAGTAGCTACCGTATATATGCTGTCATAGTTGCACACAGCATACAAAAAGATAATACAGGAATGCTTTCTTCTTTCAAATACAAGTTATAAAATAGTAGACTAAAAGAAAACAATTTTTTCCTCAATAATTAACAGTGCTGTGTAATACCAAACCGCTGAAAGTTTCTATTGTTAATGAAACAAGACACTGAATTAAAACAGTTGAAGCACTGTTCAAGGAAAAATTAAAAAATAAGCACTGAAATGCAGAAAAAAATTTCCAAATTTAAAAGGAACTAAAGTTTCTAAATCAACATGTCTGCCTACATGTTCTATATACCTTCTTCTAGAGTTAAAAATATATGCATACACTGGTGAAAGCAGCACGTTTTCAGATTTTACCTCTTGCAAAAACACTAAGAAGCAGTAGTGACAGTAGAATATACAAATAAAATGCTGGAACAACAAGTCCCTGTAATTTTAAAGTATTGGCCACTGCAGTGGCCAAACCAAGGCTGACTCTATCTGATCTGACTGTTAAATGGATTCTTAGCATGGTTAATTCATTAGCTACACGTACAACGTGATGACATAAGATAAAAACTTCTAAATAAAGTCTTTAATATGTTGGTTGAATTTTGACAAATCCAACCATTAAACTCTTGGAAAATATTTTTGCCCATCTTGGATGAAAATCAAAGGCCAGCTTTCAAGTATTGTACCAGCATTTCTCCTTAGTCTTGTTTTAGCAAATAGGATACAAGCAGCCTACATCTGAATGATCTTCAGTATTGTAATAAATGGATTCTCAGAGGTCAGGTTGAATAAAATGGCAAAGCAATGTAGAATAACCCACACCAGCATTTAACAGCTGAATATAGAAGTCTTTCCAACTTTGCTCATTAAAAAAAGTCACTCTAAGTCAACAATGTAGAAGACTACAAATTACTAAGAAGCAACCCTTATGAGTGTAGATTAGGAACCTACATTAACGCACCAAGATTTCCTTGTACTACTTTGATTTAGAAAGTTAAACACAAAAATAGCTTCTGTTTTTAGTACTTCAGCAATTCATAATTGGAAACAACACAAGGCAAAATATGAAGTTCACAGATGTAGGTTTCATATTTTAATTGAAACTTTCATAGTTATCAATCAACATCAGAAGTGCAAGTGTCCTTAAATACACCCATGGAATACATATTATCTGAAATTACATTTTGTCTTTACTTAGGCACATTCTTCTCTTTATTTAGGTACAACCAGATTCAGATATATAAGGTATCACGCTAATTTTCTCTAGGTGAATCTGTCTCAGGAGACAGAAGAGAAACCTTCCCTGGTTTCACTTTGAGAACTTATATATTTTCTAGGTAGGGCTCTTTGTGTATCCGTTTGCTCACCTTGAAGATGCAAGCCAGGGTTATTCTAAGAAAAAAATAAAATCGAATTAATTCAATTTACAGTAGTTCATAGAGCGAGTTAATTCACCACCTCTTTCTTCAAAACTGAAACTAACTGCCCACAGAATTAAAAGATAAAATGCATGAAAAAGTCAAGTGCCATTTTGTTGACCATAAGTGACTTACCTCTTGTATACTTAGATGTACACATTGAACTGGGAGTGGAGAGTCAGTCATGGAACTGATGCTTACCTTTAGTGGTACAGCTGCCAGACAGAAAGCAAGCACATATTGAACATCCCTCCACTCCACACGTCCACTGGGTTCTCTCCACTCCACACGTCCACTGGGTTCTCATGTTCAATGTGAGAGACTAGAGGAATCAGAGGGTGGGTCTAGCTTAATATTTAAGATGGGCTTGGGAGTACAGTTTAGGAGCAATTCTCCTCCTCCTCAACGTTTACCATGCTTTGGTTCATGGTTCAGAGCCATTTTTTTGTGAGTGTGGAGGTTTTGGTGTTTTTTTGGGGGGGTGGGGTGGTGGTGGGAAGTTGGGTAGTGTTGTGTTAGGGTTTTTTTGTGTGGCTTTTAAAATTTGCTCATCTTCAGGAACTTTTCTGATAGAAATAAGACAAAAAGCTCTGAAAAGCTGCTATTTAGGAAAGCCATTGCTAAAAAGTTGGAAGTTAATGAGAGAAGAGAGCTCACTTAGGCAAGAAAGGTGACCTTCACTTACCCCAGGAGTTTACCCACAGAAGGGCAGGGCACAGTATCATAAACAAGTCTGAAGGAGAAAAGACAAGGATCACAAGTCATAGAATAGGATCATACAGATGGGAGCAACAATGACTCAGGCTGGAAGTCTGCTACAGGGTCAGACCACATTGCTCAGGGCTTTATCCAGTAAGCTCTTGAAAACATCCAAAGATGGAGCCTGCACAACCTTTCTGGGCAACCTGTTCTAACAGCTGGTTGATGTCAGCACTGTGAACAAGCTTCTCTTAGGAAAGGCAAGATCTCTGCTGTTAGACCTGTAGCTAGGAAAGTAGTACCAAGATTGCAATAATCCCCATCCTCATTGGATACTCCAGATTTTAGATTGGATTTACTGGCACCATTATCTACATTTTCCCAATGGCAAAACGACACATGGTAGAAAACACACTTCATTGCTTGTTTTTCAAAAACAAGCTAAAAGCTGGTGGAAAAAGTGCCCAGGTGGAGATGTGACCAGGATGACAAATGAAGATGACATATGACTTTCAGGTTCAAAGGCACTAGCTGGTTTGAGAAGTCAAAGGCAACAGTAATGAGGCATATATTCACCTAAAGGAATATATTCACCCTACAGAAAACAAGAACAGATAAGCTATCCTGGCAGCAATTTTCATTGCCAAAACGCTACCTGTAAAATAAAAGAAGAGATCCTGGCAACAAGTGAAGATAAGAAACAAAATGAGAAAAAGGAAAGACAGGCACACTAACAGCTGTAGCATTGACAATCGTTATTCTTGAGACTGATCAAAAGAAAGGGAAAGGATACCAAAGACCAGCAATTTCTCAAAGAATCAATTTTGTAAAAAACAAGCTATGGGCACAAGCATAATTTATGAATTATTAATATGCACACAGAACAAGATATATAGCCACAGATCAATATGGCTAATTAATGAACATTTCATTCACCTCATATCCTAGAAAGAAGCCTAAAGAAAGTGGAAACCAGATTTTCAAGCTAGGCATAAAAGAATACAAAGACAATTATACAGAAGCTAAAGGGACAAAATACATGCTGTTAAGACACATTAAGGAAAACAAGAACTCGGTCATTGAATGCACCATAAACACAGAGAAGATGAAGGAAAATACAGCTGCAAGGAGGCCTGTAAAGAGCCTGAAGTGGTTAGGCTTTTTTTGTTACTAATAATTCTTGAATGTCACTGAAAAAAGTAGCATAATTAATTTCAAGATGAAAAGTACCTCTGTTCCTCCTCTCCATATACTCCTAATTTTGGAGAGGACTAAGGGATCAACCTTCTGTTGAGAAAAAGCATATTGGAGTATCTGGATGAATTTTCTAATTAAATTAAACACCTCGGCCTGATAAACTTTAGTTCAGGATATTTAGAATATAGTTGAAGCCATTTAGCACTGAACTCACAGCACGATACTGAGGAGCAGGTTGGGTACTCTGCCTTTTTGCTTCAACCAAATATGGATGCTTTTTGCTTAAGTCAAATGTAATTTAGAGGTACGTAAATCCATATTGGTTGGTAATCATGAACATAAAATGCTGATTTACTTTCGTACCAAGATAACAAGCCTTGTTAAAAAAATGGGGGGGCGGGGGGAATATATACATATAGCTTAATTTTCATGAGATTTCCAACACTGCAGAAAAATTGTTTAACAAAAAATCAGTGTGAGATCTTACAGAATGGAAAGGAGTTATTTCTGAAATCTTTAATCCCCTTTCCTGTTCTTTCTCCCTCCTTTCAGCCATGTTCCTTTTTAATATAGGAAAGAAGGTTTCCATATTGAATTTTTACTGCAGACAGGCCTTGGAATCAACCACTACCCCACAGAAAGGTCTAGTCAGTATTAAAAAAATAAAAATGGAAACTTATGAATGGTTTCCCTGTTAACATTCAAAGTTTTAGCTACAGAGAAGTAGAGACAGCTGACCTAGATGTTGATTATTCATCTATCTCAAAACTGAAGCAAATTAGGCAGAAATAATTTGTTAGCTCAAGCTGCCTTTTTCTCATGAAAAGGCTTCTGAAAGAGCATAATTTATGAAGTAAAATTCCAGCATGAGCATAGAAATGTTTTCCTTTTTCCTTCACATAATGAAACAGAAATTGGGCAATAGCACATGCCACTCTAATAGTTACACAGACTAATAGTGCTGGAAACCTGTGTCTTTTCCTACACAGATCAAAGATGCATTCTCACATTAGTATGCTGTATTTCTTATTCATACCTATTAACCTTAATATATCAGCTACCTTGATAGAATTTGGCATTTGGCTAATCCTAAATTAAGTCCTTTGTTTCCACATGCTGGATACCCCCTGAATTCTAACAGGCAGGAACTGTTACATAACCACACTTCAAAGCAGCCTGCAAAGCAGTGCCTTTGCCTTCAGCACTTGCATAGCAGTGACTCATTCAAGTGACCTTATTTGCTCATTAGAAGCTCTAGGTGCAGGTTGCAAATGTCAGGGAGCTTGAATTAATTATTTTTTTTAAAGTATATTTTTGCAGTATTTTGATGACAATATTTGTGATACCTCAGGTGCCATCTAGCTATTTGCTTATGGACAACTCTGGCTTCAAATGTCTTCATGCACCTAAATTCATGCCAACATTAAGCGTATGATGCTGGTATTCACTCTAGCATTACAATACTTTGATACGTTATGCTATGTAAAAATGGCAATATTTGTAACGAAGTAACCATTTTTTTCCCAAGACTTTTTTTTCCTGCTTGCACTTTAGCAGTATATGACAACGTGAAATGTCAAGATACAGAGATAAGCTTAGTAGCAATTTGTATTGCTCAACATTTATGGACCTCCATGCTCATCTATAAAAGCAAGGTCTCAGTCCTTGAATACCTCACACTAGGGTGTGGGTCATCTTGGAAGAACACGATGTATAATGGATCAACCCAGTGTCAAATAAAATAAGTCAAGAGAGAAGACTGCAGTACAAAAGGGAAGGAAAAACTGACTCTAAGCTGGATGTGACTCTTCACATAGCTATTGATCGGCTGACTTCAGAAAAAGACTTTCCAAACGAAGTGGGACCAAAAGGACTGTCTACTGACTACCACTTCTCTTATACAATAAGGTTTGCTACACCAACAGCCTACAAATAAAGAAGAGATGAAAGAATGACATTTTCAATAAGATCAGAACAAAGGACTGCCTACAAAAATGTAGGCCAGAGCAGCAGAAAGGTCTGTATTTTTTAACATACCTGGTAACATATCTGAGAAGCTATATATGACAACAGCTTAGTGATGTATATTACTATGATATACTGATATGCCAACACCACCTACTTAATAAAGACAAATTTAATGACAAGTGTTACATACACTAATTTGACCAATGCAATCCACTAAACAAACTTAAACCTAGGTTGTGAAAGGATCATCATTGCCCACAATTCCCAATATAATTCAGATAAGCCTTTTATTAAAAAGAATTTAATCAATATACTATAGCAATTTTCTCTTCAGGCTTATTCAGTAACTGCCTCAGAATATCAAATTAAAAATCCACCAATTTCTTAAAAAAAAACCCAAAAGAGTAACAACAAATTCTTGGTTTTAAGCACTTCTTAATTTCTAAGTTCCAAAGGGATCACAAAGAATTCCTTTTAAAGCGGAGAGGTTGTTCTGAAGATTTAGTGTCACATGTGGCCATATTTCCTAGTTATAGGACACTTTTTTTTTTTTTTTTGAAATCTCAGGTTAAAAGGTTCCATTACAAAACTATACATAAAATTCATGGTTCCAATTGCAGGATAGTAGTTAGAAAGAAAGCTAGTCAACATTAAACCACCTGTAAGAGTCGGTCTGAAGAATGGTACTGTCTCAACATCGACATCAGGGACTTGGACAATACGAGACTAACATCTTGACAAGAGGCCACAATGACCTGCCTGATAAAAGCTGAAGGGAGAGTACTGCATGGTATGAACAGTTCTGTACCACTCTCTGATGATCATAGCAGTACGAATGGTCCAGTACCACTCTCTATTAAGCTTTAAGAAGATTGATTCCAGCTGCTGCTTCCAACTTTGGTGAAGAAAACTTAAACCTCAAGTGAACTTTGCTCATTATAATGTCATTATAATGCGAAAACACACCTCCTGGTCAAAAGCTACTCTCCTCCAAGTCAGACCACGCCTCAGACACTTGTCCCTGAGCATGCGTGAAGGCCTTGCTTGAGCTGGCAGAGGGTCATGGGACAGAGGAGGGGTAAAGTGGACCAGAGGAGGGGCAAGATGTGTTGCCTGGCATAAAAGATGTCTTCCTAGCAAACGAACTCTCAAAAGCTTTCCCCGCCAAGGATCACAACAAAGGACCGGCGGGATGCTGCCTGGACCTGGGACCGGAGGGACGCCTTTGGACCCGTGGTGGTAACTATCATCCTCTTTCCACACTTTACCTCTTTTCTCTCTTTCCCTATTAATCTTTCTTCCTATTGCATGCCACTTTATGGGCAAAACAATGAAGTTTCACTGTTTGATTGAAGTATAACCCCTGTGGCGTATCCACCTTTGATTTTTTTTTTTTTTTTTGCACTTCAAGATCACAGCAAACAAACCTTTCCATCACGTGTCCATCGAGTGGACCGTGACAAACACCCCAAAGTGTTTAAAGAAAATAGATACTAAAATTCAGCCTGTTGGATGTTGGCAGGGAAGAAGTAAGAATGTTGAAAGCAAGAAGAATAGGAGGGCAATAGTGATTGTTAACTTTGGGATACGTTTAATTTAAGAACTGATACTACAAACAGTTCTTCATTGTTTCTATACGATAAATGTTTGACTACTCTAGAAGACTGAGCTGCAGTAAGAAAACTTCACAATTTTTTTTTTGTTTGCCTGATGCAAAGTACTGTTCAAATCAGTTATTCTTGATCAATAACTTAGAAATCTCAGCCAAGAAAGACTTAGCATGTCTAAAAGAAATGAATGCACATAATTTGCATCTCTCCTGGTTAGGTGGAGTATAAAGTGGACTTCCTATGGACCTGTGTGGTTGGTAAAATATTTGATATCCCTATCTTACTAAAAATAAAGCCAAATCCTTCTTGAACTGAAGTACCAAACCCAGCATCAACCTCCTTCATGCTCTGAAAACCACGCTCTTTTTCTTCTGCACTGTCTCACTATTACCAGTCTTAGAAATATTACAGAAATAGTGTGAGCTAGCCCCTGTTTACTGCTAACAGCTTATGTAGTTGCCAATGCTACAGAAAATAAGTAGATCCAAATCTGAACAGCACTGTCACCCACATGCTAATTTTTGCCTTTATATCTTGCAACCAGAGGAGATATAAAAAGAATACAGAATTTTTAGGGTGTCCTGCTACAAACAGAATCACAAATATTACACATGGACTCCTCCCCTGTGAGGAGTGAGGTAAGTTTACTTACCCTCTTTCACCACATGCTGCAATACCTCAAATATGCTGTCACTTAAGACCATGCATACAGTCCATTACCACTACTCAGCTAAGTAGAGGATGCTTAAGGAACTGCTGTAACATGATTTTGCTTTTGAGCTTAGTTTCAGAAAAGTGTTTCAATGACTATCGGCATCTTCTCCATTCTAATGTCAAAGTATTAGGTTTGTTTAGTTTAAGACGAAGTTTCCTGAAAATAAGCTTTTACGATGATTAGCACATAACCACATCGCATACCAGCTATTACTAAGATTTCAGCAGTTCTTTAATGCGCTTGATGGTAGTTCCACAATTCCAGGGTTTTCCTTGGATTAGGAGCAAACTTTTACACAGAGGAATGGGATAATGGAGAGCTTCTGTCTTCATTACAAATGAAAAGATACTGAGAACATAACTGGTAGATATAGTACTGCTTAGCTTTCTCCTAGACAGAAGAGAAATGAAAAGTTTACATACATTCAAGCTGTTTATGGCCAGCTTATTGTCCAAGGACTTTGTAGCAACAGGCACTAAACAGAAGTGAGATTTTTATGATGTAGGTATTAGGGTATGTTGTCTTATTTGATACACTTCCTTCAGAAAAGGATTCCAAACAATTCATCCCATGTGATGACTTTGGATGAGCACACAGTGACCTTGTTAATATACATAATAAATAAGCTTCCCAGATAAAGAGATCTTAATTAACATAAATGAGACTTTTATTTCAAAGGCCAAAGAGAAAAGAAAAAACAAAGGTACCTACGAGCCAAATCAAAAGGTTTTGACCTGTTAAACTTGCATTTTCCTTTTCAATCCTTTGTTACTTTCTCCTCTTAATGTTTTAAAAGAAATATGATTTTTGTTTCAACAATCAAGAGAAACCACTGCAACTTCCTAAATTTTGTTTCAGAGAAGTCTGATGCAATCTGCTTTTATACGGTAAAACTACAAATTTGGGGCAGCTAACTTATTTGTTCAAACACACATGCCCAACTCTAGCAAAGTGTCTTTATGACATTTTTTTTTCAACTGGGAGGAGTTTTTGTATTCTCCTGGCATGGAAAACACTGCTGTGTTCACCTTGAGGGACAACCATGCAAAACACTGCAGCTTTTTAAACCTGAAGATTGTTTCCAGCTCTGTGAACCAGAACTCACACAATCTTGTGTGATGTCTGCCTAAGTACTTGTATTATTCAGAATGATTTGCATCTTCAGAATCCAAGATACTGGAAGGAAGAGAAGGTTCCTACCTTCAAGACTTAAATATCCAAGGTTAAATCAGGCTGAGAGCCACTTGGCAACAGTTCCCTCCCAGAGGGTTTTCAGGAATTTCCCCTGGTTCATCCATTGAACTGCCACAGAATAAAATGAATAGGGGAAGGTTGTTGAAAAGGTGATTTATGGGAAGAGTCTACATTTGCAATTCCCAAGTGAAAACACTAAATTAAGAGAACTACTTCCTCTCAGAGTTGCAAGGAGTACAATACTGTAAAAGGGGACAGATGCTTCCTTAACCAAATGAACAAAGCTCTCAGCAGAGGTGAAGATGCACTATGTTTCTCACAGAGAAGAGCAGCAACAGCATTTCGAGCCCTCCACTTCCACTAAAGGCAATGGAGCACATCACACACCGAGGTCAGAGAACCACAAAATCCACAGTTTGCTTGGGGCAGGAGGGATAGTCAGACAATGCACCTTAACAAAAGCAAATGATGGTAACGGGCAGTTCCATTAGCAATAAAAACTTTACTTAGTGAACAAAAAGCTAATATCGATCTTTATCCTTAAACAATTTTAAATTTAAACTATCTATAACATATGATGTAAATAAAATTTAACTCCACACATTTAAAAGACAAGGATGTGTACTGACACTAGCATATTCAAAAATATGATATAAACTGCAAATAAGAAAAATCATCTGTATGCCTTGTTTATTTCATAATTGTTTGAACACACTTGAACTGTTGTTAAGTTTCAGATTTTCAGTGAACCAAAATAAACATAAAGGATGTAAAAAAATCCCTGATCATCTGCTACTAAGTGAAGAGCAACCATTTTCCAATGAGTTTCTGCTTACATTAAAAACAAGAAACCTAAAACCAACCAAACAAAAAAGCCCCAATCAATTAGCAATGACTGTTTCTGGCCAAGACACAGTAGAAAGCTGTATGTTCAATGCCCAGTGTGAACTAGCAACAGATCAACTTACTGAAACCCACCTGGGCCTTGAATTGCAAGGTAAAACAGGTGAAAAGCAGATTTCACAATTTGTTTCAGAAGAACTACTATAGAGCAGCCTCAGCTGAAACAGGAGCAATGCATTCAGGATGCTATGCAAACAGTAAATGCCTAATTTATTAGAAGAAAGGGATTCTGGTGGTGTAAAATAGATACATGAAATGTTTCTGAAATGACTGAAAAATTTAGAGCACTGTAAAAACCAAAAAGGCTGCTTATATTAAATAGTTAGCCAACAAACTGGTCATAAAAGTATTTCCATAAACATAAAGAAAGCCCAAATAATTTCAGAAGCCTGAGCACAGCTTACTCTTATCTTAGCTCTAAGTAACAACGAGTAGAATTTTTGTAACAATGTGTGTAGGGTATTTACATACCCCAAAAAACAATGCCTAGGTATTCATTTAATTTAGCACAAACCAGAAAATGAAGTCAGGAAAACAGCCTTATATACAATCGTAATTAAATACAAGGCTGATGAAGATGTGCCATGTAAAAGAGAGAAAGTCAGTGATAGAAAAGTTATTAAGAGTGAGATTTAAAAAATATATTTCTTACACATTTCTGATTATTGAACCTCTAGCATCTTTGAAAAAGAAAGGCAGAAAGTGAACAACAAAATGTGGATTGGATTCAATCATATCTGTATAAGTATCAGAGCAAAAAAGTCATGCTAATTCTGTTAGGTGTTGGTAGTCCTTAACACTGAACTTACACCTTTTCCATCTGCAGAACTCAAAGAATTTCATACCAGACAGATGAAATGCAGTAGCATCAACTTAAACGGGTGAATACCTGAAGCTTATGACAGTCAAGTATTGGCGTATTTCTCAAAAACAGATTAAGATTTTACTAGTCCAATTTACTACCCCACTCTACCTTTGCCAGGAGTTCCAGTAGCACCACAGAAGTAGCAGAAGAAAGCACTAAAGAAGGTGGGTTTGACTTGATGTTTCTAAACCAGAATCCTGCTAAGTTCCTTGGACCCTGTAGGTCAATTCAGCAGTGCTCAGGAGTTAAAGTAATACACTGAACTAAAGCAACTGAAATATGGCAGTAGATGCCTGAAGTTGCTGATAAATAAAAGGAGAGTAGGCCAAAACTGGAACTACAGTGCTTTAAACTGACATAGCAAGATGTACTAGACTGTGTTTGTCAAAGGACTTGAAAGAAACTGAATTTGAGCAAATTAAATTCCTCTGGCAAGGTAGCATTCATTTTTTTAATCTCCCTCAGTGCTAAGAATTTGGATATAAATGCAAAACCAGCCAATTACTCAAGAGTAATCATTACTGCTCAGCTGAGCTAAGAGCACATTCTCAGTCCACCCAGTTACAAAACAGAAATTGTACAACTTTCGTGATGAAGGTTTAAGCTAAATTCATTTTCCTGTGTGACTGCATGCACAGTCTCATCTTACTGTGGTGAATTTCTACAGTTTAAGAAGTACGAGTTACTTGCTTTTTCATGTCTCAATGTAATTCCAAAAAAGAAAGCATCACAAGGAAACTTTAACGTAGTCTTTAAATTATAATTTTTACTTTTAGTTTCTACAAAATGATTTCTTATGAAGAATGCAAATTTCTAAATTATTTTTTTGCTGTACACTAAAAATTAAAGCAAGATTATACTGATTACAAGTAAGTGGTTTCTTACCTTTTAACTACAGTTTGCATTTGTATTAGAAAACAGAAATAAAATTAGTTTTCAACTTCTAAAGCTTTTCTGTACAAGCAAAACAGTGAAGAAAAGGATATTTTCCTGGAGTTTCAATGCCCACTCTGTAGTCCACATAACTTTGATATGGATGGAAGTTGAAAATAAAAATGAGACCTGCTCTCTCAAATGCTATGACCTTATTGGATTCATGCTTTTCACTTACAAAGGCCTAGGAAAGAAAAAAAAATAAAATCTAATACTGTAAAATATTTCATTTTGAACTGAATTAACATAAAAAAGAAAATCCCCACTGCTTCTATACCTTATTTCAAGTAAAACAGTCAAAGATTCAAGCAACATAGATAAGGGCACTAACATGCAAACTGAAATTGTTTACCTATATAATGTCATATAAAATTTTTGAGTACTAAACTGTACCTTACTTTCTATAAGCCAATGTAAAATTAAAGAGTTAGAAGCATGTTAGTTGCAGAGTACTTGAAAAATTCTTGCTCAAAGATCGGTAACATGGTCTTTTTTATCACACTTCCCTTTAGCATAAAATTGATTCCTTTTATCAAATCAAATCTTCAGTCTACTTGTTATGGGGATTTACATTCCATCTACTGTTAGTAGTTTAGGAAGTGAACCACTGGATATGTTGTTTTGTTTGTTTTTTAAAAAACCTGTGGGAGAAATAGCTTTGATAAGCCACATTAAACTGCTGCACATACCACCTTTGTTCTATTTGTTAAAGCCATTAATAAATAACTAGACACCCATTAAAAAAATTCTTTAAAGTGGATTATGCCTAGTATGAAATAATTAAACACTGAGAAATTATAATAACTGAGTTGCTTTGATAAAAAGTACAGTGCAATATTTGTGTAAAAAAGGTAAATACAAAAGTGCCAGGTTGAAGACCAGGAGACTACAGAAAGTGTTTTCTCAGTAACAGAGTAATTATTTATATAAAGTAAGTTCAGAACAATTTAGTTTCCCAAAGCAATCCTTGGATTGGATTTCAGAGAATTTTACAGCCTGCTTTATCCAATCTGCAGTTACTAAATAAAAATAGCAAAAATAATAGGAAAAGAGCTTGCTATGAAGCTAAAAGGAGACCGTTTGAGATTTCTATTATCTGTGGAAGATATTTCAGTGACATGTTTTGACAACTTGAAATATATGGTGAGGCATTACGCAGTGCACAATAAAGTGCTGTTTAAAATTTCTGCATGCAAATTTGGTGTTCTTGTTATTCTGAACATGTACCCAACTGGTGACTAAAAACTTATCATTCAGTATATACAGCTTACCGGGGGAGATGCAAGCCAGCCAAATCTTTCCTCCAATTTATTCATATCTCTATCAAATGTATTTAGGAATCTGTAGCGAAGAAGATGATCCTCAGTAAGATTAAACTGTCTTCTGGCATAGTGGTAGCTCTCATTATTCCCTTTTCTGGGGAAGTCAAGCCATTCTGGATGTCCAAATTCATTACCTGTATTTAAAAATATTAAGGATCTGTGAAATCATGTGCTAAAAATACACTAAAACTGCAGAAGAAAGATACATTAAAGTGTTATTTCTTTTCTATAGTGTTAAATTCCAAAGAATAATTCTCCATATATTAATTTGTCATTTTGATATTAAAATGTCTCTGAGAACTTTCATTCTTGTTCCAGGTTTGTTTGACCAGTGAAGCTACCAGAACAAAATATCCAGGGACTCCAGGAGAAATGTAAAGTGGTAAATTGAATTATAACCTCTACACTATCATGCCATGCTTAAAAATTTCTCATCCTTTAACAAAGGCAACAGAAATTCAGTCAACCAGCATACAAATTTTGGAGTCACTATGAAACCTAAACCCATCACTTCAACAGTAGAAATCCACTGGTTTAGAGCACCTAACAGAAATCAGTGCTACCGTTCATATAACCACAGAGGTAGATATCTCCCATTTTATCGTTTAAACGTCAATCAAAAGACCAGTTGGATGCACTTCGACCACTTTTTTTTTAATTTATCCTGGCTATAAATACTGTCATTATTGTTTCCACAGTGGTATAAAATTAACTATTAAAAAAGATTACTTGAATTTCAGTTCCTTATTTCCTAGAGAAATTAAAAAAGACATCCTAGTTCAAGTAGCAGGCTAGATTATAGACAGTAAAGCACAATGCTTAATCATGATGCATTCAGTATTTGATACTGAAAACAAGTGACTTAAGGGGTGTGACAATTCAGGGAATCTAACAGTATGCGTCAATTCAGCAACCTTGCAAGGGGAACTGCTTTTCAAAACATAACACACTGTTGCAAGCACTAGAGACACATTTCAGGTTGGGATGAAGTATGACTGAGCACTGGGCTCCTCTGTGTGCCCACTCAATCAGGTCCCTTTGCGCATGTGTAAACACCACTGTATTTCAATTTGATTTTCTATAACAGTAATAGTTCACAAGTTTGACAGTCTCGTCTTGATTATCTAGCCCACAGAATTACTGAATAGACTTTAAGACAAGGAATAGGTTTATTCAGACATAGATCACACTCCATTAAAAAGAAGGAAAAAAAGTTGTAATTTGATCAAGAAAAGCGTAGCTTCTCTTATTTAGAATCTCCAAAGCAAATCTCAGCTGTCAAAGCTGAGGTTTCACAGCAACACCTCATTTGGAAGTCAGTATTTTGAATGACTTTCATGTATCCAGAATTTCTTGATTTATATACTGTCATTATTGCAGTTTGAGACAAATCCAAATGGACTTAATGGTTCTAACTTGTGCTATAATCCGCTGCCTAGCAGACTCTCAGTCATTTTGGAATATTCATTTTACATAGGATTAAAATGTGTTAAGTGCCTTGAAAGTTAAACACACATTTCAAAGCCTATGATATTTGATTCATCACAAACATTTCATAGAGATTACACGGAACATCTACTCACCATAAAACAAAGGCAAGTATGGAAATACGTATGGGAAGCAGTCGAATCAAATTTGAGAGGGTTTCTATTGTTTTAAAAAAAAGGATCCTAATCATTTCTACAAGGAATTACTCAAGTTTTGTCAATAAACTGGAGGTCTGTCGGCAGATGAAGGGCAGGGATGCTGAGAGACAGCAAACGTCGTTTCCTGGATGGATACCCTACATGTGCAGCCACCATCTGCTGTCTTGCACAGCCTGTTCTGCCTGGAAGGCCTGGAGGATACGGTCTGCAGTGACAGCTATGAATTTACATTTTCAAAGTGATTTTTGTGTATTTCCATGCTTCACAGGAACAAAGAAATGAACAGAGAATGAAAAAGAAAGACTGCATATATATTTAGGAGAATCCTTCACAGTGGTATCCGTTTTGTAAACGAACTGACAAGTTGTAAATTAAATTTCCTGTTCAAAAGCTAAACCACTAAATTTCATATTCAGCTCAAAACCAGAAACAAATATAAAAGAATCAGAATCACAGCAGGACTTTGAAAATGACCTTGGAATAATGCTGGACTGAGCTCTTAAACTGTGCTAACAATACAGTATGGAAAATGAGGAAAGCTACTGCTACAAAACAGACACTGTATCTAACTAAATTCAATATTCTTGTAAGAGCCGGGCAAGTTTTTACCTTCTTTCATGATCTGTGCACTATTGAAAAGATAGACTACATGAAATAGTTCAGTTAAAGATAGCAAAAACCATCAGAAAGTCAGAGATGATCTGTATCTTGAAAAGTACCTATTTCTTCAAGAAAAACATAAAACCAGGGGAAATAAGCAATAGAAGATAGCAAATAAATTAGACTAAACTAGCCCATCATTTCAATAGAGTATTTCACTAAGTAGAATGTTTATTCCATATATGAACTCCCCCACCTCCACTCACTTTGCCTGTTCCCCACCACATTTCTTTGAATGCTGCATTTTGTTGGTTTGCTTTTTTAAAGAACAATAGAAGCACAGCAAAGTACAAAAGCAATGTCGTTGTTCTAGCCATTACTAAGGGTCATTAAGAAAAAAGCAATTTAACATAGTGCAGCAACTTGATAGAAGATTAAATTACTTGCTAATGTCTGTAAAGCATGTGGAGGATCCAAATACTGACCGCTCCCATTTTAAACGTGTTTCTATGGGCACCTTCTGGACAACACACTCATAAGCTTTTTGTATGTGTTGCTTGATTTTAAATGGGTCCCTTAATTTCTCTTTTGAGAAAGAAAAAATAGAAGTTCATAAATAATGACAGAACAAGTTGAAGTAGGCATTTTTGATTAGGCTTTTAAGATGCCGTATAGGGAGAAGGAACTCACATTTAGGATGCAGGCAGGATTTCCAATAAACTCGAGAGTGTTTTTCACTTGAGAGGCATTGAGGCTACCTAAAAAGAAGCACGACCAGTAGGTCTAGGGAGGTGATTCTCCTCCTCTACTCCACTCTCAAGAGACCCCACCTGGAGTCCTGCGTTCGGCTCTGGGGCCCCCAAACATAAGAAGGACATGAAGCTGTTGGAGTGAGTCCAGGGGAGGGCCACAAAGATGATCAGAGGGCTGGAGAACTGCTCCTATGAAGACAGGCTGAGAGAGCTAGGGTGGTTCATCCTGGAGCAGAGAAGGCTCTGGGGACACCTTATAGCAGCCTTGCAGTACCTGAACGGGGTCTACAAGAAAGCCAGGGAAGGACTCTTTACCAGGGAATGTAGTAATAGGACAAGAGGTGACAGTTTTAAACTGAAAGAGGGTAGATTTAGATTAGATGTAAGGAAGAAGCTCTTCACTGTGAGGGTGGGTGGTGAGACACTCAACAGGTTTCCCAGAGAGGCTGTGGATGCCCCAATCCCTGGAAGTGTTCAAGGCTGGGTTGGATGGGGCTTTGAGCAACCCAATCTAGTGAAAGGTGTCCCTGCCCATGGCAGGGGGGTTGGAACTACCTGACATTTAACATCCCTTCCAACCCAACCTATTCTATGATTGTAGAATCTTTTAAAAAAATACAAACCTCACCACTTTTTTTTTAAATTGCTATTTTTTCCTAATTTAACTTTACAACAAATGAGGGGAGGGTCTAGGAAAGGGAAGGTACAGGTAACTGACCAACACTTATTTCTAGAGGTAACTAATGGTACCTGTGATGCACACGCTGCCCCCTTCCCCATATTCCACTTCTCATTTCTGAGAAGAATCAGCAACATTCACTTCTTGATAACTGTGAAAGCCTCTAAGCATAAAAGTACTATCAGGATTTCTTTTCCTGCAATTAATTTGCTGTTTGATGTAAAGGTCCAAACTACAGATTGACAAGAAGCCAGCTACTACAAATGACGTAAATCAAGACAACGGAACTAATGTGGGGGAGGCAGAGAACAAAGCTGAAATTAACTGAAATTCTGATTAGAGAAACAAAACAATGACAAATCATTGGATTGCAATGCATACTAATTTTATCTAGGAATTAATTCAAGTTTGCTATTTCCTACATATTGCAAACATAGGACAATTTTACTGTGTACAAGATTTCAAGATCACAATGACAACAAATAAATTAACTTCCTATTACTATAATGAAAGTTTACATCACACTTGTTTATTAGGCTAGAAATGCATTTACACCACAAAGTAGTTATGTTGCTGATGATTGCTTTGAAGCTTTGCCCCACAGATCATTAAAGTTTTCTTGATCTCTCTTCTTTAGACATTTTTACTAGCAATTCTCTCTCAAAGAATCAGACTAAGCAGAACTGAAGGCATATTTAAAAGACACAGCAAGCAGTGTCATGAGATGCCTGTTATTTTGGTTTGTTTATATTTTGAATTAAGTATGACATTAAATACTTTAGAAGCAGCTAAAGCAAGTAGTTTATTTGACACATCAAAGATAAGTGTTTAATTATATGTAGAAGGCTGAACAAGTTTTTAAACAATCTAAAATACTATAAAAAAGATCCTGTTTAAAGCTGATGAACTGGAGACTGAACACATTGGGATAAAATTTCAACAGTTCCACCTTAACATATTTCTATCAAAGTAAGTAGAGTTACGCCAATTTACACAAGCCAGATTATCAGCTCACCCAGGAGTTGTAACTGATTTGAACTTAACTTCACTACCTTTGTAAACAATGATGACAATGCAACAACCTGCAGATTATAAACAGAATCAATGTGAATTAGATCTAGTTAGCATAGAGTATTTATCATTATTTCAAAAAATAAACATTTCAAACAATTAATCCTCATTTTCCCTAGTTATGAAGCTCTTGGATATTAAGTAATGCTGATACTTTGTCTTTACTCATGTTTGTACCAAATCTTTTTCTTAACGTTCATACTACCAAAACCAAATAAGAAACTCTATACTGCCTTCAAATTATGAGAGAATGAGCTTCATTACAAGCATTCATTTAATCTTGTCATCCATGCAACAATATAATAAAGTGAAAATCCAAATGGTCGACTCCTGAAACACTTGGCTTAGATGACTGCGAGACCTTTTTATTTTTAAAATAATCTCTCTAGCACTTGTATTCAATGACATATTGGTCTAGAAAAGACTAACAAAATTAATTCAGGCAAACAATTATATTGTGACACCTGCATAAAACAGACTAGAGGAAATCTCACACATGAGGTAATGGTAGAAAGAGGTATTGGTAAAGCTGGTTCTGTGATAAAAGTATTTTTCTCCCATTTTCTGAAAATATCAGCTATTGCCTCCTTCCAGTCTATGGTAAGACAAAAATCAGGATAAATACCATATTTGTTTTGAAACTCAGATCTTTTGTATATCCTAGGGGAGAAGGGAGGGGATGCTTAACCTTGCCTACATTAAATAATCAAAGAATGCATCTCCTCTGCTGTGATAGTAATGAAAAACACAAGCATGCCTCTAATGTATCAAAGACATAGGGAAGTGTTGAGTCCTTAAAATGGTTACCGTAGATCACACCAGGGATACAGTACTCTATCCACAGTAACTGTCATGGTTTAACACCAGCTAGCAACTAAGCACCATGCAGCCACTCACTCACTCCCCCTCCCCCAAGTGGGATGGAGGGGAAAATTGGGAAAAGAAGTGAAACTCATGGGTTAAGATAAGAATGGTTTAATAGAACAGAAGAACTAATAATGTTAATAACACTAATAAAATGACAGCAGTAATAATAAAATGATGGGAATATACAGATGATGCACAGTGCAGTTGCTCACCACCCGCCGATCGACACCCAGTTAGTCCCCAAGCAGAGATCCCCTGCCCCCACTCCCCCCAGTTATTTC
>JANZLQ010000031.1:19162868-19172921 GCA_026212715.1 Elanus axillaris | reverse complement strand
AGTAACATGCCTTTTGATAAAAAGCTTTTAAGGGGTAGTCAGAGTATCATCACATAGAGGTTCTGCCAATTTTGTATTTCACCTACAAATTTTCAGGTTTTAGTATAGAAAATTGTTCAAACAACTAGGAAATCGAAGACCCAGTAACACACTCCAATATTTCCTGATGACTGGCATATTATATATGTAACTCCAGATACGTATCAGCCCCATACATTAAGAACACTAGTATGAAGTGTACGTCCAGGAGCTGAGCAGCGTGGGTTCACAAACAGAAGCAGAGGATACCTGCTAGACTTCAAACTACTGGTGATGGTTCTTGATTTTTTTTATTTCAAAAAGCCTCAAAGAACTAAAAAAAAGTCTAAGAACTTTCTATAAGTAACTTGTTGAATTCACCATGTCACTTCATGCCACCAGCTTTTATGAAGGAAAAGACTACTCAGTACATGTTATTCCTCACCCAAAGCCAACAGGAAAGCAGAAACTATGTATTTCGGTATATAGCTGCATTTATATTGACAGGAAGGTGATCTCAGATTATACAGTTAGGTTAGGGACTGAGACACCAAGAGTGAGCAAAGTGACCTGCCTGAAGTGACTGGTGTATACATGATAGAAAAGTATGGTTTTTTTACAACTCCATTTTAATTCCCAAATTTGAGGAAAGATCACATAGAATTTTGTAACATTAAAAAGAAATCTATCCAACTCCATCTGGGGGACTTCACTGGGAATTGATCAAGTGCTCTTTCTTATTGGCTGGGTAGTGCAGGTGGGAGTAAAGTTGCATTTTGGATGGTGCGTCTGTGGCAACTGGGGAAGGGACGACTCTGAAGAGTGTCTTCATAGTTCAGGATGCTAACGTTTGTCTAGAGTCATTGCTATAAGAAAGGAAGGTATCATGAAGCAGGACTGGTTATCTTAATACTAACTTTTTTTTCAATCAACTTTGTTCAAGGCAAGTTAGGAAACAAGCAAATAGCTGTAGATGAATGGTCTAGCACTGTGAATCTATGAGATTCAGTTTCCCAGAAAGAGAGATTCGCTGAGAGCTATTCCCTCTCTTCATTCCATTATACTGTGCCTCTTTATTTGCAGATTACAGCTATCCTTTCCAATTTTGAAATTCAGCAATTTGCTATATACACAGACACAAACATGACAGTATTCACTGTATACTTGAAACACATTTAAATTAGGCCTAAGGCCTGAATCAGCTGAATGCATAACAAAGCTGGGAGCCTCTCAAGATACAACTAACTAATCACTTTAGGTTTTCCTTGTGACACCAAGTTAATAGATACAAAATACATCTACACTGGTAAATGAGAATCAGAGCAGAAATTATTTCTAGATTACATCAGAGCTGCTTAAAACATGATAAAATTTTAATTTATTTTTCAGGTTTTAAAACAAGTACTTCTGAACTATCTGTATAAAATAATGTAAGCAAATGTAATCTAAGTAGCCACCTCCAACTTTTAGTAAAAAATTACTCAAGAAAAAAAAGAATATTTTAACACCTACTGCTCCTTTCCCTACCCATTAAATGTTATTGCCAAAATTTATTTTGCATGCATGTATTGATTAATTATTTTAAAACATTATTTTCAAGAATAGGATTTCATTTCACTGAAAGATGTCTGCATTCCAAGTACAATACTTCATGCTGTCATTGCACTGTATACAAAGAAGTGACACAGCTTTCTTAGGGCCCAAGTTGAAAATGTATTGCAATCATATTAGGGGCCACATAATGGTTTTTGCACTTTTAAGACAAAAGTTCTCTGTCAAAGGAAAAAGTTAACTTTGATTTCAGAAAAAAAAAAAAAAGCCTGCTTCAATGTCAGGAAAGTGTTATGCTACAACTGTTTGAAGAAAGCCAAGTATGCGCAAACAGTAAGATGATTTCTCCTCTCCCCCTCCAGCAATGCTGTACGGAAATTAAAAATAACAAAAGCAAAACACAGAACAGAGACAAGAAACCATTAGAGATTACTTGCACAAAGGCATTTTGAATTGGACATATGAAATATTTCTCAGTAATGTTTTTTCAATCTTTTGGGTTTTATTTAAAAAAATAAACTTGCTGAAGTGATAAATGCTTTGCATGGATCGTCTTTAAAAAAGGGAAAACAATCCTCAAACAAGTAAAATTACATCTTTATCTGCAAAAAATTATTTGCCAATGTCATTACTTATTCTTTTTTATTCCATTTCATTCTTTTACACAGCCACGCTATGCTGGTAACTTATTTCACTACTTGTTTTCTTATTTAGATCTTAATGGGAACATTTTATTGTCAGAAAACAATATATCCTTTGAAAACCTGATACTGCATGGTAACAACTGGAGGGAGGACTAGAGAGACAGGCTATAACATAAGACTAGTAAAAACTTCTTATGTCCCTAAGCCTAGCCTCTTGGTATCTTGGATACAGCTCACATCATCCCTTTATAAAGTGGGAGATGAAAAAAAAATTTCTTACAGAAGGAAAGATATGCTACAACTTCTAAACCAAATATAGTCACTACTACTTTCTACAGGCTTTTCTCAATATATATTCCTTGTAGAAATTCTTCTAGCACAAGCATTTCTGTATTTACAGTTAAGCACTGAGGAAGAATGGAATGTAAGCCCTTCAGTCACACATCATACTGTTTTCTGTCACTTGTTCAAGTATTTTCAACATATTCATAAAACAGAAAACACCACAAATAAAAAAATTACCAAGAGGACATAATAGGTAGACAGCTCCTCTACTAAGATAAAATTTTTTTATTTTTACTGGCCTCTTCCTGTATTTAAGTTTTCAGAGATAAGCAATAGATTTAGTCCTGTATTCTTATGTGCAGTGTACAAACCAAACAACAGCCTTCCACATAGCAAATGAAACGTTAAAAATACAGTCTTTCTGGCCTACAAATATAAATGTAACTACTAAATATGAAAAGGGAATTTGTCAATTTTTCAGAAAACTTCAACTGTCTAGGTTAAACTCCAGAAAATGAAGACTATTTTAAATTAAGAGACTCCCTGCTTTATCATTTTTAATCAAGAGACCTCCCTCCTTCCCATAAGCAGGAAGGCAGGATATCAATAAATAGCTTACTACATTTCTAAGACTAGTCACAGCCAGCACCATAACAAGAATATAGCATTACTGATTTTTCACTGATTATGAAACAGGGAGCTGTTTCATAGTCTATGGACTGACTCAAGTCAGGAGTGAATTAATAAGATTATTTCTAAATAATATCTCTAAAAAATGCTAGTTAAGAAGCTACAATGGAAATACCTTGCTTGCAGGACCTGCTCTGAATTTCACAAAAAGATCCAATTAACTATCCCCACTGAATAGAAGTTCTGGGCTTCTAGCCATAAAAAGACTGTCCTAGCGCTCTTGGCTTTGTAAATAATCCTCTGTTCTTGTGATGTTCAGTCACTTGTCCTGTTTCTCCTCCTGTCCTGTACTTTCATGCAATACATTTAGAAAGAAGTAGTCTTTTCTATTCAACAAGACATTCCAACTCAAAAGGTAAATGCTCTATTAAAAAAAACTAACAAAATTTATTTTCTGTTCAGTCACAACTAATTTAACCCTCTTCCTAAACTCCCTTTCTAATTTACTCCACTATAAATTCCTCCTCTCCCATCTTGAGAGCTGACTAAAATCAGCTCTATATTCATACACAAGATTAACCTCATAACACTTAACTCTAATTAAAACTAAAATACCTCATTTTCACTGTATTTTTATCATTTTCCATGAGCTCACAGAAATAATTTATCCTGAATTATGTACAGAAATGCATTTTTTTAGTGGGAAAGACAAAGTGACTGTCGTAAGTTAATGGAGCCTGCAGCTCCACTCCAATACTAACCTGATTGCATGCGTCCTCCACCCCCACATTCTCCTGGTCAGCCTTCTACCTTGCACGCATTTCCTCCCTCCAACACCAATACATAGCTACCTCTCTCTGACTGCTACTATATAAAAGCATTTTTCCATTAAATCTCTTGACATATGGAAGCACACCAAATGGGTTAGAGCACTTTCAGAATGTCTTTTTGTAAACCTCAACAAGGTTATAATAAATTACAACAGAAATACGCTCCAAATCAAAGCATGTAGACTATGCTTCCAGTGATAAATTCATGACATTTGAAGCCTGCATAGTTTGAAATTTCAAACTGAAGATCTCGGAAGACATTGGAGAAAGACAGGTTAGCATTTATAAAGGATGCTTTAATATGCTTTACTCTGCATAATTTACCACTTCTTATGAAAATTTGCAGAGAAAATACCTTGCCCCTTGAAGACCAATACAAATTCAACTACAATGTTGTTTAAATTCATATTCTAGTAAACTTCTGAGTGAGCATTGGATTGATGGCCTCAGAAAATTAAGACAATGAGCAGATTTTAAGCTAATAAATAGGGCTTGTGAAAATAAGTTTTTAAACTCATAAAGACATCATTTTTGATTCCAATGTCACCACAGAAAGTGTTACCTCAGTTAAAATTACACTGATTTGGGGAGTAATGACACTACTGATTTCAAATTACCACAACAGCACACATTCAAATCCAAATTGGAATGTATGCCTAAGGATCTATTATTCAGACTTTACTAATACAAAATGTCACCTGCTCAATCATGTCTCAAAATAAAAACTCCTTACTGCATAACCTGTGGGGTTTAATTCTATTTGGCTCTGCATTGCCCGAAAAAAGTCTGAAAAAGGACACATCACCAAAGGTCGGGTTACTGATTAACAAATTCTTATGCATGCTCTTAGACCACCTTACTACAGTGTCGTATTGCTACATTACTCGATTGGCACATAAAGGAAAATGTGTTTTGCGTCACCTCTCTCTCTCTTTAAAAGCCAGCCTATAAAGTATAATCAGCAAGAAATTTTTTGCTCTTTGGTAGATGGTTTTGGACAAAATAGATCCATTTTTCTCTTGTCCATGCAATTCCTGAGCCCTTTCAAGATTACAGACAGACTGCAAAAAGTAGAAATAAAAGACAGCTGGGTGTGGTGAGAGGCAGCTGTAGCTTCTTTTCAGCATTAGGGTATTCAGAAATAAGTAACTTAAAACAAGTACTGATAAACTATCAGCATCAAAATTGTATGAAGTACAGTGAGCAGTAGGGAGAGAAAAGACAAAGCTTTACCATAAACAACATATTTACCACTGTTTGAGTGGGGCCTGCTTAACCTTTTTCCCCCTGCTCTTACACACAGAGTTCTTCAAGTGATGGCCTTGCACAGATTTAATTAACAGGTAGACCATTTCTGTAGACATCTGGCATCCAGGAAATGAGTGGCTTCCTGCACTAAGCATGTCATTAGCAATGCTGATAAGCTAGGAAATAAACTACTCCTCTGCTTTGTGACAAAGCAGAAGCTAAGTTCTATGTGAAAACTACATGTTATTACATGAATTTATTAAAGAAGGTACAAGAGGGGAAAAAAAAACCCAACCCACCAAACAAGCCTACTCCTCAAAAAGGCAATTTATTACTTTTTGTAATCCAAATTGAGACCTGGATGTTGGATTCCAGTCTCCTCTACAGATCAACTTAAAATTTACAAGAAAATCCAAAAATCCTTTTGTCTTCCTTTCAGTTTTGCACTGTGTCTTCCAACCAAGGACCCAGAGTGTTAGAAGCAGAAGTCTTTAGGTTAGCTATAGTAAGTATAGTCAATCTATCATTCTGAATACGTGCAGTGATGGACCAAATCTTCATGTGACCACAATCATCATACAAAGACACCCTGACATACCATACAATGTCAAGGCTTTTCTAAAGGCCGAATGATTAAACAGAGTTCATAGGATGAACCAAGCTTTTAAAAATTTTTAAAGTAACTACAGTATGTAACATCTTAAAGCACCTCAAAACTATAGAAACAGAAAATGTTCAAAGAATTTTGTTTGGATCCAAGTTAACCGCAGCATAGAAAGTGTAAGATGACTATGCTTAATTGCTTACACAGTTAATGAATCATTAAGCAAAGAAACCTTTTTATATACATATGCATACACACATAAAACCCAATTTTTAATGTATTATTAAATTTACAAAAGTTATCACACTTCCATACTAACAGGCAAGAATATCCTGTCCTCTACAGAAATTTTACTTTTTGACATATCACAACTAATCAAAACAGTTTCTTATGTACGAGTATGTGCATTTATATGCACAACTCTCAATACATTTGAGATACAATTTAAAGACAGAGCTTCTACTACAGTGCTTACATTCTGTATAAAAAAAGCAAAAAAAACTGAAAGTGAGGTAAACCTATCGATTTTAAGTTTATTTAAATTCAAGGTGAAGAAACTGAAAACAAAATATAATTTAGTCAGGATATTGTAGTGTTTAGATTTATCTTTAACTAGAGAGTATTTTCTCTTTTTCATAAAAGACAGTTAAGTAAAACTAATCAATGCCATCTGTATATAATTATAGTTTACTGAAAAGAGTTTCCAAACTTTGTAGCTATGGAGAAAAACAAACAAATAATTATGAAAGGACAGAACAACACAGCCATGCCCTGTAGAGTTAGAAATCCAGAAGATGTGATAAAAGCTTTTCATAACAATATGACTGTCATAATTTCTGTAATAAATTCTGATTCTGAACGCTTGAAAACAGAAATGCCTCCAAAAACATGTGCTAAAAGTGCAGTTATAATATATAGTGTCCAGTTATTACATATAGAGGCCTATTAGTGTGATTGGTCTTCAAAACAACAATAAAGCAAAAATGAAGGCTGTCATACAAACAGAAATGGAACTCTTGTTCCTAATATAACATCAATATATTTGTTTTACAACTTCATTTATTATTTTTTAAGGAGCCCTAACATCATACAAACTATTATATCAGTAGACCAGGTTGTAGGCACTCACACATGGTGAAAGAAAAGCTGTTACAAGTCTGAACTGAGCTGTACAATGCATACAAGATGCAAGGCAAGAGATGGACTCTTACAAAAAAAAGCTTGAGACATTAGCATTAGTCTCAGTATCACCATGGTTAAATGATGGTACTAAGCATAATAAAAAAAATCTGTAGCCCCCAAAATAACTTAACTCAGGCTTAAAAATCAAATTTCTTTGTATCAGTAACGAACAACTGGAAAACTACCCATCCTTAAAAAAAACAAATACCAAAACCACCTTGTAACTGAAATGAAATGTCAGAATGGCTTGATTTACTGCAAATACATTCCACTAATACTGGAATATCTGATACCCTGCAGACTTAAGACTTAGGAACAAACTAAGAAAACATCAGCATTACTCAGAAAGAAAAAAGGAGCACCATACACAACAGCTACCTAAATTTAGAGGATTTTTGCTCCTACTCTGGAAAATCCTACTTGGATTTCAATCCATGAACATGGTTGCAGCAACTGTTGATTCTTGTGCAGTTCTAAGGTTGCTGCTGACTGTGACGGCTTCTGTTTGAAGGTTCCTGACTTGACAAGCCATAGCATGGACACCAACGTGCCACCACATGTATAGACTACTGCTAGTAATCATTTTATTTATGTATTTAAATTACATACACGCAGATATGGAGATTCCTTCCCTATCTTCTCAAGGAGAAGTACAATCTACTCCCACATCAGTTTTCTAGTATTTGGACGTACTTAATCTGTGAAGAAGAGGTGGGACAGAGGGAAAATCAGTTTGTGTGTGTGTGGTTTGGTTTTTGAATTATGAGACAGTCTCTCTAATTCCTTTTCTCTCCGTCACTCTAATGTGTTTTGAGAAGTGTAGAAATGAAGTTTGTTTCAATCAATTCTAAATAAACAGCAAATATTAAAAGTTTACATCCCTAGATGTCCCAGAAGAGACTCTCAAAGCAATTAATAAAGCTTCATCTATGCATCTGGATTCTTCCCCCTGCCACTGCCCATCCCATGTTGCCAATGGGGTCATACAGGGTACTACGGAACAAAGTTGTAGGTTGTCTATCACTACAGGACAAGAAGTCTATGCCAAACTGTACGTAAGGTTTCACATTACACTCTTCTTGTTTTGTACCTTAAAATGAAGATCATTGTTTCTATCACACTGCCATGAAATTAAAGCACTTAGTAGAACTGGCAGCACAGAAAGCACATTTGCCAGGTATACTAGGTAAGCATATTAAGAAGGATGACTTCAAACTACGTATCCTAATCTGGAGTCTTTACCAACTGAGCACTTCAAGGTTGTTTATCAAAAGGAGTTGACTGAAGGGAACTCGTTTAAAGTTCTTCTTGGCTCTTTCAAGGCTACTTAGATCATGGGCTAGAAAGTCACACTGTAACCACTGCACAGGAGTAATGCAGGTAAGAAAGTATACACAAAAAGTGATTTGCTTGCAACATGTGTAAGAAAACAAAACCCCTTAGGTTTAAGCTAAATATCCTTGTTCCTGATAAAATTTCTTTTTATCTAGAATAGATGGCAAAAAAGTATTTCAGATTCTGTTTTAAGTAATGTTCTCACTTATATTGTAAGTTACATTGTATCATTTTTATTTCAAATCTTTAATTAAAGTAAATCGTACACACATTTCCCACCCTGATATTGGTGCTACTATACAGTTTTTGCACTATTCCTTTTCTTGTTTGTCAACATATTTTCACAAGCCTTCTGTTACAAAAATCCTGTAGTTTAAATAAAGTTTCTTTCTCCAAAATACTCAAAGGAATAGATGATGCATAGCATTTTACTTTATTTTTTAAGGCCAAAGAGAGAACAAGGTCTCATCATACCAAACCATTAGAGAAGAAACTGTTTTAGCACATCAGAAAAAAACCCTAAGCATAGAGAAAGTAGATAAATTGTGTAAATGACCTAACAAGGAAGCTTTACAGATAGATTTGATATTAGTGAAACAGAGGTAAATGTCAATCTAAACATTAAGACCATCAGTCAATGCTCATGATTGCAAAAAATGTTCTAGTTACTGCAAATCACTTTCTAGCTTATATATATCTATAAGTTTTTCAGGGAGAGAGATTAGGTCTCTGGAGTCCTAATTAAGAGTTCCTTTACTATAGAAAAGTAATGAAAAATAGTCCTAGAAGTTCATGTAGGAACTAATCTCCATTTAAATCAATAGATTTGAGTTTAAGCCAATTTAAAGTGAAGAAGGAAGCAAGAAGATGATTGTTAGCAAGTTAAAAAGCAAGACCCTACAGTGGCATAAACCAGTAGATATTTGTGCTATAAAGGTTTCCAAAGATGTAAAATGCTATTTAAGGGCCCTTGGGGTGTATCTTATATCTCTTCTAGGCAAGAAAGCAGCTACCCTTGTTGGTGTAAATCTAGACAGACAGATGTATCTTGCAAGGTAAGGAGGGAACACGGAAGCAAGTTCACTGAAGAACTGGCACAGCTCTTTCCCAGTCCCAAAGGGTATCTGTAAATGCAGGGCACAGGCAATGAGCAAGAGAAAATTAAAAAAAAAAAATAAGAGAAAGAAACAATTACAGTTGTCTACAGCTTTCCTTCATGAAAAGGATGGAAAACGAAGCAAAAGGAAAATGAAACAATGTACAGACAGAACAGTTTGTAGTGGTAAGTTCAACTATTATTTTCAGAAAACGTGTGATAGTCTTTACACTGAAGTTAAACATTGTCCAGTGGGTAACAACAGTGGTTGCTTTATTTTCAAGGTGAGATTAGGTTTGTGTAGTATTCTGCAAGTCTTAAAACAATTCCTATCAGTCCTTATTTAGCAATTGAGGAAACAGACTCAAATCTTAAGCCTTTTTGTTATTTTGTAGGGGATTAAATTGACAAAGAATTTTAGTCAGATACAGGGTTTTTACTTTGGATTTGTTTTCAGAACTTCATATTAGAGAAGGCAAAGATCTATGTCTCAAACTATTTTTTCGACATACTTTTCTGGTGTATTGGGTTTCTGTGGCAAGGTTTTGGTAGCGGGGGGTTACAGGGGTGGCTTCTGTGAGAAGTTGCTGGAAGCTTCCCCTTTGTCCGATAGAGCCAATACCAGCCGGT
>JANZLQ010000031.1:19144925-19162768 GCA_026212715.1 Elanus axillaris | reverse complement strand
TATCTTGACCCACAAGCCCTTTGTTATATTTTTTTCTCCTCTCCCCTGTCCAGCGAAGAGGGGGGGAAGTGATAGAACGACTTGGTGGGCACCTGGCGTCCAGCCACGGTCAACCCAACACATCTGGTTTTAATTAAATTAATATTTGATGCATATTTATTTCAATATCACTATGACTAAAAATACTTGTACGAATAGAGACTTTTTCCCTATTATTTCCAATAATAAAATTACTTTTACTATTTAATATAGGGACACACTGTGAATGCTCGGGGCTTTCTCTTTAAGTGTCACGTAAGTTCAGGCAATCAGATGTGTACTATGCCAACATCTTCATGGAGGGTTAGCTGCAGCAGAAGAAACCCTTAAAGAAGCATCACCTGGGCCCCTACTAAGGCATTATGCAGAAGAACTTGCAATTTTCATGATTTCCTGAAGTCATATGACATCTTCTGACCACTACTGGCCAGTCTCAGTATTAAAATCTCTTGTCTTAAAACAGGAGTTGGGTTGAAGAAACTACAGCTGCATTAGGATTGTTACTCCCTTCCTGCTTTGAAAGCAGAAGATTTGGACATAACACAAGTTTCAAAACAATTGCTAATTTTTTTTACTATTAAACAAACTGGCCTTCCAGAGTGTCCATTCACTACAGCAGGATCTTTATCATTGTCATGCTCATTTACAGCCAAGCATACAGAGTTTTTCATTTTCTAGGTTAAGTCTTTCATGCCAGATGGGCACATGAAGCCCCAGAGCTTCACCTGCAAAGCTGCACAGAAAACCAAAACACAGACCAGAAGAAAGAATGCTCCCAATGGTTTGTGTTACAAGTGAACCAACTTACTGAAATGACAAAACTTTCCAATTCACATTTAAGTTTGCATACATCATTGATTGCCTACACTGGGATATAAGCAATTGAGAAGTAAAATAAAAGCATTCAGTGAAAATTAAACATCAAGAAACATGAAAAATAATAACAACTTCATGGATTTTTGCAGTGGTTTCTTATAGATGCCTGCAAGAAGGACAGAGACCCATCCAGAAAGAAAAGTGAGAAACACAGGAGAAAGCCACAATCAGTGTTCAGTGTTCAACGGGGTATAAATTCTCTCAACAAGAATCTGCTTGCATGTATGGAATACAAATGATACTCCAACATAGGTGTAATTAAAAATTATTCAAGATCTTTAAAGAGAAATTCCAGTATACGTTTGAAAACACAGATTTCCAATCCTGATACAACATATTTTTAGAAGTTGTTTGTTTTCCCTTAAGGTGAGCAAAGCATTGAGAAAGCAGTATGTTGCTCTGGTGTGTTGTCATTTTCAGAAAAAGAAGGCACAAGATATTTATGGAAGGACCTAGGGAAGCACAGAGGCACCTGGAGTGCCTTCTCCAGATGTTGTGAAAGGAGATTTCTACTCCTCCCCCCACCCCACAGGAGGCTTTGCTTCCTCACCCTCAGCATTCACTCAAAACTGAAAGTTAAAGAATTAATTGTCACTGTATTTGCTTAACTAGATAGCATGCTGCCATGTACATTTTAAGTACACCAGATTGCAAGCATTCTGAATTTATGTTTTCTCCTCCAACATGTATTACAATCTTTTCACCTTTTACATATGGCAAGCCATAACCATAGTTACCGAAACATTTGCAGTACTCAAGGATACACAATATTAATTGCTCAATCAACCTGCATTGACACACTGGATTTAACATGCCATGTTGAATTACTGATCATTTTTCTAACCTTACGAATTCAATCTGGGCCAGAGACATCTGCAGTTTAGCTGGCACATTTTTTTAAACACCTGCTTCCTTAACCATTGTAGTATCACTAGTTTGAACAGAAGCGTGCACACATACCTTGCACATTTTGGTGCTTGAATACACGCTTCATAAATATTTACTTCATTAACTCTTCTTCACTCTTGGGAAAAATTTCTGCATTTTATTGAAAGCAATAGTTTTGCAAGTATACCGTATATTGACTTGTTCTGTACTTAAGTTGCTTTAATTGTTTTTAAGAAAACCCATGGTTATTTTTTCAGTGTTCTAATACCAAGGAAAAAACATGCATCAGTATAGACATGCTTAAATCAAATGCCACCATTGCCTTATTAATATTCTCCATTTTTTATTAGAAATATATATTTCTAAATATACTATCATGGAAGAAGGGGATATACATCCAAAAACCTCCTTTAACTTGGTAATATAAAACATTTAACAATAGAAGTTGAAGGCAGTATTAAGCTACAGCTTCTATAATTTTCAAGTATTTAATCAGAAAACTGAGATGGTAATTTACAGCATGCTTTCAACCTTTTTTTCCCCATGAGACTATCACAACTGCTATAGAGAACTTGTCACACCACATTCCAGAACTATGATTTTTACTATAAAGGATTATTTTCCAAAGAAATTAAGAGACATGAATATCATAAAGAACATCAAGCATAAATAGCTTCAGCATTTTGTATAAAACTAAGAACAACATTCAACTTAAGATGACTACATGGAACCGTAACTTGCTGATTAAAGGAGATTAACTATTGGAAGCAATGCAACAGTTGTATTTTATAGCTTATGAACAAAAAGAAAGTACTGCTAACCCTTACTATTTCCCCACTTCAATAGCGGGATGTGCCTCTCTCTGTGATTTGTCCCTGTATCCCTCATTAAGCCCTTGCTCTTAAGAAGCAATGAAACATAATTCAACTGATGCCAGATTACCTCCTGACAACAACTGAAATAAGCAGAGCTATATTTAGTAAATTCACTGTTACCCTAAAAAGTTTAAGAGAGTAGAAGAATAGAGATGAAAGACTACCTAGCTGTGTAAAGCAAGGTTCACCACCTGACAAACCTGCAGAACAGCAATTAAAATACTAGTGTGAGTTGTAAATCAGAGTAACATAAAATAGAGTTTACCAAATTTTTAAAAGTTATTTCTCTTACAATTAGGAACCACACTGATTCTATTTTCTTGTCTTATAATACATCTTACAGACAGAAAAACAATGCATATTACCTTTTGTACTAAACCTTTATAAAAGCCTTTATGTTCCAAACTTCAGCACGGTGATAAATACTGTGGATGTAAGATCATGTCAGACCATTTTATTTCCCTGCCAAGCATTCTGTAGATGAGAAAATGAAAGACTTGTTCCTAAGGTTACTTACCCATGAAGTTCAGATAGCTCTCTCCTCCAAGTGCATGAGTAATGAGACGAATCATTTTATGAAGCTGTATTCCACGATCAATAACTGGAGTAAGAGGCGAAAGCACACTCATGTTTGTATACATCTCTGCATCCATCAGTCGAAATGCCAATGTCTTATCACCAACAAGTGCCTATAACAAACAAAACCAAAACCAAACAAAAGAAATGGTGAAGAAAACCCTTGGGTATACTAGAAGAGTTTCTAATATTTTTTTTAAAGCAGATGCTCTGTCGTAAAGAGAGTACTCGGAAGACTGGCGAAGAGTCAAGGACACAGTTTGGTGTGCACGATCTGGTCTCTATGCACAAAGAAAACATCCTGCCACTGCCAATGACCATGAGGTCACAGTGTCTCTAACCTTCTGATTCCTGCAACTTTGTATTGTGTTATGTTTAGTCACACGGGCATGATATATATAATCTGCTGCCGAAAAGAGAAAGTATGTAAATTGAAGCAGGGACATCTCTGAGCTGAGTCTTGACTGGATGCCAGACCCGACCATTTGTTTTCCCCTTGCAACCCCCCACACAGTTACTGGGGCTCCTCACACTGATTAGAGTACAAGTATGTGATCAATAAACTAATAGCTGTCTACCTCCTGTTGTGGTCCTGTATTTCACCTGGGTGATGGGTTCAAACTGCACAATTACTTCCAAGATCCTTTTTGCCTACAGATATCAAATATCAAATGTTAGCGTCAACTCCATATGCCACAACTGACCTACCATTTTGGAATTTTTATAGAAAACAGAAAATAAGAAAGCCAACATCTCAGAGTTCCTAGGATGTACAAATAAAGGGCTATTAACAACACTCCTGATTTAAAGATGCAGAATGAATATAAAACATTCATTTATATGCAATCAAGAACGTGATTGGTTTTCTGTGATTTCACATGAAAGAAGAACTAGTAATTATGTCTAAAAACAGTGACTGAATTTCTAACTTGCTAGTGCTTACTGTTACTTGAGAAAGGCCACACAAATGCTATATAACAAGGATTGTTGTAATATATTAGCATACAGGTAGTTGAAAACATTTTTGAGCATTTTTATGTAAAATAGCTATTTTTTGTTCAATTAACCCAATTCTCATTTTATACTCTAACATGAAAACTCACTAGATTCCAGAGGGAAAGATGAGTTGTAAACAGGTCTAGCTGAGAAGCATCATCATCCTTTAGTTTTTCAACAGTGTAACAGCATATATAGATGATTCCCTCAAGTAAAAAATTATCTTTAAAAAATAATAATTCCTACGCAATGATGGCAAGACTAAACACTACAATCGACAACTCTTCTCTGCACTCAGAATGTGACATGCGTTAGTATCATTTAATATCCCCTAATCTTTCCATCAGAAGAGAAGATAAATGTTCTCTATTCATGTCTTCTGTGCCAGTCATTTTTATAAACCATTATTCTTCCCCCTTCAGTGATCTCTTTTCTACCCTGAAGTCTTAGTCTCTTTAGTTTTCTTCTTATGAAAACCAATCCACACCTGCTATTATTCTTACCAACTCTCTCACAGCATTTTTTTGCAGTTATGCTGTATATCCTTTGATATACAGGACCAAATCTGCCTCCAACATTCAAGTCGCCCACAAACAATGAAAGACTACAGTGGCATACTGATTTTGTTCTTTGCTCTCCATTCCATTCATAATCATTCCAGTATTGTATTTGCTTTTTTGAAAGCTATTAGCATTGAGTTGCTATTTTCACACAAGTCTTAGAACCACAAGGTCCTCTTGAATGGTAATACTCAGCTTGTAGCCCATTACAACATGTAACAAACTAGAATCGTTTCAGCCCTTCATGTGCACCACTGCAAGTATCTTCAGACTGAATTTTATCTACACTCCCATTTTGTTTCTCTGTCTTACTTTTCATGTATCATCCTGGTGTACATCTGCAATAGTCTTTTTTTTTAATTCAAAACAAATAGATCTTCTCAAGTATGAGATTCTAAATAAAAAATACACAGTGATATGGAAAACAACTCAACTGACAAAATCCAGCATGAAATAAAAGAACAGCAAACATAATATAATATGCCATGCTTTAGGATGAAGAATCAGCTTTTACAAAAGCAAATAATCACAGAATAATATGCATTTCTAAGTAATACCTGAAGATCTTTACCAGGATTGGGAGTCTTCTCTCATGCCTTAAGTGAATAGCGGGTAATACTCTCCAAGATAAGAATGTAAATAGATACACAAAATGAAGTGAATAAATTTAGCATTCTCTTTTTAAAAATAAAATATAGGCTTTGTTTTGGACACTTCTGTTGACTTTTATTACAGAAGGTACAGGAAATAGAGTATCAACCTCTGCTTTGTAGAGAAAAGTTGAAGGTAGGTTACTTAAAAAAATGCAACTTTCTAATAAAATTTTTAAGTTTTTAATTTTAAAATACTCAGCCAATGTGTTTTCTCATTCTTCGGATAAAACCATTACAAAGACTGTGGGAGGTGAGTATCATCCAAACTCTTAATTACTTTTTCATTTTTATGTATCCAGAACCATTACAGTTGCTGTGTTTTGAACGAAACTGTTAAAGTATATTTCATTTAGATCTCAAAAGAGGATGTTTGCAATCCTTTCAGAGAGGTAATATATTCTTGAAGGGAATACAACAGCTGCAAACACTGATTCAGTGAACAAATTGTCTAAATCACAATATTGTTTATGCTTATCATAAATCGTGCTCCAGCTTACTTTATGGAAATCAGATATTCAGAAGTATGGATTATATGCGTTCATATGTCCTCCTATGTCCTATGACAGGCAGGCAAAACAAGAAGCTAAGGCTCATTTCTTAAAAACAAAACTGAAAAATAACAACACCCACACACTCCAAGCACGATTCCTTTATTAAAAAGAGGGATCAAAACAAAACAACAAAAAAACCCCACAAGAAAACCCAATCAAAAAAACCCCAAGCAGTAGTCCAGATCTACTTATCTGTGAAATTGTTACCTATCCTTCTCAACTCTTCCTCATTTTTAAAAAACAAAACCCACCAAGACTCTAACCATCATCTTTTACTTGTTTAAATATAAACAGATAAAATACCTGGTCATGACTCTCTGCATACGCAATGTATTTTTCTTCATATCTTCTGTTTGTTAATGTATGCACAATATTGCCCATATTCCAGTCTTCATCTTTCAGCTCCTTAATTATCTGCAGAAATAAAGGAGAGATCTTTGAAAAGTTATTGCTGTTTTAACTAAAACCACATTACTACCTTTCTTCATTATGTTGGCAGAGAAGTTTCCAATGGATTGTGACCTGTATTACTTTAACTTCTCCTATTCCCAAGTTTTGAAGTGATCAGTTTTCTCTGATATTCCAAAGAGATTTTTTCTTTTTTAATTCCACTACAGAAATATAACACCTGTACTTCCACATATAAGCATGGACAACAGGACTTGCCTTCTATCATGTGAATCCTTTGATACAGCAGGCAATGTGATTGATAGGAGCTGCAAGAAAGCACTGCACCAAAACCTGGGAAGAAATATGTGGGCACACACCTACCTAGACAAAATACTGAAAGAAGTCCTGTCTTTCAAGCAACCTTAGCACATGGCAGCCTCTAACTATAGCTTAACTGGGATGTGTGGTGGAGAATGGATCGTTACAAGACAGCGCTGTGCTATTGCCATGAAGTACACAATAACATGAGAAGGTGCTAAGCGCAGGGACTTGCACGTTGCCCAATATGTGAATTGCCGGTCAGTTCCAAACCACTTTCAATGCCAAAGCTTTGTAATACAAAAAAAACTTTAGATTTTTTTGCCATGCTAGCTCCTGGGTTTTAGCAATTTAAATTAAATCACATCAATAGGAATTTTCTGCTTCATATGACACTATTTCCTCCCTCTTCTAAATCTAGTCCAATTTCAGCATTAGTATTTTCTTTTTTCTCTAGTACTTTATAGACCTCCATTCATCACTACAACTTAAATACATGTACGTAAATACATAGACATAAAAATAAAAATGATAAAAGGGCAGTAACACTGAAATGGCTGATATGATGCTGTAAATTTAACATTCTGACTGTTAACTGGTCATGTACTCCTAAACAGCCTTTTTGCAGCGTGGTGGGGGTGTGTGACTCCATAAATTCTGGCTCTGAACATCTTCAGGACCCTCTGCAGCATCATGTTATGTACTATATGTATGTTTAATCTGAACTAGTATAGCCACTGTTACGACAAACAGCTTATCTTACTTTTACAGATCCCTCAGAATTAGTTCATGGAACCCTGAAGATCCTTCAGGTTTAAAACTGATTTTAAGAAGTTGCCTAGAAAACTTGCTATTAACAGGTACCTGCATAAAAGCTGGAGAGAAATGACAGCAAGCAGTCTAGAACAGTTCGATAATAGCTGATAGACTGTTTCTAAACTAACTGGAGTCTGCTGGGAAACTGTCTGGACTATCATAGCTGAATTTACACCAAACATCCCATCAGAAAGCTAAACATCCACCTGCTCTCCCACATTAAGCACATGCTTAGGCTGCAACATATTTTTTCCAGTTAAAGAACGGAACTTACTGCAGAATAGGCACATTTCTTCTCTGAGTATTGCAAATTAAAATAAATAGACCGTATCAGAGATTGCTAAATTAGATAATCCATCTTTTGCCTTTGTAAAATTCTACAATCTGTTTTTTTTCTTTGTAATATGAACTCAGCCACTTGCTTTTTGCCCACCTAGGAAATTACTCATCTTTGCCCTTCCTAAAGCGTGGTAAGGAAATTGAATGTGTAAGGAAAAAAAAAACCAGCCATCACAAGGAGGTATTACTTGTTACTACAAAAAATGGGCCCTTGATGCATTCCAGAATCTAAATTGCACACTCCAAAGTTTAATGATGCTGTCCCTGTTGGAAAAGCTGACAAGTCTGTCTTCTGAACAAAAAGAGGTTTGAAAACTGTTTTTCAATTGGCCCTCCACCTTCTAGTTAGAAAAGTGAGAGATGCTGAAGATAAGTTAATTTGGTTTTATTTTAAGCTATTCACTATATTTATTGAAGCACTAATGGTCATATAAAACATTTATTGTTTTCCAGATCATGATGATAGCCTGAGGGATTTGGATGCAATCTTCTATCTAACTGAAAAACATTCTCTAAAACATCACTAGAAGCCTTTTGAGATTATTTAGTGTTTTATTCCTTTTCTTGTGATTCTCTGTATTAAGGAAAAGGTGATTTAAATCCTTATCGTCGTCAGTGTTTATTAGTATATTATTGGTTTTGAAGAGCATTTACAGATTTTTATTATTCTTTTTGTTACCCCACTGTACCAATTGCTGGTGTTTGTATAATTCACTTACATTTACTTTGGTTAAATTAAGCTCTATCTATGTTCAATGCCAATAACTAAGCACAATTTCAAGAGGGTTCATTGCATGTTTTTGTGTGGGTTTTTTTTAAGTATTTTATGCATATGGTTAACTACTTATCTGCCTGTTCATATTCAATATAGACTACCCATTCTAGAGCAGTTGCAAGATACAGGTTAATGCAAACACAATGAGTCTATGTGTATTACACAAAGAAAACATATCAGCTGAATGCAAAGAATAGCCCCTGAACTTATCATGTAGGTTTCAGATGAGTATCTGACAGCTCTCATTTCAACCACTAATACCTGTACTCAAGCCTGTCAGAATTTATTTTAATAGGATGTTAACAGAACAGAGAGGAAAATTTGTCAGTAGGATTCAGAAGTGTCTTTGTGTATGCACAGGAAGAGAAAAATCCCACTTTGAAAAGCAGAACATATTTTTTAAAAGGTCTCACCTGTATCCACTTATCTGGAATAGCCATGGCTAGTCGATAATCAAAACCCCCTCCTCCCTCTGCAACAGGACGACAGAGAGCTGGCATTCCAGAAACATCCTTAAATAAAAAAACCAACCACAACTTAGTTTGCATAGCATTGCAATTATTAGTTCAGATTTTCTACCATACAGTAATACTTCTATACAAATACTCTGTAAACTATAAACAGCTTCAGAGCTTGACCTGGGTAAGGGAGGAAAAAAAAAAAAATCAGCAATCACTACACCCAATTTGATGTTTGAATGCAAAAATTCCAGGAAAAAGCATTATGACTTTTCTCATCAAATACTCTAGTACAAAATATTTTAATAGAGTAGATATTTGAGGGGGAAGAGGCCTCAGTAGATGCAGAATTTGAAATAATTAGTTCTCTTGAGCTCCAAGTAATCGATACAAAGTAGAAAGCAGTAAATAAAAAACAAATTAAACCTTCATTTTGTTTATTGATATTTTGCATAAAGAATGGCATAAAAATAAAAGGCCAAACAAAGTACAGTAAGGAAGAAAAATACAAACTCTACTCTTTTCCTAAAGTACAAAACCAAAACTACTGATCCAGCTAGCCCTGGAAAGTGACATGCTCTTACTGCATAATTTTCCAGTTTCATATTGATGGAGGCTGATCATTCTTAAATTCATAATGCAAAGTTCTTAAAGTATTTATTTCACCATTTCATTAGGCAATTATGCTGCCACATAGCATTCTTTTTCTAAAGTTAGCTTATCTGTATAGAAAATGCAAATTTCCAATAATTGCAAAATATCTATCAGTACTCAATCTTATTAACTTATGTCAGTGAGAAGCCATTCCACCACAGTCATTATGGGTTAACATACACTTCTTGTGTCTACACAAGAGAATTTATGGAATTAAATTCTGACTAGAACCAGGGCTTAATTGGGAAGCTCATTCTGGTTTTCTGGATTCACTCCAGTTTTCAATCTAATTGCTGCATTAGACTAGTGAAAAAGATATTCGCACTTGAGCTTATACCTACATACACATACCCTCCCCGCCCCAGCCCCATACTGACGTAAGTGAGGAGACCAACCACATCATAATGAAACTTATGGATGGCATCCTGAAGGTGGAAGGCACGCCTGCCATCCGGAGGGACCCTGACTGGCTGGAGGAATCCATCAACAGCAAGCTCAGAAAGTTCAGCAAAGACAATTGTCAAATCCTGCCACCAGGATGGACTAACCCCTGCATCCACACAAGCTGGGGAGCAGCTCTCTGCCTGGAAGGCCCTGGGGCTCAGGGCTGGCAGCAAGCTGAGCATGAGCCAGCAGCCTGCCCTGGCAGCAGCGGTGGCCAGCAGCATCCTGGGCTGTGTGAACAGCAAAGCTAGGAGATCAAAGGAGGGGACTATCCCCCTTTACTCAGCAGTCATTAGATCACACAGGAAACTGCATCCACATCCCATATGTTGTACATACCAAATAATGAAGAAGAAATTCTTTCCAATCTTTTACATATTATAAAAGGAATTTCAATAGCTCTCCAAAATCAGTCAGAAAGGATACAAACAGACTGATACTCTCCAAGTTATGCAGGAGAAGATGACCTGAAACAAAAGCCTTTCCCTGTGATGCTGTGACGCCTGCCTGGACAAGGTGTGAGACTGACATTTAAGTAGCTCCCATCTGCTTTAGTCACAATTTTGAAAGCCAGATTTTGGGGAAGTAAAATGCCAAATTTAATACTATTTATATCTATCTGTATCTACAGATTTTACCTGAACACTGAAGAACACTGAAGAAAAATAAAATTCAGTGATAATTTGTTTATTATATTTCCCACCAACTGTAAATAGCCAATGCCTAAGCATTTGTTCAGACCTTAGTTTGAAATGAGTTGCATTAAAAAAAAAAAAAAAAAATCACAGCAGTAGGGTTTTGGTTTTTTTCCTGTTTGTTTTTGTAAGACTTCAGGCATGATGTAATTTTACTTAGCATTTTTTCTTCTAATTATACAAAACTTTAATCACAGCTTTATTTAGAAGGCCAAAATAAAAACCAAGCATATAGTCAGTAATATCAAAAAACTTAGTAATTTCTAAGACAGTGAATATACAGAATATTAAAAATCTTTAAAAATTATCAGTTAAATAATAAAGGAATATATTATAATTAGTATTGGTTAGATAAAAAAGTTTTTCTTATGTGGCACTCATTCCATCATCATTGTAGGCAAGCAGACATTCTTCATTGCTTTTTATAATTTGCAATTATGTCAATAGTTTCTCCTTCTGAAATTCTCCTTTAACCACGCAGCACATTGATAAATTCTATATTTTGTGTAGTGACACAGGTAGAAAAAGATGTATTGAAACAGAAGCAGCTTTCAACTCAAGCAAGAGAAACTGAAGACACATCTTATTTAAAAAGAGCTCTTAAGCCTGGCAATACAAGCAGACTGAACTCAGAATTTCATTGGTAGGAATGCTTATAACCTAAGACTACATAGAAAATGAACAAATATCAGTTCAAATAAGACAACAGCTCAATGAAACCATCTCAAGTTTACTAGAGACTGCTCACCAGATGCTGTTTCTGATAGCTTGTCATTAAGCTTTTAGCAGTGGTTGTCTATAATATAAAACTTCACCATAAGTAAGAAATTAAGTTAAGCATTATTTTGTTTTCTGAAGATAAGTAGGGAAATCTTAAGCAATACAGAAAGTTTTATTAGAAATCTACATAGTACCTAATGATATCAGATAGATGCAACCTTTTCTTTTTAATGAAAAGAATTATTTAAGCATAGAAACAGAAAAATCCTCAAGGTTTACATGATCTTCTCTTTTAAAAAAAGATAAAATATCAGCGAAAATGTACCTATTCATAGAACTTTAACGTTCTGGTGTTTTTTACTGTTTGCAATTCTATGTGCCAACAATAATATTTTTCCATCAAAAAAGTTTAATTGATCTCAATCAAGTAATATAGTCTATTTACTCCCTTGGAAATCCAGAGAAGCTTCATACTAAATTTAAATTAGCATACATATTCAACATTTGTAAATTTATTGCATTTATTTTGAAGGGGAATTCTCAATTATGCCAATGTAATTCAAAATATGCAAAACCACACTAAGGATGTTATTCTTTAGTACCATTAATCAGTAGTGACAAATGTCAATCATGCAGAACCAATAACCTAACAGAAGAAATCTCATTACATGTTCAAGGATATGAAAGAAAAAAAAAAACACACATTAATTAATGACCCATTATTGCAGAGAAAATTCCCAAAGTGCATATTCCAGTTGTTTTTCCCCACAAGGCAAAGTCTGTCCGCTAATTAACATTTCTCAGCTCATGTCACTCCTCGAGTGCCTGAAGTGACTTGATAATTAACAGGAAATTCACATCCCAGAGCAAAATAATCAATATTAACGTCATTGAGGATGGCAAATCCTGATCTTACCTCTGCTATGGTTATACATTCCGGATGCAAGAAATTAATCATGTGGTTGGCCAGCATTAGGTAACACAAAGCGTCTTCATCCACATGTAGGCCAAAATATTCGTTGTAATCTCCACTGAATCCTGTGCCTAATAAAACAGGAAGTTTTAAATGCCACAGTCACTTTCTAAAAAAGACAGATATTTTACAATATGCAATTTTATAAGCACCAAATTTATTCATAATTTCAGATCTATCCATATAGCAGCACAGCAAGATATTAGCAAATCTGGAACTTCTGGAGCATTCAGTGAACTTTATAGCACGATTTCCACAGCAACCGAGCTGCAACAGGACTGCTGAGATTAGAGTTGATTAAATTACTCACCAATCCCATGATGGTGATACAGCATAGATGTAACACCATCAAATCGGAATCCATCAAAGCGATAGTCTTCAATCCACATTCTCAAATTAGACAGAAGGAACCTCAAAACTTCCCAGCTGAAATAACATTAATGTATTTTGTAAGCTTTAGAAACCTTGGGATCAACTAGAGTTCCTTATACCATGTTCCCCGCTTGCATATATAGTACTTGTACTGGGCATTTTACCATTTTAATGACATCTTCCCCACATTTCATTAGCGTTTTCCTAAAAAGTTTGTCTTCCATAAACTTCGCCTTTTACTGCATGTAATTTTAAGATTGCAGATAGGGGTTTAGGGAAAATTGTCAACTATCTATAGAGACACCTAATAGGTTAGTGTTTGAACACATGTACTACATTTTAGTACTCATACTTGACACTCTACTTTGCCTCTCTAAAGACGGTTATACTCTACAGGAAAACATCTTACAGAAGTGGAAGGAAAATTATAATAGGTAACATTTCATTCCCAAGATTTTATGGATTTACAGCAATTAATAGGCATAATAAAAGTTGAAAAGCTGTCATCACCTGCCCCCTCTCCAATTACTTACAAATCACATGTCAACAGTAGATTACCAAATCACCTACTGTGTTGCAAACTTACATGTTTGAAGAGTAAACTAACTTATGGAAGTTAGGGAGACTTTTTTTTTGAAATTCAAAGAACAGGAATGGGGTATCACATACACACAAAGAAAGCACGGACATGAAATAAAAAAATATAAGAGGTTCTAAAGCAAGTAAGCACATGGAGGCATTTGTGAACTAAATTCATATCAAAGAACAAAATAGTTTCATGAACAGTTTTCCTAATATTCATTATCTCCTCTCCCAGAACACTGGTCTCAGTAGCTTTGAAAGACCCCCATATCTTGTTTCCACTGATCACCCTCTGTACCACTACCCTCTCCACCACTCTCAGCATGGGCTGCCTCAGGTGCATTTCCTGGAAATGCTATGGCTCCAAAGAGCTCAATCTCAATCAGCCAACCATATGAGGTGGTAAAATTTTTTTTGCCCACGTCTTCAACACTTATGAATGTTATGATTTCTCTCTAATCAATTGCCCAACATAGCACAACTACCACCCTACTTACTACCAAGTTTCTGTTCAGAGAAGAATGCAAGCTACATGGCAGCATACGGGGTCTCACCAACGACCCTGTGGTGGGTGAGACGGAAGGGGTGCACACCTAGCACAAACCACATCCGTCAGCATCACTGGTACAATTTACCTATGCGTGTAGTTGGCATAAGGCAGTGAAGGAGACCCTTTCAACATTTCACTTTATTTAACAGATGTTGGAGACAGTAGATTTATGAGGCAATTATGACACAAGAAATAAACTCCATTTTGACAAAACAAATGTCCCTGCCTTCCTTCCTCCAACAAACTTCATGAAGAATGCTTTAAGTCTGGAGTTAGTGGTATTACATAAAAAGACGGGGAGGCTGTGGACACGCTACAAAGATGGTAAAATCCTGATCTCACCAAATAGCCAACTCTTATTTACTTCAATAGGATTACAGTATTTCTCCTTCTGTTTGCATGTACTGCACACAGATACACACTTGTGCATATAAAGACAGAAATATTACCAAAACCTCTAAATTTAGGAAATGCAAATCAGTTTAATGCAAATTGCCTCAGTTCAATACCTTTTCTGTGTATGCATTACGTGACAGTATTTTTGTTCCATCCCTGTGTTCCTCTGCCTTGCCCCAAATCATCCATTTCACAATAGAACATTATACTAAGATGATCTCAGGAGCTTGTCTACAGAACCTTTTATATATTTATTATTTCTCAGGTGAGATGATTTGCAATGAATGAACAATTGCTCAAAATGGTATCGAATAAGAAGGTATCAAAAGTCCGATGAACTGGCAAGCTGGTCACAAAAAATACAACTTTGTGCAAATGCTTGCTGTATCTTTTTCTGACCAAGCATCAGATTTGAAGAAAGCTATTTGCTGCAACCTAAACACTGAGCAAAGTCAAAGCAGTAGCTGTATTGCAATAAAAATACTATCTCACAGCATTAAGAAAAAGGTATGTACAAAAAGTAGATTAATTGCTACAAGTAGCAGCCAGACATAAAAATTATTTCTCCTCATTACAGACTGCTTGACTTCATAACCTTAAAGTTCTTAGGATGGTGAAAAGGATTTGTACATTTGTAAAAGATACTCAGAAGAGCCAAAATGGATAACAAACGTAATTTTTTCCACCTTTGTTGGCACTGAAGATTGATCTTTGGAAAAAGATGGAGAAACAGTAAGAAAATAAATTGTAATGATTTTTACATTAAAAAGTGACCACAGATAAGAACAAACAAGATGGATTTGTTGAACCAAAAGATTAGTTAGCAAATTGATGAGATCAAAAACCTGAGTAGGAGCAGCAGATGTTCCAATCATCTGATTGCACATGGGAGAGAAGATTGTAAATAGATAATTAAACAAACATATTAACTGTGATTCTAGTCTAAACATGGAAAAACTCAGTTTTAGGATATTTTCTAGAAAGGATGTCAAATACTAGCAGCCATATTGACTTCTAGAGAGATAACTACACAGCTCCAAAACACGAGTCAGAACAATGTGGGTTTTTTGAAACACGCAAATCACACAAACCATGCAGAGGTTCATGATTTCATCCAAGTCAATTGTTTAAGTAACAAATAACTTTGCAGAATGCCAGTAGAGGCCAAAATCATAGAATAATTGAAATACATCCACCATATAAGAAGTCACTCAGGAACATTTCTAAATGTACATTCTTGTTATTTTATATACAGATATGGAAAGAGGATAGCATTCATTAAGATAATTTCTTTGGGGAAGAAGCCATATATTAAATTATATCCTAACAATCTCTCACATTTTTGCATACCATAAAATTGAGAAAGTTCTTTCATTGCATGCATGATCTAAGAGAGGAAAATATATGCTGTATTATCATTAAGGAACAGAATAGAATTATTTACACTGCAAGAAATTTAAGTAATCCAGAATTCACTCGGACATCATTCAAAACAAAGAAGGTCTCTGCAGAGAAGTCTTGCTGTTTTTTTCTCCCCCTCAGGGCCAGTAACTCACATTAAAAACCCATTTCTTATTTGAAAAAGTGAAATGAGCATATCTAGCTAGCTGACCTGGTTTCACAAGGTGATGAGAAATTTAACATCTTTCCTCTACTACATCAGCAGAAAACCTGTGAAATTGCTTACAAGTCACACTCATATTTGTTTTTTCCTCCTGTACTAATAAAAAACCAAAATAATGATTCACCATAAGAATTCTAAATTCTGATCCGTGATATACATAACACACTCAAATGTAAGTAATGCAGTTTTGTCACTAGGGTCAAAAAAAATATCGGTTGTACCTAAACCAGTTTGAAGCTGCAATTCTTGAACCATATTAATGTTGACATTCAAGAACTGCATTTATTATGATGTATTATAGAAAATGAGTGGAACTGCTGACCTTCTAAGAATCCAGACTTTATGATGATTTGCCCATCTTCAATTCTTAGTGTTTAATTAATGTAACACAGAGTAGCACTGAATTGCTAAAATGTTCCTTTTCTAATTATCCCCAAAATTTCAACAGCTGACTGGCTTAAATCCCATCAATGGATTGCTAAACAAAGAAACTGGCACTGTGTTATTGCTAACTTCCAGTGAAGCTGGTACAAGTTATTTTAGGAACTAAACATCCGGATTTGATACAGAGATGTCATTTTTTCACTGCTGTCAATCAGCATACACCAGTTTGCCTGTTAGATGCACTTTGTTCAATATGAGCGATACAAAAGGGTAATCAGTTTTATACTACTTGCAAAACAACAAAGCGAATAAGCTCTCTGTATTTCAGCCTCCTTCATTTACATGGAAAAGTAATTCCTCGCTGTTATCTAGGTAATTGTTGCCACAACACCAAGCCATCTCTAGCCATAAGAGATTGAGAAGTCAAAGCAGTGCGGCACATGCCCACTTTTTAGTCAAGGGACAATCCTGACTGATGCTGCTAGACTGCTCCCAATACCTGCACTCCTAATTATACTGAATGCCGTTCTATGGCAACATACACATCTCTATCGGTCAACAGAACTTGATACACTCATTAACAGACCAGAAGAGCTTTTCTGTGGTGATCCAGGCTGCATTATGCCTCCAAAATGAACTGTGCAGACAACAAAGAAAAAAGCTATCCTCCTTAGGCATCTGTGAGCAGAAGAGGTCAGCAGCAACACATCACTTCACCTCTATCAATCCCAAGAGGAGAGAAGCAGTGAATTAACTTTTTTCCCCACAGTAACAACCAGAGGCACTGATGTAGAGCGCTACTTTTTCTGGACCTAGGATTTCTGAAAGAGCATTGCATGACTCTGTCCTGCACAGCTAGAAAAGAAATAAGCTGTTCTATTTCAGCAATATTAAGCTTACTCACATTTTAAAGTGAAATATTTGGACACAAAATAACTTTTAAGAAAAAAGCTTACTCTGAAAACAATACTAATTAATAGTAGTGGCACAAATTTCAATAGGTGAGAAGTTACAGGAGACTGAAGTTTTCAGTTTAACATGCACTGAATTTTTAACATTATTTTAAAATAAACAGAAGACAACTGGCAAAAATACTGAGGACAGAGTCCTCCCTACACTCCAACTTCCAGCTGCAGGAGAACTTTGCTGGCAAAACTTTTCAGAATGCCTGCAACATTCTTCACAGTGCTACAGTATTTTGGATACGATTAAAATAAAGTAACATCCCCACCATAAGCAACCAGCCTAAAAGACAATCAGTGTGGTGTCCTGGGTTCAGCTGGGATAGAGTTAATTTTCACAGGGACCTGGGAGGGGGCATAGCCGGGGCAGCTGACCT
>JANZLQ010000031.1:19120682-19138543 GCA_026212715.1 Elanus axillaris | reverse complement strand
CGTGACGGTGATCAGTGAATGATCTCTCCTGTCCTTATCTTGACCCACAAGCCCTTTGTTATATTTTTTTCTCCTCTGCCCTGTCCAGCGAAGAGGGGGGGGAGTGATAGAACGACTTGGTGGGCACCTGGCGTCTAGCCATGGTCAACCCATCACACTACTGTACACACAGACACATGCAAACACCAAGAATAAGTTACAACTATCTGAAAGCTGTTAAGAAGCTTTGCATACAAAAAGGCAAGTTTTCTTTGGCAAGCATCCTGAGCTCAACCCAGCAAAAAGCAAGATTCTCATGCATGGGTCAGGAAGTAGTTTTCCCCTCTGAATTTCCCAATTTCAAGTACTTAGAAGTTTGATCAATGTTTTGGAAATATCCATTCTTTTAATTTAGCAGGTTAACTGTGCATTAACTATCCCTATTGTATTTTGCCAATGAATTAAAAATGTTTATGAATATATTCACGTGACTCCTGAAATGCCATTTGCACAGAAAGACACATTTTCTCCTCAAAGGAACCATGGACTATGCATCGGTTTATTATATCTAGTAAGCAGCACAGTATCCTAGACTTAAATTTTTCAGGCTAGTCCTATCTATACCTGATAAGACTAAACTAAATAATATCAAATAAAGCGTTCAATTATTTGCCATAAAAATTGAAGCAATAACTCAAGTATTACTCAGTAAAGGTTAGGTCCTGCAAAATGTGAATATAAGAACAGCCTTGGAGGCAAAGCAGATATGTACATATTGTAATGAAATTTAATATTCTTGATGCTTTTTGCTCAGAGGGCTTCCTTAAGTAAATGGGAAAAAAAAAAAAGTACTGAAGACAATTACCTGCACTTTTAACAGAGCCTCCAGGACACACACATTTTAAAATAGAGAGTGTCTCAAAAATAAAGTTACAAAACCCTTTAAAGTGCTGATAAAGGCTACATGGATTTCAGCTATGATTTGGATAACATTAGCACTCATACCACTCATGTTCTACCCAAGTAAATTATACACTAATAAAATAAAAGTCTTTGAGATAATTTAAAATTGTTTTCTCCCAAAATAAGCTTCTTAGCAAATATTATATTTGTTTAGTCACATTATCAAGCTTGCAAATTATCAAACAAAATGTATTGTTCTGCAACATGCAACTAAATCCCAACATTTTTAAAGTGTACAATCAGGATTTTGTATACAATTTAATGCAATTCATTACTTCCATAATAGAACAGAGATCTCAAACATTTCAAAGTAGTTTACTGTTCAACACTGGGCTCGCTTTCAAAGTAAGTCTAAATGTAGTGCAGAAAAAGCCAACAAGCTATTATGTATCAGCCGACTCAAAATGTTAAACAGACCATTATCCTGAACTTTCCCCAGAAAACAGCATCAGAGTTAAAAAGGGGACTGGTAAAGAATCAGACTCCAAGAGATATTTAATTACTTTGTTGTGAGGTATTTTTTCTCCCCTGAAATATTATGCTATTATACACATGTATGAGAACATAAAAGAATTATCCTTGACTTTCTATAATCCCTATATAGGAAGCCAAAACTATACACTCAATCAATTCATTCTATTAGCAGTGAGAAGATATTAAATACCTGGAAATTTGTTAACATTTTTAAGCTTACTTTCTGAAAATCATCTTATTAAACGCCTGAAAGTGTTTTCTAGAAGCCTCATTTAATTTAGTACTTTAAAATACTGGTTCCCAAATTGAGACTCACAAGTGACTTCCAAGGGATGCTGAAGAAGTGCCTGATTCACTACCTTTCCCTTGGTGTTTCCTACTTGACCAACTGCTCCCAGCCTTCTGTCTAAAGAACCAAACAGAAACATGGTTGTCTCATGCAACCATGCAGTTTAGCCAGAGCTGAGAAACACTGTCGTGACCTCCACGCAAGTCAAGGTAGGATTCTGAGCACATTCCCTCCCTCAAACATGCACAAACCAAAGCTACAGCTGACAAAGCACTAGCAGTAAACAAAGTGTAAAAATGCCAGCCCAAAAACACAGACAGAAAAAAACCCCAAACCTTAAAGCATTAGTATTATGCCTGTGTCTTCCAGATGAAAGTGAAGACTTTTCATTTGAACTCAGGTGGAAGTTTTTTGTTTACTAATGTTAATGAATAGCAACAGGAATTTAAGAAGCATAGAAATAAAGTTCTTCATAAAAAAGATTTTGAAAACTCCCAAGGAAAAGCACTAAAGAAGATGAAGCAAGACCACCAGACCTCTGACCTTGAGAAAATTCCAGCATTAATGTAAACATATAAAATACCTGGTTTTCCAAAACTTAAGTGCATTGACAATTGAGAAGTCTTTTCTGTGTGCACATGAGTGAACCGTGGTGTCTATTGTGGTAACAGAAAGACTCAAGTTCATATATATACACATGAGGAACACACTAACAAAACCTTATCAATCTACCATTCAGAGTCCATATACTATTACAGATTGCTTTTTTAAAAATAGATAATTATCTTGAAAATCCAAAATCAAAACACTAATCCTCAAGCAATGAAATGTCTCAGCTACTTTTGAAATTTTATTTTAGCACAGCAAAACCAACCTCATAAGGAATAGTTACTATCACATACAGAAGCCTGAAGAAGGAGCAACTCTTACATTTTACCACCCAAGGACTTCTACTTAGAAGGTATTACCTGAATATCCTTTTATTTCAGTCTCTCAAAGACTGGCATATTGGACCCCTGAAATCCCTGTTGCCTGTCTGTATTTTATTGATCAAAATCCCTCCCTTTCTCCCAACTAAACTGTTGGTAGCAATGCCAAATCTGCAAAAGGAGAAGAAAATTTTAAGACAGGTAAAAGCATTAATTATCAGTCATCATACAGTACAGATATTACAGGAGGCTTCAGAAACACTGATTCCATGTTCTGAATGGTAATTTACCGATTTCCTCCCCTGGGGAAGCAGAGGGTAAGGAAGACTTACTCTTTATATCAATATTAGCTCATACAAAGCTTAAAGTACTACTTCTCACACTTCCAGATTTTATCCTCAGCATAAACAATCACTCTGGATACAGTCCAAAATATTCTTTTCGGCACCACGGGACAAGACTGCTCAGTTACATTACAAACTTTGGCATGAAGGGCAGAAGAAGTTTTTGTACAATGAAACATTATATTCACAGAAAAAGGCGATTTTCAGTGGAAGACTCAGAGAGCCTGAAGATTGGCTTATATCATCCCTAGTAGGAGACTCAAGAAATGGCTGCAGAGGTACACAACCTTCTGGCAAAAACTATTTACATACACATCAGTCCCTATTATCTTCCAGCAAGCACAAAACACAAAGATGTTGCATTTGCACATAACAGCAGAGAAGATCAAAAGTATAGGATTCATATTAAATAGGAATCCATTCTTAAGCACAGTGCAGTATTTCTCAATTTGCTGCACTTTTAAAAGTTACATTTTTCAGGAATATAAGTAAAGATATTAGCTCATCTTAGGCTGTGCCAATAGAGTTAAAAGCTTGCAAATGTACTACATAAATACCTTTACATGTAAGGGAACTGAAAAACAGGTTTATATTCAGAGACACTTAGATTTTATCTCAATTTCTTACTAGATATTATCATTTCAGCTATATAATTTGTACTTCATGAAGACTAATACAAGAACAATAACCACATTTATAAGAGACTGTTAAAGTAACTTTGTTTAGTATATAATACGTAGCGAGATTATTATTTGAACTGTCTGGCAAAAATACCTACAATGTAATTTTTGTATTGATTCATAGCTATATTTTATCTAAGTGTACTTGTAAAAAATTAAGCACCTATTTTAAAACCTTTTACAATCTGAACATATGTTTTCATCTTTCTATAGCCACCAAATTTGTAAGTTCCACCAAAGACATGTGGGAAAGATACTCTGCCAAAATGTATTCAGTTGTTCTCCCACTAATCTACTGAAATTAAACTCTGACAATGGAAACCTCAGATAGTATCTTGAAAATATTTAGTTAGAATAATCAGTGTCCTTATATTAGTTAAAAATTACAAAAAGCATATACTACTGTCTACAGCTTATGTGGAACACTGTTTAAAAACAAAACACTCCTCTACACCCCAAAAAGCTTGGAGTATTGTATTTACACTTTTAAGACAACACAGAAGTGGAAACTCACAAGACAAGGCAACAGTATTTTTTGATAGCTTTAAAATCCACTTATATTGCTGAAAGATGTCTGATTAGTGCACTAGAACTTTTATATTAATCACAGAACCACATAATGGTTTGGGTTGGAAGGGACCTTAAAGATCATCTAGTCCAAGCACCCCTGCCATGGGCAGGGACATCTTTCACTAGACCAGGTTGCTCAAAGCCCCATCCAACCTGGCCTTGAACACTTCCAGGGATGGGGCATCCACAACCTCTCTGGGCAACCTCTTCCCGTGTCTCACTACCCTCAGCATAAAAAGTTCCTTCCTTAAGTCCAATCTAAATCTACCCTCTTTCAGTTTAAAACTGTAATTAATACACTGGAAATATGTATCTATTTTAAACAGTAAGGTTCTTCCATGTAATTCCATGATTTTCAACTAAAATGAGAGCAACTGTTCATACTATAGGTATCTCTCATTTCAGACAATATTTTAGGGCAACTATTACTGATGCTGGCTTAAAAAGGTAGTAAAATGATAGCAACTTCTGATTAAAACCTAAGTCTGAAGTGGAAACTTCTTAACCTTGTAAAAAAACAAATTTTATTGTCTAGGCCAGGATAAAATACAAAGAAAACTAAAGCTAAGATTCTCTGAAATATTTTAAAACATGTTTGCCATTGCATATATTGACTGTTCAGCAGTTGCTCATACCTTGCACTTGAAGACATTCTTTCTAATCAAATCTTTTCTTTGTTTTTCCAAATTTGGATGACAATACTGCTGTGCTGAGAGCACAACTGTTGATGCAACCTGTAGAACATTCATTCTTTCCAGTACCCAATTAATTAGTTTATAAAAATACTAATTCATACTACTTTCTACAAGTCACTAGTTTTGTTAAGCCATGTTGGATAGGCATTAGAAAGAATATCCAGCTTAAAGTTGTTTCTGTTTATCCATTTCCTGACAAATTTTCAGTTTCCTCCCCACTTAACCCAATGACAAAATAATTACCTTGGAATTTCTTATAACATAGTCAAAGTAGATTTTCATCTTTTCCAATGCCCTTATCCAAGAAGGTGGTGGCAAAGGAAGCCTGAAAACATTGATAATGTAAATTTTAGTGTTTTGTAGTGGACTTCTTTTTTTCTTCTCAAAAAAGCATTCATATCGTAAATAATCTTTGGAATTAAGCATCAACCCCAGAATGGTCATAAACCCCCAGCTACTACATAGACTTTGGTTTAAATATGTATTTCTATTTTGTAGGAAGATAAATATAGAATTCCAGATTACAGGGTAGTGAAAAAAGCCTAAAAATCTGCTGTAATAAACACTAAATATTCAAACCAAAAGACAAGGAAAAATAGCAGTGGAAATCTTTTGGGATTTTTTTGTTTTTCTCCAGCATTTGGCTGACTGATTACTCAGATTCACCAGTTCTTTGAATGTAGAAAGTATCTAGGGAATGTAATGCCAAGAGCTGAATTTCAACAACAAAAAATGAATTTCACCTATGCCTGTTGTCCATAAGGCCAGCTGTATATTTAGCAATTTGAAAACTTATGCTATTTATTTCCTTAAACATCAACTTTAAGTACTTGTTTCTGAATGTCCAACCATAATCCATTTATAAATAAATAAATTAAACCCCCCCAATTCTAAATTATGTAATTCAGAATAGAGAGTGTTTAGTCACACCTATGAGCCAAATTTCTAGAACCCTGAAAAGTCATTCTTTTAAGCAACCTTGGGACATGAAGCAATGAAGTATATGTAAAGATTTCTTTTGCACTAACAATTCTATTATTATTTTTTATTCTAATTATTTACCATTCTGACTAATGTGGTATCATAGTAAATGAAACAAAAAAAATTCCTGTCCCACCCTTTTTTTTTCTTCAGGGTAGAAGAGGAGAAGGGAGGGGAAGGAAGGAAAAGGGGAATTTAGCATTGCCTCCACCTGCTTGCAAAAGGTCAGAATATGGAAATGTAACACTGACCAAAACAAGTATCTCAACTGAATTGTCCTCATAGCAATAATTTTGCTTCCAATTGTGGTTTAATAACAAATGGATTCTTTCCTCAGAAAACACAAATTTCTCTTTTACTTACTGTATTAGAAAACTGTCTTAGAAAACTTAGGTATACTAATAATAAAAGTCTGTGCTAAAATGTGTTCTAAAACCTCATGCCCTAATCAAAGCTGTGCTACAGTGTTAATAAAATGCTGCTGAGCACCCTAAAGCACTGAAAACAGCAAATGATAATGCCAATCTGAAGCTCTGTGGGTTAAAAATACAGGCCCTACATTCTAGTTGCAGTGGATGCTCATTTTGACATGGTAAAAGGAATACAGCTTCATTCCACATCATTAAGTGACAAATTCTATGATGTTTACATAAATCCCTCCAGCCAAGAAAAGGTGATCTAATGTGTTTATTTAATCAGGAAAATGACAACACTCCCTACTTTACTTTCTTTATGTTTCTAAAGGAAAAGATAATAAAGACAGAATAAGAATAAAGACAGCAAAGAACATTTTATTCTCCATTGTGAAGCCCTTTGATACATACACTAACTTAAACCAGACTTACTGCAGTGACTAAATATATTATACAAAATACCCATACTTTTACTTAATTCTCCAGAGAACTTCCATTCTCAGCTCTTCGTTTTAACAGATTGAGACATCTCCTACAGAAGACAATTACTAGAGCACATAGCAGTGACTTAATTACATGGATGTGCCTTTTCATTCTTGTGTTTATTTGTTCATGTACATCTATCCTTATAACTAAACTTGACAGGACTCTTGCTGCACAATAATTAGATTGAAGACATCAAGAGGAGTAAGGTCTACAGGGTATTACTCATACATTTAACTTCCCTCACTTCCAACTCAACTAACTAACTTAATCATAGTGGGATACCTTAGAAAAAAAATGTTCATGTCAGCTATCTAAACTGATAATGGTCATCTCTACAGCAATTAATTTCTTTTGTTTCTAAATAACTTTATACCAATTTTCAAGAGATTACAAGGGATTGTAATACAGATATAAAAATACTGGTAAAGAGTTAGCCTAAGACAAACAGAAGTTTGATTGTGCTTCGCATGGTAAACTATCGAGAATTCTATAAAGCTACCTTCTTACAAGGAACTGCCCAAAACAAACACAAGGAAAAAAAAAAAAACACCACGTAAATTTAATGTAACACACTTTTTTTAAAAAAGTAGAACTCTTTTTCCAAACCCGGTTTAGAACAATTCACTCTGTTCTCAGGGATAAACTTCTTCATACAATATTCTCCTTATTTGTTAATAGACTTTTGACATGATACACTATTTCACTTCTTCAGACTTGCCCTATAACTGTAACAGCCAGAACAGAACCTATTTGAAAAAAAAAAACCCAGCAAAACCTAATCCCAGTCCACCCATTAATATTATAGTGTGATCAGAGCAGAACCAGTTTATATATCTTCATTACAATTTCACCAGTAATTTTAGAAATATGAAGTCTAATAAAATTTATCTCAATAACACTTTTGTTCCAAAGTCAAAGCAATTCTGGCATTTAAATAACCCTAAAGAGAATATTCATATCAAGCTGAGTGTGTCCATATAAATCCTCCCTAAATATTAGCATAGAATCACCAATATAGTCGCATCAAAAACTTAATCTCAGTCAGTGGCTGCAGCTAAGAAGCAATTTGGTAGGACAGGGGACAGCTACCACCCGAAGCAGCAGGCTGGCTGGCTCAGTTGGATGCACTGACCTCCATTTTTAGTTTCAATCAACTTCTAGGGACAGGACTTAGTTTTTTATGTTAGTCCACGAAATGGCATTCCTCAAGAAAACGTGGCATCTCTTTCAAAACTGAAAGTAATATAACAGATGAACATAATTACCAGCAGATCATTTCTATCTGTTGGCCCCAAGTACACTACTGACTTGTAGAAATACACACAGCATTTTGATAGTTTATGGTTTTCTACTTTGTAGATATGGTTAATTGTTTTGTCCCTTGTTGTCATCAATTCTCTCTCTCTCCAATGAGCTTTCAAAAAATGGATTTCAAGTGGATCTGTACATTATACAACATATACACACTAGAATTGGAAAAAAGTGACAACTGTCTTTATGATCCTATCTTCCTTCCCTGCCATGAGCAGTACCATGCCTAATTTTTCTCTAGCCTAGAACTTCTTTGGATGAAATCCTATTAAAAGAAAGGAAACATTCCCAATTTCATTTGCAGATTTTCTTTAAAACCTCTCCCTCATCTCAAATTTATATAATCATCACCCTTTTTCCCAGCACAATGTTCTATTCTCAACAGATATTGCTCATATAACCTGTTGCAGTAATCATATTAGAATGCTGTGAAATTTGTCAATTTAAGTGTGGATTACTAAATGCAAGATCATTATTGCATTTAGACTGATGAGGAATGATTCTCCTGCAGTGTCTTGAATCTCATCTAATTTTAGATATTTATTGAAATACCATAATCAACTTCAGGTAAAACTGACTGCATCTATTCAAGATATGATTGAACTTAATTAGGTAGAAGTGGTGACCTCTATATTTCAAAATATGTTATCTAACAAAATTTAGAACAATTAGCTGCAATTTTTCAATGTCCTTTTTCTGCACATATTAAAATACTGATTCATTACTATACCAATTTTTGTGCAGCTACATTTTAGAAACTTCACACAAAGCTATGTTGGAGGTTAATATGGGAAACTGGACAATTCAAAGAAAGTTACATGTATCTTACGTGAAGCTCTGAGTTTCAGAGCACCTGCAGATTTAAAGCCTCTCAGCCTGCTATATCTATTTAAGCACAGGAAAACAATTAAGCTTCTAGATGAATGTTTAATTAAAAAAAATTAAAGCAATTCTACAGCAGGTCTAGACTGCATACACTATAACTCATACATGGTTGAAATTTTTTGCACTATTATTTTATTCTTTCTGATTATGTTGCAGTAAGTTCCAATATATCCCATCTGTCAATGCTTCCAGTACTCATTCCCCTCAAGAAAGGCAATTTATTAACTGCTATGTCCCCATACTTGAAAGTACTTACTTGCTAACATTAACAAGGGTTACCAAAAGGAAGAAAAAACACAAAGAAACAAAGATTTTCACAGACACAGAAGGTCTTAAATTTTAAAGTTTTATAAGTACTTTTGTGCCTTTATAGTCACCCTCAAAGTCCAGTCTATTAGAAGCAGACTGCTTAATGACATATGCAGGCAGGTTTTTTAAAGTCAATCTGTAATCAAAATAATTACATTTATGAGTTCTGGGGAAAAAATAATATCTCACTATCACATACAAGCAGTGCTTTCTTAAAAGTCATTAAAATAACAATCTTTGCCAGCAAAATCCAATTCCAATGCATATTATAGGGATCTCTAAATACAGAGCTTTCCTAAGCTAATCCAGTGAAGGAAGACTGGCACAAAATGAATTGAAATCAGCATAACTAAAGCTTTTACATCATGAAACACAACTTGTATCCCTGTTCCTACTGTAATCACCTTACAATCAACAATGTACCCACAAAAAAATCAAATGATTGGGAATCTAGCTCATTGACAACTACCACTGCATTACCTTTAATCTACATGGAATTATGGCCAAAGTATCTCCCCAATGAATACATATTTGTGACAAACATGACCTGCCAATGGATGTCATTACTACTTCATAAATGCAGCTGGAAAAATGTCACCTGTACCTGACCAAATCCTCAGAAGCTGCAGAACACTTCAGTGAATACACCTACACTCTGGGAAGTCAACTCTTTTGTATATGATACATTAATTCTTCAGTAATTTTCCTCTCCCACCTTTCCCTCTCCTCACCCTCCCTCCTGAGGTATCAACTGTGTCCCAAAGCCTGTGCAGCTTAAACTTCTAAGGAAATTGTTTAGTTGAGAGAAAGCTGCAGAAAAGGACTTAGAGCTATGCAAGGCAAGAAAGGTAAACTTACAAAGACAGGTTTGTTAGTAGCTCAAAGATTCAGAAGGAAGAACATAGAAAGGTGCACTACTGTAAAAGAAAATCATATGGACTCTGAAGAGGATAACCCAACACCATCAAGGTCTGTTACAAGTAGTGGCAGCCTCCTTTCTCCCACCCAATTGATGCCTGCCTGGCCAGCTGAGACTCTTCAGGTGCATTACTGGAAGCTCTAAGTGTACTAGCAGTTTTTAAATCCTACCTGTCCTTTGTGTGTGTTAACTAATAAGCAATAGTTTGCGGTCAAGTACACACTCTTTGCACTATGGAAAACACGCATGAAAAAAGCAACCCTGAGATGGACCATAAGAACAGACATACCAAGTCATCTCCATTTTGTAACTCATGCTGATGTGACTGACAACTTTTAAGTGTGTTAGGCAAGGAACCATAATCTTTAATACTATAGTACTCCATAAAGCATCACCTTACATCAACGTAAAATGCTAAATGTGCAAGTGTTAGAAGAGTAGCAGAATACCCGTTTCTTCCTGAAAACTGACTGTTAGAAATCACGGTGATGCTCCCACATAAGGCAACAAGTTTTCACTTCCACAGATATTTAGAAGAGTTCAACATTGAACTGTAGGCTACTTAAGCCAAAAAAAATTTCTCTGGACATCTATGTTAATAGAATTATGAGCCCAGACAGGTACCCCTAATAACCAAACCCTAACCTGAAACATATTGCCCAATTAATTCCACCTACTAACAATATTACACCAGTGGCAGCTAAAGATTGGGAAAGTTGTCAATAAGAAGAAAGGAAAAAGATTCAGATAAAGAACAGTCATTTAAGGAAAAATTGAATACCAACCCTAAGAAAGGCTGCTGAAGATGTTAGAAAATCAACATGCCTTTAAGGAGTAATATACTTCACTTGGGATCTGACTATCAATTGACATCAGTGGATATTTTTTCCCCATAAAACACAGCATAAAGTCTACATAGAATTTAAACACTGGGTGGCAAAAAAGGCCATCATCTCAGCATCCAAACAGGTGTATTGTGCCATTTTAAATGCAAGAGAGCACTCGAGATACCTGCATGAGGCTGGAACACAAGACAGGGAAGAGAAGCTTCAGGCGACCCACACCATTGTGGAGGGGCAGCTGGAGGAGAAGCCATCTAAACCAGAACTAAAACACACGCTTAGGCTCCTGACAGCTGCCCTATTTCTGTTGCACCGACAGCAGGCTAAAAGCAGTTTCTGAACTGTAGTAGTTGATGACCCACTTTGAGGGGAAAAAAAAAAAAAAAAAAAAAAGGCTAACACACTGAGCTACAATCAGCTGCTCCACCAACAGTTCAGAAGACTGAGCTGGAGAGAACATCTGGTTATGCAGCAGGGGACCAGCATGTCATCTGTTGCCCTGATGTAAATTGCGGCTTATGGGACACAGCATTTATACTGTGAACTCTACCTACAGCATTTCGAAGCATATTTGGCATGGACGTCACTTGAGACTTCATAAAACTTAAATAAGAAAAAAAATAAAGAAGAGACTTCTCCCATCACATGGCTTAGTTAGAGTAAATTTCATTTCCTCTACAGCACTTACAAGCCTTAATTCCCAAAACAAGCGTATCGCCAACAAATACAAACAAGACAAAACCTGTAGGATTTGTCAGGCCAAAGGATTCCCACTAGTTATGATTTCGTGCCTTCACTGAACCATCAAAGCATAGACATATAAAATCAGCTTAAAAAAGGCACTGAAAACAGGGCCTGGAAAAAAAAAGCCTCAGAACAGATGCCAGGGATGTCTGCTGGCCCCAGAACCTTGTGACTAACTTCACTTCTTGCTGATCATACTGCTGCATTCAAAGAAGCCAGGGCTTTGTAATTAGAACCAGAATGTAATTCAATCTGACTTTTGTGCCAAATTCTTCTAATTTGTGCAAGAACTTAAAATTTTGGCTAAGTGCTCAGATGAAAAGGGTCACAATTAAAAAACAGATAAACAAAACATAGGGTACCACATGATTTCTGCCAAGTTTTATTTCTACCATTATTCATAAAGGCTCACAGAAATACATCAGTATACCTATTGTCCCTTAGAATTGAATTAGGAAAGAGTAGAATCTAACAAAACCTAATGAGAGAAGAGGAAATCAGAGTCTTAAAAATCAAAACAATACTCTCAAATTTCAATAAGCCTAGAAAGGCAGCATCATTTACATGTTTCAATTACGTCGTGCTTGAAAAAAAACAACTTATCTGCACTAGGTAATACCTTGTTCTGAATTATTTTAAAATTGTTTTGTCTGATTAGTATTTTAGACACATTTTCTATATGGAGAAATGAATTTAAATCAAAACACAATAAACCTCTCTAGTTGTGATCCCACCTGGTCTCTAGGGTCCACAGCATCACTTCTAATGAACTTGGCAGCTGAATAATCTTTGAATATGATTTTAGGAAGGAAAAATTGTTACACTTAGCTTGTGCTAAACAAATTACAAGCTGAATTCTTACTTAAGATGATAGGGTGTTTACATATATTTCAAGTGACCTATCTTAAACAGGATCACAATAGAGACAAGGTACTTAATTTACCACAAAATTTAGACAATGCCAGCTAGACTACAGGTCCATAGCTTGTGGTATCCCTTCTACCTTACAGCATTTATCTTTCATGAATTCAGAGACAGAAAAGCCACACTTTTAATAGGAACCTAGACAAAGGATATAAAGTTTGTTTTTTAAAAGTATTATTAAAATAAACTGCCATCCTCACTCAAGCTTTGTGGTTTCAGTTTTTCAGTTGGCAGCTGAAGGGGGGAAGATTGGACATAGGGACGAGAAGGAAGAGATGGAGATGAAGTAGAGGAATATTCACCAAATTAACATGTTTGAAGAAAACAACTGCCCAGATCCAGATTTTAGAAAAACTGGAAAAATTTGCCAAAATTATGGAAGTGGAAGTTTATTTCTGAAACAGTGTTTTGTTGCATTTTTTAAAGCAGAATTTATAATACTTTTCTTGGAAAAAAAGGTTAAGCAGAAAATATTCTTTTACTTATCCAGTTATTTTACTTTTAAATGATCATTTTACTGAAATTGAGGGGGTTTTGTCATGTGACACCTTGAAAAAAATAATTTTTAAGCTTCTGTTTACAATTTATCAAAAAGTTCACTGTTTGTACAACACTTGTGTAAACATGGATTAAAAATATACAATTCTACTGTTCATTAAGCATTGTCTCAAAGTCCACAATCAAAAACACACTTTTATCTTCTTAAGTGGCACTATGGTGTTATAAATGCAATCTCCAGGTTGTCCTTTGAACAGTTTTACTACTGCTTTTCTTAGAGCTAGTCTCTGTTTAAGTGAATATTACTAAAAATACAATATTTAAAAACCACCATAGATTATAGTCCTTTTTTTGGCATAGATACAGATATTTTTACCACCTTCTGTTATAGTAAGTATTCACAGTTCCCTTCCCATGTAACTGAATAATCTTGCAAATGCTGTGAGACAAGTTTACTTACATCTTGGCTTTCAAAGCATATGTAGACAGACTAAACTGATAAAGTAATTGTTTCGTAATCTCCTTCATGGCAGAGAATTAGTTTCTCTCAATTCCAAAGCAAACTGAATGTTCCTTGTATTTGAAGTTTAAGTACCTGTAGATTTAAAAATTCTTGCCACTACAGAAGGAAAGGGATTCAGTACAAGCATTGTACAGGAAAGAAGGCTGTACTAGCTGAAGAGATTAATCTCAGAAAGCAAGCTTTTCTGTATAGCATTCAACAGATTATGTTTGGTGTCATTTACTTTCAGCAAACTTTGAACATCTATAAGAAATTCAAGTCTCTCCGAGATTTTTATACTCCCCTATTTCAGACTAGAGCTGCTCATTTACTAGTATGGAAATTAGCAGGCATGTCAATAAAGCCTAAATGGGGAAAAAAATAACATTTTCAATAAAATATCAGTTCTAATTCATTCTCAATGTTGTTTGGTACCTGTACACAGAAAAAAAGAAGGAAAAAAACAAACCATTTTTTAATCAGTTCTGAGGAACTTAGAATAAACATGATTGTTATATCTTTTAAGCCTTAAAATTTTTACTATAAACACACATATTATTTAATGTTTCAGATATTAGGACTATAGACAATTAATGACTAAAACCAATTCACAGCTTCTTGTGCTTGAAGGGGAAGGAGGGATTTCCCTAAAAATTTAAAAAAGAAAACCCAAATTTGTTGTTGGATTTCACTAGAGGGCAGGGGATGGGGAATGAGGTATCAGGGACCCTCAGTCATCCAGAGCACTGGTTTTAGTGATCAGTAGAGCATAGATTCAATTTCTCTGGTCTCTGCTATTTCCTAATCTCTTCTTTCCCCCTCACAGCTCTTTCCGCTCCCCCTTTCCATTATTCAGTCTGGCATTTATTCCTATCACGTACGATGAAAAGTAATTATGCAGTTACGTCCCTCCCCAGTGAGTATAGGCACTGACTGAACAGACCCATGTAGGAAGTTCTTCAGTTCTGAATAAATGCTTAACATTGCCAAGTGCTACCTACAAAGTAGCTTGCAGTTTCTTTCATTTACAAATCCTTCCAAAACACTCAATACCAGCACCACTTTATTTCCCAATAGAAAGAACCTGCCTCTGCTTGGAACAGAGAAAGGTCCATAATTGCATTCAACTTATTTTCTCACTAGAAAAGTCGGTACCACACACTTGTTGATTATACCTAAGCATAAAATCAACTAAAGTGTGAAATACCATTGTATTGATATTAAAGCTTCAAGATTATTTTAAATAGAATTTATTTGAATATAAATTTAAAGACTAATAGGATGCAACTCAAACAGGAAATTATTATGATTAGACATACTAAAATGCATTTGCTATAATAATTAAAATCTTCATTCAAAAGGTCCCCTGAATTAATCAATTAAATTCTCCCAAATAAAAAGTAAATAAAGACCAGCTCATCCTATTAAGTAACCTAGTGCATAGTTACTACATTGGTCACTTGTTTTAATTGAAATTGAGAGTTACTGTGCAAGAGTTTCCATTAAAGAGTTGACCTATGCTATGTAACATTAGTTCTGCAATAGTGACTTTCTTAAACAGTACCTCCATAAGCTATGAAACTGTCACCCTCAAGAGTACAGCTTCGGAGTACAAAAAGAAATATCATTTTTGGCAACTAACTGAACATATGTAATTCTGATACAAGGTTTAAGAACATCTGCAATCTAAGCAGATCCAGTCAATGGCAATTCAACGCAAGTGAGGGAGGGAAACAGAGGAAAAATAGTAAATTGAACTTGCAGCAAAACCTATCAACTAACAGATTAACAAAAGACCAGAACTCTACAGCTGCTGAGTGATGGAGCCACCAAAGCAATCATTCAAACATAACCTTGAATGGGTTAAAACGTAACTTCGTAATTGATAAGAAGGGCAAACACAATTATCATGCATCTTAAGGGGGGAAAAAGCAAATTTGTCATGGAATAAGACATGAATGACACTGTATAGAATTTATTAAGAAATTATTTAAGGAGATTCTGGGGTTGTGTGAAACATTGTGGGATGTTTAGGGGAGGAATCAAAGACAAGAAAAGGGAGGAATCAAGGTGGTTCGTGAGCAAATATGGGGAAAATGGGAGAAAGAGTCTGAAATAAGCTGGCTGCCTGTGTCTGTTTCTCCATTTAAACCACAGAAGTATACAGCATACGAGATAAATCCCGCTACCCGCAATACCTCAGAGAATACAAAGTAAACAATATTAAATGCTAATCATCATCAGGCATTAACACGTGGTTTGACACACATTATATTTATACTAGTTAATTAAGTGTGCCCAAACTGGGTAACTAAAACTGACTACTAAAAATGACCCCTGCTCTGTATTAACTGTTGATTGACCCCTGGAAGCTCTTTAGAATGGAGCTAGTTGTCCTGGGGCAAAACCTCTGCATTTCAACAATCTGACAGTTTGACAATAAATTTCCAGAGCTTGCAAGCTTTCTTCAGCTTTTCTTATTCTTTTATTTATTTCTATATATAAATAGAATATATCATATATGATATGTTATATATAAATATAATATATAATGTGAGAACATTAATTCTATAATATATAAAATATTTACCTATATATAATATATATTCCTATGGAATATTTTAATAGGTATCTATATATTTAAAATGTTTGAATCTGTTTTAAAATAAAAATAAATATAACCACATAGTTATATATAATACATACAATGCACATGTGTCCTGGTTTCAGCTGGGATAGAGTTAATTGTATCCCTAGTAGCTGGTACAGTGCTATGTTTTTGACTTGGGTATGAGAAGAATGTTGATAACACACTGATGGTTTCAGTTGGTCTGAACATTACTTAGCAACAAGTCAAGGATTTTTCAGCTTCTCATGCCCAGCTAGCAAGAAAGCTAGAGGGGCACAAGAAGCTGGGAGGGGACACAGCCAGGGCAGCTGACCCAAACTGGCCAACAGGGTGTTCCATACCATGGGACATCACATCTAGTATATAGACTGGGGGGAGTGGGGGCAGGGGTATCACTGCTCAGGGACTACTGGGTGTCAGTCGGCTGGTGGTGAGTAATTGCACTGTGCATCATATGTATATTCCAATCTTTTTATCATCACTGTTGTCATTTTATTAGTGTTATCATTATCATCATTACTTTCTTCTTTTCTGTTCTATTAAACCATTCTTATCTCAACCCACAAGTTTTACTCCTTTTCCTGATTTTCTCCCCCATCTCACTGGGTAGGGGGGAAACAAGTGAGTGGCTGCATGGTGCTTAGTTGCTGGCTGGTGTTAAACCTTGACAGCATCGTATATAATATGTACATATGCAGCCACAGAGGACAGAAGAATAACAAAACCTAAATACTACTATTTTATCTTAGATTTTATGTATTTAGCAAAGTAAAGGAATTTACCTAGCATATCATAACTGTTGGAACAACCCAAATAACTTTTCCAGTTTGGAGAATAGTGTAGTTTTAATACAACTGGTAAGAAATAATTACCACTAACACAGCTGAAGTGACATTTTACACTTACTTTGCATAGTCAAAGAGCCTGCTGTCCCAGAGCTGATGAGTTCCCTTAGGACCAGAATGGAAGAAACAAGAATCTGTACCATCAAATTTGTTGAGACCATCTTCAGAGTTTTTTGATGCATGGCTGTGCACAACATCCAGCAGAACAGTGATCCCCATTGAATGAGCAACGTCAATCATTTCTTTCAGATCATCTGGAGTTCCATAACGGCTATCAGCATGAAAATATAATGCATTATGAGTGGTACAATCTGAACTTAAGCTGACAATACTGAACATTACTCAGAAAAACTGCATCAAAGTCAGCAGCTCTTCATCACCTAGCTTCCACTCATATACAGGTTATTTTTTCAGCCTCTTAAGTACTAGGTATTGATTACAAACTGACAATTAAAACAATTTTTTAGTTATTGTATTGGGTTTCTGTGGCAAGGTTTTGGTCGTGGGGGGGTTACAGGGGTGGCTTCTGTGACAAGTTGCTGGAAGCTTCCCCTTTGTCCGACAGAGCCGATACCAGCCGGCTCTAAGATGGACCCGCCGCCAGCCAAGGCTGAGCCAATCAGTGATAGTGGTAACACCTCTGGGATAAC
>JANZLQ010000031.1:19101379-19120582 GCA_026212715.1 Elanus axillaris | reverse complement strand
TGTTGTGAGATCTGGTTTTATTTCTCATTACCCTACTCTGTTTTGATTTGTAATAAATTGAGTTAATTCCCCCAAGCCGAGTCTGTTTTGCCCGTGAAGGTAATTAGTGAATGATCTCTCCTGTTCTTATCTCTACCCACAAGCCCCTTGTTATATTTTTTTTTTTTCTCTCCCCTGTCCAGCGAAGAGGGGGGGAGTGATAGAACAGCTCTGGTGGGCACCTGGCATTCAGCCATGGTCAACCCTCCAGCCATGGTCAATCCTCCACAGTTATAAAAATTATATCATGCATGCATGCAATGTTTTGCAGGAAAAGTTTCAAAGTTTTATTCTTCCCTTTTAATCTGTCAATACATCAAATTCAGTATAAAAGATACAACTTAAAGCTTCTATTTAATATCAAACATTCCCTTACTTTGTAAGGGACAAGAATATATTTGTACTACTGGAATAAAGTAATCCATAATGACTACAAAAGTAAATGTACATTCATGAAAGTCCCCAAAATACACTATCTTCTGCTGTCCTGCTTAGTTATTTGTTTTAGGTACTACACTATTTGTCTCCTGTGTCTGACAAACATTTCTTTCAACCAACTAAGCCAGTTAAAACTTCCTCTCTATCTAAATTTAGCCTGGTTGTCGCTTGAGCTTCACCAAGGTGGGAAAAAAAAAAAGTGACAACATTCAGGCTTATCATAATTTTATTAACAAGTACCTGAATACATTTTCCATCTATTTTCACCCTATGCCTCAAATCTAAGTACAGTCTGTTGCAAGAATGGAAAAAAGTTCCTGCAGAATACACAGAGCCATGATTTTATTCAAGCTTATTATGAACAAGTAGTGTACAGTTCTGTTTATCATAAAAGTAAGACTTACACCTTGTGTTTGTTACTACCAAGAATTCCACAACAAAACCCATGCATAAAGTCTGCTGAAGCTGCATTAGCTGGAATATGCTATGACAGCTGAAGTTATGTACAAACGCTTTGTTTGTATTCTATACAAAGTGTTTCACAGAACAGCTGATCACTATGCCCAATTGATTTCAGATTTAAGAGGAAGCTAGAGCAAATACCTAAGCCATTACTTTCTCTTTCCATTAAACACTACTTGCAAACATGCACATACAAACATACTGATTTCAATGGATGGGTAGTAAGGTAAAAGAACCAAAAAGATGCTGAAGTACTTAAACTCACCTTGATGCTGCAAAGAAGCTTGTGACCTGATAACCAAAACTGGCATAGTACGCATGTTCCATAATAGCCATCAGCTGGACACAGTTATATCCTATAAAAATAGAAGAAACAAAACAAACAAGCCCTTGCCTTAAGGGTTGTTAAAATGTGATTCAATACCTGTAACATATCCATTCTAGGCTTATCTCATTTTAGCTGCTTCTAACCCTAACGATTAACAACTAAAATTGAGTCTCCATCCAGAAGTAATTCCACCTCATAGTTTATAGTTACATGATCTTCCATTAAAAATGGAACGGTCAATTTGTCAAGTGTTCTACATATGATTAGGTGTATTGAATCTCTCAGATTCAGAAAGCAGTAAGTGATATGCAAATATGATCTTAATTTAACTTCAGAATATTAAATAAGCCAATCTGCACATCCTGAACTTCCACTTCACTTTTGACACTTGCAGTCAGGGCATTTAGGGGCAGTCACTGATTACACATGCTATACCTTATGCCCTATGGAATCTTTTTTCACCACTTCAAAAACATTCTTTTTCCAAATTTAATGATTTTATTGCCCCTCTACATGAGTTCAAGAAAAACAAAACACAAATAATGTGGTTTTCATTCTGAGTTTACCAAAGAACCAAGGTAATACAGGAGGGTAGGAGATATACTGTCTCTTGTATCACCCAAGATAGTTCAGTCCAGTATTAAAGGAGGGAAATCTAAAGGGAAAACAACGTACTAATGGTGAAGCCACAGTACTCGCCACAGATCTTAAAGTTATCTTTAATATTAGTAAATGCCCCAGATAGCTAGCAAGTAAGGACTATTATCAAGAGGTAACGTTCAGGTTTAATCTACAGTCTGTTGAGACTCCCACCACCACCACTTCTCTTGATTAGTTTAATCAAAGTCTTCACTTCATTCTTTAGTTTATACAAGATACCAGTTTCTTTTTTATTGTTCTTTTTAAATTTCACAGCTGTAAAAGACATTATTAGAAGACAGTTGGCATGAGCTCAGCAATTTGTTAGATTCATTGCTGGTTTACAATTCAGGCTCGTTGCACTTATTTACAGCACTTTTATAAATAAATTGCAACATAGCATCAAATTAATCTCATTCAATTTGTTTGCTATTTATTTGCTATTTGTCATGCACATATTTCTACAAACTATTAATATCTTAGCATTCTTACATACTGATGTCTTTAAGCTTGTTCTAACAAGTAAGATATTCCAAAACCAGATTTAACATCCCTTAAAAATACATTTAAAAAAGAAAAAAAAAAAAGACTGACTTACCTTAAATAAACACTGTGGGAATTAAGAACAAACATTATCTGTTATTTCTGTATACCCTACCTAAACTTGATATTGCTTTTATTTTGTGGTATATCAGCCTTTTCATGACATTTCTCCTCCCCAAAGAAAAATCTGTAGGTAAAGCAGAAAGCTTTCATAATTCTGTTACACATATTAACCTCCTGGAGTGACTGAAATTCTTTGGCAGTAGAGAAAGTCACAGATATATAATGTGGAATCCAGATATACTTTTTGTTGAGGGCCTCCAGATGTACAAACTCCCTCATCTCACCTGAAAGCTCAACTTTATTAAAAGGCCACATTCTGAGAAACACTGACTCAACAAGTAAACCTGCAAGAAAAACATATGGCTTCTTCAGGCATTTTGATAAAAAAAAAAAAAAAAAAAATCACACTACACATAAGCACAGCCACTATCCACAGAGGTATCAGGCATGGATGTTGCAATTATTTCACAGTTGAGTGTAACAAAACTCATTTCATCGCAGGGCAGCAAAAGCCAAGTTCTAATATTGTCCATTATAGAAACAGTGCAAGACACCACAGGGAAAAAAAAATTATCAAATAGAAACTGAAGTGAACAGGTTTGCTATGTTTCCTGAGATAATCATGCTAGCTGTTTCTTTCATACATCCCTCCAATATACTAAAAGTTCTTTCCTCAAAGAGGATTTCTCACATTTAACATTTCCATCTTCTGATACCTCATAGCAAATGTTCAGGGATAAAAAAAAGTTAGCATGCTTATTCTGACAAACAGAAAGGACAATCCTTTCTATCCAGATACCTCTTTGTCTTTCCTTAGAATCAAGATATGCATTAGTAGAACCAATTAAGAACACAGTATTTTCTAAAGATTATCATCTCACAAAAACAGGTCCTTTTTCAAGTGGAAAGCAAACCATGCAGAAAGCAAGTTGCCCTGCAACATTTATCTAGGCGTTTGCAATCACATTTTACTCAATCTGTGGAACAGATTTTGATTCACATATCTTATTTCTGTCTTTGTTCCTTTTCCATAGATTTCACTTGTTTATAATTCTTGCTGCCCTAAGAATCTATTTTTATAGTACGTGTAATCTGAAAACACAGAAAACCTACAGACACTTAATAATTATCTTTACTAATATGAGCACAGGCACATAAAAATTTTATCTCTGCAAGTATCTCTTATTACTTACCAAGATCTTTTATTCTAGGTAGTACATTGTATGTGAAGTTTTTATAAGAAGCTACTTTCCCTTCCGGGGAAGCAATCCCCACATGAGATTCATAGATTCTCAGGCTTTTTAATCTCTTGGGGGAAGGATGCTTATGCTGTAAGGAAAAATATTACCTTTAGGATGCAACAACTTGGAAGTGTCACATAATTTGCACAAGATGAAAAACAATTTAAGGTTTGTTTTTCTTCTAAAAACATGAATATCTCAGAAGTAATTAAGCGTTCTAAACTTAAAGTAAATGTCTATTTCAAATCAATGTTCTTCATGAACAAGAAACTGGACATCTGATTCAACACTTTTCTTATATCCTTTTTAAATTACACTGAAGTGTATGAACTTATAGCAGCCACTGTATTATAAAATTCTTCTGAATTACTATGAAGCTTTTTGAAAATAAAGGACAATAGAAAGATAGGGGTTTAATTTTTAAGCATACCTGAATTTTGCAGGTATTTGTATTTGAAGTTGCTCTGCCTCCTCCAAGCTAAAATTTATAAATATTTTAGTTCTAAAGAACACAGTTCCACAGCACAGAATCATCTGCATTCCAGTTACTTAGGATTAAAAAAACAAACCCAAACCTCAAGTCTGTAGGTTGAGTACACAGTATTTCTAGATGGGTGAAGATTTTTAAAGAACACAGAAGAAATTGAAGCTCATCAGGAAACATCTTCCTTACACTTGAAGAGCTTCCTTCATCAGAATTTTACTTTTTAAAACAAAACTCTTTTCTGAAGAAACTTAGGAAAACCTACCTATTTTCCCCAAAAATATTTTTCTTTTCGTCCCTCTCCCAATTAAAAAAAAAAGTTACAAGACTTTATATTCTATTTGTTAGTTTAATATTCAAATGAAATTTTGAGAATTTGAAACGTTAGGACAAAACCAGTAAAAACTACACATATGTGAACAGAAAATTAAGGGACAATATGAAGAACAACAATTCTGGCTGAGGTTTGTTCTCTGTATTTTACTTCCCCCAGGCACCTCTCCTATTCATAAGAGGACTTTTTTTTTTTCCCTGACTTAACTCAGTAAGGCCTTGTCTGCACCCTAAATGTTCTCTCCTCCTTTTCACATACAGGTCATTGCATTTCCAATTGCAATGCCCATTACTCCTCTTATAGTGGATCTAGGTGTCACGAAGCACTGTAGATACAGGGTAGGTCACTAAATTCATATGAACTACACACCTAAATAAAAGTTACTGTAGATTATGTAACAATTTATTTTTTAAAGATATTTACCATATGAGTTACCACTTCTCTGTCAAGCAGACACTTCATAATTTGAAGCAAGTGCTAAAATTTAACTCAAACCAGAGGCTGCAACACCTCTAATACACAATACTGCACACCATTTTTTAGTGAAAACACCAAAAAGCATAATAATATGAAATAACAACACTCAGTCTGACTTCATGTGGCACTGACTTATTACTTGAGTAATGAACTCTGTATTTGTGGCTAACTTTTAAACACAGTTCTGATAATTCCCTGCTCTCCTCTGTACCAGGAAGGGCTGCCCAGTCCTGGAACAGTTATCAAGCTTGCCTAGGATGTGGGAAGCCACGTTTAAAATACAACTTTAACAGGTAACTATATTTTATATACTCCATGGGAGATTGAAAAAGCAGCTCAAAAACATCCATCATTAAAGTCACTTGTTTCTGTTAAAGCCATGAATTAAAACCCATCACTTCTTAGGCAGGTACTTTAAATACTTCACTCTTTTTGTGGAACAACTTTTTTTTTTTTTCTTTTCTCTTCTTCCAAGCAGGGATACAAGATGACACAATACACAGTTTTATACACCCTTCGAAAATAATATTTAAGCCTTACTATATATGACTGTGGTGGATTCCAGTGTACCCAATCATAATTTACTTTGTCTTCATCACGGACTACATATCTTGCCCAAGGTGAAATACGATAGAGGAGTTCGTCATTTTGAGTACGAATCACCACCTATAAAATAACCGCAACATAGGCATGCAGTCACATATAATTCTAAAAAAACTCCTATATAAACCATAGCAGAGAATGAAATAGTACGCTACACAGAAATTTAATTTAAAGAACACACAAATATACAATGCAAGTCAAGACAAGGAAGGATGACCCTGTTCAGAGATGATTTGCAAAGGGATAGCAAACCAGACATGAGACAGAAGTGATGTTCACAAGCAGGACCTGAAACGTGAGGAGATATATATATGTAAGCTTCATGTAAGTAACAGGAGAAAGAGCCTTCTAAAATGGATTACTGTTAGGTGCCCTAATTTCTCCTGTCATTGCTACTTTCCCAACATGTTCTTATAAATTTAAATAGACATGCAGTATAATGTCATCCAGATGAGAACTGTGATTTGTTTACTTGGCAAACAATCTACTAAGCCAATTTTAATATCTTAATTCCCTCTTCCTTTTAACACTGAGTCCTGACCGATATCAAATAGACCAGAACCATGGATCAAGACAAGAAGCACAGGACAGCTTTCAGGTCAAAAGGTGGCAAAAGAGTAAAATTAAAATTGCTAGGTTTCTTCTGCTGCCTTTCAGTTTCTTTGGATGCCTTCATGATAAATGATAAAAAAGTGTTACCATCTATTTCACTTTCAGTATTTAGTTTCCTCTATTTTATAATGAGAGATTAAAAAGGACCATTCTTAATTCCTTCAAAAAGCTCATAAAACTTCACTACACCAGAAAGAATGACCAAACACAACCAACCTAGGAGCTCTTTTAAAGTATTATAATCTTACACAGCAAAACCAAAATTGAAATAATTACTAGGATAATGTACCAGGACCTTGCAGAAGACATTCGATTTGTGAAACTGGTGATCTTGAACAGGCCATCTCTGCTCTGTTGAGTAATTAATGTAACCTGTAAGTTATAAAATCCCCTTGGGAAAGGGTATGAGAATTAAGGAGTGGAAGGTAGTGTTGTTGACTGGGAGAGTGTTGCACATTTAGGAGCTAGGGACAACAGGTCTGTGCTGTGCTGCATGTGTCCCCTGGCTGCAGGACAACCTCAGCCATCTCAGCCTAACAGAGGGACCTGCAGGCAGCTCCCCTTTGGTAGCAGTGACTACACCACCCACATGGCCTTGCCTTTGCCTGAAAGTGCAGCAAGAAATTCTCATGAAAGCATGCTTCAGGAGTAGGGTTGTTTTCCTGTAAGGGAATTATATACTAGCTTGAATAACCAAAATGGAGAGCTTCTCTCCAAGGACAGAATCTGCTCCACACAGGATGCTGTGGGAAAATCTACGAGGGCACTGTTTGATGCCACACTAATGCAGGCTGCCCAGGATTTGAAGGTGACTTGCTCACTATCAGTACTCCTCCTCTTACTCTCTCTAATTAAAGCAGTTACGCTATGAAGCCAATTGTTGTCAGGCCTTTCTTCCTGAGATGCAGAAAGAACCTTGCTCTCTCTCTCTCTCCTCACCCCACCTCCCCAGGGCAGAAAGAACAGCACCAATCTGGTTTTGCTTGGGATTTTGGCTGCAATTAAAACATTAAGATGAAAGGTTTGCAAATTTAAAACCCTGAAATGTATGAGTGAGTGAAGTCCTGAAATTCTTCATTCTGCTGTTATTAAGAAGTTGTTGCTTTTTTTTTTTTTTGTTGGTTGTTAGTTTTGGGGGGGTCTTTTTTTTTTAATTTTGGTAAGAAGAGGTATGAACATCATAAGAAGCCTCAAATAAAGAAGGAGGGTCGTTGAACTTTTTCTCCCTCTTCCCTTTTTTAATAAAAAAGGAATTGAGAGCAATGAAAAGTCCCTATCAAGTAGTCTAGAAGAAGACAATTATTAAAGAATTATCTTTGCACCTATAAGAAGTGTCTTTCATTACTTCGATAGATTGCCTGCATCTTTAAACCAACCACAGGAGAAAGTAAGGTGAAAATATGTATGCAGAGTAGGTTAATGGAAGCTGGTAGAGTAAAGCAAGGAAGTACAATTGCTGTGTCTCTCAGTATACATTATTATAACTCTAGAACTCAAACCAGGTTTTGGAAGGAGTAATTGAGACTAACCACCTAATCAGAAAAAGCTAAGAAAAAGTTATTGAAAACACAGCTGCATGGAAAATTTCTTGTTAATTGTGCTAGCAAAGCTGGCCAAAAGGGTACTTCTGCAAATTATATCACCACTGTGAAGATGCTCCTGGCTGATAGCATTGACAATTTGCAGGTGACTCTTAAAATAATAAAAATTATCTCCTCGTTCTGGTATCACACTTCTGATGATGCTATTGCTTGTTTTATTAGTTTGTCCCAATTTACCCATCACAGAAATAAGATAATTACTGCATATAATAACCACACCTAGTTATTCATGTTAGCATTCCTTTTTCTCTAATATTCTAGTGTAATTTATATTACATGGGCTTATGAGGGATGGGCACATTTTAATTTAAGAAATATGAGGTAAATAACCTAAATTAAGAATATTATTTAATTAGATGTAGCATTGGTTTAATCCAAAGATGATACTGGGGGGGGAAGGGAAAAACTTATGAAATACAAAAAACAGTCAAGCATACTCTTAAATTTAATCCATGAAGCAACGAAAAACACTAAAATAATATTAGAAACATATTTAGATGAGCAGCCAGTTATTTCACTTTTTTTAACCCACCCTTCTATAGTTATGTTGCATGTATTAATTAACCATATCTCTGCATCCCATCCTTCTGACATCACAGAAGAAATTCTGTTGTTCTAGTCACTCAACTCAAACTGAGCATATTTTCCCTCATTTCCAAGGCATCAGTGCACTTGATAAACAAAATGACACCTGAAAAACTGGTTAAAGTACTAGTTTTGCTTTTATTCAAAGAATCTATCAGGTCAAGTTTATTGGTTAGACTTTCCAGGAATTGAGAGACTGTTATAGGAACTTGTACAAGTTCCTACCAACTTTCACAGCCAGAATTCTAATAGCTACAACTAAAACATTGAAGAAGCAGAGGCATACCTGTATTTGTCATACAATAGTAACAATGCAGAATAAATAGGTGGTGCTGATCTACCACTTTCTGGGTTTACACACTTAAGTCTTATTTTTGGGTTTCATTTTTATTTTAGAACTTAACTTTCAGTTTTATTATGTGAAAATACAACCTCCTGTGTTCTAAAGAAAAGGATATCCAACAAGTCATACAATTTAACCATGCAAATGTCAGAAAAATCTCTAAAAGTGGGGGGAACACTTGTTTTAAACAAGTATTCAGAAAATTTATTGGTTGTCTTCTCAAGGAAGATTTTCCAAATATATCCAACCATGGTTGTAACTGGATGAACCGCACCACAACAGTAGAAACCTCCATTTTGCTCATGTGTTGCTGTCATTTTTGACCATCATGAGCTGTGCACAGAGAAAGCATAGTCAAGAGGAACATAGCTAACACAGAAAAGGAATCATTACAACACCAAAGCTGGTGAAGTTGAATCCTCTTCTTCTCTGGTTTACAAGAACATAATCAACATAGTTTCCTTAGACCTCTATCAAGTGATCCCTAACACTTTCAATTATTGTTTCCTATGCTTGCTTAACCCTTTTCTTAATTTTATGTAAATCCCATTTACTGAAGCTTTCCTTTCCTTAATTACCAAGCTCTATTCTCAATCAGCTTCTTATTCCTCTCTCCTAATATTGTAAAAAGTTGATTAATCAAGTTACAAGTAGAAAGACTTCAGAGAATATTTTCTAAAGTTTGTTGATACAGAACTCCCATACCAACATGTTTAGCTGAGGCATAAGCAAAAAAAACTGCAAGTTGAATGGCACCCCAAAACAAATAGCAATTCAGCCCAAGACTGAAAAAATAACTAATGGAAACAGTCAAACATATTTGCTTTGGCATTTCTTCAAACAATTAATTACAAATAAATAAAAGTTGTAATAAAAAGAGTAATAATATAAAGCACACATAAAACGAAAAGACAGATAAACAACTCTTGCTCCACTCACCCCAAACTATTATTACTTGTGGTCCATTCTCGGCAGTGTTCAGATATAAAAAGTAGCTGACATATATACTCTTCATTTGCTGCTACATTATATATGCATAAAGAATATTGGATATAGTCATTATACAGGCCTTTTGACAAAGTACCTAAGAGTCTGTTTGGCAGATACTGTACTTTTGCTCCAAATATGCTTTTACTCATTTCAAACTAATTCTTAAAAGTTATGATGCATAGTCTAAGCTAGCTACCTCGTAGTTCATCAACTTTTTATAGCTGAGTTTACACTAATTAACTTAACAATCTTCTCTAAATAACATATATAAAATCACGATGTTCATTGAATAGGCTTCTTCAAACTGGCCTTGGAATTTACCTACTTCATTTTTAAGAGCTATGTCCCTCTTCTTTTGTTAAGGTATATGAGGAGGCACATCATACCATTTGATATAAACACTTCAGCCCCCATTAAATAAAGCTTTAAACATGCATACTACTGTAGGATGAAATGCGTTTGTCAAGTGGACCAAGCAACCTGGCAAAAGTTTAGCCTCTAATCACAACTAACTTTTTTGTTTTATATTCATTTTAGCTTTAGCTAAAGAAAATCCTAGGTAAAAATAGTCATTATGATTCTGATGCTATTATCAGCTTTTTTCACTTTTGCTGGGTTCTAAGAACATAGAGCATACATCTAGCTGGCTTTTAAGAACATGATGGAGAATACAGATAAGGTTGCTAGAAACTTCATAGTTAAATGTAGTCATCACATGTAATAATCAGGCTTGTACGCAGTTCTGCAGTAGGCCTTTAACATGTACCAAACAGCTATTTGTCACTAATATGTTTTCATATTACAGTTATGTACCCACATTATGGCTTACCCTTGGCTTTCTTCAGCTTTGTGATTTAAGACACTTTTTAAACAAAAAGCAGTAATGTAAAATTGTCAGGGAGGAGAAGCAATGCTGGTCACTACAGAAAACACTCCAAAAAGAGTACAAGTATAGTGGGGGGGAAAGGAAATCCAAGTTTCCTAGACAGAATAATACATCCTCCTCAGTTTGTGTTTAAATTGTTAAGAAACAGCCAAAAAAACAAGTTAAGAAGAAAGAAATCCATATATCAAAAGAATTACATTTACACTGCATAAATTTAGGACACAAATGCAAAGACAAAAAACAGATGAAGAGAAATTGCCACCATCTACATTAAACATCTCTGTCAAACGTAAGACAGAGTAGTATTTTACTATCAAACTGCATAATACATGGGCAATATGATTTTTTTTTTTTTCCTTGTGGGCAGGAGGAAGTCTCTTACAACAGCTAACCTATTTAGAACTCAGTACAAAAAAGTCTTTTTTTTCCCTACCTCCCCATAGCTTCCAAATTAGCTTACCCACTAGAAATTTCTAATACAAGATTCTAGAAAATTCAAAGTTAGTCATGCAGAATTTGCCTACATGAACATTAGATATAACTCACCTGAACAGTTCTGGTTTCTTTTCCCTCCTCTAGTGGTAAATACTTTCACACAATAATATGTAAAAACTCAAACCCTTGATGACCTTTGAATGTCACATGATTCTGGCTTCCAAGCAAAATATCAATATAAATACATGTAAATAAATGGTCTCACACAAATAAGCAAGTGTCAGAAAGACAGATAAAAACATCCTTCAAAATTTGACATTAAAAAGTCAATTTACTCTAAAAATGTACATGGCACAGATATACAATTCATATAAGCACAGTTGTAAAACAACAAAAAGTGAAGAGTTTAACCTAAACTGCTCATCTTTTGTATGTGAAGGTTATGTATGCATGTTTTCTTTGCATTTACCATTATAGGGATGTTGGGTGTATTTTGAACATTTCTGTTTGAAATGTTTAGCATGCTTGAAGTCTAGCATCTGAAACTGCTGTAATTAGTGTGGTAGATTTCATAGATGAGTCCACCCAAGGTAGTTAGTGAAAACACATCCTGGTAACCTGAGGTTTAAGGCATCAATGCTGCTGAATTCATCAATTTTGAAGTAACAACTTTCAGATCCAAATAAAAATCACTACAAAAACTGAAACATGTAGCTGTAATAAGACCAAACATATAGCCAACAATGGCTGTCTTTCAACATATGTAAAAACTGGTGTGCAAAGGTGAATTCCAATTTTCAAAGTGCTGGACTGCTAGAAGACACAGCAGGACCTAAATCTCACAAGAACATGAGTGTCAAAGTGACAATGCGTTCTGTATCTGTCCTACTACAGTACAGGGAATTTATGAAATAGGGAGTAAATTGTTGGGTAAAACCAAGTACAGTGTTTACAGGTCTGCTTTGATGATGTTTAAGACTCTCAAAAGCAGTTTGTTACAGTTAAGGAGAAACCATCACTCTGAGGGCAGTCTAGTGTCATACACAAAAGGCAGTAAACACATTGGAGCAATTCAGAAGCTGAAATAGGTTTATTTTAATTTAACGGTGCCTCCAATGCAGGACAAGTGAGATTCAGGGGGGTTTATTTTCAGACACATTGAAAATTTTTGAGAATCTAGTGTATCCCACTATTCTGCCTTGGGTCAGTCTAGCATGGGTCTTCCATATCACCTACAGCCCATCTGCCAACCCATTCTGGATGTCTCAGGATGTTTAAAGGAAAACTTTGCACTTACATTCAAACAACTTCCAACCTACTGTGATTCAGTGAAATTTGTTGGCTTTTTATGAACAGAAGCCAGACATTATTTCTTAAATTATCTACACCAATAAAGTTTTGCAAGTCTGATAACTTTAAAAGTTTAGTCACAAATACCAATTTAGATAAAATGTAAACCCCTGTGTAAAATGGAGCTTAATGTGCATATAATGTTATGATAGATGAAACTGTGTAGGAACAGGCCACAAAACACCATGTTTAAAATTCATGTTTATGAATATCCCCCTTTTTTCTTTTTGTGTTTGCCTACCTTTACATCAACTTAATTTGGCTACCTCCTTTTCCAGTGTACACTTACACAGATTTTCAGAACAGCATGGGAAAATAATTCAAATGCTAGGTACATAAAACATCAGACAATTTCTCTGCCCAGCATCCAGTCCTTTAGCTTTCAGTTCCTGCATTAAAGCACACTAATTCCATGTGAGCACTGTATTTGATTATGATGTTTTCCCATGTCATCTGTTTCCACTTATGATGATACAGAGTCAAATATTAGAAATAAAAGTAAGCCATACTGTCTTGATTTTTCAGATATTTTCAGCATCTGCTGCCTTTTTTTTTTAAAGAATAGACTGATGTTTTTGTGGTTCAGGAAATTTGTTATATAGTGGTTTGTCATTTGTACTCAAGTTGGGGAGAGGAAAATGAGGAGGTGTTATCTAGGTAACAGATGAATATATGCAAGCCAATAAACTGCTCTGAAACACTATTATTATTTCGTTACTTTAATAGTTTGAAAGCACTTGGAGTGATTGTTGGTATATGTGGCTTTTAATACAACCATGAAATTAAATTGGCCATCAAACCAACAATAGCTAACATGATAGAGTGGACTACCTTTAATATAAATATGGAAATGTCAGTGACCTGTTATTTATACTAGGGCAATAAGCTACTATCTCAATATTTTACCATTTATATTATTTCATTAGCTTCATATTTATGCATTTCTGAGACAAGATTATCCAAATGTAAAAGCTACAATACCCCAAGTGGAAACACCATTTCACCTCAATAACATGCACCTCATTTGAACATATGTTCAACCCAAAACCTAAAAGCATGACAGGATTAGGGCTTAAAGACTCTCTAGGAAGTTTATATTAGTTATACTGCAATAACATAGCCATTTTTTTCCACTACGTGAAATTTATTAGAAATTAAACATCAAGATATTTCCATATTTCCCTCCCTCAGTTTTTCTAACAGAGCATGGGGAAGGAAAACAACTGCATGTGCACTAAGATTTTTTTTAATATAATATACACTGTAGACAAAGAAAATTTACATTTTTACTTTGGCAAAAATAGGGTATCAGAGAACACACTACAAATTTACAAGAATAGAAAAGAATCTAAACCAATTAAAGTTAATCTCTCCAAAACTTTATACTTAGGACATACTGCTGCTGTAAGAAAACCTGGTCTTAGATTTTATTCCATAAATGTACTTCAGTTTCAAAGACAGTTCCTGCATTCAAGACACTGATAAAATCCTGCTATAAGACAACACTTCTTTTTCCTTAAATTTGTCATCCTTTTCTCAACACCCTTAAGCTGCTTACAGAAACAGAAAAGTAAAGCTTTACCATCAGCTGAAAATGCCTTTCCCTGTACACCTTAGGTGTGTACTCTTCCACAAACTGTGTCCAATCCAGAGTTTAGCACCCAGGAGAGAATACACAGTTCTGATGGTCTTTTGCCAATGGATGATATAAATTAAGCCCACTTACAAAAGTAAGTAAAAATCACATCCGCACCCCTGCCTTCCCCGTACACACAGAGGAAACCACATGGCAGCTATTACCATTCTCTTTCTACAGGTCATACTGGTTTGAGAGAAGCATAGAGTCTAGAGGCAATGTTTCTATAGTTTTGTTGGGGTTTTTTTAGTATATGGGACCACAGCAGAACACTTTCCAACAAGGTGATGCAACCTGCTGCAGAACCCAGGAGCGGAATTCAGAGTTCTTTGTCTGACAGTTTACTTTAAAAAAGACTTAGATAAAAACCCAAATATTTGAGATAGAACAGCACTGTTAAGAGTTTTATTCTGGAATTGTCTCATTCAACCTGATAGATTTTAGAAACTAGATAAAACATTCCCCTCTTTAATAGCCTCGGAAATAGAAGGCAAGGAACGAAGAAGCAAATGCAGTTTCTTCATTAGTGTCCTACTCTTGCTGCTGCACAGCCCTGCCTAACAAAGCTCAGGAAAGACAGCAAGGAAAAGAGATCAGAATTGGTTCAACACTTCAGCTTCCCCTAGCCAGAGTACCTTCCCAAATGGACCCTCACCACAAATGGGAGGGGGAAGAGGCATGGAAAAACAGGAGATTTTTCCAGAACTCACCTGCCACTAAAAAACTTCACCATACTCTACTCCTACCACTCCAAATAACCAAGAAATCAAGCGTATCTGTCAAGGTGCTTGCAGTCACTGAAATTATTTCCTAACAAGTGAATTAAGTATAAACCTTGAAAGTTTCTGAAAGAATGGACAGTGTGTTGCTTCTGCCAGGCTGTTCTCCTTCTTAAACTGCAAACTGGTTACACTGAAAGAAAAAAGTAATAGAACACACTAGTCACATTACTCCCAAGTCTCCCTTTCTCCAGCTTTTCTTTCCCTCATCAATTTAAGATTACTGTAAAATTAAGTCAATCAAGACAAAGCTGTCTGGTTTATTTGGGTTTTTTTTTTCCATCCAAGCAATTTTCTGGCAAAGAAATCTGCTAAAGGGACAAGACAAGCATTTAAAACAAATATTAAAAAAAATACTCCTTAGCTATCAGACACATAGTAATGCTTCTCAGGTGGTTTATACATTTAACAAAATTCTGCAGAGGAATCTGTGTGCTTCAGAAGCCATTGGGAGAGGGGTCTACTTGCTGTGCTGATTATTTTTCTGTAAATATATCATGACATCAGCTATTAGACTCTAAACTTATTAGGGATAGTAAATATTTGTTCACAATTCTCCCTTCTCCCCCAGGGAAAGAAAATAAATTTTAAAAAAATAATCAAGATATGAAAGAAGCAAAACCCTATCTTCAAAGCCAAGTCATGAAGCCATGCATTGATTTTCCAAAAGAGGGAGATATAGCTCCATTTGTGAATTAAGCGTTTCAATTTCAGTGAAGAACCTAAGAACATGTTTAACTAGTTTACTAGATCAGATTAAAATAGAAAACTTTTGCTCTTTTTTTTATTTCCATGCTTCTCTTGGAAAACTACAAGAAATTAGTAAATACTAACAAACATACAGAAAATACTATATTATATATATCTAAATATAAAAAATTCAAAACATGGAGACAGTAGCCTAGTATAAAAATACCTATGTAGAAAGATATAAAAATGCCATGGGAAAATCAAACTGTTAAAATCCAGGAAACCATAGGAGAGTTGTTAAAAATGAAAGCAGTATCACATGGAAACACTCCCAATAGATTTCAACAGGCACAAGTACAGAGACAATACTTCACTTAATCATCATGAACTATCCTAAAAGTACATAAATTTCTGCAGAAAGAAACAATAGGCTTTATAACTGTTAGCTACATAAAGGTGACATTATTAGGTATTGAGGGACAATCAGTTTATTTTTAATAAAAGGAAAACACCATATGTATATATGCTGCAGTACAGCATTCAAACTTTTCTTTCCCTAGAATCCAGATTCTGAGAACCTTTTCCAAAAATCAAATTAATAAGTCAAAGGAATACTGGAATCTCTAAAATACACAGTTCAAGAAATACTTTTCCCCCCCACTGTGACTTTACCAGAATCAAGTTACTATAACAGTGATGTAGCTCAAAGACTATAAAAATCTGTACGCACAATATAAAAGCATTCATATGTGTATTATGTGACTGAGAGACTAGGGGTACAAGAGCATGGTTTGAAAAAGCAACTATAATAATAAAGCACATTACCTACAATAAGCGCAACTTATTAGAGTTGTTTCAAGCCATGTCAAGTAGAAAGGAAGCTGCTGAAGTATGTAATAGGGGCACCCAAGCATTAAATATTACTTATCCTCAACTATAAAGCATTTATATAAAGGAAAACTGCTGCAAAATGCACCTTGCAGTACGGTGGTTGTGGCATAGCATGCTTACTTTTTGATGTTCCCATTCTTGGCTGTTTCAAACTGACAGAAAAACTTCTTTTGGGGATGATTCAGATCATGCTCAACACCTCCACTTACTGCCACATACTTCCACCATGTCTTGTAACTGAGAAGCCTACAGCCCCAAATAGTCCTTCCACTGTACTCTCCCTCCTGTTGCTGTTGTCTTCCTGCCCAACAACTCAAGAGTCCCTAACACCTTAGGTCACACTATCTTCGGTAAATAATAAAAAAAGTGCAGAGAGTCAACAGTTTGACTGCATGATCTTAAAGGTCTTTTCCAACCTAAATGATTCTATGACAATGTGTTGTGTCTGTTCTCAGGTCAACCATCACGGATGAGCTCACCTGACCCTCTCCACACATTGTTAGGTGCATTAGAATTTCAGGAAGCAGTTAAGTTAAAGTAGCATACATTGAATACTTTATCATTAATGTCTCAGAGAAGGCCTCCTCAAATAGCTCTGGTGTTGGCTGCATTGCCAGTATAGATGCTATCTGACAAGATTTGGGCATCCAAGGTATGGAATAAGTCCATTAGAATACCAAAGTTTATCTTCCACTTTCTCCTTGACCTATTATCTTTTTAACATTATAGACAAATACAGCTGAAAATTAGGAAGTACATACCAGTAACTCACACTGAAGAGAGTGCCAGAAGCTTCACCTAATTAGTAGCCCTATCTTCTAAACAAAAACAATTCCACTAAAAATCACAACCATGTTTACATATACTTAATATTGACTGCCAGACCTCAAATTCCATTTCAAAGCCCCTTTAAAATCTCTCTCCCTTTTCCTTCTAAACACCCCTACATTTTGCTTTAACACACACCTAATATCAATTGAAACAATTAGTCTTCTATATAGATAAACTAAGAGGAAAGTATTTTTAAATAGCAAAACCTCCTACCAAGGAATTGTGCAATCTAAGTCACAGGAGAACCAAGCCTGCCAAAATAACTGAACAAGAATATTTTGAAATGCTGAGCTCAGTCTGCAAAAAAGTCTCCAAAGAACAGTCAACTGCATTACAATGCTTCATCGCTGCTACCGCCTCTCCTGTGAGTCCACGAGTAGTTGCACATTGTTTACCAAATCCAAACAGGCAAAGTCAAGAGACCATTTACCTCCCAATGAGATAACAACTCTTCCCGCTAGTAAACCTAATCTGTAACCCAGAGAAGTCTACAATAACTTGCTGAAGGGTCATAGCTCACAATCAAGCAATGAAGCATGAAGGTTATTGCCACAGATTTAACTAATGCTTTACTTCCCATTCAGCACCACTTATGTCTAGAAATATATATGCTAGAGGACTTAAGTCCTGTTCCTTAAAGTTCAAAATGCCAGGAATGCCATGTGTGCTCCTTCTTGCATGCAGGTTATATACCATGATGCTGCATAACACTTGTTTCATTCACTGCTCAACTTTGCAGATGTGGTGATTTTTATTTTTTTCTATCCTACACATCATTAAAGACATGAAATTTAAGTGACATAGAACTTAACAGGCTATGAGAAGGATATTCTCCACCTTCCCAGCTGAGGTGAAAACAAGAAACATTAGAAGTGTTTGTATTTGTACATGTAAGAAAACTATGAACACTTTTTCAGGAAGCTTCCCATTGAAATAAAGTTCCATACCTCTTCTAGGGGTACGTAGGGCTCCTTTTGTAAAACCTGTCTGACTGCACATAACCTATTTCACAATGAGAACAATCAGTCATTGGAATAATCTCCCAGAGAAGTGGTGGATTCCCCAACACTGGACATTAAACATTCAGCTGCACAGGGTGCTAGGCCTTCATGTCTAGACCATGCTTTTGCCAAGAAAGGATTGACCAGATGATCCTTGAGGTCCCTTCCAATCTGGTATTCTATGACTCTAATTCTATTTAGATTTTATGTACAGAAAACCCACCACATCTTTACATTTCTTTACCTCACATCCTAACCACCAGCCTGTTATCCTGTTATAAAGAAGTTTCCTGGGTTTTCACATTCTTATTGAAAATGCCTTCACATTTTGACTGCAGACTGCTTGAAGCATGTGAGACCTGAACTGGAAGCTGGTCTGATACTATGCTGCTGGACTTCCTGATCAGTAGGGTCAGCTGCAGCACCACCTACTTCATCAGTGACAGTAATTGCACTTGATGAATTTTACTAATAGTGGTTCCTCGACACTGATTAACCTACCTGCTCACCGTATTTGATTCCTTTTAAAGGTTTGCAAGTTAAACACAGAGCACATCTACTACAAAGTATAGGATACAGTGGTAAAAACTGTAACAATTAGGTTTTGATAATATTCTTTACAACTAACTTTCCTTTCCCAGCACCTCATAGATACAAATGTACTTTTAGATACTTCTAACCATGATTAATCTGTTAGTGTTCTCACTCAAAGTAGTTCCTCTGCTGCACAATTTAATAGGGCACCTATAACTACTGTTCAGCAATCACTGAAACCACTTGTCATGCTTTAACCCCAGCCAGCAACTAAGCACCATGCAACCGTTCACTCAGTTCCCCCACCACGACAGCTTCTCATGCCCAGCCAGTGAGAAGGCTGGAGGGGCACAAGAAGTTGGGAGGGAACACAGCCAGGGCAGCTGAC
>JANZLQ010000031.1:19064692-19100322 GCA_026212715.1 Elanus axillaris | reverse complement strand
CAATCCTTTTACTATTACTGTTGTCATTTTATTAGTGTTGTTATCATTATAATTACTTTCTTATTTTCTGTTCTATTAAACTGTTCTTATCACAACCCACAAGTTTTACTTCTCTTCCTGATTTTCTCCCCCATACCACCTGGGGGGGAAGTGAGCAAGCAGCTGCATGGTGCTTAGTTGCTGGCTGGGGTTAAGCCATGACACCTCTCCAGCTCACAGAAGTAAACTTAGTGGTTCCACTATGCAGATCTCCTACTCAATGTTCCAGGGCAGCAGGTAGCTCAATCATAATTGTCAATATTTTGGAAGTACTGATCTTGCCATCTTTTCTTATTTAGCCGTATGAAAATATTTTAGAACTTGATCATTAGCCATGAATTTGGAAATTATTTCCATCTAGGTTTAAATTCTTACTGCCTTCTATGTCCAAATTGTTCTGCATTTTATGTGTTGTTCCTTGGCATTCCTATAAAAGAATATTAAACAAGCTCCCCACTACAGATACTAAGATCTCATTTTTTTTCCTACAAAAATAGTTTGTGACCTGATCTAAATTAGTGTCATCAGCTACACTCCATCCATTTCCCATTCTATCTTAGAAATTACTTATTTAAAAGGAATGACCTTGCCACCATTTCAGAACTTGGCATTTGCCTGTCTAGAACTAAAGAAAGAGTGTAGACAGAAGCTAAAGATAAGGACCTTCTGGAGGAGACTTTTTATCCCCTAGCAGATTAATCGAATCACTGCATAAATGTCTAAAGTTGACTATTTTTACTTAGATATTTAAGAATTATATGGGTAAGAGCAACTTTAAAACCTATGGTACCCCATACTTCCTTAGTAAAGCAAAAAAGGCAATACCTTCATTACTGAAGAGGCACAGTTTTTGTTGCCTAGTCTAGTGCACAGACTACAGTGCCTGTGTGTTTAAATATTAGCTCTGCAATCTGCATAGTAATTTCCATCTACAGACAATCCATTATTCTCAGCTCCTACATGAACAAAGAACTGCAAAACTGTGTTCTATCACACAAATTCTTATGTTCCCAAAAATACAGATTTATGAACGATCATAATCTAACAGAACCATGTAGCTCAAAGAAACCTTACAGAAGAGCAGTGGATTTCTGAACCCATTAGTGGAATGAGAGAAGATAAAAAGATCAGCTGTAGCATGAGAGTAACATACATGCCTACCATGTGGTATATTCAACTTCATTCCAGCTTTTGTGACAGATAAATCATTTTAGAACTACCTTAACTGGAGACTTTTTTCCACATTAGTTATGCCATCTAAATACATGGAAAGTACACACTGTCATGCATTAGGCTAAGTTGTGTAGGCACCACAGAACAAAAATAAAGCATCATGAAAGATTATTAGCAAAGTTACAAATGAGGCTGGGTACAGCTCCACACAGATGAAGTCATCACTTACGATCATGTACACTTGTGAATCAAGTTTCTGAATCTTTGCACTTTTAAGGGCAAGAATATACACACTCAAAAGCAAGTCTCACAGGCAGACAGAACAGTTCAGCTTCATGAACTCATTTGCCAATTGCATATTTTGAGTGTCAGTGACAACTGCATACATCTTTCTTTAAAACTGACTGTGTAAAAGCACAATTAAAGAAATGGCAATGTAAAAAAATTAAAAAATTAAAAAGAAGATGAAAACAAACTCATATTCTGCTCTGCCAGCATAAGTCTCATGGCTTTTCAGAAGACTCACAGCAACTACAGAACTACAGCAAATCATCTTACTAGTAGATCAGTACCAAAAGTACTTAGTAGTCAAAAATTCTGCCTACTAAACAAATTATGCACAATGCAATCTTTGTTTTATGGAGTTTATATTTCAAATAAAATCGTGAATGGAAAGAGAGATATCTGAATAGAATCTTTATCTTGAGTAGTTGCATCAAATACAGAAGGACTTTGTCTATACATTAATTGTTATTTTTCAAGTTATCAATATGTAAATACTGTTTTCATCTTGTAACATAATACAATATACTATATCAACATTTCAGCCACATATGCCTGTTCCTAAGCATCACAAAGAGATGTTAATGTTTCACTTGAGGGCACTTTGCACAAGTAGATCAACTGAATCTGCTTCTTAGAACAATTAAAAGAAGATAAAGTTATCTAAAAGAAAACAAAAAGGACAATTGAGTAAGAAGGGTTACAAGAATTGGACAGAGTAAGTCTAGAACCAACACCTTTAACTTTGATCCATGGGGCACAGGAGGATAACCATCTTGCCCAGGTGGAATGAACAACTCCCACTTCCCATATTCCATCTTCTTATATGGATGAGAAAATGGATTCCAGCCATCTGCAATATAAGAAATAATACTAAGTGTATTTATCTTAATATGTCCAAATACAAATCAAAGGTGTAACAGTGTTTTCCATCTGCTTCAGAATAAACTTCAGTGACAGCAGACACAAATACTTTTATATCTGATACTACCATACACATTCAAAAGAAGTTCAATAAAACATGTAAGATTTTCACTAGAAAACCATACTCCAATTCTAATTTGATAATGAATAAATTATTTCTATCTCACCTTTGTTCAAAGTCAAAATAACACCACCAACAACCCCAAACACTACTGATTTTAATACCACAAAGTCATGGTGGTATGAAAATTAATGGCTGAAGAGTAATGCTAAATGTAGATACTAAACCAAAAACCACACATCCTAAACAAGCCAGTAGAAATATTTGTTATAACACTACAGGAAAAACTAATCAGCAGCTGTTGATTATGGAATAACGAAAACCAACCTCCATAAATTGAATGCTCAAACCAGGTTTGCACACACACACACACATACTGCTCACTGACTCTTATTTTGGCAAGTTGATGTCCTATTAATAACACTCATTAAGTGTGTAAAATAGAAAAATAAAGGGCAAACTGCAGACAAACTTACTAACAATGGCCAGGAAACCACACAATGCTAGACAAGACCACCACAGCCAGGAAATCTGGCCTGAAATGCCACAGTTTTATTTAAGTAAGTCTTTTGATGAAAAAGGAATCTTCTTCAAAAGTTTACTGAACCAAGTATAGAATCCATAATTTGAGGTTCTTTGTCCTCCTTGAATTCACTGAGCACTGGAGATGTGTAAGGTTGCTCATTATGACATGCCCAACTGAACACACATCTGTCAAGAAGGTCTTGTGGGCCTACATGCATGTTCAAGGTTAATTCATATGAATGAGACTGAATATAAAGCTTCTGAACTGACAGACTTAAGCAATGTAATCATTTTGAGGCAAGAAGGAAGTGGCAAACCAAGTTTTGTCCTGGTTTCAGCTGGGATACATTTGTCTTCCTAGTAGCTGGTACGGCGCTATGTTTTGAGTTCAGTATGAAATGAATGTTGATAACACATTGATGTTTTCAGTTGTTGTTAAGTAGTGTTTAGACTAGGTCAAGGATTTTTCAGCTTCACATGCCCAGCCAGTGAGAAAGCTGGAGGGGCACAAGAAGTTAACACAGGACACAGCCAGGGCAGCTGACCCAAACTGGCCAACAAGGTATTCCATACCATGTGATGTCATGCCTAGTACAGAAAGTGGTTAAACCATGACAAGTTTGAACATTACTACTCTTTTTTCCTTGTAACATGTCTATCTCACATAGATCTAGGCAACAGAGACTCCTAAGCTATCAAGACACCAGTCAACACAGAAAATTGAATTGCAAGACATTAAAGCAACACATGCTAATCTTTCTGCATGCCAGCCTATTTGCATGCCATGTCCTGCCATAAAAAAAAAGCCACAACAAAAAACCCAAACACCTCAATGAAAGAAGAATAAGCAGCCTTCAGTGACCTCCTATTTACAGGAGGTACAGTGAATAATCTTAAGCATGTACTCTGTGACAGATAAACTGTTCACACCCTAAACTGTAGTTCCATGACTAATTTAAGCTAGTATAAAACAATATGGCTACTAAACATGGTAGTCAGGGTTAAAAGCAATTCAGTAAAAAACTGGACATGCCACTGGAGCAGGATCATCACCTTTGGCACCATGGAAATCGCAACAGGGGAGGTAGAGAAGTGAAGAAGTTATTTTCGCCAATGTATGTATTCTCCTAAACATCAGTAATCAAAAGTATTATCTGCTGTGCAACAAAAAGATAATCTTCTCTAACAGTATATGCACATCTTGAGTTTCAGAGAAAGACTAGGGTGCTTTCAGAGTAAGTTGCTAGTTGCTCTTACACAGCTGTTTAAGCCTGAGAACTGCCAACCTTTAAGGAACAAAACTGAAAGGCACAAATCAAACAGGCTAGAGAATGTGACAAAAATAATGACGTAAGACAAATATTCTAGTACCTATTCATTTTACAATAGAGAACAATGTCAAAACCAATGAAGATATTATAATAAAACATTTCCCATGCTCAAAACCAGAAATACAATTAACTCAGTACTCTATTTAATGATAGTTTTTAATTACAATTAAGGTATTTGGATAGCGCAGACAAAATACACACATTAGCAGAAGGAAAGTATTTACTAAACTATTGCTTGCTTAACAGCAGAAGAGCTTGTATATTACTAAGATGTAGATGGGTCTTCCCCCTTGGTTTTACTCTGAAGCTTCAGTCAAAAAAATAATAAAACAAACACTACTAACATCTACTAAGACTACCAAGACCAACACCAAACAAACAATACCTTAGCAATAAAGCAATCCTCCTTAAAAGAATGTCAAAACTGCAAACACCATATATAGTGTTTATACACCATAATAAACTATATATATATTCTACATCTTTTTTACAATTCCCTGAAATACATCATTAGAATTTTGGGACTTGGAAAAAACAGACTCAAAACTGAAATTTTCTTTTAAACTGCAAACAGCTAAATTGTCCAAAATAAACTGTTTAGGTCAAAATGGGAAAACAGAAAAAAGATGAGAAGAGTAACAAACTTTTAAAAGCAGTCTTCTTGCAGCTTCTTAAGGAACCTGTTACGATTTATGATAGTCACGACCTTCTGTCATGGTTTAACCCCAGCTGGCACCTAAGCACCACACAGCCACTTGCTCACTCCCCCACCTGGTGGGATGAAGAAGAGAATCAGAAGAGTAAAACCAAGAAAACTCACGGGCTGAGATGAGAACACTTTAAATCACTGAAATAAAATTAAATAATAAATTGTAATGAAAAGGAAAATAACAAAGAGAGAGATAAATAAAACCCAAGAAAACCAGGTGATGCAAGTGAAAAAATTGCTCACCACCAACTGACCAGTGCCCAACCTGTTCCTCAGCAGCAGCCCCAACCAGCTTTCCCCAAAGTTTATATACTGGATGTGACATCCCATGGCATGGAATACCCCGCTGGCCAGTTTGGGTCACCTGCCCTGGCTGTGCCCCCTCCCAACTTCTTGTGCCCCTCCAGACTCCTTCTGTCAGGGCAGTCTGAGAAGCTGAAAAGTCCTTGACTTAGACTAAATACTGCTCAGCAACAACTGAAACATTGGTGTGTTATCAAAATTCTTCTCATACTGAACCCAAAACATAGCACTGTACCAGCTACTAGGAAGACAATTAACTCTGTCCCAGCCAAAACCAAGACAGCTTCTTACGGGAATTATTATCAACTCTTTCAACCTTCTTCCTCCCCATAGATATCTGATAATCTCCATTGCTTTTCATGAAACTCTTTCCAGTTGAGCTTTACCTCTTAATTACAATGCACAAACTGAACCAAATATGCCAGGTGATGACACGCTAATACTGAGCAAAACAGAGTTACAGCAGAAGTCTTAGGCACAGTCTCTATAAAATTCACTGGGGAAAACTGCCTGAAGTTGAGTTCATTACATACACCAAAACCACTGAATTGTTACATTATTAAAAATATTCTCATGACCTCTGTTACAACCACCTCTCTTCCCTCCTTTAGGGGGAGGAATGATTGCATCTCTACCCATTTAAGCATCTCTGCTCTCTAGAGGCACCTTTAACAATTCTGCCCAAGTTGCTTACACTTTTCCCTCCATCTACTAGCAATACTGGATGCTCCTGTTAACCCTTCCTCTTCTCACCCACAGTCCATTACTGGGTGTCCACAGTCCATGACTTAAGAATAAATGCAAAGCAATACTAATCTGTCCCACGTAGACCTACTTAAAAACCTCTGTTTACTACTTACCCCTAGAAAGGAACTCACTTAGGAAGAATATGACAAAAAAACAGTATCACTTTGTATTAAGGCAAGAGGCATAAAAAGTTAAAGCACCCTGAAAACTGAAGGCTTCCTTCAAAGGAATGGCAGATCAGGCTTCTCAGTTTTACTGCTTAGTTTTGAGATTTTTTGGCAAAACATAGCCAAAAATGTCTCAAGGAAGAAAAAAAACAAAACCAACAAACCAACCCAACAACCAAAAACTGAATAGCAGACTATTCAGAAGCTGAAAAGGTAAAGACAAAAGAAATACCCTAGTTTGAGAACAGGGATTTTGAAGACTCTGCCGATAGCTACAAACAGAAAAAGACTAAGAATACCACCAGCAGAAGTTCAAATAATCAGCTTGAATAGGTTTTAGGAAATAAGGACACCATCATGGAAAACCCATAAGCCATAGACAGATAAGAGCTTCTTTACAGAAGTTCAGGCCTCATATGTCTTTAATCAGACACAGAAGACCTCAAATAGCCTGGTACTTTTAGTTTCTCTCATCTCTGATTACATCTTCCAAACACAGCCAGTTATATAAACATTACATCCTACCTCAGCAGCATGAGGTACAAGAGTGCTTCTTGCTTAGAACTATACCCTTAGTGTGCCAAAGAATCACAAACTGAGCTTTAATCTAGAACTCAATTGACATTATAATGGCTTGGATTCTATCATTTGTCATTAAAACTCAATTTCAATGCAATACTTCCACCTAAACTGTAAATTAAGTCACTTGTCAACGTGAAAACAAAATGAGGAGATCAAACAAGTCATAGCCATACAGCTATGTGGCTCACGGCTTAACGTGGAGTTTCATATCAGAAATTAACACTCCTCTTGCTTCTCATAGGGGAAAGAAGTACTTCTTGCATATTGACCAAATCATTCACTTTTTCCAGTGTAAGAGCTGATACATTAGTGCAATGTTGTAACTATTTTTTCAAAAGTGAAAAAACTTCATAACCTGAGGTTGAATTCTCAAGTGCAATAAATTCATCTCTTAAAGCAATTGTATTTCTACATTCCACACACTTCTGATAAACTGAAAGATACTCAAAGAGAATACAGAGTCCAGCAAGCATTCACACAGCTTCCTTTGGGAAGACACCAGACACACAGCAGTTCAGACAAGGGAAGGGGCATCAAAATCCCACTATCCCACAAAATGCCTTTAAACCATTTGCTTGGAATATGGAACTAGAACATAAATGGTTATATTCTCTAAGGTCACTATACTGTTCTACACAGTAGCCAATGAGGTCGTCTTCCTTCTACATTGCCTGATTTCCAATAGCTCAATAGCAGGGTCATTAACATAACCTGCATAAAAAGTGATTAAACAGCTCAAACACTGACATAAAAACAAACTTCTCAGATAGGGGGTCTCCCTGAATATTAATAGCAGTTTATAATTCAGTCTGTCTTCAGTTGTCTGCAGACACAGAAGTATAGCACTCATGATATCTAGGTATTTTCCTATAAAAATCTTTGAAGACAGTAGTAAGAAGTTTAGTATTACATCATAGTAGTATCTAGACTCCATTTCAGTAAAAGTTTGAGTCAAGACTGGGGAAAAAAAAAAAGAACAAAAAAACCCCCAACATTCTAAGATATGAAAAGTTTCAAGTCAGCTATCACATATCCAGATTATGAGGGCTGGTGGCTTAAATTCCCCGTCTTTGCCCTGAAGGAAGCCTGTCAAAACTTAAATAAATAAATCTTCCCCCAAAACCAACCACCCCACTCTCCCTCCCTTCACCCTCAGCAGAAGCCTTCTCCACTAGTGCAAGAAAAAGGAAGGAGAAACCAAACAAAACAGATATTCCAGAGTGATCAACTTTTTAGATCTAATGTTAGCTGGGAGGGAAGAGAAGGCAAAGAAAAAACAAAAAGGAAACTGAAAAACAGAAACCACAAGTATAACAATGTATTATATCAAATACTGACTTGCAAATTAGCATACACATACTTACTCTTTCAAGCTTCTTAAATCCAGTAACTTTTTAATTAAAATATTGTTTACAAATAACCTACCGAGTCTTTGCATGGCCAAATACAATTTTGAATGTTCCAATTCCCAAACAAATTCTGTGGGTTACCCTGAAAACTTGCAGTTCTGTGACTTATTTTGAAATAGTTGATTGTAAAGTAGCAATAAATTGCCAGTAGTCATTGAGTTCCCCAGCATACAGCAAGTAAATAAAATACTCAGTGTGTTATCACTAAGAGTTTTTAAGGTATCTATAATGTTGATACTGTCTCTAGTATCAGAAATTCAGCTGACTAATTGCCTCATACACCCAATTTACTGAGATGCTAGGAGTACTGATCAACAAATCTTAATGGTCTTGGATGTTTCTTTAATACTTTTCAGATAGAGTAAAGGATCATACCAGAATACTAACAGATATAATACCTTTTTCTCTCCAATTACGGAGTTTCAAAAAAGAGACAAAAAAGAAATCTGGAAGCATTGGGGTTTTCTTCAATTTCTGTTTTTCTTTCTCCAATCCAAGTACAGATGTGTACTATGACTAGATTCTAGCTTTTTTCAAGAATGCAGTGATACCAAGAGTTATTCTATAAATATGAGTTCTCATTCGTTCCAAGTGTCTCAGAATAAGGTAAAAAAATACCATAATTTGGGCCAAAATACCTTAATAGCAAAGCTTTCATTGTCTGCTATAAGGCATAAAAGTCATTCACAAAAAACTATACATTTGCAGGACTGAACCTTCACATGTATACAATTACAGAAATAAATTAATCATGTTAATCTTAAGCACAGTTCATAATAAAGCTATTATCAACTATTACCAGCTTAATAAATTCTGAAAGAAGTTTAAGTTCTTTGTAAAACAGCCTGCACTTGCCATTATAATTTTTACTAGTTTTTGATCCTTGAAAATTTATCAGACTAAATAGCAAGGACTAATATTTTGCGTCAATTTTTGTGTCTTTCCATCAAACATCTAAGAGATTTGCAGACAAGATATTATTAAGTAAAACACTGCTATCCCCATCTCCTTAAAACAGAAGGAAAAAACAATGCATGAATTGACTGGTTTTATATTCTATACCATCGTATTTCAGTTTAAAACCTAAAGAGCTGCTGTTATTTAAGTTCCATGTTTGTTTCTCTGTATAATACTTCCAACTTCCCCCCACATGGTTAATTACATTTCTCTTTATAAAAGTTTTTTAAAAAGATTCTTATTAAAAGCAATCCTGATACTCAATTTAAATACAATATTATCATAAATTTAGTTTGAGACTTTAACCTGCTTGAAAACTTAAAGGAAGGTTAAAGGGATTCAGTTTTAATTAAACATATCTGTAGCAACCTGAATCTAAATCTTAGGGTTTTGCAACCCAATTTCTCATCAGAATATTATTAAAGCTCATCTGAATTGAATGACAATTTTCCATTCCTCTAGGCTTTCTGAGTACGTTATCTTCACCTGTGGGAATGATACTTTCCTATGACTGATTAATAGGATATATAGGACAAACAGTTTTTTCCACATCAAAATGAATTTCTTTTTAGTCTTCTGACTTCTTACTGCCACATTTCATTAGCATCTAGATACAACTACTCTAAGATATTAGTCCTAAATTTCTGCTTCATATCATATATTACATGAAATATTTTAAATGGAGTTTAGAAAACCATTCCAGTTTTTAGCTACTATATTCTGGTATATGTGCACTTCCCCCCCCGCCCCCAGTCTGCCAAGCCAATTTACAAGTTATATCTTCTTTTCAAAATATTAGACATTCATTTCATTTCTGTTTTTTAAATGGCCATCTGTTACAATACATACTTAAACCAAATATATTCTAGTCTCCAACTGTGTTGAGTAATTTAACTTAAAGACTATTATACCCATGACAACACATAAAAACCTTGAGCAATGGCTGGAGTTGCAGTGAGTAAAAGAGGAGTAAGGAGAAGAATATTCTGTATGTTTATACATATAAAAGTTGAGCTATTAAAATAACCTCATCTCATTGTCTTGCAGTCAGTATTGACAGCTGAAATCACTTATCTAGCAGTAGGTGAACTATACTGTAGTTTCATTATTCAGTTTTCAATCAGAGGACATATCCGATTCCCATATTAAAATTCAAGTACTACGCTAACCTATTTTATCAAAGTCTATTCCAATAAAAAGACAAGGAGTATTTCAAAGAAAGCTACTCTATCATTCACTAGGTTAACCACATCAAACACTATCATGGCTGAGAATAGCATTGCACTAACTTTTCTGTTTGTCTTCTGCATCAAAACCAAGTATTTTTGTAACAATAATCATTGTCTGTAGACTCAAATTATCACAGTGAATAGTGGACACAGACCCTCCCATTGAGTTCTTAAAGAAAAGAAAAAAATAGAAATTTCTGACAATTATAATAGATGTATTTTATGACTCTGGAAACTGAAGCACAACGTATTTAAAGTCTTTTGCTTATTCTGTTAAGTGTATTGATTTTAGGATTATTGAAAAACAGTGCTAAAACAGATAGCGATGAAGCACTGAAAAAAGTCTTATCAATGGATCTGAAAAACACTGCCAGGGTTGTTCATTTATTTGCGCACACATTTTTCCAGGAGCTTAACCACAGTTAAGCTTTAGAAAGCACCACCACATACTACTATGGCATATGTAATGAGTCTTACCATTTTGAAGTTACACAAGCACATACAATTTCAAGTTCTTGACTTGCCTCCTCAAATACAAAGTTTGTCCTTTTAATAGTTTCCTCCAACAGAGATAGGGAAGAAAGAAAACTCAACATTTAACTTTTTGTTTAAGCAGAAGTAGTTAACTGTCTCAAATTGGTAATTAAGATACTTTTTGGTAATATAAATACACACACTGAGCATTCACCAGATCAGTATTTCCTCAGAACAAAAGTTGGATAAATAAACTACATTTCAGAAGTATGCAGTATAAGTGAACAAAATCATTTCACAGATGAAGTCCCAGTTCAGTAAGAGCCAGCAAGGAAATTCCTAGTAGCTTGATAGACTAATACCTAATCCTGAAGAAGGGATAGACAAGTAAAAGGGAAAAACATAACAAAACCCCTGACCCCCCCACCAAAAAAAAAAAACATGAGTGTAGAATTAGCATTGCAGCATTTAAGAGCAAAAATGCATGTCACTTCCATTTAACAATTTGCAGAACATGATTTGAGTGCAGCTAGTGTTCTGAATAAGGAGCAAGTTGACAATTTTGTCTCAAGTTCAAAGTGAATCATCTTCCTGGTTCTCAGATTAAGCAATGCAGTTCCTCCATGTAATCCTGCCACCTTCCTGTTCTGCTAACATCCTTCCTTCTTCTCCCCTCAAAACAGAGGGCCGCCTACTCTTTCACAAGTAGGTTAGTTTGATTTTAGGTTACCATTTTCCAGCAGGACTTTTGTCTACACTCTCATGATGAGCAGGAATTCCCAAGGGCCTTGGTCCTTGGGCAACACTATCGTTAGATCAGTAAAAGAAGATAAAGCAAATTATTGTACTGTTACTTCTACTTCTGTGCATACAGTTTTATAGAAACCTAACTGCAGAGGTGCAGAGCTTCAGGAAGAACCTCAGGTGATTTAGACAGAGCCTAAAGTTGCAGTGTGATCAGACTAGAACCTTTACATCGCCTTATGGGTATTTAAAAAAAAAAAAAAAAAGATACACCTAATACTGACCATACAATAGAAACATGTCCATTCATAGGCTACTGCAATGTAAAGTATTATTAGATTAAGCTGTGACATACATTTTTGCTATCAGAATTTCATCATTGCTACAAAATTGCCTTTAAATGAAGAGGATACTCATATAAAACATAGTGCAGGAGAAAAGAAATATTCCTAAAAATACTTACTGAAGTCACCTGTGAGAAACACTGCTTCTGCTCCTGGTGCCCACTCTTTGCAATATATTCCACCATCCACAAATTGGTTAACTCCGAAGGTTTTATAACTTTTTGAAAATTTATCAAGGCCTCCTTCATTTTCCTCAATGTTCTTCAAGCGGTTATAAAACAGAGAATACCTTTCAATGAAAATAGATAAGATTTTTTTAGAAAGTTTAGTAAGTGCCTTTCTTACATTAATAAGTGTAAGAACATTAAAAAAAAGAAAAAAGAGACACAGTCATACTATGTCCTAAAACTGTAATATCAGATTCACTGTTCTCTACAGGAATAGAAGAAACATCAAATACAAACCACACAATTTTTCCATGGTTGTTACATAGTGCAAAGTTGCGATCTTCACATTTGTCTGTATTTTCTCTACTTTATGGGAACAGTTTGCACTTTAAGACTACAACACCTGATTGGCAGTCAAGAAATCATAGTATAACTACACAACAGGAGAAGTTCATACTCTGAACAGCCTAGCACTTCTTCCTCTCTCTTATTAATATCAGACACAGGCCTCCTAGGGAGAATTGTATAGGCCTGCTACATCTCTCACAGTCAGTTTTAATAGACAATCTCAGGACATTGAGAAGTTTGCAGTACAGCATACAAGTATGGAGAAACTAGCCTGGCACTTGCAGAAAGCGGCTCCTCAGGCAACCTCTTTACAGAGACCATCAGCGAGACTTTGCAGTCCCCTGACACTTCAACAATTTGGAAAACAAAATTACCACTTCATGGAAATAATTATTTGGACCATACCCTACTTATACCAGTAGGGCTTGAAATGCCCTAAACCTCTAATGTAATAATTTGCTAGTAACAGGTTGGAGGTTTTCAACACGTTTTCTCAAACAAGCTCCCATCAATTCAAGAAACACACATCACGTGTACAATATAAACAAGAGGGTCAACTTTAACTCCTAAGATGTGAGCTATTATGTGAAGAAGCACAGCTAAGAGCTTCAGTTAGGTATTTAATGGTATCCATATGGGTTTTCTGTTTGTTTTAAATAAGAAATCCCCAATGTAAATTCGAAATGTGTTTGTGTTCTCAATAAATGGAGAAGTCTTCTGCAATGTACAAAAATTAACAACAATCCCAGCAAGAACATCTTCTCTGCCTCATTACACTAACTGTATTTTAAAAGGAAATAGAAACAGTAAAGAAGCAAAACAGCACTATAGGATGACACCTTATTGGTTTAAAAGAAAGAGAAAGAAAAAAAGAGAGGTAGCCCGTTTGCAGTGTCAGGACTTAGACCCCACTCTATGATTCGTTTTAAAGTTTTGTTTTAGAATTAGCCCTTACTTAGTTCAAAGTAGAAGATTAAATTGTCTATTTACTGGTTAAGGTAAAATATCATTACTTGTATTAAAGTACTATGACTGCTTTCAAAGTTCATCTCCCAGCAAGTTTGTTATGAAGACTGATGCTTACTTTTAAAGACAGCAAGATTTGAAAACGTCTCAGGATACACTACAGCAAATACACTTAAAACTTTCTGCCCACCAGCTGCGTCATTCCTTTAGAATTTGCTCATGGGTATAATCCTCACAAGCACATTACTAACTACTACTACTCTGATAATTTCATTTATAGTTCTTGAGGAAGAATATTTTGTCAGATTTCTGAGTATAAGTTTATTACATATATACACAAACCCAACTGACTGACTTCAGTTTTAACCAACTGCAATCACAAAGTTTTATATGAATAAAGTTTAAATACAGAAACACAGAGCAAGTCACAAAGAGCCTCAAAAGTTCAGCATATGACATTTGGTAAATTCAAAATTATTCCATTACTGAAGGGTTCTCCTTGGGCGAAAAAAAAAAGCCTTTTGGTTGTATAATTTTAAGCCTTCCTTTAAAATATATCGGTTCTATTAGGAATTTGCAGAAAGCTCTGCCTTCTTGTATATTTCTCAGCCATACATATGCTGTTTCAAAATTGCTGCCTGTTGTATGTATTATTTTTAACAGTTCCACTGTAGCTGAAGCAAGAACCCTTCTGTATATGCTATTCATAGCTGTTAACTGCAGAAAATATCTAATTGAAGCAATGAATTTGACACACTTAAAATAGAAAAGGTGTTTTGGATTACATTATCTACTTAAAATTAATCTTTTTCTCCCCATTCTTGGTACAAATACATATTCACAGCTTTAAGAACACCTTTGGCTGGGTGGGGTGTTTCACACATTTGGGAAGAAGCGGTAAGCTTCATTGTTAAAAAGTGTCAATCATAGAAATCTTTGAAAGCAGGAGAGGAAAGAAATGATACATTTATTAACAGAGATGAACAGCAGGTCACAGAGAAGGACTGAAATCTCTGCAGAAAAGAAAAAGGCTGTGATATACTTCAATATAACCTGGAGGCACACACATGCTGTTTTGCCTACTGCTTTTCCTTGATGAGTCCTTCCTAGCAAAGAAGAATCAAGCCCATTCATCCCATTCCAAAGAAATAAGCATCAAACAAATTCAGGATTTGAGAGTGGCTTTATGGGGTTGGAGGGATGACAATGGACGTTCAGAAAGCAATTATGTGATTTATATCTTTGGGAAACATCACTGACAGTAATACACACATTGTAAGCTCTGGATTCTTGTTACAGAAGCACTGAAAGTACATCCACTGTTTCAAGTTTTGTATTTCAGTAAATTCAAAGTTTAAGCAAACAAAGACACCATGACACTTAATATGTGAAATGTTCATGAGTATTACTGGAAAAAAAAAAAAAAAAAAACACACACCCCCTACTCTTTTTTTCTCACTTTGCAATAGTGGTGAGCAAGATTACATGCTCAATAAAAAAAAAATCATTTGTTTTGGAGAATGGGGGGTCAAGGAAGGCAGCAGATTCAAAAAGTTACTGTAACTGTGTTTTACACACCTGGTCAACAATAGCTTTTTATATAGGACATTTTGAACAAGTAATACAGCATCATGTAGACTGAGTAACAACGCTCCTCCAATTTATACACAAGCACACTACTTGTCATTGAGCAAATTAATGCAGGTATTACTGTTGCATCATCATTGCAGAAATCATGATTTTTGAAACTAGTACTCTCCAGAACTGTTTTTAATTTATAATCTAGAAAGCATTCAGATTCAAATTTTTTTAACCACCTCCTGGAATTATCAAATACAGATTCATAGTTTGCTCAACATTCATGAAAAACCCACCAGCTTCTGAAATGGATCAATTACTTGTGCTGTGAACTATTCTAAAAACTCCTCTCAGGAGATGAAACACATCTGGACACAGAACAAGGTTACTTGTCATAGAAGGTCTTATAAAACAGTAGAAGCATAGTTCTGTATCCTGTTGCTGCTTCAAAGGAAAAAAAAAAAACCTGAGTTAAACACATGCTTATGATCCAGATCTAGGAAACTTAAGCTGTTGCTTTCATATAAATTTTGGCTTTCATTTGTACATTACTGAAGCTTGTTAAACTTTTTTTCTTATCTTCCAAACTGAAACTCCAGGATTACACAGAAAATGAAAGGAAAAAACTTTTTGTTCACCAGTTCCAAATATTTATATTGTTCACTAATAGCATACCAATGTTTAAAGAGGAGAGATAGACATTACATTGTTAAAACAGCATTGTGATCCCCTCAACACTGAAAGTTGTATCATATTTGGTTATGCATATATAATCACATGACATATGTAGTAAGACAGACTCTGGACACATGGAACATATTTCAAAGGTGAGACAACCTTGTAAAATTCTGAAGATGTGAACAAAGTCAACAACAGTGTCCAGAGAAACAAGTCAGTACAAAAGGCTGACTTCTGCCTTCATACTTTTCAAGTCTTCACAGCTTAATAAGCAACTGCAAAGTCCTAAGATTTTTCTACCTACTTCCCTGCATTAAAGTTGACACTGAAGAAAATTACAAGGTAAAAACAGTACCCAGGTATGCCTTGAAAAGTACAACCATTGCCTTTGGGAAAAAAAAAAACCCAACAAATTAAATAGAGCAACAGAACCCACAGAATTTCAGGTACAGAGGATCTGAAGTAGCGGAAAAAGTTATACATCAAGTTGCTCACTAAGGCCAGGTACAAGACCACACATCTGACAAGTGCAGATAGCAGAAGGGGGCTGCTTTTGTTGTATTCCTTGCTCCTGGAGTTAAAAGCAAGCTTTTTAATTCAAGTTCCATATCCATTCATGTCACCTCTGCTAACAGACCAGTGGGTTTTAAAACTAAAATACCAAAACTAGATGTTTTCTTCAGACTTACTGGAACGAAAAGACTTCACAGTCTTAGCACTTCCCCAAGCACAAATACACCCAGCTTGGAACAAGACATTTGGTAACAGAATAGCTCTTCTACAGCAGCTCCCCCCGACCTTCACTATTTCACAGTGAAATACTGGCAATCGTAAACGTCATTTGAAACAGGGTCACAACAGTCTTTTACTATTGTTACATTCATAATTTGTAACACAGCATTGCTTTAAATCCCATGCTTTATATGCAGCTTTGTTTAAAGCCCTACAATGGAAGTGTAGGAATTGGCTGACTTTCTGTAAAAGCAGGATTAAAACATCAAACATGAATTAGTATAATGGCTATCCAGAAAGCAAGTATCTTGCCAATAAAATAACCTTCATAGTGAAGGAATAAAGACAATACTAACTCAGAAGCCACTTCAAGAGTTTACATTTTAGGTAAGCACTTACTCCTCACACTTCTATCACAAAAACACCCTCAAATATTTTGTCTTACAGATACCTAGAGATCTAAAACTTATACAGTAGAAGTATACATTTATCAGAGAAAAAGATAGCCTGAAATCTTTCAATTCATTGCAAAGCTATACAGTTCTTATCCAAAGAAATAATGTTCTATTTATTTGGTAACCATGATATACAAAACCCTTCTGATGCTACAGTTCCCATCACAACTGACTTCATTCAGCTATTGATCCCATTAAGTATCAGGCACATATTAAAATCAGTAGCTTCAATATGGAACACAAGAACAAAAAAAAGTTAGGCCTCCCCTTCTTCCCCAAAGCCAACTGCCTTAGTGAAATATGACTTCTGGCAGACTATTGAAATAGTCTGATAGTAAGTCAGAATACTGAATTAGAGTTCCACATAAAGCCTTCAAGTCTTTATTCTTCCAAGCAACCAGAGATACTAATTCCTTCCTGGCCACGTTATAAAGTGACAAAAAGGTACTCAAATATTTTAAACTTTTAATCAGATAAGCTTCAGTTTCTTTGGCATCACAGAAGTCTAAACAAACTAGCATAACCAAAAAGGCCTTAGCAGCATACAAGATACCTCATTTAACTGATCTGGTGCTAAACTCCAAGATGGCTGCAAAGCTTCAAGACATTTTATGTCCATTCTCATACCTTTTTATGAAGCTGTAGTTATTGCAATTTATAGAACAGTCAATCCACTTAATTTAAGACCTGTGGTGTCAACAGTGAAATTAATCATTTTAGTCCCTCTTCTGCTTATGATGCTGAGTTTAGTAGGCATTCATCTTTTAGATTCCTTTTGTCCACAACAGCTTTCGTGTCAATTTATTTCTACAGTATTGGCCCATTATTGATGCTAATTTATTCAAAACATGAAAGCAAATAGAGACTTTGATAATGGTATCTGGCATCCATATGGAAAGCCCAACTCTGCAGATATCAAAGGGAAAAAGATATGAAAGAAAATGCCCAGTAAGGTACGCTGTAGCCAAATCCTCCCATTTTTCCAATAAATACAAACATTTACAGTAATGTCAGTGTTAAAAATAAAGCTGCAGTCCAAAAGGAAAAAAACCTCAGCTACTTAAGTCTGTAACATTTCTTCACATTTCTTCCAATGTAAGTATTCAAAAAACTCCAAAACATCAAAAGCAGAAAGGGAAAAGTGCATTTCTCTCCTTCCTTCTCATTTAAAGAATAAACCTTAACAAAAAAAAGATTTAGATTTTGAGATACCACTTATTCTATTTATTGGTTTAAACCTGAAGCCTCTTAGGGGAATGCTGCCTCTTGTTTTCAGCCCTCCACTCTTCCCTTCCACAGAAGCAGCTGTATCAGCATTGCAGTAAAACAAGGAATAAGAAAGCAAAGGGGTCATCAAATCCTGTCCTGTACCATCAGTGACCACCAGACCATCATGAACAACCCTATTCATAAAGTTACTGAGATTTCTGAACTCCCATTTTCAAAACTGCCTTGGGTCCCCTCACACTTATTACTATGACTGGAAAACTGCTACAGTGCTTTGCTGGAATCATAGGATCTTCCTAACACCTCCACACAACAGCTCTGAGAGCTAACATACCACCACCCTGTGCTCCAAAACTACACTGACATGATATTCTCCTGCAGCTTTCCAGTCATAGTACTATGGGGTAAAGAACAGGGCTCTGCTGACTTCTCTGGGCATTTTTAGTTTGGGGGGTTTGATTTTAAAGCATTCATATGTCTTGTAAACAAAAATGCAAACCATCACATCTCTGGAAAGATATTGAGATTGCATGCTGTGCTCAGAGTTGTTGAATGAAGCTCACTGTGACAGTGCAGGAAGACTGGGGCCAGTGGTGGGGAAAAAAAGTCAGGCAGTGTGAAACTCATGCACCTACTGATGTGGACAGATCATCAAAACATTCCCTGTTTTGATATTAATCCACTATCTTATGATCCCTGTGGACAATCCAAAGGGTTAAAAAACTGTAACAAAAAATCCAAATCAGTGTAGATGCACCACGCTTTCACCTACATAATACCATTTACACATATAAAGCCACACTTTGAAATTTGGCAAATAAGGAATTGAAAGCTGCCGATTTTAGTTCTGACAGTGTATTGCAGGAACATGAGACAGGATTAACAGCTGGTTTTGAATTATATACTAAGAGAGACTTGGGAGCTGCAGTTCTCATATCACAGGCAGTCCATTCTTTAAAGAATTATGTCAATTTTGCAATGCTGTCATCAACTAGCAATGATGAGTATAATCCAAGTGCCTACACTGAACATGTAAGCAGCAACCACTTCTTTAAAATACCTTGATAGCTATGGAAGAAGAGGAACTATTGGAATCTGAAGATGTGATGTTAACACTTGGGTCAAACTTTTTTACTAAAGCAACCCTTACCACTATGCATGTAGAAAAAAATGTTCACCTGCCACAGTAAAATTTGCCCAGAGACCCATGTTATAAAAACAGACTCCCCTGTGGTCTGCCACAACCCTCAGGGTAACTAGTCAAATTCAACAAGCAACATGCTAGGGCATTTAATAGAGCCTGCCTATAAAATAGGCATTCCTGCCTCCAAATTTGATCCAATACATCTACACAGAGCCAAAGGGTCCAGGCTCACTGGATCAGGGGCACTAGCTTTTTGATCTCCACACCGCAGTTCACTGTGTGCAACAGATATCTTTAACCACCATTAGTAAATCACAGAAGTGGTAATTGCCACCTCACAAACACAGCTGTAAGGTCTCTAATAAAGACCACTGTACTCCACTGAGTTCTCCTGGAAAGCCACAGTAGAATTAATTTCTTCGAAGGCAGTCAAAGCAGAAACATGTGGGAATATGAAACTGGACAATCCTGAAACAATCATCACTAATAATGCCCATTTCTATTCCTACTGTGACCCCTACCACTTCAAAGAAGAAAAAAGGAAATAAAAAGATGAAAATAGAAGTCAAAAATGTAGATGCAACACCTGAGTATTTTAAAATTAAGAGCATGGGGCCATTCACAAATTACCTTTTCTAATATTGCTGCTATCACTTTGAAGATGCAGTTAAACACTTTCACTAATACCCAAGCCAGTGCAAAGTCCCTGCTCAGACTAGCGAGTCTCTGATTCTTATCTTCCCCTTTACTCTGCAGTTAGCTATTCCCTCAAACTGTCCTCATACAGCTGCTTAAGGGGATGGATTGAAGGAAGGTAGGACTAGGATGGATCAAGTCTTTCCTAAAGCACATTTCTACAGTCCAGCAAATCAAATGCATCAGACCACACTGAACTAGAATTATGTGGCAGAAGCAAATTCCTGATTGCAGTTGCTTCTTCAACTTCATTCACCACTAGTAAATCAAAACAGAAGCCTTGGCTTTTATTTCATTCTTTTCTCAACCTCTCTTTATTTAGTTTTCATTTGCCTGTTCAGAGTATTACACAAAATAATCACACTTAAGGAAAATAGTAGGCAAAGGCACAGTAAAGGTAGGACTCTCAGGTAGGTACGACTACTTCAGTACAGGAGATTTACTATATTTAAAATTATATCAACTTTATAGTTTTAGATGATTGACTTGTGCTTTCTGAATAGAGAAGTCCTGTCCCATTCAGCTAAACTTTTTAATATACGTTTAAATAGATTAAGCAACACCTGAACAGGAAGCCTTTAAAATGTTAGAAAAATTCCGAGAGATATGCTCCAGAAGTACAGAACAGTGATGGCTGATGTTTACACAAATCCAAAGAGACTATAGTTTAATTTTACTTTTCTGCAGGTTTAAAGTAAAGACAAGATCATGACTTCAGAAACATGTCACCAGAAGTCTGTGTGGCTAAACTTGAGTTTCCCAGAGATTCTAGCTGCTCTATAAAACATATTCACTACACAAGTACTTTGACCCTCTCCCAAGTCAAGGCAGTTTAACACACATTTTCAGCTGAAGACTAAGGTTGCGGGTTGTCCAATGATATTAACTTTCAGATGTAATAAAATTAACTGTTATCCAAATAATTTGGGGATACAGTTATTCTGATAAGGAACTTGCACAGTTAAACCATTTCTGTTACAATTCCTACCAAAGAAGTGCTTTATTACTAGTTACCAAAAAGACCACCCAGCAGAGAACATTCAAGAGTGAGCAAGAAACGCAAAAATTTCAAAAGCAACTTTTCCAATTTTTCTTTGCAGGTAATTAATGCCAACATGCAATTTTTTATTACTTCCTTTCCAACAGATAGGACAGCTCTGCTCTGCACAATTCTGGTCTCCCCAGGAGATTTCTTTAAAATTTACCCAAATTAACAGATAGAAGGCAAGAGATTCAGTAGTGTCTGCTATTGCTGAAGCCCATGAACATAGTGGCTTTTCAATAGCTACATCCAAAAAAGTTCCTTCAAGTAAATGCATTAATTTGAGTGTCCTTAGACCTTTTCTTCAACTAGAATAACTCTGTAATATTGGAAGCTGCACTAGAACTGGAGTAAGTTTTTAAAAAGAAACGCAATAGCACCCATAACACCTTCCTTCAGTAGTTACTTATAACATCTGGGCACTTTCCATGGTGAGCAAACAGATGAAAACTCTCTTTGGATGTTCCATGATTTCAGTATGGAGAGGTAACACAGCTTTGTGTCTCAAACTAAATGCAGTATCTTAAAAATCAAGAAATATTTGCTGGGGGATAATAAGTAATCACTTGCTCTGTTGAAAGTTATTCATACAGGAGAAATGACTGATTCAGCATCAACTTTTTTCAAAATAATTTGAAGTGCAGCAACACACAAGTCAAGCCCTAACAACAACATACAGTCTAGTATGTAGGAGCATGACAAAACATGAAAACTGGCAGGACACAAAGAGAAACTACAGTTTTTCTTGATGTCCTACCAGCAGTTGCTATTTCTAACAGATATGTAAAGACCTGTAAGCTAGGAAGTCTAATAAAGACAAATACCTTTCAGTAGTATTTTAGCAAGAAAATTATTTGCTGATTTAAGTTCTGGCACTGTGCTTCCTGCCCAGTACAGGGGACTAGAAGCAAGCCTCTTCCCCGCTTTAAGCATTAGGATAACTTAGTGGCTTCACCAGCATTTGACAGCTCTAATGTTTTTGTCATCAGCTTCATACCAAACATACACAGTGCTCAATTCAGAACCAAATGCAGGAGTGATTACAAGATGTATCAAATGCAAACTTAAAATAATCATTTAGTAATAACTGCTTCACTGACTTCTCTAAACCAATCCCACTTATAAGAACACCCTTCCCCAAAATATCTAGAGGGTCTCTTACCCACATTCACATATGTTTATTAATCTATCACCTCCTTCAGTTTACTAGAAATACATAGGATGCACCTCACAGGGTAAGTATAACAAATTACTAGTGCTTAGAATGAGCAAGAGGCAATTTCTTTCCATCAGAAGCCTAGCAAACTACTTAGAGACATCAATTTAAGCAAGAGAGAAGACAGACTAGTGTATACCTAAGTATTAATGCTTGCTACAAGGAAGTCATTTTCTCTTTTACCCTCTATTGAGATAAAAGGTATATAGTTACTTTTTTAAAAACTACGACACCCCTAAAAACCTTATGATACTAACTTGTGTCACAACTTCCTGCAACAACACAGCTATGTATTCTGTATCTGCCAAAGTGCTCAAGACAGCTTCCCTATCATGAGGGAACAAACAATCTAAATCAAACAGCAATTATAAAATAATGGGAGTTCTATGTTTTTCTTTGTATGTAAGGAAACAAATTTACCAGTAGCATACGTCATTTATTTTGTTTTGCACATCTGAACATTTATCAGATAAACACTTTAGCTATGAGATCTCTTCATTTTATAGCCAGTGTCACTATTCTTCTGCTAAGTAGTCTTAATTATGCATGAATTATACACTAAAATCCCTCTTCTAGCTAGAATAATTTGCTTCTCTGTTGTGGCGATATCCAAAGCTGACAGAGCTTTTTGCATCAACATAACTACAGAGAAACTCCATCATATTTGAGCAGAAAGCTACAGCAGCATAGAGAGACAGATTTCTTTCACAAAATCAGTAGACTAAGACTGCATTAGCTCATGTTTCATATTACACAAGAGAAAATAAACTGAAAGGTCAGCTGAACAGTTACAGCATTGCCCTTTTCCAAGGTAATCAGCAGAGCATGTAGCAAAGACGTGAACACAAGCGTGACTGGAAAGACAGTAGCTGATAAAGAGGCTTTTGCTGCTAAAGTATGTGGGACAAAATACCACTCTAAATGCCCATTGAGGAGCGTGGCATACTGCAAGCCTTACTTCAGAAACACTGGATTTATTACTTTAATTTGAAATTGTGTTCTTGCTAAACATTCAGGTTTTCATATTGCTAAAACACACTAGAATGTGTAATACTGAACATTAATCACATTCTCAGGTAAGCTACAGGAACAAGATCATTATTAGTTTATAATAGGGACACAATACAGTCAAAAATTAATCTGGTTTACTAATGAATTTTTACTTTAAGTACACAAATTCTTCTTGTTATTCAGTACTATTTAACTGGAAACAGTATGGTAAATTTTCACCCCATATTAAAAGCATGTATTTATTAGTGGAGACTTCCAAACCAGTTTCTACTCATTAACACATGCTTAAAAACACCTTAATCTGGAAACAACTCACTCAAATGTTTTATTTACCAAATTATTTTTAATGAAGTATATAAATTCCCATTTGATTCCACTGCTAACTATTTCTAACAGACTATCCTCGTATTAATAGATAAAGGTCTAGTTAAGGGAAAGAGTCAGTGACTTCCACAGCACTAATACTAAGCTGGAATCAAAACACAAACTAAAAGCAGTAGCTACACAAGAGGCTTCAGGGAAAAACACCACAGACCTTCTTAAGAAGAAATGAATATGCATTTTGGTGGGCAAGTGTTATTACCTCTTGAAGTTCTTAAGTAACCTGGAAGCACCAGTCAGTACCACTTCTAAAGCAATGATTTTTGTGGTGAGAACCAGCCCACATACCTATGTGTTGTAAAAGCTCTGCACACAGTGACAAGATAGTCTGGGCTTCAGTAACTATTTAATTTCATTTTAGTTGTTTAAATAAACTATTTTGAATGTTGTGGGGGTTTGGGTGTTTGGTTGGTTGGTTTTTATTAGCTTGCCACAGCAGTAAACATAAGCAGCCATCTCTTTCTTTTCAAATTTGGATTTCAAGTCTCCTACATCAGCTTGGCTTCCACATTCTTAGTAATGCTGCAAGTAACATTAACCGGCATAAATGAAGCTCAACACAATGCTAAGAAAGACTTACCTTTCTAAACAAACACCCAAGAAGTTAAAAGCTTTTTCCTGTTTGGTAAACAATGAAAACATTTGATTCTTAAGTCAGAAGTCACTTCTGATTATTTCAAATAAAACACCAGATATTCCTCACTACCTTAGCCACTCAACTCACTTTAGCAGGCACATTATGTATTAAGAATTGTTATTTCCATCTCCTAACAGAAAACTATGCAGCTGCTCTAGGTCCAATTAACTTCATTGTTAATTTCCATAAGTTTTATTAGGTCACCTCCTTTTAAAACATGTTCCAGAAATTAAAAACGAAGTCTTGATTTAATGGATCAGATCAATGGCTTGTATATTCAAGCAGTTCACTAATTGAAAGTTATGTTAGAAAGTTAAATAAAACCCTTCTCATTCCCTGACAATCACCAAACAAAAATCCCCCTTACTACAGGGCTGTTTCCCTGTCAAACTTCAAACAGATTTAAATGGACAGCTATCTTAAGAGGCTGTCAAAAAGATGGCTTGAGGAAAGGTACCCACAGCGACACCTAGCTTCTTTACTACCACAAACCTTGCTCCCCGTAACAGTTTTATGCTAATCTAGCATGATCAAAAACCTACAGCATTCCACCTAATTAAATAACTCTTTAAATCCTATTAGTTTAGCCTCAATTTTAGGATGTGCATGTATTCATACACCAGCTTAAGAAAAGGTGTTTTGTTTTCCCTTTCTCTCACACAAACATACTCCCAATCTAGGTTTCTTCCTGGCCTTTAAGTATTTGTCACCCACTTTTAGATTACCTCTTTGTATTTCATTGTGAAAAAACTTCACAGTATTCCAGGAAAGAAAGGTGAGGGTTTTTGGGGTTTTTTTTTTTGTTTGTTTGTTTTTTTACATATGAAGAACAGATAGAGAAACAAGTATTAAGCACAGGATAGGAAGGAAGGTATACTTTTGCTTTGGTTGCTAACCACTGTGCCAGTTTTGATCACTCTTCATTGGTTTGATCAAGGAGTGTTTTCTATATGGACTCAGTAGCTGTATGGAGCTATTCATATAGCCGATGCATTCAACTCACCAAGCAAGCCTGGTCTGCTAGCTAGGTTCCCTGTAATGCTGATGAAGAAAAGTAGCCATTCTTAGAAAACAGTTTTAAGGAAGAAAACCTCACCTCCAGTGACTGGAAATGAAAATAAGGTCTGAAGACATTTGGGCGTGGAAGGAGGAACACCCCTTAGCTACTTTACCTTCTACATTATCACACCAGCTTCAGGCACCTCAGCAGAAGCACTGTATTGACTTCACAGCACAAGTTTGTCTAAATTTAATTCTTAACTGTTTTCACTGAAGACAGGCCCAACAAGGAAAGCCAAGCACTCTTAAATATTTATAGAGTCCACAATAAAACAGTTTATAATTTAGTATCAATGTACTAGAAGTATAATTAGAACTTGTGTACTTAAGAAGCATCTGTAACTAGTCCCAGGCAACCCAAGTCTATTCCCACAGAAAATGAGCAGGCAAGAAGCATGTGTTATTGTTGACTGCTGCTGTGAATAGTATACAACAGCTTACTTCATTCGATTGAGCATTTCAAGGTGCAGTCTAAAAGCTGCTCTTTTTCCAGACTTCAGTAGGAATGAGTACAAAGATAAGAAATAGTAGTCGTTAACCAATTTGCACCATTATCTTAAAAAAGATAACTATAAACATCAAATTCTTGAAGTTGTTATACTGAATATTCAAACCTCTTTAGAAAAAAGACGAGTGCAGATTTTACAGAGTCCAGCTATTCTTCTGAAACATTAAGGTACTCTTATCTCCTTGACACAATCTTTGATCTGACTACAACTATATGAATTGCTGCATGCCAAAAATTTGTTAAGCACTGAACTGCAGAACGAGCACTCAGCAGTTGTTGGATTCTTCCCAACCACATACCCACTTTCACATGATTTAAGCTCATAAGTACATATAACAGCTTCCAAGACACCTGCCTTCTGATGGGATTGTAGCTGTATTTGATGTTAGCAGGGACAGCCTGCTCATAGAAGTCACCATTACTTTGTAATCTCCAAGCACATGTTAGCCTCTTGTCTATAACACAACTTGTCTGTCAACATTAGGAAGCTTATGATTCAAATTTTTAATTGATATGGGTAAAGAAAATTGTAAACAAAAGAAAGGGGAGACTAATAACTAATACTGCATTACTATGCAAGACATAAGTCACCTACTGTAAATTACTCAAGATTTAGCAAGACTGAAGTTTACATTAGGATTTTAAGTATCTGAAGTGATGACATAACTTGGGACACACAGAAAGCCACTTGCAACAACTCAGGGGGTGGGGGAAAAGGAAGAAGCAAAAACCCACAAATTTAGAAAGCCTGCTATAGCCAGGCTTAGTCACCCTGATATGCTGCATACCCAAGTGCAGCCATAGTCTTACTCTTAGGAAGTACTACAAAGAAAGGTTCAGAGATCATGGAATATTAACATTTGTCTAATACTAGGAGTTAAGAAATGCAAGATGAACAAGCTATCTACTGGGTGGAGAAAATCCCTCTGTTTTTACAATTTCGGATTCATCTTGTCTGCTTAAGACTCTAAATGCACCTTCTCTGAAACAGCTACTAGAGTCAGAGAAGTCTTTCATATCAAATTGACAAGCTTTATTTACACAGAACCTTTTGTGTAGAAAATTAATATTACTAAGCATTCACTTAGATAAACAGCAAAAAAGTTGAGCAATATAGTAATAGACTATATATTGGATAGGATTTCCCTTTTTAGTAATTTTGTACCCTCACTATGACATTCCTGTGACTGTTTAGTATGTTTTTTCCTCTTTATAGTGGAATTCAGACAATTTACACTGGCCAACCTACTTGAAAAGTTGTATTTTAAAGTACCTGTCTATCTTTAAAGTACAAAATAGAAAAAACAGTGCACTATACTCTTAACTGAAAAAATATAAATTATGTATATGATTATCTACAAATCTGGGTGTTTACATCAGCTGTATACACATACAACATCCCTTCATTCTATTCTCCCACCTGAAAGGCATACAACAGAACATAAAAGTAATACCTCTTTTATTGGAACTAAGCCTAGAAAAACATTAGTAGCTCAAATTCTCAGCCTGGAGAGCTGCCAAAGTAAAGCCTACAAACTGAAGCCAAAAGCAGGTTAGTCCCAAAGTTTCAGTCAGCACACCCTCCTTATTTGAGGTCAACTTGATACGCACCAGCACAAGGGAATTACAAAGGAGGAAAACTATGAGCCCACAACTTTACATATTCATAATTTGTCAGGAAATTAACTTTTTCATTTATGAGCTATGCATCAAGAATAAAGCTGGTAAAAACTTCTGAGGCATCATGGAACAAAAAAATATTATTAGGCATGCAAAGAATTAGCATGTATTTTTTCATCACAATCTATTCATTACAGAGTAAGTTAGGTATTTATTATTCCATAAATAAATCTATAATCTGTAAACTGCATATAACCCCCCACAAAAATTCCATACTTAAACCTTTTCTTCTCCTGGAGAGCCTGAACTCACATTCAGCTCTTACAAGGCTACACATACATTAGCATCTATAGGCATAATCTCCTATTCTTTCCCTCGTAACACGTACAGTTCGCACACTGCCAGTTAGAAGACCTTTTCAAGTGTCATCTGAATTGGTACAAGATGACAGATTTTAGTGTAAAACATATGCAAAAATTGACAGAGGGCGTGCCAAAGGTAGAAGAAAAGAACTTCCCTTAGGACCAGAGCCCCAGAGTGGGTGCAGAATCTCTACCCCTGTAGGTCTGACACCCAAGAGAACAAAATCCTCAACAATCCAGTCATGATTCAACACTGACCTGGTTCTGAGCAGGAGGAGGCTGGGACACAGACAGTACTTTACACCTACTGAAACTAGTCAGTTCTGCTTAAGAAAAACAAAGAACATGGCTAGATATATAAAAACAACAATGCAGATGACAAATACTACACGTACTGCAAATATCAAAGCATTCTACTGTATCTTAGATTACTGGCAATCACATACACCTCCCCTAAATTTACATTAATTTTCTTTGTGTGTGTATCTTTGCACACAGATAAAGGAATTCCACAGTGCTAAACAGACAAAAATATGGACAAAGCAGCCCAGCAGCTACTTTGAAAAAAGTTCTGTTTCTGTTGTTAGGCAATTTATCCTCAAATACTTTATTAGCATAAGTTTTTGCCATATAATTTAAAATAAGTTAAAGTACTGACATGTCAGGTGAACTTTTACATGAGTATTACCTGTAAAATGTTACTATTATCGTAACCATATTCACAAGGAATTGATATACCTAGTTATTTCTATTTTTATTCCTTACATAAAAGTTATATAATTGCATAGCACACACTATACATATATGTGTGTATACACACACAAAGTTGACATATAATTTGGTATTGTTTCAGAGCATTTTGGAAATGTAAACCAATTTAATATTGACAAGAAATTCCAGAGTTTCCATCAACAAAGTACAAGAGACTTTGGGTGAGGGATTATTGATACAAGATCTTATTCATACCTGGTATTATCCAATACTATAGATTATTTTTATTCTTCTTTCTTAACCTTTTTAACCAAGTATTACTTGTGCAAATTTTGAGTCTTTCTTCCTGGGTAACTAATTAGAACAAGAGACAATCCATATCCCTGAGTATTCTGCAGAGGGGGCCAAAGGAAAGGTAATGCTACCATGTCTCCTTTCTGACCTGGCTTTACAAAGGACACTTGTCTCCAGGATATAAAATAGAAAAGAACTTAATCCTAAATTTTCAAGACAACCACAATGTTCTTTGAGGCTTTTGAAGACGTACCCAGTACTATTTAAGGCAGTTCTGTTTAACATGTCTGTATTCCTTTGCAGGCCTCCCTTAAAACAAATCAGCATACCTCTATATCACCAGGGAGGGAACTAGACAGCTTGACTCACTGCAATGGGATGGCTAGAATTAGTTTAATGCCCACCCATTACGCATTCTCTTACACAACAAAGGGCTATAAGTATGCCCTCTCCCTCACATCAAGATCTCCTAGAGGAAGCCTGGATTCTTACAGTCCATCATTCATTTACTCTAAGAAAAATTCTTAATAATTCTCACATATTTCTGACCTGAGCATTTAGCACCTTTAAGAATGTGCATGCTAAATGAACTATTATTTCTTTTAAATGTTAAGCCACAGACCATCAGTGGGCACACTGTTTGACAAAGTTTACAGATACCTTTGTTCAGAAAGACCTGGTGTGCCATCCCAATGCGTTATTTTACACAATACATTTGCATTTGGTTAGGACAAAAAGCTTTCAGCAACAGAGCAGATAATTAAGAGACTCTTGTAGAAAGGGCCTTTTCACTACCAGTTCATTTACACAGGTCAGATATGTAAACATAGGCCAGAACCATGGCCTCTTTCCCAAACCCAAAATATCATACAGCTAGTACAGTTAGTTTCATGTCCCACATGGAGTCACAGGAGCAAGAAAAACTCAGGGTTCAAGGTTACCAGAACATAAGTTATAGGTGTTGTATCATGTGAGTGTGAGGAGGAGAACAATTAGCAAGTCTCAGGTCTAAACTGAACACACGCTCTTTTTTCCCTTACAAGCATCATACATACAGCTGAATAAAATTTTCAGCTTGCCAGATGACTTCAAGAGAAACTGAAGATCATCAATTATGCCTAATTAAGTACAAACTTTCAGACTGCTTACTAAGAAAAATCCACAATAAAAACAAAATTTTGGAGGCACATCAGTACATGTAATGAACAATATGAACAAAAACTGATCTGGACAATATGAAAGAGATCAAACAAGTAATTCATCCCTCTTTTGTAGCATTAAGGAGTTGCTAGAACTGCATTGCACTTACGTAACAGTTGAATTTGGGGGAGTTCACATTTATACTCCAACACAGCCAATGTGTATTTCAACTTCCATACATTATATGACAAGCCCCCTTCCTGGGGCTGTCCAGAGAAAAGGCAGTCTCACTTGAGCACTATCCCACCTCAAGCCAACTATATTATTACCTTCCTGTAGGCAGCTTCTTATCCCCGAGTATGCAGCCTGCATTACACAGAAAGCAAGCAGTTTTCATAGTTTCTGCTTGTGCCCTCATAAAAAGCAAGCTGCAAAGATAATTCTGATCTTGAGAACAACAAAAAAATACAGGAGCAGAAAGCTGAATGCTGAGAGCCAGTACACAAAGCACACTACCAGAGCATGCTGCTTCAGACACACAAAGCTGACCTGAAATTCTCCAGCCTAACAGCTTTTACCAAGAACCCAGACAGTTTATTTTCTTCTTTTGAGGCACGTGGTAGGGAAAAGGAAAATGAAACCACACTCTTCTAATTAAGACCCTTTAACAGCATACAGGACCTGATCAGCAGACTTTGCTTCCCCACCAGCCCTCCCATTCAGCCCCTCTGCAGCATAGGCTCCTGGTACTTCCCAGCTCTGGGGCAAGCACAAAGCAGGGGCCTACAGCCAGGACCTGCTCTTTGCCCACAACCTTCCCTTTTAGTAAGGCCTTCCCCCTTCTCTCCACCTCAGTTTGGAGCAAAGCCAGGCTTTGAACTCTCCAAGCAAGAGGGCTACCTTTCTCCACAGAGTTCTCAAAACAACTACAAGTGTCCATGGTACAATTTTATGTGCCTAACATTTCAAATAGCTCACACAAAAAAACCATGAAAAATAATGAAATCCATACTGTTAAAAGTTTAAAGGTGGCATGACAGCAAAAGCTGCTCTTTAATTAACTTATTATTTACATACGTTTCAAAATAAATATTTTTGTAGAGGCAGATGCCTATTAACATGAGTGGCACTGAACATGACAGACAGTGACTTGTTACTAAAACAAACAGCATGCAAAACCTACACTTTAAAACTACATCTTGTCCCATTACTGGTCAACTAGCTCCTTCTAGACCAAATTTCAGCATCAGGCACCCTCCATATTTTCTTTAAGAATAAATTCTGAGTAACAACTAGTTGTCAAAGTAGTTTTCCAGTTATTGTGGAGGGAAAGAGACTGAAATCAACAGAAACTATCCCAGCTTACATAAAGTCAGTAATTAAATTTCCTTTTTTGTTTCTTCTCCCAGAAGCCAAAATAAACTGGAAGCAAGTGTAACTTGCATCCAGGACAGCTCACTCTGAAGTCCATTCAGTGAACTTCAAAGCTTGCTGACTGTAAGGGTACAGAAAATCCTCACTGCTCAGACAATTCACAGACAAAATCAGAGAGAAAAAAACAAACACAAAACCCCACTCCCCTAAAAAAGTCACACAAAACACATGCACACACACAGTGGTCCCCTATCAAATCCATGAATAGCATATGTTGGACAGAGTTCAATAGCCAATTCATCTCATTCTATTAACTCTGAAAACTGAAGAACACATGCTGCCATATTAAACGATCACTTGTAACTTTAGCTTGCATTTGTAATCTCCATTATCTGTGAGCTGCATGGTCCCGTGCCACCAGCTCCATACACACTGACATCCTCTATCCACTCACCCCAACATCACTCATGAAAACTCTAAGTTTCATAAGTATGCAGCATGTTCTGATTAATGTACTTTAGTAACACTGAAATATTAATTTATAACAATTACACACAATCAACAATTGGTATGATACATTTTGCTCCAGAAATACTTTTGTTCTGAAAAAGTTTACTTTAAGACGCAACCCACATGCACCACAGACATTACAGGTTACAGGAACAAAGCCAAAAAAAGAAATCAGGTCTAGATTACTACTAAGTATGTAGGTATTTGATTAAAATTTCCATCTTTCTGAAAATCTTTCATTCTTTGTAATTAATGCTCTGGAGGGAATTTCTTCCCAGTACCTTGTGAGCTAACCATGTGCTGCACTTCTTTGCAAAGAAAGATTTATTAGCAGCCTCAGAATCCCAAACTCCCTAAAGACTATGAAGTGCTGGCTTGCACACCCACAATATATACTACAGATTGCTCCCCGTATGAAAGGTACACAACAAATGCTTAAAAGGAAGACGAAAATGGTTCTGATGGGAAGAGGAAGCATGAATACAGTAACTAAAGTAAACAGCAAACAGATGATGCAATGCAGAATATCTGTCAAAATCTGAAAACACACAAGAAGTTAATGTATTTTACCCTTTCATAATGTTTATTTAATTCAAGATTCTTTTGCAATAATGGGGGGTTTGTATTGTCAGACATTTATCATGACATCATCTTGGTTTGGCTGGGTTTTTGTAAGGTATAAACATTTCTCTTATGTGGTATTCAGCAGAGTACTGACATGATTATATCCAATATAAATTGCATCAACAGTGCAGAAACTATTCTTTTAAGATTTGACAGTTACTTGTATTTCCAGGAATTTAACAAAAAGCAGTTATGTGATACCACCTACTAATAAAAAATTTTTAGCAATATCTAGCCAGGATATCAGAACAGTAAGAATTAGTGAAGAGCCACATTGAAACATGCCATTATTCTACCTGAAGGTTGATAGTCATCTTACTCACATATACACAGTACAATGATGCCATTATTTAAGCTCCCCGCATTTGACCAGCTCTCTCATCAGCTATCAGAGCACAAAGGAATGAGCCAGCAGAAGCAATACTCCACTACAAAAGTTATTGAAATTTTGTGTGATCTGCAATTACCATGTCACTGCCAATAACCATCATGAAAAGTAATACTACAGGTTGCAATTACAACCTGTTTGTTCCAGTCATCTTATAATCACCCCAAGTATCATTTAAAAAAGCCTACCCACAAACAACCCCCACACCACACTCTTCCTCTTCATAGCCAGAAAACAGAACACAGCAGCAAAGTCCAACACTTTCTAAAAGAGATTCAATTCTACATTTCATCACAGTTTCTAGAGGTGGTCTGCAAACCTTTATTCCCCATTTCCCTTGCCCTCTGCTCCCAAATTTGCCTTGGCTCTCATCCCTCCAATCCCTTTTCATTTACTTTTTGTTGAGGCAATGAAGTTTTTTAAAAGTTGAAAAAAAAGTTATATGACAAGACAGAAATTCAAATTAATATTACAATAGTAACTATGTGTGTACATGCTTGTGTGTGTATGAAATCCCACTAGCTTCTGCCAAAATTTGCTTTGGCTGTATTATGAAAGCTAGAGGAAGCAAAATATATTAGAATCTTATGGTAGTATATGCAAATGTATCCTAACATTTTATCCTCAACAGCTCACTATCTATCAAGGCTTCCAAGTCAATAAAAGTTCTGAAACATCAGACTTAAAATTTTACATCCTACACTGCAACAGACCAGCTTGTTTGCCAGGGATATACACATTTTTAAGATTGTTTAATAAATATCTGTCATTCAAATCAGGTCATACATGTATGTGTATTAGGCAAGATCTATCGTCATAAAACCCCTAAATTTAATTTTCATAATCTTGATATCTGAAGTAGAGACTAGAAGAAGCAACAGTTAAGCCAATGAAAACCATTGTGCTTATATAGCACAAAGCACACAAGCACAATTTTCTCACCTAATGGCAAGTTCTTTAAATGTGCTTGGGGTGGGAGGGAAGCACACTTTGCACAGCCTGGCAAACAATTAGGAAGCAGCTGAGTTGGATGCTTATTTATATCTATTTAAGCCCCAAAGCTTCATTTTATCAACACAACCCCCCCAAGTCTATAGTGTCTCATACTGCATGAACAGAAGCAACTACACATTCCTAGTTATACTTCCCACTTTATTCTATATCACAAATGGACCTTTCCCTACTTCATCTGTCAAGACCACAATTTTCTCTTCAATGCAATCTCCTTATAGTTTCTTTCATAGTTTACAAGTGGATCAGTTGATGAAAAAGTATCAATACAAGTAACAGGAGAACAGAAAATCTTAAGCCAAAGATTCTAACCTAATAAACGATGGATTCATTGCCAGAACACATATAGAACACTAGTGCCATCTCTGCTGTTTTCTAGATACCTGTTTACCTCTCAAGAGACTATTAGGTTTGTATTTTACCAGGTGAAATCTCATACCCCACTGAATTTTGGGGTCCCTACAATACCTCTTCTCTTCTGTAAGGGAATGTAAACCACAGCAGGAACACCACCTTGATAAAGCACAGGGAGACCCAGAGCACTCTTGACTAACTGTTTTTTCACTTCCCTTCTTCCCGCTTCTCCAATAGAGCTGTTCAATGAATCTCAGTCTTGGTCAGCCTGTTCTGCACAAAGCTTTAGAAAACCAGAAGAGTCATTTACAAGCTTCAGAGGATTGAGTACTTTCTTTGCATTGACATACAAGAATCAAAAACTTCATCAGAACAGATTCAGCAAGCTACAGACAGGCATTAAAAAAAAACCCTTCCTGGTTTAAAATAAAAACACTGACATCTGAAAAATTTTACTGAGATACACCATTACAAAGTATTACATACATTACAAAACCAGCCACAAATTACTATTTATTCCTACTTTTCTGTTACACCTTTTTTTTTGCCACAAGAACCATTGGTCCCTCAACACAAAAAATAGCTTATTGTCCTGGTTTCAGCTGAGACAGAGTTAATTGTCTTCCTAGTAGCTGGTACAGTGCTATGCTTTGAGTTGGGTATGAGAAAAATGTTGATAACACACTGATGGTTTCAGTTGTTGCTAAGTAATGTTTAGTCTAAAGTCAAAGATTTCTCAGCTTCGCATGCCCAGTCAGCGAGAAAGCTGGAGGGGCACAAGAAGTTGCCACAGGACACAGCCAGGGCAGCTGACCCAAACTGGAAAACTGGGTATTCCATACCATGGGACGTCACATCTAGTATACAAACTTGGGGAGGGGCGCAGGGGATTGCTGCTCTGGGACTAACTGGGTGTCAATTGGCAGGTGGTAAGCAATTGCACACTGTGCATCATTTGTAAATTCCAATCCTTTTATTATTACTGTTGCCGTTTTATTAGTGTTATTATTACTTTCTTCTTTTCTGTTCTATTAAACCATTCGTATCTCAACCCACAAGTTTTACTCCTTTTCCTGATTTTCTCCCCCATTCCACTGGATGGGGGGGGCGGGGAGTGAGTGAGCAGCTGCATGGTGATTAGTTGCTGGCTGGGGTTAAACCACACCACCACTTCAACATTGTATGCTATACTAGCAATGTCTTCCTGCATACTAGACCTACTTCAATACCTCCCTTTTTTGGTTTCCCTGCCAAGCAATGCAATGATTATCCAACCTACACCCCAGAACTGACCCAGCATTTTTGAGAAAATACTGTTATCATAGAAACATTTAGGTTGGAAAAGACCTTTAAGGTCATTGTATTGGGTTTCTGTGGCAAGGTTTTGGTAGCAGGGG
>JANZLQ010000031.1:19049979-19064035 GCA_026212715.1 Elanus axillaris | reverse complement strand
GGGGGGGGAGTGATAGAACGACTTGGTGGGCACCTGGCATCCAGCCATGGTCAACCCATCACAGTCATCAAGTCCAACCATCAACCATGTCCTGAAGTGCCTTGTCTACACGCTTTTTGATTACCTCCAGGGATGGCACTCAACCACTTTCCCTGGGCAGCCTGGTCCAATGCCTGACAACCCTCTCAGTAAAAAATTTTTTCCTAATATCCAGTCTAAACCCCCCCTGGTACAACTTGAGGCCACTTCCTCTCATCTATCACTTGTTACCTGGGGAAGAGATCAACACCCACCTCACTACAACCTTCTTTCAGGCACTTGTAGAGAGCAATAAGGTCTCCCCTCAGCCTCCTTTTCTCCAGACTAAACAGACCCAGTTCCCTCAGCCGCTCCTCAGAGGACTTGTGCTCCAGGCCCCTCACCAGCTTGGCTGCCCTTCTCTGGACATGCTCCAGCAACTCAAGGTCTTTCCTGTAGTGAGGGGCCCAGATCTGAACACAGTACTCGAGGTGCGGCCTCACCAGTGCCAAGTACAGGGGGACAATCACTTCCCTAGTCCTGCTGCCCATACTATTTCTGATGCAGGCCAGGATGCTATTGTTATAATTGAACATTAGCTGACAGGTACTGGATTTGCAGCGAACTACACTGATCCCTGCTATGTAAAGATGAACAAGCTGCTCAGCAGGATACCTGGAAAAGAATCACATCTTGGCAGGCTTGGCATTTCCTACCTCTGTAGGGCCTGGGAGATGTTTCTGTCAGAAGTCATTATGGTCAAAGTGTTCTACAATGCCACTCAATGGACATAATTGCAATTTACAGCTACCTCCATTTTGAGTTGGAAACCACTCAAAGTCAACCATGACTGTTGCTGAAAGCTCAGTCTGACATCTACTTTGATGACAATACATTATTTATGATATTAGGGAAGGTGATGCCTTACTACTTGTTCTGCAATTCAAAGGCCCACAGCTCAGATGAAGTTTTTGCTTCTGCTATTAAAGGAAATGTGGTTTTTGTTTATGAAATTGTTCCTTCTATTTACTGCTAAGCGAAAAAACAAATAGCTTGGTCAAAAAACACAATGCCTGATAGTCATACTCAAAGACATCACTCATTATCTTATAATACTCCGTCCATAACTTCATGGTCCAAAAGAGATCCTATTCAGAAGGCAAAGATACTTTAATCCAGTCATTGTTATTGTGCAGTAACAACATTCCTGGTTTACTGGCTGTGCTAAAATAGTTGACATCCAAGCGCTATTTAGGTCCAAATTTGCTAAATTTTAAAGTGAGAATAATGATTAGCTCTATTTAGGTATCTAATCTTTTAGTAAAGCTTTTCACATCATTCCCAAAATTCACAAGTTGTAGCTGAAATAAATATATCTCCATATAGAGATTGACTGTGTTCTTCTACCAGTTAAAGGTATCAAGGACTAGGTTAACTTCTGTGCTATGAATACTACTTCTTTGTCATCCTGTTACAAGTTCATGGAAAAAATAGCAGATTGTTTTCCTTAGAAGAAAAAGTGTATTTTTGAACAGTCAGTTTAATAAATTGAGTCTTCTGCTGCCATTAAGAATTTTATCAGCACCAAGGAACTTGGATTTTTAATACTCCTATTGAAAAAAAAGTTAAGATAAGCAGTTTAAGTTTAAACAATACATGCAAGAAATCTGTTAAACTCGCTGTACTGGGAGCCTTACAGAAGACATTGTATGTGAAGTGATGGTGACATTGAACAGGCCCTATCTGGTCTCGGGCTTCTTCGTACTTAGGGCTTGAGAAGCCTGAACACTAGCATGAGCAGCCAGTCACTGCATGGGAACTGGCTGGAGTGCACTGTGCCCATCTGTGAGGGCAAAGTGAATTTGAAATTAATTTATATGCCATTTTCAGCCCTAATCCATGCTCAGACCTACCTCTGGAAAAAAAAAATTAAAATCAGAGAAAAGACAGCTCACACTATGAATCAGCACTCACTTAATCGCAAATGCTAGAACTAGGGTAGTGGAATTTATATACAAGTGACACAGCTAAATTTTCCCACATAATGTCAGTACCTGGCATTATCACTCTACAGATTAAGACTGGTAGTTAATAATTCTAACCTCCCCCAGTCTTGCCCTCCTTCTGCAGACTTGAGCTTTTTATCCATAGTCTGTCTTCATAACATGAAAAAATACACATTTCACACATTACACTCTTATACACTGACGTTATAATCCAAGGCCCCTTTCTCAAAATAAAACCAAAACCAAAAAACCCTGTATCACACCGGCTAATATAATTAGTACTTTGAAATTCTGAGGAAAGTTTTACATATACCTACAATCAAAATTGTGGCATCTAAAACTGTGAGAGTAGGGGAGGGACCTGAAGGGCCATCTTCAGTCTTGAGGTGTTTTTATTTACATTAATTTACAGTGTTCAAGTGAAGTAACAAATAGTCAGATTTATGAACTCATACATTTATTTATTTTAGGAAAAGTATTAAGAAGTAACTAGAAAAAGATTTTCTATCCAGAATTTTTTGATGATACAAAGAAAATGCAAAGAAGTTCAGCAAATAAATCTAAATGCTAAAAAGCATTATTAGTATTTTTCTGTCTGAAAGAACTAATCACTATAACAAAATTCAAATTACACTGCAACAGCATTACTACTAAAATCTGTTTGCTGCTATTTTAAAAAAAAAAGACTGTTAGGAGCCTGATTTTTTTTTTCTTAAATACTTTCCAATTGTTGAAAACAGGATTAAAATAAAGCAGCAATACTGGGGGGGGGGGGCAAAAACATTCAGGTGTTTATAAAATTAATCGTTAAAGAATTCTCATTATAAAAAACTCATATCAAATATGCCACAGATTAAGTCAATGAATTCCATAAACCACAGCTAAGCTTACCAATGAACCCCCAATGGAGGCTGGATGCATACACACGCTAGCTAGAAACTCCTCCAAAAAAGCACTCTCTGTGTGCATAGCTGTACATTAAGTACATAAAGTGCAATTAATAAAGCTATTTTTATATACTTTCCCCAAAAGCTATGAAGGAACCAGTACAGCAAACAAAGGAAAAGCTAGCTTTCACACTCAAATCAAAAACTACACCACTGAAGGCCAAGATATAACTGACTACCTTGAATTTTGCACAGACTAAGAAACAGCTATCTGCAGATCAAGTGACAACATCTCCACACAGCCTAGGCATGGGCCTTTCTTTCGAAAGCTTCAGGGATCCTCTCTTCATTATTTTTTTTCCCCTCCTTGTTTTATTGGGGGGTGCAAGGAGGAAAAAGGAAAAACACAAACTTTTCTAACACTGTCACCAGTACCAAACTGCTACCTTAATCCCTTCTTGTTAAAACCCCTTTTATCACTTTAGGCTTGCTTCCTTACTGCCTGATAAAACAGACAGTAATGCCTTTTTTGCTTTGCTTTCTTTAAGAAACGGAAAAAATGCTTAGACAATTGATACAGACCAAAGTAGCTAACCTAAACACTATCCTTTGCTGCAGTCTCTCTCCCATCCCTTTGGACCCTGTCAATGAAAAGATTATTTTTCTACTGGTGCTACATACTGAAATTAGTTCAGCATCCCACAAGTACCTGCTGTTGTTAGAAAAACTGCTAGCCAGTGGCCATAAAGTAGCAAAGAGCTACACAGAGAAGGAAACCATGGGCAAAGAGGGTAGCATCCTAACTGAAAAAAAATGGGGTCAAGTAGGTGCGACTATTTAGCCTCCTAAAGACTGGGCCAAAGGGACAAGATAGTACAGCCACCACACTACTTGCAAGATGAAAAATTTAAAGTTATTGCTACACTGGGTTTTGGGGGTTTTATTTGTTGTTTGGTTTGGGTTTTTTAAGCTGTATTTTTTCTAAATCACTTCCTTTAAGTAAGAATGAAAAAATTTACAGAACATATCTGATCTCTGGAAGAAAGAGAAATTATAAACCTTTTCCAACAGACTATGCTTCACTTGAAAACCTCACATACATGTTCACAGAGCCCATGCCATTGGCAGTACTCAACACACACTGTCTGCTCCTAAAAACTGAAATATTTTAGTACAAAAAATATCCATGTATTGAACTTGAAAGATATGATAATCCATGAGCTTTCCAAAGATTAAGTTAAAGCTTGGGAGTTCATGTCAACTGAGAGAGAGGATTTGTTTGTTCAGACAACAGATTTGAGTCACCTGGCTCATTCAGCATGCAGAAAAGTTTTACCTTGTTCTCTACTACTTTAATATTCTCATTAAAAAAGCTTCAATCTAAACAGACCCTGACATTGTAAAACATGTCTATTTTTCAGCTCTGTTCCCTCCTTTCTTACAAAGGAGGGATTTGCCCCATTTATCCTATATTTCTCCTAGAGATGTTAAGGGTTTGGGGGGGCAGTAAAGAGGGCAGTTGCAGATAGGTGGGACAGAGAGGAGGTAACACCAGATGACAAGTCCAATCAAAATACAAACTGAGGAAGGATTTGAGAACTGACAAAGTATTTATTTGCCTTAACTTCTTACCTTTACATACAAAGTATACAGATTTTAATACCTTTAGTTGTCTCTAATTTCTTCTTCTCAGAAAAAGTGTATTTTAGATCTAACCCATGCAGAGCTCCTGCACCAGCTCCTGTACCAAACCATCACATCTATTTTACAAACGCTTCTATGTGGAGTCATTGCTACTGTTTGTGTAACAATACGAAGCTATTGTGCAAGTATTTACAACCGGCATGCTGCCCAAGTTTTCTCAAAAAAACTGGTACACCAAAGCACTATGCAACACTTCATATTTCTGTTAAACTTTAACAATTCCCTAGAGGAGTGGCATTTTGCAGGAAGAACTGTTTATGCAGGACAAATTAAATCTTGCTGGAAGTGATCAAAGATTCATAATTTCAAAATGACCTGCGTAAGTCTTAGAAAGGAAAGCATTAACTAACTCACAGCTCACCAATCCCTGCCAAAAGAGGAACATTTATAGTGTGGCTATCTACCACAGCAGGTATCAAACAATGATGTCAACAGTAAGATTTGCTTGCATAAAGAGGGATGTCCAAGGGTACTTTAGACAGCCTAAAATACCCAAGGTACCTACTTAAGCCTGGCACATACAACAGAATTTATTAAACTTTTTTTTTTTTGCTGGGATAGCAGGTACAGTACAATCAGGATACCCGCTAAAGCTGCTAAAATGAGCTGCTGACTCCTATGTTTATGCAATGAATTCATTCTAGATGGGCAACTTCCAAACAGTTGTGGTAGTGCAGCATGTTTTCATTTAAACATACCATAGCTCAGCATGATTTTAATAAGAGTTTTCAACAATCCCCTCAGCCCTCCTGCCTTTCCTCCAAAGGTTCTTACCAAATGCTTATACATCCAAAAACTTAGATCTGATGACACCACCACATTCATGTGTGACCATGGGGAATGCCTGGAGGCACATATCCTGCACATGCATGTAGCCTACCTGTCAGTGACATGCTAGGAAACAGAAAGTGCCCTCAAAACAGAAGTCTGGCCCCACACACACACTTGACACAGAGTTTAATAACCAACTAATGCATCATTTTGTCAAAAAAAAAATATCCTCACACTAACTGTATTAAACTACCTACATCCATTTGTGATCATCACTGAAAGTTTATTTTCCACTTGTCCCAATACAATGTCTCCTAAAGAGCCTTTGTCAGCTCCCTCTCTCAAAGATAAGGGCAAATGAAGATCAGACTCTAAACACTGTCCAGAAATAGAAAAATAAGTCTCTTTGTTGCACATCTTCGCAATAGTATTTAACTATCCTTCAAGATCAATGAAGTCTGTTTGCATACATTAGCTTAGCCACACTCCTATAAACCTTTTCTTGACCAAAAAGACAGGGTTTTGTTTTGGTTTTGAATGGGAGGAATTAAAGAAGAAATACTGATATACTTGAAGTCCACACTCTCCTGAAGTACTGCTTTAGCAGGGTTTCTCCACTTTTCTACTCTTACTACAAGGAAGAAAATCCTTACTTCGGTGCCTCATACCAGCATCACTTGAAATTGGGAGGACATGGATCCCAACCTCCTTTCAAGGACTGTGGAACACACAGACAAATTGCTCAACGAATGCAAGACTAGTCAACATAACAAGGGCCGAAACTCATATTTTCTATTCCATGAGCTATACACTTAGTTAATTTTGTGTGACTGAGCATCACGCAATTCCTTTTGTGGATCTAGGCTACATTTTACAAATTCAGCATAACCTTCTAGCAGTGGTACTCCTACTTTGGGGAGAGTAGGTCTACCCCTACTGAAACTTCATGCCCCACTGTGAAATTCTTCTCTCTCTCTAAAACTAAGCACAATGGTAGACATGCTACCAGAAAGTTCAACACCACAGCACACCCGAACAGTAAGGACATGCAGGAACCATAAGTGTATCATGCCTGGAGCAAGTGCCGAAGAAAGGAGGAGAATGTCAAGTAGAAAGCATCAGAGCTACCACTAACTTCAAGTAACATCAGTCAATAGATTTGGAGCTGCATGTTTAAAAAAAAAAACAAAAACAAAAAACCTGTCAGTAAGCCTTTTTTTTTTTTTTTACACATACCAAGAGAGCAGGTTAAAATAAACTTAGCATTAGAAATATCCAGACCAATGGAACAGTTTCAAGATGTTTACATAAATGAACTAGTTGACCTGGGTCATTCCACAGGTCTTCAGACATCTATTCTGAGATACTAGATCAAGGGCCTACACTGGATTTTAAATGCAAGTAACATCCAGATAACATTCATTGGTAAAATGCTTCCAATAGCAACATAAGGTGAAGCTGACTTTGTTGTTCCAAGCAGTTAGGATACCTATTCTTTAGAGCATGGCCAGGAATCATCACCAATACCTGGCCTTCAACTTGTTCATGTGAGGGGCTGGCTATAAGAATGACAAATAAATTGTCAGACACTTGAAGACAAGGCAGACATATTACAGCTAAAACCTTTTTTTAGCATAATTTTTTTTTCCAGAGGAAAACTCATGTTTTAAACATTTTAAATACAACAACCTGATCTTGTTGCACTTGACACATTGCCTTAAGACATTATTTTCTTTTTAAACTAATGAATAACTGCATGAAACAAAGTTTCATAAGTACAAAGCAAATTGAAGTATGAGTGAAAGGTTTTAGATCTCTGACACTACACAAGTGAATAGGAGCTCCTTCTGTGGATGACAGCTGAAGGAGCAGCTAGGATTAAAAAGCATAGTGAGAGTAAATAGAAGGTAACAGGGACACAGAGAGGAAAGAAGTATGTATACATGAATACTGAAATTGAACAGGGGGAGGAAAGCATCTTTAGGAGATAGAATGTCAATTTTAAAAAGTCCTCCATAGTAAGAATACCTTCTTTACAGCTTGGAAGTAGTAAAGAAACATGCATAAATAGTTGAATTTGAAGTATTCAGGAAGACAAACCTTTTCTTCACTATTACAATGAGACAGTAATTAGATTCCTGATCACATAAAGTATTGTTTTAAAATTCTGGGCAAATTCTCAGAACCCATGCAATATCCTCAGACATGCTAACACCGTGTAACAGAGCTGAGGGGGCCTCCACTCAGTTTTTCAGAGAGTACTTACTTTTTATTCATATACAGAGGCAACTGCCTTGCTAACAAAATGCAACACCTACATCCTAATACTTTCATGCCTTTTTGTAAAACTAGCAGCTATTAAGACAATTGCTAACATAAGTCTTTTGATGAGGACTACAACCACATATGCATATATTAGATGTACATTGGCCTATGTAGCTATTTCCTCACATACTTAAAAATTAAGGTCATCAGTGATGCAGTCAGCTGTGCTTATCAGGGTTAGTCATTCTCATGCACAAGGGCATTCCAAGGACTACCATAATGCAGAATCATATGTTCCATTAAACTGACATACATTGGTTTCTATAGAGCTCTGGAATCTGAGTATTTCAGCAGAAGTTAACTGAACTTATGGGATGCCACAAAAAAAAAAAAAAATTAAAAAGAGAACAATGTGTGACATTAGGTTTTTTAGGAACATTTAGGTTTGTACCCCATACAGCAGCCTATATGAGACAAAACAGAAGTGGCAAATCCAGCTTTTCTAAGTTAGCATCATGGCTCCCAGTGATGATACATAGTAGTTGTGTTAATTCCATGACAGATCTCACTCCAGCCTTTCCCCCTCTTCACCATCACCTAAAAATAGGATTCCATCTGGATCACTCTTCAACTTCCATTTCCAAATTTGCTAGAGCCCTCCAACAGCTGCCTTCCTACTCAGTCCTACTGAATGCAATTCCACATCTTTTCAATACCTCAGTCAAGTACCCACCACTGTGCACATCTTAAAATAGAAAAAGAAAAAAACAGAAAGGCAGAACCATCACGAAGCATCAGTTATCCGATATTAGGTAGACTCAAACAGGAAAAAAGCAAGTATTTCCCTTTTATAAGAGGGCTGAGGTTGAAGAACATTACTAGAAACCTATGAACCAGTTGACAAACATCTTGTTAATTGATCCAGCTACTAAAGCCACCGAGTAGGTTTTTCAGTGTTCTCAACCAAAAACTCACCAACACTTCAGAAGAAATGGGACCTTCCCTCTCTCAACCCATACCTATGTACAAGCACTACTGCTGCTATTTTGTCTAGCTGAACAAATCAGTGTCCTGTTTGATGCTTTCTTTCATCAAGATAAAGACTGAAGCTGTGCAATGGTACATTTTTCTTATCTACTCTATAAATTGAGCTATTAAAAAAAAGAAAAAGCTTTCACTGAGGACTACATAGTCAGTAGATTACAGGCAGTTGCAGGGTCTGGTAAAATATACTACTAAGCCATGCACGCTGCTATAGCAGAAAATTCTAATGGGCAGCACTTTCTAACACCAGTTTGTAACTCCATAAAATGCAATTACACCACAGGCATTAATGGTTTTAATTGAACCAATTATGTTCCAAGACGTAAAAGACTAAAAATACATACTAAATTATACAGAGTCTTTAGCCTAAGTAACACTTGGGAGTTAACAAAATACTTGTGGGAAAAGGTATCACAGATGGTCAAACAATGTAGCACAGCGATATCCTATGCAAACATGATCACTTTGTTTGTTTTTTTAAGTAGATTCTTGCTGCAAGCTCCGAACAGTGTGTGTTTGGGTCAAGGCTGAATGGTTCATGTTTGGTTTTTTTTAAGTAGATTCTTGCTGCAAGCTCCGAACAGTGTGTGTTTGGGTCAAGGCTGAATGGTTCATGTTTGGTTTTTTTTAAGTAGATTCTTGTTGCAAGCTCCGAACAGTGTGTGTTTGGGTCAAGGCTGAATGGTTCACTATGGATTGCCCCCCTTCCCAAAGAAAATACCCCCCTCCCCAACTCAGGGTCACAATTCAGGCATTCAGAAAAAAGAAAAATTACAGATTTCTGGTTTTCCCCACAAACACCATTTGCACCAATGTGCCCATGCATGACAAAGAACTAAGGAGGGAATGTAACCAGAAGTCCATTTCTTCCTGCTAATCACTCATTTAACTATGGTAGTCCATACTCTATGCTTAGGACTTAACTAGGTCCTAGCATCACATTTTAGGCATCACTTACAGAAGCACTTTGTTCCCATCAAAGCACCTATTCAGTGTTTATCAAGGCTTTATTTAAAAAAGGGAAAAAAGTCAGCTGTCTAAAGCAGGAAGTTATACTTTACAAGAGGCTAAAGGAGAAAGTCTTTGAAACCAAAAGGAAAATTTTCAGAACTTCAGGCAACATGATGATTCATTTCATCATGAATCTGACAATTCTCAAAGTGAATCAGTATAACTATATTACACTGTAGAATCCAGGCTGATTTAAGTAAAGCCTGTTTATCCTTCAACATTCCCCTCCCCACCAAAAAAAAGAAAAAATAGAATAATGTGCAAAGATCTTGGTATCAGACATGCTGCCATGCAGATATGGTCACCCTCCCAGGGGTGAAGGGGCACAGCACAGGGTAGGAGAGATGGATGTGAACTCCAGCAAGACAGAGCCGCACCTGCTCAAGGCACAGGTGAACAAGGACAAGCTAAGGCCTCTGTAGAAAGCTGCTTGTTCCTGGTCTGTCTTCTACTACCTATGGCACACAGGTAGAGCCTGAGAGCACTGGGTTTCTTCAGACTGGAGATGAAATAACTAGCTTGGGGAGGCATGGGTTGCTAATGCCCACTTAGTCTTAACCTATAACCTATCTGAAGGGAAAGGTACAGGGGAGCACCTAGAGCAAAGAATGAGCAAGGCTCTCCTCTAAAGTACACAGGGAAAAAAAAACACCAGAGGCACTGGACAAAGTTGCAGCAATGGAAGTTACAGTATTAAGAAAGAAGTTTTCACAGTGATGGTAGCCAAACACTGGGAAAGGCAGCTGAAAAAGGCTGTGGAAGCACATCTTCAGAGATTCAGCACAACCCAACACAACAGCAGAAATGGCCCTGCTTTGAGTGTGAGAATAAACCATCATAATGAAGTTAACTGTACATCCTACAACAGTCATGCATAAACAGTTATAAAATTTTCCCCTAGCAATAATCCAGCTATGCTAGTACGGTGCTATGGGTAAAACAGCAGACAAACTCAAGCTCAAAGGGTGAGTCAACAACTTTGATGTCACTGCCAAAAATAGATCTAAATCTTTCATTCCATCTCCACCCCCCCCAACCCCCTGTAGAACATACTGTTAGTAAGCAAGACAAAGGAAGGACTATTTTTATGGTTTTGCACAAGGCATAGTATAAATATCTCCACAAACATTTTAAAAGTTTTGTTTCTCAAGAATCCTTAATCCTCTGTTGAAATTCCCGATTTGTATTTCTCTAGGCAATAAACAGTATGATAGCTATAAGCTACAAAATTCTCATCAGCCCTAAATTATTTTTTTTAGTCAACTACTACAGTAAAAGTACCCATACATATTGTATTTGAACAAATCTATTTCACTTCTGTTCTTTCCCAAAGCTTCCTAATCCAAGCAAGTAAATCACTTTTGTTGCCACAGGGTGCCAGGCACAACAGCTGCCTCCTCTCCCCTTTGTCAGGAGTAACTCAGCCTTCAGAGCTGAGAGACTACCTGTATTTTTCTTAAGCTATTCAAGTGGCAAAAAAACGCCACTGGCTGGGGGTACTGGGAGCAAAGGTAGCAAGAGAAAGCCAGCCAGCAGTATCAGAAGGAATAATGAACAGACTGTTACTTGCTCAGCAGTTGAATGGTATTATTTCTATCCAGTTTGCCTAATATACAAGAGTAAAAGCATTGCTAATACCAAATATATATTAAGAATTAGTCCTCCTGCCCTACCTATGAGGCCATGGCAAACAGTTGACAGTTGATCAACTTGCAATACATAGATTTGCTCAGCAACACATATTCCTGGTCGTTTCATCACAGCCTCTCCTACACTATGTGTGGGATACATCACTTTACTGAGAGTGTTGTTAGACATTGGAATAGGCTGCCCACAGAAGTGCTTGAGTCACCATCCCTGAAGGTACTAAAAAAGCACGTAGACAAGGCACTTCAGGGACATGGTTTAGGGGGCATGGATGATTGTTGGACTCAATGATCTTGAAGGTCTTTTGCAACCTAGATGATTCTATGATCCATTGGGTTACTTAATGAGAGGCTGCACAAATGCATGATCAACATTTAAGTCAGCATCTAAAGTAACTGCTACCTTTCCAGAGGCATAAGAATTTACTGCCAGCAAGATTTAAGATTAATATGTACAACTTTACTTTGTATGCATCCTTGGCCCTTCAAAGGTAAATACACTTAAATACATTTCTGCTTGTGGACAGCTTGCCAGGTTTATTTTGCTTTACACTTTTACTTGAAGGATTAGTTATGCAAGTGGCATATCATTACATAACTGTATTAATCCACACAGTGTTCAACTCAGACTATTTTCAATTTAACTCCCATCTAAAAAGGAGCCAGGAAAGACACACAGCACAGCAAAGGATCAGACATGTGGACCACCTTCATGCAACAACCAGTTAAACACAGCAGGACCCTTCAGTCTGGAACAGAGATCATGTAGCTCCACACTGCTCGGGATTTCATGGACATAGTGAACAGAGTTGTGCAGGGCTGTTTACCACCTACTCCAGTATAAGAATTGGAAAAAAAAAGTAAGCAAAACCCAAATACTGGAGGCTCAAATCACTCCAGAGAACTGGTTCCTCACACAAGCAGCAATTAAGCTGCAAAACTCCCTTCTCCTGGGCATTCCCAATAGAAGATGTCTAGATAAAAACGCACCTGGAGCTATTATATACAGACCAGATCACAATTCATGGAATCTGGGATGAGCATTGAATGGAGACACCAACAGGCATTTCCCTTTGCTTATTCTCTTTCTCCTTGGCACTCTGTACCATCCACAGGATGAAAGACAGGACAGTCTTATATGGGCTTGGAATAAGACATTCCGTTTATCACACGTCGTCACAAAACTTTTCCTTTATTCTTTTAAACTAATAAACAGTATAAATGTTTCCACAATAATTACATAAGTGACCAGTTTGAGGTTCAGAAGCTAGGAAAGGACAAGATGCAAACAACGTTTTCTAAAGCTCTATGCTTGAGATGGATGAACCTGGGAAATATGCAAAGGCTTTTAAAACTCACTGTGTTCAGCACAGCCGTACTATCATCAGAAATATGGATGCCATCACCCACAATGAGCCCATTTAGATGGCAGACACATTTGGGAAGCCCAGATGTTTTAGTGAATGGTTTTATTAAGAGCCAGATCCACCCACTTACTATTTCCTACACCTTGAGACCCCACTGAAAGAATTAGGTGTTTTACACCACTGTGTACATTCCTATAAGCTTGCCAGGAATCACTGTTTAAAAGACTCAGTCATTCTATCATCAAGAGATTACAGTCTGAGAAAATACTCTGTAAATCAGCCTAGCAGTTTACTCAATTCTTAATCCCACTTTACCAGATGAAACCTTACCATTATTCTCTGCCAGAACCCAACAGGACACCTAGCAATGCTAAACCAAAAGCACCATGTGTAATATAGGAACGAGAAAAAGAAAAAAGCCAAATACTTTAAAAAAATCAAATTCCCTCCCACACACATAGACTTTTCCAGACTTCTGGGACATGGGTTAGTACTACAATTTTGATCAAAAGACCGCTAGCAAAACGCAACACAAAAAGTTGCACTATAAAAACTCCTGAGTCCTCTTTTCAAACAGCCAGTGAGGTTTTAGCAGCCTTTCAAGGCCAGCGGTTTGGCTCTGCAGGGTGCAGGTCGCCCCTGCCTGAGCCGGGAAGCTCTCGCCCAGGCCTGCCTCCCGGCCCGGCCAGAGGCTTCCTGTCGCAGTTCCCGGGAAGAGGCAAAAAAAAGGGATGCTCAGACCGGTAACTGAAACCAACCTAGCGCACACACTCTTGTTACTTTATCGTTTTTAAGCCTGACGAACAGCTGAGGTGGAGATTCCGGTAGATCTCAAAAAACGCACCTAAAGGAAAATTCTCCACAAAGAGGAGATTCGGGAGCAGTTTGTTTACAAGTTACCACAGCCGGACTGAAAAACATTTTACCAGCAGCAGCGGCTCGGCTAACCGCCCTCACCAGCCGCCCAGGGCGCCTCCCCCCGCGGCGCACCTGCCTGCGCTCCCAGGGCCTGGCTCGCCCCTGAACCAGCCGTCGTCGTCCCCCCCACCGCCCCAACAAAGCGATGCCGCTTTCAGGCGGGCCCAAGGGGGACAACGAAGACGCCCGACGCGCCGGCGAGGCTGCGGGGGACGGGACGGCCTCCCACAGCGCTGGCGACGAGGCCCGCGCGGGAGGCCTCCCGGCAGCGGCGCGCCATGCTCGGCTCAGGAGGCCCTGCCAGGCCTCGGCGGCAGCTCCGCCCGCGGTGGAGGCGCCTCAGTCGGAAGGCCCGCGGCGAGGCCCCCCGCACCGGGTCCGGCCCCCCCCCCCCCCCCCCCCCCCCGGGGGGGAACCGG
>JANZLQ010000031.1:19036726-19049405 GCA_026212715.1 Elanus axillaris | reverse complement strand
CACCCCCCCCCCGGTTACCCGGGGCGGCGGGGCTCCGGGTGCCGAGGGGGCTGCGGGAGCCGAGGGAGGGGGCGTTGGGGGCACACCTGTCCCTGCCTCCCGCTGGCGCGGACGAGCGCGGGGTTTGGTTTCGCAGCCCAGGCCTTTTGCCCGCAGGGGGGTAACAGCGGGACGGGGGGCGGGAGGCAGTGTCGAAAGAGCCGTTCTCCTCGAAACGGTGCAGGGTGTCGGGGCGGGCGGCGGATGAGCGCGGGCCGGGCCTGGGCCGCAGCGCCGGCGGAGACACCCCTGAGGCGAGGGAGTGGTGGTGCCCTGGCTGCGGAGCCCCGAGCGGCCACGCGAAATGCCGCCGCTGCGGGGCTGGGCGCTGAGGTGAGGGAGCGAGCTGCGCTCTGTCACTAAAGGAAACAGAAAAGTAGCTGTCGGAGCCGACCTCCCGGCTGGGCAGGGCAGCGCCGGCAGGAGGGGGGTGTCTGCCGTCGCTCGGCGGTCCCCGGTTTGTTGTCTTAGTGCCTCTTTGATGTCTTTTTCAGTGTGTCTGCTGCCGGGTGAACTCTTCGTTCCCACACACAGCTCCCCACCACCACCCCCCCCCCAAACCAGATTTGGTGCCATCGTGAGTGCTGGAATAAATTTCTCGACCGTTTGATAGGGTGCTGGCATACTCACAGACGAGGTCAGCAAAACAAGACTCCGGGGGCATCCATGAGTTCTCATAAACACCGTGTCTGTACAGCAAAATGTCGCTTAACCGGACACATAAAGAATACTAAACAAAGTAAGATTAATTCAGCTGATCCTAATGCAGCTCTAAATGCTGAATAGCACAGGTAGATTGCTGTAGAAGTTTTTGAACTAATACCAGCATGTCTCGTTTTTGGATAGGCCACCAAATATCCAAGGCAACTAATCACTAGCCTGACCATGCCTCTAGGCCAGCATTTAGCACTTTTATTTAAGGTCCAGCAATTTTGCTTTGTTTAGACATGTAGTGAGAACATGTATTTAGAGGCCTCTTTTGAATGCTTTTCAGCCACAGTTTATAAACTTTTCAGCTCCTAGATACCTTACCTCGTTTCCACAACCATCTCCTTTATTGTTATCCTCAGTTTGTAACTCATCTCCCCTGTCTTGGCTTCCTCTGAATTTTTGTGCTGCTTCCCCTTCCTGTCTGCCAGATAACTAACAGCACAGCGTGTAATGAATGCTAGTAGTTCATTTATTACTTTAACCAAAATTGGCCACAATGAAAGTTTCCATAGTGATTTGTTCCCATCAATAGTGTACATTTAACTACACTATATTTCTTTCCTTGCAGTACTTTCTAACTACACACATAAAAATTGAAGTACTTTTGTCCTTTTTTCCTTATGGCGTGCAACAAGTATTCCCTGTCCTAAGAATGAGTAGGACAATACTCATACTGTTTGCTATAGTAGTTGCCCAAGCAGGAGGCCCAAGCAGGTTTTGTTTGGTTACTGAAAGAACTAGGATTTATGCTGTAGCAGAACTACCTGTCATATCCAGCTCTGATAGATCAGGATTTCTTTTTTCCCAGTGTCCACCATTTCTTCAGTCTCATTGGAGACTGAAAATCTGTTTTTAAAATTACCTATGCTTCTCAAAATTTCTGCATAACAGTGATTCCTGTGCCTGTGCTAAACCGAATTTTAGCAACTCTTATCATCTTCTTATTCTTGCTTCTTAGCATCATACTGTGTGCATCATGTTCTTTTGTGAACGTGTCACTTACTCTCACAGTTAACTAGTTTAGCAAACTAAAAGGAGAGAAATTCCAGCTGATTATCAAGAGCCAGGAAATTGGTTTTTTACAATAGTTACGTGTTACCTGTGCTGCTGCTTTGGGGCTTCCAGGTGTTTGGTACTGGAGATGTCATCTGCTGTTGAAGTAGAGGTAGGAGAGCAATTCCTGCAGCCTTTGAATTCATGAGCATAGGAAACAGGAGCTTCACTCTCAGCACAGTCTCTTTGGTTTTCTTCATTGTCAGGAAGCTCAAGCAAGTTCACAGCACCATTATTAGCTGTTTGGCATAAACAGAGATTTATAAATCAGCATTAGCAATTTGTGTGAAAAGTAGGAATATAGCTGTGATTTTCACCTCCCTGAAGACAGGGACCCCTCCTTAACCTTCATTTGGAAGTTTTTAAGTAGGAATGACACAGTATCCAGCCTCACATCCAAGCAACCTTGAACCTCAGGAAGTTGAATTTTGCAAATAGCCCCTGTCCCTATAATAGACAAAGCTCAAATTCTATATCTAACGCTCTGTGAACTGAGAAATTGATAACCATACCATTTGTATCTACTCATGTTCCAGTTTAAGTTGTAAGTTAAGCTGGGCATGATTTTACCTGTCTGCTGTGTTACAAGTCACTCAAAGATCTAAGGCATATATTATTGTGGTCATCTATTATACTGTAATCTAGCTGAGACTCAAAGGCCGAGGTTGGCTCTCAGGACACTGCCATTTAGCCCTCTACCTACAGGCAAAAATGGCAGTTCAGACAATGAACATTGACCCAACAGCTGAATGCGTCTTTGTGCATTTGACAGAGATTCATACAAAGCTGGCAGCTGCTGCTGCCAGTAGATACAGGAAGAGGAGGACTGTTTGTTAATAACTGCTCTTTTGGGGGGACAGCAGTGGATCATATAGGAGTGGTGTCTAGGGCATGTGTCTGGCGCCCAGTTGCCACTGAGGCTGGAGTATATCAATCCACTCTAAACTAGTCTTTGAAAGGATGCTCATGCTTAAGTCATGTCTCCTTTAAAATGTTGCATAGCAATGCTGAGCAGTAACTGTATAGTTATTATTATTATAACATGAATTTAGATTTTTTTAAGTATGCAAAGTGCAGCATTTTGGATTAAAGAACATTCAGGATCTAGAAAGTACTGAAGAAAAATGGCTACTCTTGTCATGCAGTACTTCCATTTTGATGCACTAATATTGTGCAAAACATGACAGAGATGTTAAACTATAGGAACTGGGTTAGGAAAAAATGTTATTTCATTAGGGCACTTGTTCAGATTCTCCCTCATTAATAATATCTGTTCCTATCTCAGCCACAACAGATCTCTGTGGTCTCTGGCCTTGACTGGCTCTTGCGGAGCCAGTTCCTGAGCTCCAGGTGCTTCTAAACCAAGTGGCTCAGAGCAGACCTAGTCCCTGATCCCGGCCTAGCTCTGTAAGATGCTTACAGACCTGTCAGAGTCATCTTTGGGGTACAGGATACTGCATTACAGCTGTCATGCACTACTGGTAATTTCTAGACTGCCCAATTCCACAGCTATGAGATAGATAACTCATACATGAGTTACAGTGTCGTTCTTGCCATGCTGGTTCTCACATTGCCCAGAACAGGAATACGGTGAGGGTTTGCTGGAATTAACTTCTAGCCTGCAGGGAAAGAAAGAGGGCAATGGCCAAGGGTGATGAGTGCCCAGTTTTTATTCCAATATGGACATAAATGGGGTATTCCAAACATCCATACCTGGATGCTGCAATGTGGTTCCAAGTACCACAAAGTACTCATTAGTCTGTTCCATCGTCTGTGCTCCATTTTATCTGTGGGCAATCTATAGGACTCCTAGTTTACTCTGAGAAGAGATGGCAGGTACCAAAGACAGCAAGATATTTTTTAACTCTGCTGTTGAGAACATTTAAGAATTACTGATCTCTCAAAGTGACAAGTTACAAGGCATGTCCTTTGTATGCTTAAATTCAATACCTAAAGGCTATATCCAAGATTTGTCATCATTTCAGCCTGGGCATAACTCCTCCCAGTTCCTTTTCCTGAAAGCCTTTTTACATCTAGGTGTCATTGGCCCACTTTGCTTGCTTGCATGTGAGCAGATGCTTGGATCTTTATTGCCATTGTACCTTTCAATATCTTAAAGATGAAAAGTAGTCTATGGTCAAGGACTGAGAAACACAGGAACATGTGAGCTCTCCCGTGTGTCTATACTGGATCCCACAATGGGCACTGTCAAGAAAAAGTGTTCCTGTGGACAGAGGCAGTTTTTCAAAAAGTTTCATGTTTCATTATTCCAGAAGAATGGATTCTTGATGGGTTCCCTGTGTCCTTTATAGAGGTGTCAGACATCTGAGCATGTTATGGTACACATTGCAGCTTCACACCTTTGGACTGGTTTCTGCAGGTTCAGTACATAAACACAAAATGGAGTTCAAATTTTGAAAGAAAACTAGCTTATTTTGCCACATTAGCCAGCCATATTTACCTATAATTTGTTTGGGAATCCATAAGAAATAAATTGCACAGTTGTCATCCAGATCAATACAAATGCCCCCCTTACAAAATTATCATTTATCTAGGTAGACTTCTCAGGTCAAACATTGGGAATGGAAGTTAAACAAGCTACATATCCCTATCTTTGGATTCTCCAAGGTGAGACACATAGAAGAAAAGAAATGGTCGGTGTTGCACATCTGCTGCCAAAGCTAGACCTCGACAGCATGTCACAGTTCCATAATAAAAACCTGTGTTTCTAGCAAGGATTCAACTATTTGATTACATACAAAGAACAAAGCAGATATCCTTGAAAATTGCAGCAAACATTCTGAGAATCCATTAGTACATCCCTTAATTAGTTTATAGGTTTGGGGGTTTCATTTTTGGTTTGGGGTTTTTTAAGAAATGTAGGGTATTCATTGAGACTATCTTTTAAGGTCTTACCTCTGCTGTGTCATGGTATCAGGAGCTTTAATTAACAACACATCTTTAAAGATCAAAACTAGTGTACAATCTGAAATACTAAAAAGCCAGTTTCAGGGTTGTCAAAATTCCTGTAAGCACAGTTGATGGGGATGCCATTTGTACTTACCATGCAGAGCAAAATGAAAATACATTCCAACAACCTGAAGTCCTAGATAATGGCTGTTTCTTGCTTTCAGAATATTGCAGTATTATTATGATTTGGTGTCCCTATTTTGTATAACAGAGTATCAAAAAATGTAAATATCTTTCATAGTTGTTTACACAATAATCCAGACACTTTAAAGTGTGATACCAAATAAATATCAGCAGATGTAGAACAATAATTGTTATGAAAATGTCTATATGAGTCTCACTAAAAAAACATTTAATTTAGCAGAAAGTCTTTAGTTTCAAGTAAGAATTTGTGAAACACTTCACAGATACAAAATACAGAAGAACTTAAGGAATATCATAATATTTTTGGACATTGTATATACTCTGTTTTATTTATGCCTTCTATACTCTAAAGTAATTACTGCCAATAGCAACATCCTTCTACAATTGCCAATACTGCTATTGCCTGGTATTTCCATATGTGTTTATGTGTTAGTTGAAGAACATAAAACATTTGTGACTATCTCCTTAATGCCATACCCACCATACTTGGTAACTGCCACCTCTGTCTTACCAATGTGTATTTATGTCTAACACTTAGGAAATAAGAAGCTTGAGCTCTCCAGGACAGTTGTCCCAGAGGAGCATTCCTGCTGTTATTGTAGCAGGCTTCTGTAATGATATATTGCTATTAAAGAAGCAACTTACTAATGCTAACCAAACATTGTTTGGTTTACATGCAATACGCATAGAATTAAGAATGAAACACCACAGCTTCGGCAGCAATTTTGCATTCTTGTTCATTGTCAGGTCTTTCCTAAAATCCCTGAGAAATAATCTTACCTAGGAGGTAAGATTATTAAGGAGGTCTCTTAAACGCTGGTTGCATAGTCTCACATTCCTCCCTGAAACACTATGGGCATTTGGGCTATCTGGCCTTTTCCTCAGAAGAGAGAGGTTGCCAGACACTCGTTCAGAGGGTAATGCATCTAATCCTGGGGGAGGTCAAGTGAGGTGAGAAGAAAGGAGGAGATGCATACTGCTAGTGCTCTGACAGCTCTGTCAATATAAATTCTATAGTATGTGTAGAACTATTTTAGCTTTCAAAAAGCAGAATAGTACCTAAGCTGCATTCATGCATTTCAATGTGTACTGAGTTCACCACAGTAAAGCAGGTGAATCCAGTGCAAATTGTGTGTGAAGTGCAGAACTTTTGAAGTCCAAAATGCTTTCTGCAGACAGTTTTTTAGATCTTGGCAGCACTAGTTGCAGTTTAGTTTTTAATGGCAGTTGGTGGCAGTTGACCGAATTGGTTCTCAGGTGCAACCAGTAGTGTTTTGAATGAACAGAAAGATGGGACTGGGATAAGTGCCTTGAAGCTACACTCCAAATTTTGCTATAGACAGAAGAGAACGCCATATATGGAACTAAGAAATTACTGTTAGTCCAGTGAATGTTCTAACAGTGTGATTGTCCAAATTATCTGATTAATATTGAAAAAAACCCACCCTCATTAATAGTGCAATTTAACTTGTTATACAGAAAACCTATGCATTTTCTCTTAAAATCATGTCTCCTTTCCCAGTGTGCCTCTAGGTCCTAAGTTTCACAGTTTTAAGTCTACCTTAGGCAGATGGGGGCTTATGTGCTATGACAAAGTATTGGCCTTCTGAGGTCTTTGCCACACACATCCAGATGTTCGTGGGAGGGGTGGGTGTCTCTCTCCTCAATTTTGAGGTTCCTAGCTGAAGTCTGACAACAGCACAACAGCCCCTCCCAGATGCAGTTGACCAAAAGGATGCTGTAGGTCATGCAGGAACTGCCTGGGGCTGCCAAATCCTTTCCCTTAGCGGCACTCACAGACACAAGCCCACATAAGTTTAGCAACAGTCACTGAGGCACTAGGCAAGCAATGGCAATGGCAAAAAATCACATGTACCAGGCTAAAATTCCCATTGTTGATAGATGGTCTGCTAAACACAGGCTAATCGTTACATGAGTCTAGCAGAGAGGTTGCAAACTCTCCTATGACTCAAGGCTTCTTAACAGGACTAAGTGATGGCTCTGGAAAACAATAATTTTTTCCTGTGTGGTCTTGTGTGATGATAACACTTAAGGGTCTGAGGGTATAATGATGTATAACCATTGTACATTAACCAAAGCTAGTATAACAACTAAAATTACAGCTGTAGGGTGTAAAAGCGAAGTTCAGCTTTCTGTAGATGTCAGAGACTATAGTCTTCCTTTTAAGGTGATGATGTAATTTGTGTCTGTACATTGCATGTGTGGCTCTCATTAGGCATATTGTACACTATGAGGTAGTTCACAGTGATTTCTGGATGTGATGAACATAACTGAATCCTACATAGATAATGGCATGACTGGAGCAATTTCATAATCACATCTCAGTCAAATTCTGAGGTAATCAGTTGTCAAGACATTGAAAACTAATATCCTTACATATGTAACGCATGTTTTGAGCTGTTGTTTTTCTGGAATCTTCCTAAAGAGACTATCAAGTACATCTATCATGTTCAATAATCCATCTTCATAAATGCACCTCTCTCATCTCAGAAATACTGTAGCTATAGATCTCCAAAGTTACCTGATCAGGTCTAGTTGAATGATCGTGCAAGGTTATGTATTATAAACATAAGTAACATTCCGGTACCCCATCAGCTTAACGACTCCTGATTTCCACCATTCTGAATATGTCTTAAAACATCCCCAGTACAATAAATGAAGGTGCAGCCTTCAGAATCCCAATGATACAGAGCTACACTTACAGGTGTGCAATCTCTTGCCAAAGGTGATTGTATTGGATGCAATACAGTTTTCTGTAAGAAATATTTTTTATACATCAGTGATTCACCTTTTCTTCTTAGAGCACTCAAAATTCTGTATTTTATAAATATAGAAAGCTTCATCCAAGACAAACACCTACACATAGACACACATTTTTGTTCAGAACATAGATATTCATAGGTTAGTAGGAAGTACATCTGTCTTCACACAGAGAAACAGGTTTTCTCTTGGTTGGAGATGAATCTGTTAGGTTGGATCCTTTGTCTCTTATTACCTAGGTTTGTATTTTGCTCTTGTTTTTAAACTCAGCCATGGCATTCGAGTTAGAAGAAAAGGAATATGGCTTTCACTTTTCCTATGTGCATGTATCATAATAAAAATACACAGTAAAGAAAACTAAGCGATATGCAGCTTACAGTGTGCATACATTTGGAAGGGATTGCTTGTACTATGCTATCTGTGGAAGATAAAATAAGCAAATATTATAATTAATAGTTATCTTAGTTACCCAGGCTAAAGCACCTCCCTCAGTATGAGTTTCTGAGGATATCCAGGTTAATTAGCTGCATTTCTATTTCCTGAATACTTTATGTTGAAGTACATAGTAATGAAACAACTACTTCATTACTATGTAGTAAGAAAATTTACTTCATATTATGAGATAACTTTAGTAATTTTCCATCTATTTTTATTTTGCTTTGGTTCTGTATCTTGTTTTTACAGCTAAATGTTTATATTTTAAATCAAATAGCAATCTTTACAATTATAGGTAATTTTTCACCGTAAGATATTAATTGCAATCATGTATTATATGGGTAACCTTTGGTTTTCCAAGTTAATGTGATCACAATTCCATTAGAATAGTTTAAGGGCTAATGGCTCTTGGTCAGTGTGCCTCAGTTTCAAACACCCTTCCCCTTTTTGATATCTCACTGAGCCTTTTGTTTTTCTCTCAAAATTCTCCCTGGATGTTAGATTCAGTCACCTAATCCTACTCAAGAAATGGTTGATATCACTGCCCAATCTGATTTCAGTTTAACCAGCCACTTAGTGCAGATATTTCTCACATTTGTGTGATCAGCTCCTGCAGCAGGATGTATGCATCAGCAGTCACACTTCTCACAGAAGTTCTGGTTTCTTCTGCTTGAATATTCAGCTTCTTTCTTTGTTAGCACTTCATTCTCTTCTGCTTGCTTAATCAGAATAGCCTTCTGGATTGCACAGATCACAGCCTGTGCCAGATATTCAAACTTTTGGAATTATATTATCTTCATTTTCTACTTGTCCCATAGTTCCACCTGGACGGCATGCCATTCCCAATGATCAGATTGTACTTTGGTGTCTGTAAAGGTGAGGTGTAAGCAATTAATTGCCTTTTTCCTTATGCCAATCTTCAGTTAGTGATGTGGTAGGGGGCTTGTTGGAAATACTGTCCCAGTACTGCATCTCTTCCCCAGTTCTCTCTCATTGTTTCCATGTGCATGTTTGTGCTAGGACTGTTTTCTTACTACACTGTTCCCTACCACTGCATATGTGCACGGACTACTTTTCTGCTTATTACTTTGTCATCCCCCTTTTCCCACTTTTACCAAAGAAGAATGTTTGAGAGTTAATGCTGACAAAAATTACAGTTTTTAGAGCTTCTAAGTCATACGCTCGCATGCATTTTTGTTTGTTTTTCTTGTTTACTATTAGTGTCCCCTAGATCGCTTCTTCCCTCATATGGGTTGCTAGCTCATTCCATACTGTGACAGTATCGATAGGCCCTAAAACCAAATACATTTTTGTGTTCACGACATCCACTACAGCTCTTTAAATGCACTGTGGTCCTAATTCAAGTCTTGTCCATCTCTACTATACACAAAACTTTGAACTGAGCCTGACAACTTTTTCTGCTTCTAATACATCTCTGCTTTCTTTTGGCTTGTGATCATCCAGATGATTGATCTTTCAAATTCTAGTCTTCCTTTTAAAGCTCATACAGTGATATATCCACTCATAGTAGGCAGTTGCTACTGCAGGAACTGACAGATTTGCAAGAATGTGTACCTCAAAGACTTAGTCCCTACTGAATATGTCATTCCCACAGCTCAGCCATTTCTTCTAAAAAGGAGATGAGGATGTATGTTTCTAGGAGCAGAGTGGGCATGTCTAGTGTGGGGTTGGATTTGGTTTTCTCCTTCCTTGATTCCCCTGTCAGTCTACCTGATTTTGTCCTTTACAGATAAGCCATACTAAAAACAAAGTCTCTACTCAGCTGGGTCATGAGAAAGGAGCAGAGGCAGAGATCTGATCACCAAGGACTATGATCAGAGGCTTTTAAAAGCAGTGTCAGCAAACTTTGGGCTTCCATCCAGTGTCCACCTATCATTAGATTGCCCTGACTGCCATCTGTTTTCTCCTCTTTCTCAGATTTTCAGCAAACTGTCATCTTCCATCATAGAGTCTGCCACTTACCCTGGAATGGTTTGCCTGGAGTGAGTCGTAGCCAGATCATAGAGTGATGTAACTACCGTTTCTCTGCTTTCTTCGGATCGTTAGTGATCCTGCATCACCTGGGCTGCCAAAAATTCATTTGTTTTACTGTAAATTAGATAGCTGCCAGTATACAGGAATGTACAACCACTGCATTCCTGATCTTCTATGATGACCGTAGGCTTCCAGATACAGAAGTTTTTGCAGAGAGTTTGCTGCTCACCAACATACTGGAAGGGTTTGCCCACATTCTCCACTGATTTGGTACACTCAAAATCTTGTGTACTACACCATATACATAGTGCTACAAATTTACTGTTAGTCCCGTAAATTTTCTAACAGCCCAAATTGTCTGATTAATATAGAAAAGCCTCATTTTCCTAATGTTATCGTTACCTTTCCCGTGTGTCTCTAGGTCCTGAGGTTGGCAGTTTAAGTCTTCCTGATGCAGACGAGAGACCAGGCCTGCTTTACAAGTCATCAGCCCTTGAGGTCTTAATGAGAAGAACAATGATGTTTGTGTTGGGGGGTTCTAATTCTTCAGTCTTAGGTATGTTTGGTTTTATTTTTAAACTTTTTTCTTACACCATCTGCTTCTCTCTCATTGATTCCCAGCTAGTTTGAAGATTGCACAATATCTTTACTCCAGGGCTCTTAGCAGATATCTGCCATCCTCTGCAATTTTATTCCACTATTATGCAAACGTTAACTCTACTAAAATCAGTAGTTTCAGCAATATAAAACTGTAATTCCTTAGTGGAGAATCCAGAAGACGGGTTACAGAGCAGGGGTTGATTTTTTAAATTCACAGTAGTTCTGCTGAAATACATAGTCAGCAGAGCTGTATAAAACTGGAGGTCATTGCATCATTAAGTTCAAATTTGTCATTTAGTTACTCCAGTAAAGCATCTATAAATGGAGGACATCATGAACATTTATAATGTTGCAGTACAAAGGCCCATTTTACAGTCTGCTTGCGATTTAGTAGTTTGTCAATATGGAATATAAAAAACTTGAGTCTAGTATCTTTTCCAATTTGTTCTGGTTTTGCAGAATTTGCCAAATTTATGTTAAAATTCTGACACAGGTTATGAAAAGCCTTATATCTATGACTGTTGGGGCCATAAGCAAATCAGCTGATTGTGCGCTACTCTCTTACATTAACCAACTGTTCTTAGATAAATATGCTGTAGAAGTACTTAAGTATTCAAAAATGCTCTGTCCTGGTGAAAAATTACAAATATTTTTATGTCTTGTTTTATTCCAGCTCTTTTCCTCAAAGAATCTGAAATATGAATAATTGTGGTAGGTAAATGACAATACATGGACCACTAGGAATGCTGAGCCTCTGGAACCCATCTGCCATTTACTTTGGGTCATCACTGACTCTCAGAACACAGTATTCTAGGCAAGATTATTGTTATGGATATACATTTTTGCCTTAATATCAACCTTGTATAAATTTAACATTTTTTTTTATCAGTGATACAATTCACTGTCTCTGGTCGGTCAGGTCGGTAGTAGTCAAATACCAGCCATATTAGTACGCTATAAAGAAGGAATCCTTTCAAAAGTCTTTCATGTCTTACCCCTGTTAAAACTCAGTCTCACAAACCACACTAAGTCCTATCCTGACATTTTTCTATTGGTCATTATCAGGCTCTTCTACCATTTGCAGTTAAGGTGTTAATTTATGCAAATGAAGAGATTTCTTCATTCATAAGATCATTGTCCAAATTGTTAGAATTATTTGTTCTGTTTCCTCCTTCTGCTGTTTCAGCTGCACAGAGTTAACATACTGAATTGCTCTTACAGTTCATGAATTATCTGTGGCTTTTCGACCTATGCACTCCTTCAGCTGTCTCTTCAGTAACTCCTGTGTTGTCATCTGTTTCAACACATGGACAAGAAAAACTCACAAAGGTTTCCATCCTGGGAGCTGAGTCATTCGCTAAATCAGGACCATCATCCTATGAACACAGAATCTTCCTCTGCAGAACTTAAGGGTAAGTATTACCTATGTGATTTTACACAGGATGTTTTAGCTTCCCTTATTTTAAATTACTTTTGTGTCTGACTGAAAAGCACATAATTTAGCAGTATCCACCAAAATTTTCTTTGTATTTATATCATATATATTCCATAATGCCAGAAACTCAGTTATCTTTCTGAGTTCTGTGTTCCCTTTCCTTTATTTTTTAATCAGTTGTCATTTCAAAATATACTCACATCTTCACTGGTTTGTTTTTTGTACATACATCTGATTTCTGTGAACTGTGACTATGTTCCTGTCATCTGGGAAACCTCAAGTGCTCAAGGAACATAACCTTCTGTACAATCAAATTGTTATTCCAATGTATTGGGTCTGGCTGAGATGGAATTAATTCTCCTCATAGCAGCCCTCATAGTGCTGTGTTCTGCATTGGTAGCTGGAAAGGTGTTGATAGTGAGAGAACTTGCCAAAAAAAGACTGTGATGGGTTGACCCTGGCTGGATGCCAGGTGCCCACCAAAGCCGCTCTATCACTCCCCCTCCTCAGTTGGAC
>JANZLQ010000031.1:19014250-19026823 GCA_026212715.1 Elanus axillaris | reverse complement strand
CATGTCCTCCCCCTCCTTCTGCACTGACCTGGGGGTCTGCAGGGTTGGTTCTCTTACATGTTCTCACTCCTCTCTCTGGCTGCTGTTTCTGTGTCTGCTGCAACTTGTTTTTCCTTCTTAAATGTGTTATCCCAGAGGCGTTATCTCCACTGTCACTGATGGGCTTGGCCTTGGCCAGTGCTGGGTCCATCTTGGAGCCAGCTGGCATGGCCTTTAATGGACACAGGGGAAGCTTCCAGCAGCTTCTCACAGAAGTCACCCTGAAGCCCCACTGCTACCAAAACCTTGCCACACAAACCCAATACAGCCTCCATTATGTCATGGTGCTTTTCAAATAAATTATTTCATGTAACTCACAACTTCTAAAGGGATTTGAAGGTTATTGCATTCCATTCATTTCCAAGTAGATTGGATACTAAAAATAAAAAGTCATCAGAGCTTACCTTTCCTGGCTCTGGAGCTGAAATGGTAAATATTTAATAAGGAAAACTCTTTTTCCCAAAGTTTTGTTCTTCTTCGTCTTTCTCTACAATAAAAAGCAAAACAAATTTCTAAGCACATAGCTGTCCAGGTACCACACTTGTGGATAATCATGTTTCCACGGTATAGATGCACAGTTCCCATCTTGAAAAAATGTGAGGATTTTTATTGATGATAATAGCCCCAATAAAGACAGTGAGAATATAATTGACGAGCTACCATTCACTGTTGAAAAAAATCACTTAGGTATATAATCTTTCCCTTCATACAATGCAATGGCTAAATGGACTGAAAAAACCTGTTACCATATACTTAACTGTCTTGATATCACTGGAACATCTGCAAAAATGATATATGTATTATACAGATTGTTGTGTATATTTAAAAAATATATATATAATATAGATGTATATAACTATCATCCATGTAGTCTTGAGAGCAGTGGACGCAGTACAGCATTTGTACCTTTAGCCCACTTTTCAAACAGGAAAAATTACAAAGGCAAAAGGCTGACAATCTTAGTTCTTTCTTTGCAAGGTCTGAATAGCTGCATATAATTTGTTTCTAATTCCTATTGTTAAAAGGCATTAACCTAGAAGAAAAACCTATTAGGAGGAAACAGATGTTTTATGCGTAACCAAGTGAACAAAAGAATCTTTTTACCAGGAGCCATCATCCCAAGGAGATGCTGCAGCTCCTTTGGAAAATATCTCTCAGAATAGCACAATATATTTGGCTCGAGGTAAGAGATAAATAGGGGTGTGCCAGCAAGGAGAGAAGCATGAATACAGAGTATGAGAACAAGTATGAATAAAAATGACGAGCTGGCTATTTCAGCTCCCTCTCCGATCATCTTCCCACACTGTCAGATCCACACAAGCCCCGGCTCAGATCCTTGGTCTCTGTCTGAATGATTTCAAAGACACTTTTTCTTTTTTCCTTAAGATGGGAAAATATTATTTTGTAGAAACTAGCTGGCATAGAAACAGTAAGAAAAACTCTCCACAAATCTTTCTTGATCCTAACAGCTCCCTGCCAAAAGCAAATGCATGTACCATAGGCATGGGAAGTTCAAAAGAGTTCTTAAAGTGACTTACACATAGCAAATAGCAAAGGTGTTCTCTGGGCCTCACCTCTTCGCTAAGTGATAATGTAAACTGTGTTGGGGGTAATCTCAATTTGACAGTCCCCAGGGCTCAGATCACCTACCCTACTTCTTACCTGGTCTTCCCACAGCAACACAACCACAGTGGAGCTTTGGCATGGAAAGTGGACTCAGATGGCTTGGTAAGCGCACACAACTCAGAAGCCACAGGCTGTCCATCCTGTGTTAATCCAGCTTGCTGTTCTCAACAAAATCAAGTAAACTAAAGTATACTGTGAAAATCCTCACTGCAAATTAAATTGATTTTTTCTTCTGCTCAATGACTGCTGTAAGAAGATGTTATCATTGTGCTTTTGCTCTGCAAAGTACAAGAAAATGCTTTCTGCTAGTAGCATTAAGACAGATTTCCGTCTTTCAAAAAAGCAGCTAACAGAGACATCAGTAATAAAAAACACAGCATACGTGTAAATGACCACCATGTTGCATACTGAAGATAGCTTTAAATTACCTCATGTGGCTACTGCTGTCTGACTGCTAAAGGTGTCGTGAAGATCAGCGTCGTGCAAAACTCACCTTGGCATCTGGTTTGGTAACCAGAGCTAGCTAATATTGTGCTCCTGAAGATAAATTGCCAGGGTTACCTGCTTTAAAGCTAACTTAAGAATATCTGCACTCACCTGCAGTTCATATATGTTAGAGATATATTATGGATGATGCAACTGCTGTTCTTCAGATCTTCCCACCCCCAGGTATACTAGAACTGGGATTGTAATGATCAGCTTGGTTTCAGCCCTGTTCTAAATAGGTAAAATTGCATCCAGGATTTGGTTTTAGTTTAAATTCTACAACAGATGTAGAAGACGACCCATGAAGTTCACAGAGAGATCTGGATTTCCTTAAAGTTCACAGATGATTGAATGTTTCAGTTTGAGACTATTTCTAGTTCAAATCTCATGGTACTTCCTAGAAAATTCTTGTACCTGAAAAATGCAATTTCTCAAAAACTTGCACTGGAAGCTGTCTTTACTTTTAACTTTCCAGACTTTGTTAAGGTCAAAGTGACATGAATAAACTCTTCATATAGAGATAAAATGTAATTTTTTTCTTTAAAATACATTTCTACCACAAGATTTGGGATGCCTTGGGAAGGCTGAGTGGATGAAAGCTGCTGTTTTTAATTAGCTGGCTGTTTCTGCCTAAGTGTCGTAGAAGAAGGAGATGTTTACGCACTTGGCTTTTCTGACATGTATTTCTCTGCATTTCAGGGAGGACAAGAGGAAGCTTAGAGAGTGGTAGAAGGACCCAAGTGGAGCAGTCTTAATGGAACAGTTATAGCTTCATTTTATCCTCCAAATGGTGCCACCCTAGGTTATATTTGTTGGAACTGTATTCCTCGGCTAGGACTCTTAACATTTAATTTCTTTAATCTCTCCCAAGACAGAATAATGATGTTACCAAACCCTTCCAAACCTTGTGAACTACTCACAGCAATATTATTAGCGTTATTACTTTTACTCTTCCTTGCAAGAAATGGGTGATTTGGGAGTCCAGGCATGAAAGCCAAAGTGTCAGAGGTACTTGGAGGTACTGCTATCTGTTTCCTTCTGCATGCTCAGTAGTCGCTCCTTGAGCTTAATAGAAGACTGGCATTTGTATTCCCTGACGGAAAATTATCAGTGGCCTGAATTAAATAGTGTGCATGGCTCCAAGTTACAGCAAGTCACATATCACTTACACTCTGTTGTTGTTTGTAATTTTTATTGTTTAGCTATCTGTTTAAAATTGCATGTGTATAAGATAAATGCAACAATTATTGGAAGACCCTTCTGCATCAGTAGTCATACTTAACACTTTATCTCTACATCTTCAAGTAAGTAATACCATGTCTCATTATGTCCATGTGCAAAATGAGAGAATAATAGTGAAATGACTTCTACGACATTGCACAGCAAATCAGTAGCAGAATGAGGGGAGAACCTGACCCCTCCTCCATCCCAGCAGCATTTGCCCTGTCTCCTGGGCCAACCTGCAAACAAGTTTGGTGACTGCATGCCTGCTGAAGTACATTTGTTTGTATTGTCTTGTCAGGAATTCAGTTTCACAACATCACATGCTACCAACACAAGCGTGTCATTGCAATTTAGCATGCATTTTGTTGGTGTTTTCTATATCTCATTAAAGTCTCATCTCCTTAGCCAATACCATATGCTACTCAATTGTAGCAAAGCTCTTAAAAGTAATGCAAAAGGTGTAATCACAAATGAGAAAGCAACTGTCGACCAGCAACCTACAGATATTCAAATTCCACAACCCTGCTGAAAAACAGCATTGCAAGAGCAATCCTTTTAAAACTTCTAGCATCATTGTCCGACAGGAAAAAAATGTTGGGCTTGGAGGTCCTCTTCAATCATTCCTGAGCTTCTCAGTGCCATTACAGGATTCTCAGATCACTAGACAACGCCATGTCAACACATAGGGGAAAGATCAATTTCTAACTTTTTTGTGGTTTTTTTCAACTGAGAAGAAATTTTCTAATTCCTGACATGCTGCACTGGACACTATGTTTTCAAAAATACTATTTTAAAAGTTCAAATATTCTGAAAATGTTTGAGAATACTAAGCCACCTTCTTAAACCTGCTGATAGCTTTGCTTTCCCCCAGATTTTGATGGTTTTTGTTTTGATTCGTGATGGGAATTTTAGCTTTTTTCCTGACAATAGGGAAATACACTGATACTTTTGCAAGAATGATACTTTTCAGTGAAAAATAATCATTATAAAATAAAAATAAAAGAGTTACTGGTGATGAATAGTAGAAAAATGTTAGTCAGGTTCTGTCCTCAGACATGTGAAGATAATTACCACAAATCAATGTGAAATGCAGCTGGATTAGGTAACAAACCAGTTTTAGAATCAGGATCAGAGGGACAGGCTCCAGCTGCTCAGTATTGCTGCTGATACTGTAATTCCTAAAGTTAAATGGAGACACCAGTCCTGAAGGGAGCTATGTATGCACACAACCCTGTGTCCAAGGTAGAGATGTCACTAATACCTAAAAACCTCTGTCCAGGCATGTGGGTGTCCACTCCCAAGTACCTGGTTGCAGGACACAGACCTCGGGCATGCTGGGGGCAATGCAGAGGGGGGCTGTGGCCAGGCAGTACCCTGAGTTGGGGGCATCATGACCAGAAAGTGTTAGAAAGAGAGTGGAAAGTCTGAGGAGGCTGGGAGCGCCTGGTCCAGGAAAGAGAAGAGCTGCCCAAGGGCTGTGAGCAAGCAGGATGCCTTTCACCCACAGTTTCATTCCCTGCCTGCGACAAATAAACCCAAGCACAGGGTTTTTATAAGCAGTGTTGTCACTGATAGATTGCCAGCCCCTATTTCTCAAGCATACGCGAATGCCTGTCACCCTGCTGATAGGGGCACTAACTCTGCCCCAGGCACTGGTTTGAGAGACCATGGTGGCCACAGCCAGCTACCTCAAAAGGCAGATTTTCATGGGTCACTATCAACTGGGAGGTCCAGTGAAACAAAGGTAACTTTTGCCCCTTCAGCATTAACAACAGCTTATTGAAGACATGTATCTTGGCTCCACTCCATCTCTAATTAAATCTAAATTGAATTTCACCAAACAGAATTACTAGGGCCTAATTTTTGGACTCTGTGATAAATCCAGCTTCCTGATGCTGACTAGCTGTTCACTAGAGACAAAGTTCCACTGAAGAGCAAATAATTTTGTCCTTTCTTGATATGTTAGCTCACATCACAATAATTAAGCTAGTACGTTTCTTTGGATAGGTAGCATAATGCACTTTTGTACTTATGCACACATTTTAATTGTACAGACCATAAAATATCTTTGGAACTAAATCAGAGTTCTTGACATGAGAAAATAGCCATATATTCGAAATCTAAACTTTTCTATGTTTCTTTGGTAGACAGCTTTCTTAAAACACACTCTTTTCATAGATCTTCCCCTACTGAAGCTTTATAAATGTGCTAATGGTTGCTTTACTAATGGTTGCCTTGGTCTCACTAAATTTTTTTCTTTTTTCTGTGAGTATAATCTTTCTTATGCATGCTTTCCATCTGGAAATAAATTGCACTGAATTAGATGGACCTTTTTAAAAGTGCACAACTTAACATTAAGTTTTAATTAAGCAGTCTTTTTAATTCATTATTTTTTATCCTAAGAGGCTCTAAATCTTAGTCTGTTTCTGCTTGAATATACATAGATTACTGCCTTATTTTATCTTTATATTTATATATTCACTTTGAACAACTTCGATGAAGCTTAAAAAGTTTTTTGAGGATCACATATAAATTGTTTTTCATATGCTCTTCTTCTTCCATCTGCAAACATTGAATGAATAACAGCCATTTTGTATCAAGCCCGTAATTTTCAGTAACAAATGCAATTACCATTTCACTAATCATTAACAACAAATTAATACTGTGAAAACAAAATGACGGTGTTCTCATGAATATACCACTTTCTCTATAAAATTTAGAAGATGACTGATAATTTTATGTGCCTCAGTTTCTGAATGCCCAACTTAAAGTTGAAAGGCCCAGAGTACCAGATGGAAAGCAAGATCATCTAGCTGTAGCCAATGGATCAGTTTAATTTATGCAATGTGTGGTGTTGAGGTGTATGATGACACTTGCAGTTCATGCCACAATTAAAGGTCGCTTCCCTGCCTTGCTGATAAATCTCAAGTCTTCATTACAGTCCATCTAAAGCATCTGCCTGTGCTTTGTGCAGGCTGTCAGGTAGCCTGAAATCCTTAAGTGATGTTGCCTACTAATCATTACCAGTTATTCTGGATTTATTATATAAAATGATTAAGAAATATCTGTTCCAGATGTCTACACAAAGCTTCATGTGCTACATAGATATACTCTGAACTAACAAAGCTATTTCCCATGAATGTTGCTACCTACAGAAAAGGAGAAAATTAATTACACACATCTTTTGTTATTATTTAGAAACTGATTCTTAAATAAAGATGCTTACATCTGCCTCTTGCTCCAGATGGTGCAATTTAGCTGTCTATGTTACTCACGAGTTGTTTTCTGTTTTAAACAAATCCCTAACCCAGCAATTGTCTTACCAAGAATTCTCCATTTCTTGCAACTGAAACCTAAACTCTATTGCTGCTTTAATTCTCAGAACAGGGAGTTTCCTGTCTCGCAGGTCAAAAGTCCAAGGAAAAAAAAAAATCTTTTTAATATTTCAGTGCAGCAGCCACAGTTGTAAAACTGCCTGATACTATATCCTCCAGTTAGTAGCAAAAATTCAGGCAGCAAATATAATCTAAAATTCTCATGAGGTCTGACAGCATGCAGACAGTAGGACAGACCTGCAGCAACCTTTTCTTTTTTTTTTTTTTTTCAGCCACATCACCTGGTCATTGAGTTCACATTTATGTTCCAACCCCTAGGAGTATCAGTTCCAGCTTACAACAAATCCTTCAACATACATAGCAATGCTGTTTCCTTGTCCTAAAATCTGCCCAGGAGGAGGCAGTGAGCAGGCTGCAGCTCTCTGCCAGGACAGACAGGTGCTGGATGCTGTTTTCCTAGTTAAGAACCATAGTGGGATGGTGCAGCTGCTCCTGGGGAAATTAGAAAAAAAGCAAAAATATATGGGATGTCCTGCAGGAATGTAAAAAACCAGCATGTATAGTTTGGCAAGGTCCTAGCAAAGTTATGGCCCAGATCCACCATATGACTACCCTTTATAGAGATCTTTGGATGTGATTCACCTGCCTGCTGGCATAATAAGCAGAAATGACTGAAATATCCCTCTGCTACATCATGCTGTAGTTGCAATTTTTGCCTTGAAGCTTTATTACCAAATAACATATTTTGAAACAATACTAAATTCCAAAAAGTTCTAGAATTATGTCACTTTAGTTTTGTAAAATCTTATTCCTGTAAAACCAAACCCTTAAGAGTGATTTTAAAATTTACAATTGTCTTGAGCCTTATATAATAAAATAAATGTGTAGTTTGAGTGAACCCTTTCAGATCAGTAATACATAGCTAGCTAGATTAAAAACAGAGTAAGTGAATGCTTTTCAAACTATTATGTTAAAAAATTATTGGAAATCTCTGGTTCAGGAAGCTTGAGGGAAAATAATTGTTACTGCTTTTCACTATTTAAATTAAAATCTTAAATCTACTTTAACAAATTTTACTTGTGGAGTGATTTTGGAGCCAGAAATCATTTGAAAGGTAAAATCTAAATTAAGATAATTTTTGATTTATTATTTCTATGTATGCTCCTTTACTATTGTTGAGGGTTTAGTGTGGAGTTTTATTCATTGGTTTTGTATTTGCTTTTTTTTTAATTACAATAAGAAAAACATTTTTAATAACTTAAACCTGATTTGATTTACTGCTTCTGTACCTAAGCTGATATGTCCTTTCATTATGGAACTTTCCTGAAAGATGAAAAATCTCTTCACTCTCCTGTGTCCAAGAAAAATGCATAGTGAAGAGGGTAAACACAGTTCTCTCATCTTGTGGGTGTGTGCTGAGCATCCAGAGATTTTTCTACCAGATTGGGCATTACCTGGATCTTGACCTGATCTTAATGGAAGCTACTAACATAGCTGCTCCAAACAGGAATGAGCCCAGGAGCAGATCAGATACCTGAAGAATATGCAAGTAAAAGCCATGTCACCATAGGCAATCCATGAGCAGGAGGTTTGGGATCACGTTAGACCCAGATGGTCAAAACTTAGATCACTTCTAAGTAATTTTCCTACAGCTAAAGCATCTAACCATAACTACTGAAATGCCTTAGTGGAAATGTGGTAATTCTTTGGGCTGAACCAGTCCCCTAAGCTCCTCTGTCTTGTTTGAACAAGGAGTACAAGACAAGGGATACTTTAAGAAACATTTCCTGGTCACCTCTTGGCTATTAGTATCTTCTTTCCACCTTTTACAGGTGACTGGCTGTAGGAATGTGTTTTTCAGAATGGCAACTAGCATCTCTGTGTATGTGTGAAATGGCAGGTAAGAGCACCCCTTGTCAGCTCAGAGGCTACAGTCAATTACACAAGAGCTCTTCTGCTCCTCTTTCTTGGAAAAGGGGCTTGGGTCTTACCAAACAGTAAGCCACAATTTGCATTGGAGACTGGAGATGCTTGCCAAATTCTTTGCTGTGGGCATCATTTTAACTTACTGATACTGGCACACACCTATGCCCATGTGCCTGGGGTAATAAACTCAAAATACCTTAACCCAAGTCAAAGAGTCTTTGCAAAACCAGCTTAAATTAAAGTCATATTCTCCCTGGGCTTTTTATACAGCTAACAGAGAAAGGAATGCAGGCTGAATTGCTTTCTGGAGGGTTATAAGGTATGAACTGCTTCCTAACAATTACTTTCTCGCTGCATATGCTACAATTCAGAAGATTGGACTCCCAAATTCTGTTCCCAACTAGGCATCTAAACACTGAATGAATTGTGGCCATGCCTCATCTTGAATTCCACTTTTAGCAAATAACTGAAAAATATCCCACTGTTAACCTTCAGGCAGTTGAAAGTCCTTGGCTAGTTAGCATTCTGTTAATAGGGGGACTTTCATTAATGTGATGTTCCATGATACCCAGTGCAGAATTAAAGGTGGGAAATTCCTGCCTTTTTTTGAGATTAAGGAGTCACATCACCAAAACAAAACTATGTTTAGCAAAGCACTGCCCAACTTGTTTCCGTATGTTCACACAACATCACGTTATCCTCATTTGGCAGATATACAGTTTTTATAAATCTGCTAAGCTATTGCCAAACTGCCAGTTCAGGCTATTTCCTCTAAATCTCAAAGGTCAATGTCTTTAAAACTAAAAATTACAGGGGTTTGAGTCTATGTTTTCCAACACCCTTTGACAGTGGGTCCCCACCATTCTTTCTTCTGATGCACTTAGGCACTTTTACTGTGAATGAATGATATCTGAAACTACCATACAGTACCAAAATCTTCCCAGATACAAATAGCCAATTATAAAATGCAGCTCAGGGTTGAATAAATCCTTTGCTGACCCCATAGGTGATACAGTGATGGCCAGAGGCATGGGTTTCATTATCCATATCATTATCACAGCTCATATGACTCCCATGTTAATGCCAGTAATTAGTTTGCTCAGATTTTCTAAAAGAAATTTTCTGTACCAACCCAGCAAACTACATCCTGATCACTTTGTTCCAGCTTTCTAAGATAGAGGCATAAACAGTATGAATGACCATATATCTATTGATTATGAGCCTGGACAGACTTAACACCCACACAATAATAAGACATGTCCAAATGAGCATTAGGACCCAAGACAGATCAAGCATGCAGCAATTGTACCTATCAGCCTCATTAGCTAACCCTGACCATCCTTCATGCTTCACAGAAGTGCTTTCTGCATTTAAAAATATTGTTAATGGGGAAAAAACGTGTTTGGGATCTCAAATTATTGCTTCTGTGTAATGTTTTTCTAATGTATTTCTATGAGCATTGGACCTAGCTGTTCATATTTAATTTGGGTTGCCTTTCTAAACCATCAGATCCACTGCTACACATCACAATGCTGTACCAGGTATGTCTTACACAAAATGAGAAGTACAACAGAGAAATACCTAGACACAGCTATTTTTAGATGTAGCAGTTTAGCTTATAGGTTCCATTGGTCATCTTCCCACACGAGAGGATGCCTTCCATTTATTTATGTCCCCATGAACTTCCCACTATTATCATCCCTTCCAATTGTCCATATGTGAAAAAGAGAAGTAGTTTCCTGTAGTCCTTGCGCTTCGATAACTGAGGAGTCATCGGGAGCAGAGGGTTACTCTACCTAGTTCACAAGCCTATCTAGTAAAGCAAATGGATAATGACCCACTGTAAATGTTTAAGAGACAGCAATCACATTTTCTAAATTCCAATGTTTTGACATTAAGCTTTCCATTACACTGAAATAAGAAGTAAGCTTATCAAGTCTCTTTGCAATAAAGAAATGATACAAAACATTGAGGGGAGTTTAGGTATTCAAACAGTTTATTTTTTTGCTTTAGAAAGTATTCATTAAGAGGACAGAATCCCACCATGTGGTGGTCAAGGTACCATGTCCTAGGATGTACAAAAGTAACATGAATAGAGACAATTTTACTTTGTTGTTGTTATTTTTTTAATATATATAGACATAACATATATATGTGTGTGTGTACGTGCATGTGCGCACGTGTGTGTGTGTGTATCTCCCCAGGAATATTTTTACCAGAGCAAGAACTTGAGTATGTATGTGCCTTCCAAATTTCAGGCCACTGCTGTAGTTGTCAGGCCACAGATCATTAAAGTCCTTAACTTTCACTGTACCCATTTCAGCTTCTGCAAAACAATATAGTGTAATGGCATGAAGGGAAACATTTTTCAACAAAATTTCAGCTACCTTTAGCAGAATAGCTTCTGTATCTTTCTAGATACTGACAAAGAATAGGAGAACCTAAATACAATAGAAAGTGTTTTTCTGACATTACAAGACTATAAAAAGGACAGTGCAGCATGAAGAATGGTGCCCTAAACCAGAAGTCAGACTGTTATTGCAGCTATTGTACATGGAAGTAACCCTTCTGGTCTATCTCTGTTTGTAAGCATGAACCATTCCAATACCTGCTTTCAGCCTGTGATCCTGCCTTCATGTGGCTTTGAAACAGTATAATTTGGCAGGCCCTTTAAACTGAGATCCTAAGTAGCCCTGCTCGACGAGTGCTCCCTTCAAGGGCCAATTCCAAAAGGAAGAGGAGAGAGGAGCCTGCCAGTGAAATAGAGTTATGGCTAAATCTGGGATACTCTCTGATATAAGTTACTGAAAAATGAAAACAATCTCACAGAATATCATCGTGCACAGCAAATGAGCCATGAGAGATTCGGTGGGAAAAATGAAAGGTAATACACCACTATAATAACTCCAACAGCTTAAGGACAGCCTGTGAACTGAAAGTACATAGCAGCCGTAGTAAACACAAAGTTTGAATGTCAGGAAAGGTCTTACCTACAGTCCTTTAAAACAAAAGGCATACTTCATCTTTTATTAAAAGTTTGATCTCCAGCAGCAGAATTCAAATTTCAGTGCAGGACTTCTTGCTGATGCTGAAAATCAAAAAACATGAATTACTTTACATATACATAAAGGCCAATCCCCCTCCCCCCCCCCGATTTTCCTCTTTCATTGCTGCTTGATACCAAAACCATGAAGATGCCTTCTTCTGGAAAAAGACTCATTGGCAATTAGTTATCTTTACTTATTGCCTACCACATGTACACAATAACAGAACTGAAAGATTCACTAAAATAGAAACAATAGCATGTCCCCCTCCACTGTGCTATTTCTCCAATGACTAAAATGAGTACTGAGGTCCACTTATTTTGTCAGTAAAATGCTGAGGGCAAGCACCATTTTTTTTCCACATACAAATACCATGTATTGCCTTTTTCCTCTCCTTTTCGTTTCCCACAAACAAGCAGAAGCCATGCTGGCCAGAAGTGCTATTTTTGAACAAGTAGCATTGTAATGCATTCCCTGTATATGCAAGAATAAACAGATTAAGAAATGCTTAAGAGAGGTGGTGTTTTAATAAGCACTCAATGTTAGGCATTGTCCTACTGTTGATCGAAGGCTTTAGGTTACATGCACTACACCCAGGTCAGGTTTGGATGGTTGGCAGAAGGCCCTGCAGAGTAGAGAGCAAGGTGAGTATCTGAGAGCAGCTCTCGCAGGTGAAGCAGTGTATTGGGTTTCTGTGGCAAGGTTTTGGTAGCAGGGGGGGTTACAGGGGTGGCTTCATGTGAGAAGTTGCTGGAAGCTTCCCCTGTGTCCGACAGAGCCAATGCCAGCCGGCTCTAAGATGGACCTGCCGCCAGTCAAGGCTGAGCCCATCAGTGATAGTGGTAACGCCTCTGTGATAACATTTTAAGAAGGGAAAAAAGTTGGGGAACAGA
>JANZLQ010000031.1:18953103-19006649 GCA_026212715.1 Elanus axillaris | reverse complement strand
TCATACTGAACTCAAAACACAGCACTGTACCAGCTACTAGGAAGACACTTAACTCTATCCCAGCTGAAACCAGAACAATAGGATAGAATATATTGGAGCATTTTCATATGGGCTTTCATGCCACGTCTAGCTCTTAAGCTTCTTAAGAACCTTGGCTCTTCTAGCTTGGGAAGAGACTAGCCACACTCTAGCACATGCTAGCTAGCACCCCAGTATCTCCTAGGGCATCAGATGGGAGAGACGAGGAATCTCAGACAAAGCAACCCCATAATTTTGCACTTTGCTGAGTGGCAAGCTTGTTGCAGAAGGAGCTTTTTCTAGGCCATTACTAAAGTTCCCTCACTTTGGCATAGACTATAGAAGAGTCTTAGCATAATGGAAATTAAGATACAGATGTTTGGTTTTGATGAGTCTCCTATAGACACTAAGAGCGAGCAGTCATTCTCTCTCTATATATTTGGTTTGTACCCCCTGACATTTTCTTACCAGACTTCTCAGCTGTAGGAGAGATGTCAGTTAAACAAAATTTTACTACTCATAAACATATGTTTCAAGTCATACAAGAGAGCCATTAAATTTTTGCTATATGATGGCATCCGCAGAACTAAATAAATTTCTGGTTTTAGTATTAAGAATACTTCTATTATTGTAAGCATGGCATGGTGAATACTGTAGTTCTGAGAGTGCCCATTGTGCCATGTGGCTAGCACATTTGGTGTGCTCCATGCCACAGATCATATGTATCAGCTATCAATCACATCTCTCATGTCAGTTTGTTACCTTCTACTGGAAATAAACTGGCATATTCTCATCTTCTTAGATGCTGATGTAAGTCCTACTTATCCATGCTTCTTATGCATATAAACTCCTGTACATCAGAATGAGAATACCATACAGATGCATACAGATATATGTATATATACAACACACACACATATACACATAATCTCTATAAAAGCAGTAGTGCAGATGCTTTTTATTCAGCTTTAAACAGAAATTCAGTAATGTAGTTGTAGATATACTGTGTATTGCTCTTGGCAGTACTAAAAATAAGTCATTTGGATTAAACATTTTCAAGTAGAACATTTTATAACTTAAATAATATTATTTTTATTCAAGATCCCATTTAGTTTAATGCAATTTGTCTGAGAGCATGCACTAATTTCTGTTCTCAGCCTAGCCTTGGGAGGATAAAAATGTTAAATATGATTCTTTGTGGGTTTTAAGATACTGTCTTGCTTTATTTAGAGTAGATTATCACTACCCAGTGAGGCTTATGTACTGATAGCATTCATGATTATATATCCAAGAAAATACTGAAAGTATCATGTAAAAGGCTTGACTATATTCTACATAAGTAGCTATTGAATTGTAGCCGGTATCATAAAATATTGGCAGGTTGTCATTTTCTTAACAGTTGGAGCCTTTTGGTCAAGCAACCGCTTTTCTTACATCTAACAAAATTTATTGCAGTAAGTTAAATTGAAAGTTTAATTTAAGTTGCCAAATTGAAAAGCTCAGCTAATTGAAAGTGGAAAATACAGAGTAGTCTGAAAGTATGAATAAGGAGTAAATTACAGACAAAAGGACTGACAAGAAAGGAACCCGTATGGATAGTTTGGTGTTTACAAGTTGGGGCTTAATATAGTATGTAATTTTGCCTTCATTTTCTATCTTCATTGCCTTCATGTGAAAGTAGTGACTGGATTCTCACTGTTATAAATGAAAGCCAAATATAGTCTGCAGAAATTATTTTTGTCAAATTTAAACAAAACATGCTGAAGAACAGTCTCAAATTTTCACCTTTCATTTAATCTTCTCTTTAACATTTATAGCTCTCTAGTGAAGCTTAACAACAGAAAGAATATCAGTAATTCTTTCTGCCAGTCTACCAAAATCTTGGGATTCCTCTATAGAATGAAAATACCAGGCTTTTTGCAAAGTTTATAAATACATTAGACTGATTTCACATGTTTTATGAGTTACCTGTTTGCTTCTGACTGGTAAAAAAGCTAAAACAAACTGACTTTTAATTGTAGCCTTGAAACTTAGAAATGAAGAGTATAAAAATAGGTGAAACCAATCACCTATTGCAGAAAGCTGAGGGCAGTTCTAAAGTTCAAGAAGCTTTTCAAAAAGGTAAAATGAATGTAATCTTTATGAGAAATGTCAATTTTATTCTGGGCAACTGCAGTCAAAACATGAGGGGTTTAGCTGGAACAGTTGAGAACCATATGCTCAGAAAACTAAAAGAAGGAAATAATAATATGGGGAAAGGTTAACATCTTGACATTAAATTATGGGCTTTAATAAAATTATGATATGTTTTTGTATGATCAGTTATAACTGACTACTATGGCAGGTAATAAAACAAAAATGAAAAGACTTGTTTCATCTGTCAGTCTCTTGTTGCAGTAGAGCTCTGCAAGAGAGCTAAATGTGTGGGTCTTTGAACTGAGCTAAATCATTGTGTGAAATAAACCATTTTTACTTTCAAAGTCTCCATGCTAGAGATAAGTGTCATATTCAGACTGGTTTGTTTTGTTCAATAGTACAGAAAACTTTAGTCCATGTTTCAGACATTAGCCCCCACCTTTTATGACCACTTCTGCAGTTTTTTTAATTGCATATTTTTGTTAGTTAAATTATTAAATGTGTATATGATTGCATAATTGCAATATGTTCCTTTAACCATATAAATCAATCTTTCATGAGCTGTAGTTTGATTACTACTTTGGAAGAATATTTTTCTAGAAAAAATAATGCATTAATGTAGACACTAACAGCAATTTTATACATTTTTTTGTTAAGTCTTTAAAACAAAAAACAATCCCTAACTGTAAATAAGGCAAGTATTTCAGTGAGTGTCTAAGCAGCTAAATGTGCTCACAACAGTCTAACAGCTTCCCCCCACAACCACCACGACCAAAGTGACTAAATAGATAAATCCAATGGGTCATAAGCACCTAACTTATTAAAGAACCTTGAAAATCTCAGCTGATGTTCATCAGCATCATTAGATGCTTAAACTCCTTAGGGAATCTGAATAATCCTTTCTACAGACATCTATACAGAGCAGATTTGATGTATAGGAAAAGTCTCAGTGCAGTTTCTGTATAAAGTTGTTCTTTTCATAAGCATGCTTGGCAAAAGCTATACCTTTCAAATCTCCACTATTATTAAATGATTCCTCAACTTTCTTGTTGCTGTGAAATTGTCACAGAGAAGCTTGTACTTGTAAAGCTCATTTCCACACTGGCAGGGAAATAACTATACTGGTAGTAAGCATATTCATAATGATACAACTTTACCCACAAATGGGGTACTCATAACCTAGTGGTTTAAAAAACACATAATAATCTTATGTACAAACCATTTCGGGTTTCGTATTTTAAAACTGTTCATACATTAGCATTAAGCAGCATTCATTTGGGCTCACAGAGTTTCAGGTATGTGTCAGAACTTCAGCTCTGAGATAAGGCTGAAAACTTGTCTTAAATTGACATACACTTTACATACTTTGGGATTCACTTGCTCAAAGAAGGGATTACATGTGGCTGCACACAGAACCTTTAGATTTTATTGAGTGTGGGTATCAATGTCTACAAGCTGTTCAGAAGGGACAGGTGAGGAAGGAGGGGCAGAAGGATTGCCCTCTATGTCAAGAAATGGATAGATTGTGAAGAGCTGTCTGAAGGATAGCCATGAGCAGGTTGAAAGCTTATGAGTCAGAATTAGAGACTGATGCAGCAAAGGGAACCTTGTGGTTGGTGTTTAGTACAGGCCATCTGATCAAGGGGAACCTATTGACAGAGCCTTCTTACTCCAGCTGCAGGAGGCATTGTGCTCATGGGCTCTCGTCCTGCTGAGGGACTTCAACCACTGGACATCTGCTGGAAAAGTAGCATGATGAGTTGTGAGCAATCCAGAAGACTCCTGGAGTGCATTGAGGATAACTTCTTAAGCCAGGTAATAGACAGCCCTACCAGAGAGGATGTGTTACTAGACCTGTTGGTCACCAATGCAAACAAGCTAATTGGTGATGTCAAGACTGAAGGCAGACTGGGCTGCAGTGATTATGCACCAGTGGAGCTCACAGTCCTGAGGGATATGGGTCAGATGAAGAGTAGAGTCAGGACCCTGAATTTTAGGAAGGAAACTTCCAGCTCTTCAAGCAGTTAGTCAATAGGACCCCCTGGGAAACTGTCCTCAGGGACAAGGGAGCAGAACAGAGCTGGCAGATCTTCAAGGACGCTTTCCATAGAGTGCAAGAGCTCTTGATCCCCATGTGTAAGAAATCAGGGAAGAAAGGCAAGTGACCAGCATGGATGAATCAAGACCTGCTGGTCAAACTAAAGGGCAAGAAGAAAATGCACAGGCAGTGGAAGCAGGGACAGGTATTCTGGGAAGAGTATAGGGACGTTACCTGGTTGTGTTTGAATGGGGTCAGGAAGGCCAAGCACAGCTGGAGCTGAATTTGGCAAAGGAAGCAAAGAATAGTAAGGTCTTCTACAGGTATGTCAGCTAGAAAAGGAAGGTCAAAGAAAGCGTACGCCCTCTGATGAACATGACTGGCAAACTGGTAACAACAGATGAGGAGAAGGCTGAGGTAATTAATATTTTTACCTCAGTCTTCACTGACAGTGTTGCTTCCCAAGCCTCTCAAGTGGATGGACCACAAGGCAGGGACTGGGGGAACAAAGTCACCCCCATTGTAAGAGAAGATTAGGTTTGTGGTCACCTGAGGAACCCAAACACCTCTAAGTCTATGGGACCTGACGAGATACATTCCAGAGACCTGAAGAAATTGGCTACTGTAGTGGCCAAGCCACTCTCCATGATATTTGAAAAGTCATGGCAGTCAGGTGAAGTCCCTGGTGACTGGAGAAAGGGAACATTATACCCATTTTTTAAAAGTGTAGAAAGGAGGACTCTAGGAACTACTGACCTCTCAACCTCACTTCTGTGCCTGTGAACATGGTAGAACACATCCTCCTAGTAACTATACTAAGGCACATGGAGGACAGGGAGGTGATTTGAAACAGCCAGCATGGCTTCACCAAGGGCAAGTCTTGCCTGATCAACCTAGTGGCCTTCTATGATGGAGTGACTACATCAGTAGATCTCATCTCTCCGGACTTCTGTAGGGCCTTTGACACAGTACCCCCAAACATCATCCTTCTCTCTAAATTGGAGAGATACTGATTTGATGGATGGACTATTCAGCGGATAAGGTATTGGCTAGGTGGTCACATCCAGAGGGTAGTGGTCAATGGCTCAATGTCCACATGGAGAACAGTGACGAGTGGTATCCCTCAGGGGTTTGTATTGGGACTGGTACTGTTTAATATCTTCATCAATGACATAGATAGTGGGATCAAGTGCACCCTCAGTGAATTTGCAGATGACACCAAGAGGAGTGGTGTGGTTGACATGCCTGACTGAAGCTGGACAAGCTCAAGAAGTGGGCCCATGTGAACCTCCTAAGGTTCAATAATGCCAAGTACAAAGTCCTGCTCCTGGGTCAGGGCAACCTCCAGTATCAATATAGGCTGGGGGATGAAGGGATTGAGAGCGGCCCTGGGGAGGAGGACTTGGGCCTACCAGTGGGTGAAAAGCTGGACATGAGCTGACAATGTGCGCTCATGGTCCAGAAAGCCAACCATATCCTGGGCTGCATGAAAAGAAGGATGGCCCACAGGTCAAGGGAGGTGATTCTGCCCCTCTGTTCCACCCTAGTAAGACCCCACCTGGAGCACTGCATCCAGTTCTGGAGCCCTCAGCACAGAAAAGAGATGGACCTGTTCGAGAGGATCCAGAGGAGTGCACAAAAATGATCAGAGGGCTGGAGCACCTCTCCTATAAAGAAAGGCTGAGAGAGTTGGGGTTGTTCAGCCTGGAGAAGAGAAGACTCAAGGGAGACTTTATTGTGGCTTTTCAATACTTAAAGGGGCTTATAAGAAAGAAGAGCAGAAACATTTTCGCAGGGCTTGTTGCAATAGGACAAGGGGTAATGGTTTTAAACTAAAAGAGGGTAGATGTAGACTAGATATAAGGAAGAAATTCTTTATGATGGGGATGGTGAAACAATGGAAGAGATTGCCCAGAGAGGTGATAGAGGCCCCATCCCTGGAAACATTCAAGGTCAGGTTGGATGGGGCTCTGAGCAACATGATCTAGTTGGAGATGTACCTGCTCTCTGCAGGGGGGGTGGACTAGATGACCTTTAAAAAGTCCCTTCCAACCCAAACCATTCTATGATTCTATTACACCAATGTGACAGAATGTTGCATAATGATAGAGGCTAAAAGCTAAATAGGATTCTGATTAAAAGGAATATGTTATTTCCATAAACATTTCTAAAGCATTCATAAAAAATATTAAACACATTTTCCTCTCTCAGAGAGGTAAAAACCCAACTTATTCAAGTGAATTTTTTCTTGTTATTGTTACAGTGTAAAGTGAAGCTATAAGAAGGTCAACTGTGGATAAAAAAAATATTTCTCAGTGTACATTCCACTGAGCAGGTTTGCCATTTATATTACTGAAGCCATAGTCAAGATCCTTGCTTTTTAATAAATATTTAGAAAAGTAGAAATCAAAGATACTATTTTTTCCTGTGTATCATATATATATAAAATATACCTTTTATATAAAATATATATACTTTTCCTTTTCATTCCAGATCAGTGAACCATATTCTGTTTTCTAGTTTTGTTACATCCTGATATCATGAAGACTTTCACAGAGAGAAAAAATATTGGAGCTATTTGACTTTACAGGTATTTTTGTGACTTGCTGAACCAGGTCTGCCAATCCATTCCTAACTGTCTGATATTACCTTCTCAAATGCAGTAAGTATATTTTAAGTGTTGACAACAGTATTATTACAATATAAACTATGCATGAGACAAATACTTTATAGTATCATACCACATCTACAGTAGGAATTAGTTACAACAATTCAAAGTGTTTTCCAAAAGGACTAGTATCTGTAAGTTTGCAATATTTTGTTCAAATGATACTAGTGTTGGCTTCTATGAAAACTACTAGTAAATCCTGCTCTTTGAAGCTTTGTCCTGCATTTTAGAATTGGACTTGACTTGCTTAAAGTTTGAAAGTATTATCTTTTCTGCTAGCTACAAAAATGGGTGCTAAGGTTTAAAGAGCAAAACTCTAGGAAAGATAGAGAGGAAATTACAGCTAGAAGTCAGCTGAATCTTTTTTTTCCCAGATACATCCACTTATAGAAGGAGCTGTGTGAAACAGCTCCAAACAAAATATATCTTTACATCTATTTCAAAATATCAAGTAATGCATTCTGTTCTTACCTGTGATGCTCTGCAAATACAAAAAATTAAGCTTTGTTGATAATGACAAGTAGTAGCAGTATTCACTCCCGTGAATAAGTTGCTGTCACGATGTTCTGCCAAGAACCAAAAAATGGCCAGATTGTGAAAGCTGCAGGCTGTCTGCTTTGTAGATGACAGGTATCCTGAGAAGAACAAAGTCAAACACTGCAGCACGTGTAGGCCAGAGGTATGACATTGGTGGAGATACTGTATGCATTCTGTGACTCTGACAATTACAGTGACAGGAGACTGGAGAACAGGAATTATAGATGTCTACATGCAGATGTTTCAGGGAAAATTTCTAGCAGTATTCACTTATACTTAATAAGGTGATAATTCAAATTACTGTGGAGTTCTCTTTTCTCCATTTTTCAAATATCTAGTAATTATGTATTTTTATTTTTCTTTCCAAATAAATGATGCATTAATGTGGATTTTTTGTACTATTTTTTTCAGTAAAACAAAAATAATTTGAGTTTTGCAGGTTGGAAAAATACCCCCCCCCAAAGGTACCTATTCAATCTCTTCATAAAATGTAGGATGGTAAGAAATTTTTATGACTGAAGGTATTGCCATCCAAAATGCCTTTTAAGAAACAGCTTTCTGAAAAAGAAAAAATACTAGGAAGTGCTAGGACAACATAATCAAAATGCTCCAAGTCCTTTATGATCATACTGATTATACAGAGGTGATGATCAGCATCCAAGAATTAGCAGAGGAAGATAAAGTCTAAAGCAAGGCTTTGTTATGCCCTTCTACTGTTTGCATTATTTATTGTCTGAATCAAGCGGAAGATAATCATAACGGCAACTAGACATTTCACTGGCGAAACCCATTTGAATAACCTTCATTTTGCTGATGTCATTAATCAGCAAGAGAAATATATGGTTTTGTTAAAAAAAGGCAAAAGAAATGTGTGCTTGTTAATATTCCAGGAATATTGTTGGAAATATCAAGTCCTTTTACTTATCTAGAACATGACAGGTGCTGCAATAGTGACATCAGGCATAAGATGGCCTTTAACAACAAACATCCTTCAGAAACTTGAAATATTTTTGGCTACAGAACCATGACCAGCACTGACACAATAATAATGATTTCCAATGCTTCCTGTCCTTCTTCAGAGATATTTCTGGAACACCACAACAATGAGGAACTTTCTGAGAATTCACTGTTGTTATCAGGAAGGTCCTTCATATAAATTGGAAAGAATGTACTCTGTCTTCTGGAGGTCTCAGGAGTGCAGACAAACTGAACACATCAGATATGAAACATGAACACAGTTAGAAGTCAACTTTCACAACAGCTTCAGCTTAAAAAGAAAATAATAGGGAGCTTAGTGAAATCACAGACAGAATAGTAAATAAAAAGCCTTTCATTGTACCAGGAGGATCAAAAGTCTAATTAATCCAAGCCCAGAATACCCAGTAACGTGGTGGATAATTTTGAGGAAGCACAATGTAAAGACAGACACAGTGAATGCATTGCATGTATTTCAGTTTTCAACAGGATAAAAAAGATCATTCTCGTGTAGATTACATTTTTACTTCTGAATGTTGATCTCCCCTCACATTGTGAAGAACAATCACAAAATAAAGAGTGATAGTTTGTTAATTGCTGAAGAGTATAAATGAATGCACATAATAAGAACTGCAGACTAAAATGTTTTATTTTGCAGTCTGAAATTGTCAACAGGATTTTGGAGGCTATTTACTCAAGTAATCAATAACAACCCAAATGTTACTATGACAACTATCATATTACAGATGCAGTACTTTGTATAACCTTTGGGTTAAATGGACTTCTTTAAAACTTAGTTGGTTTAAAAGTCTCTTCACTACTTTGTCCTCTCAAAAAAACCCTTTAAAACAAGAAGTGAAAATGTCAATTCTAATGATTTTTTTTTATACCGGTAAGGTAGCCAACTTGCTAGGGTGTATGCCTACAAATCCAAATTCTAATGCTTTCCGGGTTATTTGGTTTGAACAGTCAGAATTGAGCAGGACATGGCAATAGTTCCACAGTACTTTTTTCCAGGCCACTGACTATAAAAACTAGCAGTGTTCAAAAACTAGTGAAGCTTAGCCACACTATCATGTTACAAAACCTAAGCTCAGGAAGGTCCTTTGGTACACTCTGATCTTGTAAGAGATTTCAAAGGCACACACACTGCGAATCTGATGGCATGAGTGAGGCTGAAGGCTATTCTGGCCCTTTTGAAGACAGAACCATCTCATCCTCAATATGAGTGGTTCCTTAGTGTCAACACACTCTACCACCACCATCCTTGTCACTAGAGTTATAGCCAGGAAAACGTCTCTGATTGGGTCATCTCAATGTCTCAGTCTAGATGTTATTTACCTGGTTCACATTTTCAGCTACATCATTCCCTCCAAGCTGACTCTCTGCAAGCTACAGGTGGAGGCCAGGTGGAATACCTATGGCATCTCAACTGGCACTGGGTATCTAAGTTTTAACAATTAAATCTCATGTCTAATTTTGAAGAAATGACCAAGTATCATTTTGACTAGTATCACTTCATTGTTCCTACCTTGATACCATTAATTTACTGTTTCATGTCTTCCATAAGGGTTTCCTGACTTACCTTCTTTCTAGATCACAACTGTGCTGTGGATGCCACCTGCTTTAGCAGTACCAGGCTACAAGCACATACGCCACCTGCTTGATTCAGGTATCGGCTTCTAGTAAATAAGGGTAAACTTCTCAGGACAGGGATCGTCCCAGTGTCATGTCTGCATACTAACTTAACTGCAGATGGACTTTAGTGCATGATGGACAAATTTCATTACCTTACATATAAGCTATAAGAGGAATGCACAACTTGAAAAATTAACAGAATGCCTAACATGCAAGTTAAAAGCTATTCATGAAGAATCAGTGGATGCTTGACACTAGGGTTCTATCTACATCCCATCTAAACCAGCAGGAGAACTGTAATTGGCATCTAAATGAAAGAGCAAATGTTCTGAGAATTATGAAAGCAAAAGAGAAAAATTATAGTATTAAACCCTTTTATTTTAATAAGAATGTGCAAAGTTCTAGAAACAGAATTGGGCTTTTGGCAGGGGAGTCAGCAGGCCAAATTTAAATGTTAATTTTGATTTGTAGTGCAGAATGCATTTGGTAATAAATGTTAGATAGAATTTTTTTGTAGTAAGTATCTTGTCACATAGTGTGATTTATATCCTAATTAGTTTACAACCCTGTAGCCAGTCCATCTTACAAACAATTAGCTGAAAGATTTTCTTAGCCTAGCGCTTGATATGAGTACAGTAATTTCTATCTTTTCTTCCTCCTGTCCTCTTCATTTCTTCCCCCTTCTGTAAACAGCTTAAGAACAAAACCTAAAGGCTAAAAACATCTCGAGTTCTTAAATGACATTAAAGAACACAGCTTACCAAATAGTGCCTTTTTCTGCAAAACAACTTAACACTATTATTTCTCACATTACAATGTGATTGATGCACATTATATAAGAACATTTTGTGCAGATATCAGTATAAAGTTTATAGTGCTAATAATGGAAAAATTGGATTCAGTACTTTGTGTGAGTCTGAGAAACATGAAGAATAGCATTATATTCTTTGAGGCAAATTAATCAGTTCCACTGTTTTGTCATCAATTGTCCATTGATATTTCAAAATCACAGAGCCTACATTTTAAAGGTATCATACAGTACATGTTGTACAGCACACTGTTTGGCATTATTTAAAGAGGGAAACCTTTCTGCAAACACATTTAAGACATCACAAAATAAACTTGCAGAAGCCATTGCTGTAGGCTGAAACCTGACACAAGGAAATAAACTTATCCACAGTAAAACAAATTTAATAGGCATTTCACTCAGGATAAATTTGGCCTTGTGTCTTAAGATGAGAGCAAGAATTACTTCAACTTAAAAATTAAATACAGTTCTTGACAGATTATACCAAGTAAGAATAGGGATACTTTGTGATGACCTCTTTTGCCGAAGCAGATTCAAGAGAGAATAGGCACTACCCATGGTATGCGAATCACTGATGCTGTAAGAAAAGGCTAAGTACAAAGCAATCATAACCTTCCATAGTCAAGGTCGCAATTCAATTTGTGTTCAAAACTGACTGGCACCATCAGAAGTCCACACTCACAAATCAAGTGCTTTAAAACCATATTGTTCTGTTCAAGAGAAAAAAATAAATTGGTAGAAGAGAATTAACAAAAACACAAAATGAGAACGTCTTTTAAAGCTACTGATAATTATTCAAATATACTTGGGACAGAGATAAAAATAAAACTTGGCCATCCTTGCTGATGCAATTTTAGAAGTACAGTTTCTTCAGCTTCACTAGACTGCTTTTCCTGATACATCCTTAAAATGCTGTGGTTTTATTTTATAAAATCCCATTAACAACGCACAATCAGCCTGTGATTAAAGTATGTTCTTACTAGGTACAAACCATGTTTTGTGAGTCAGGGTTGGCCACAGAACATAAATTCCAAGTTTAAACTAGTCCCCCTACACATTGGCTATTGCGACTAACTATACCAAAATATTTGTGACTATAATTGATTTTTAAATAAAGAGCAAACAGCATGTGGGCTCTGTAATTAATGGACTGATTTTGTGTTGAGTTACTAATATTTACAGTGCAACTCATTGTGCAACTTTAGGTTGCAGAAAGTTCTTAAGAAAATAGTTCTTACATTTTTAAGTGTAAATACCAGAGTATATGGATTTTGTGCATGTATGTGTATATATACAGACAAACAGGGATTACAGTAGACAAAATTTTATCAGAAAGCTTTAAGAAAGATGTCTTTTTAGAGACTCCTCTCTGAAAAATGAGCCAAACCAGCTAATATCCTGACAGATGGGTACTTTCATTTTTCCTTATGCTAAAATATACTTTTGGTTTCCTTTCTAAAACTACTCTTTCAAAAATATTTTAAGTTATAAGTGGCCAAATCACAACAATCCCTATGACATGATAGGCTGTTACAGATCCCTAGGTGTTCTGCAATCTGCAATGTCAATAACCTCTAAATTAAGGTGTTTAATCTGATTAGGGACAGACTAAGAAAGCACTGACATGACAGAATTAGTCTAGCCTCTCAATTATCCATGGATTATGATATTTGTCTTTCCAAAATAGTATTAGAAGTGAAAGTGAATATATTAAGAAAACAGACAAGTACTATGCAAAGCAAAATTGCGCTGCACAGTATTATCACATCCCATTCTCCATGTAGACTTCTATGACAGTAAAATAACACTACTAGCACAATCAAATCACTGTGTTAACCAAAAGAAAGGCACATATGGTTAAACTAGGAATTTAAGCAGAGCTTGGAGGAAGAAACAGCACATAAACCTTATCAGTAGAGGAGTGACTAGGAGGCAATTATAACATAAATATGTGAGGCTTATCACAACTTTTCCTCTATTTCTCTCTGCTTCTGACAGTAATTTACTACATGCTTGTGCAACAGCCTGTGGATTGGCTCATATATGCTGTAATACAAAGAGCTTGAACCAAGTTCTATCGAACAACTCCATGTATCTTCTTCAGAAAAGGAGTGAATAACCACACAGCTCTGAATAATCAATTTAGAGTCATGAGGGGTATAATCTCACTTTTTGGTACTTTGAGACATTTGCATGCAAAGCTGATGAAAAAGATGAGAGACGCACAGGTGGAACCAATATGAGACTAGTTAGAGGCAATAGGTGGCCTCATTGAGCTATGGTACCTAAAATAGCTATGTTGGTCTAAAAATTGCACATAGCAATCAGTGCTTCTGAGAGCACTGATAGGCATACTTCCTGTGTACATCCAAGGGCAGCTCTTTTGTAGCCTTCAGTGGAGCCAACTAAACTTACAGAGGGCTGTCCAATTTGTTAATGGATGCAAAGGGGAACCTCTGGTTTCTGCTTGATCCTATCCTGATTAAACAACTTGAGGAGCTGAAAAGGAAGGGAGGTAAGTAATAGCTCCTCCCACATGGGTTGGACACAATTGGTCTCATGACTTGAATAAAAGTACATCTCTGTGTGATTATGATATTGAGTCATGTGATTAAGTACCAGCCAAATCTTCAAGGGCCTATTATCCTATTAAAGTGAAAGAATTCCATGCTATAAATAAGGTTTGTCAAGCTGGAGCTCAGATGATCTCCCAGCTGGCAAAAGGGTCATATTTATATAGTCCATAGAGTATAATTAAGTGGAAGCCTGAAGAGAATTATTCATACTATAAGGGGAGAATTCTTATTTCCATTCTACTTACCTAAGTTAGAACACATGAATTCCAATAGTATGACCTTTCCTTACTTAAACTAGTGCAAAAATACAAAGTTATGCTGTTTGGCACAATGAACGTATCAATATAAATCACACTATGGAGAAAAATCGGGGCCTGTAACTCTAGTTGTCCTCCTGTTTGGCCCACGTATGCTCTTTTTTTGGCTTTGTATAAATGTGCACTGGCAAGTGCTCATCTATTGCATATTGAAAATCCAAAAGACTATTTCTACCCTGAAATAAAAATAAATCTTATATTCTATTCCAGATTTGACAACCTTCTCTATAAAGAGACATAGAAAATTGGGAGATGTTTAAGCCACATCCCACGAATCATCTTGCATGTTCAAATGTCAAGTTGTATTTTACATGAGTCACTGAATATCTAGATTTCTTTGGTGATATTTTTCTCTGGTTGGGTTTGTATCCAAAGTCCATGCACTTTTTCTCCTACTACATGGAAAACCTTGTCCTTTTCATGCAAACTATATGGGAAAAAATAGCTTAAAAATAGAATAAACAAAGAACTGAAAAACCCCAAACACTGTGAAGTAGCAAAGTTGAGAAAGAATTATGTCATTTATAATTACTGACACGACACATGGTAGCTGCATGCTTAGTTGGATACCAGATACGCCAGTGGCACCATTCACTCACAAAACTGGAAGACATCCATTTTCCTCATATAAGTGGGAAATACACAATCCAAGTGTGTATTTTTTTTACATTTACCTCTTCCCTGAGTCTCTTGGCTACTCTGACCCTTCTTGCCACCTTCATATTGGCAAGACCCCTATAGCCTGTGTACTTACTTCAGGCACCGAACAACATGAGCTAACGTGAAGCTAGTCTTCCCATTTCTTGACCTACTTATGCAGTGATACAGGAATGGGAGGGTTTAGCCCCAGACTGTCCCCTTTTGAGACCTTATCAACTGGTGCAGTTTATAACAGTGGCTATGACAAGGCCAAAGCTGGTGTGTAGTCAGCCAGATAATTAAGCAGCTCCCTGGGAAGACTACACTCCCTTCTTTTGCTGTTCCCGGAGGAACATGGTCGTAGTAGAAAACGTAGGCTCATGCTTTCCATGCTTTTTGAATATAATCATTGGCAACACTTAAAATCTGTGACTATTTCTAGCTCGTCAGTAAAGCTTAAAAAAAATGATATAGCCACCTCCGGAGAATACTTTTATTATGCTATCTCCTGAACCAAGCAGTTTCAGCTCATTGGGATTCAAGTAATTAAATGCTCGAGCAACCTCTGCAACTCTAGACGAGAATGCATGGACACACACTCAAGTACAAAGTGAGCAAGGCAAATACCATTCCAACTTCTGCTCTTTCCCATCTGATAGTCAGTTTGGTCATTCTTTACTGCCCACTTGAGATAGTTACTATTAGAGAAGGAACACTGATGAATCATCTTTACGTCTGGCGATACTGTTGAAATAGATCAGACAGATCGGCATTTTTTTGCTTCAGCAAACTTAATCCTCAGTCCAGGAAAATACTGCTGGAGTTACACTGGCATAAGACAAAGCTTTTCAATTCTCAGATGAGTTGGAATCTGTGAATTATTTGCCACAGAAGGATATATCTTGGCAGCATCACTTGATCTAAACTTTGAAAAGCAACATTGAAAGTACACTTTCACAAGGTAGAGACACTTGTCCTTTAAAGGTTGAGATGTTGAGACAGAAGGAGAGAGAGGTGGAGAGCGCATGGCAATTTTACAAATGAGATTTTTCAGAAAAAGTAAACTTTTAATTTTCAGAAGTTTTGAAATATAACTTTCTTTCCCAGTCAATATCATGAGACACACCACCAGGACCAAATGTTGCTAGAAATTTCTTACAAAGAATGTTGCGTTTCGGACAATAATCTTAAATATAGCTGCCTCAAGCTGGGTTCCCAAAGGCCATATTTAGTCACTTGTTTGCTTTGAAGAGTGCTGAGCAACCAGCCTCTCAACATGATTTCTTGTAGGTACCTGGCACCATAGCAAAGCAGACAGATGCCCAATTACAGCCTAGGGAGCTCCTCCTTAGGTTGCTTCTTTAGCAAGTTTTGGTCTTTATCCCTTCTCACAGGTGAGAAATCTTGTCCTTTTCTGTATTAGTTTAGAAATATTCACCCTTTCTCTTCCTACTTTTCCTCCCAGGATTAATATATACATGTGGGGAAAAAATTATATATGCTGTAGTAAAACAATATATAATGCATATATAATATTAATATTAGGTATTATTAGGTTTATATACACACTATGGCATAATGTTTCAAGGCAAATCTTCCTTTTTTGATAGAGTTGGTTACAGCTAAACGAAATGACAAAATGTGCTTTCTCATACCTCAATGTACCCAACCACCAATCTGGAAAAACATGTAGACATGACAAATTTAGCCTCTGTGACCATCTAAGTTTTGGTACTGATTATCAACGTGCCTGCTGATCTAACATTTAGTAAATACCAAAAGCACAGGTTTTTGTAGTACTCATTTTTTCTGTTTTCAGGATTAAGTATTGTTTAATTGGAAACTGATGTTTTAGTTAATCTGGTAATTTGTTTTTAAACATTTAAACAATTTGAAGAAAAAATGGTTTAAAAATTTCTAAGAATGAAAGATTGAAATATTTATAGTGGAACAAGTTCAAACAAAAAATGTTTCAAATTTTATTTCTTGTCATCCCTCCCCAACTCTCCACTAAGTTTAGCATGCAACTAGGAGGCGTTCCAGTGTGTGTCTGTGGGGTGGGGTGCATTTGCACTTATTAGCACTAAAATAATAGAAATAGAAGTTAAACAGAAAGAAAAAGAACTAATTAATGTAGAAAGGCTAAATTTATCTACTTTGCCAGGGACTGTAAGATGACGGATAAGGAAGAAATGTTTAAGTAAGATAGCTTTACATTGATCCTTATGCTGATACATTTACTTGGATCTGGCAGACTATGACATACAGATTTTCTAAGACAACAGGTAAATGCAGACCCTCAAAGTTTAACACTTGCCAGTGCCCCTGTTCTTTTTTAACTCATTTGTATGCAAACAACCACAGAACTATGTAGCGATGTTCACCACAATTTATGCTTAGTGAAAAACATTTTCACTTGCTTTAAGCTTATTTTCCAATAATTTCAAGGCATGTCCCCTACTTCTTGTATAACAACTAGGTATTGTTACCTATACCCTTCCCTGTCCCCGTTGATTAATGACTTTTTAGACCATACCTCCACTTCAGCCACTTGTTTTCCATGATAAAGAATCCTAGTCTTTTTAATCTTTTCTCATGTGGAAGCCATAGTAACCTTATTCTTCTCCTCATCCTGTTTTGAGCTCTAATGCTCCCTTTTCTGAGATGGGCTAAATGTAATGTCACACAGTATTCAAACTCTTGGTATACTAGAAATATACGTAGTGGTGTAACTTGGGGCTTTTTGACTGCTCAGAAAACTAAGAGCTTCATAGTAACCTAAGGTCTTTCCTGTATGATAACATTTAAAGTTCATCAGGGCTGCAAATGTATGCATACATGCATATATATAGAAGTATACATGAAACTGGAAATAACTACTACTTAGCTACTGAGCATGTATTTCACTGTTTCCTGCCACTATATTATTTAATTGCTCAAAACAGAATGCATCTTTATAACCAGCTTGGAATCATCATCTTTAACTTCACAATTCATCACTTTCTCCAGGTTCAAAATATGCCTGCATATTAAGCACCGTAAGTCCCAAACACAGAATATGGGGCCTCATTGATAATGAATTTACATTATAAAACCCAACCTCTTAATTATTTATCAGCCAACAAAGACACCTTCTAATGATAATATCCTGGTTTTCAGGAAGCCCTGTCTTTCAGAGCTTTTTTACATACTAGTTAAATGACATTGACTATCACCTGTATCTATCACATAGAGGGAGAAATGTCTTCCTCTTACAAAAAACCTATTCACTTTCATTTGCTGCATCATATTTATTCATGGGTCTGCTAATTAATTCTCTTTATTTCATAGCTCCTACCAATTTTATTCTCATGGAAATCTGATTTACTTGTTTATATTAACCAGGTTTGCTCTGGAGCTCCTTTTTAAAGTTTTTGCCACTTTTCTTTCCTTGGGTACTGAGGGTGATATAAAGAATATATTGCAAACCACAGTTAGCAGTTCAACAGTTTCATATTCATGGGTGAATGACATCTGGCCCCGACAATTTATTCCTATTCATTTTTTAAATTTGTTTTAAAACCTTTTCAGTGAGGGTTCATCTCAAGACAGTTTCTCTCCCCCTCCCCTGTAATGAGAGGTTCCTTCTGCTTTGGAACTCCTGATCTGTGACACAAGCTGCCTTGAGCTGTGACAAGTTTATTATCTATACATGAAACAGAGGTTTCTAACTCAGCAGAAGCTGGGAGCTGCTGTCTTCCTGGGGCCACCTGTTTGGCAAAATCCTGACTTTTTGTGGTGGGTTGACCCTGGCTGGCTCCTAAAAGGCCCCAACCAGTCACTCACTCATTCCCACCCTCCCCCAGTGGGATGGGGGAAGAATCAAAAAACAAATGCCGAAAACTCATAGGCTGAGATAAAGACAGTTTCATAAGTAAAGCACCATACAGGCTGCTGTGGGGAAAATTAACTCCATCCCAGCCAGGCACAGTACACTTTTGTAAAGGACAGCAACTCCCAGGTGCCAGAAGAGTCCAGGGGCTGCTGTGTGCAGTACACAGCCAGCTCCACGATCGACCAACCACAGGACACAGCCAAGCTGGTGGTGTCTCAAGGAAAATATACTTAAGGAAGGGCAGAGAACGATAGACAGAGGGAACAAAAAAAGTGTGAGAAACAACTCTGTAAGCACCAAGGTGAGAGAAGGAAGAGGGGGAGGAGGTGTTCCAGGTGCTGGAGAAGAGCTTCCTCTGCAGCCCTGGGAGACATCATGCTGGAACAGACAGATAGTCACATTGCAGCCCATGGAAGACCCCATGCTAGTGTGATGATATTGCCTGAAGGAACTGTGGCCCGTGGAAAGCCCATGCTAGAAGAGGTTTATCCTGAAGGACTACAGCTCATAGGAGGGGCCCATGCTGGACCACAGGGAAAGTGTTATTAAGAGGAAGCAGCAGCAGAGAGGAGCTGTTGCAGATGGACCACAAAGCCCCAAGCCCCTACGCTACTTAGAAGGAGAAGGAGATAGAGGAGTGAGGAATGAAGGACTGAGGTTGAGCCTGGGAAGAAGGGATGGGGTAGAAGGAAGCTTTTGTCTTTGTTTCTCACTATCCAACTCTAATTTAATTGGCAATAAATTAATTTTCCCTATTAACTAATATTTCCCCATTAATTAACTCAAATCTGTTTTGCCTGTGACATTAATTGGTAAGTGATCTCCCTGTCTTTGTCTCAGCCCATGAGGGTTTTTTTCTATTTTCTTCCCCTGTCCTGTTGAGCAGGGGGAGTGCGAGAGAAGCTGAGTGAGTGTCTGGCAGACAGCCAAGGTCAACCCACCACAGCTGTACATCTTTGTGAGGACATTTCAGCATGAAGAAGGTTCAATTCTGCCCCAAAAGAATAAAGCCTGGGATACCTTTGCACCAGACTTGACTCACAATAGCTTATCCAGAGTCCTCCAAGATATGCCAGCAGTTTTAGGGCTAGCTTGGGTATTTCCTCCTTCCTTTAACCATCTTCATTACCACACAGGCACAAAGTTGCACAACAGAGAGGTGTGTGCTATGATGCACGAGTGAGCTGCAAACAGGCAGGGCAGAGCTGTTGGCTGGACTATAAATGCCTGACCTCAGTCAGACTGGGAACTCCACTGGGAACTATCACTCACAAATCATGAGGAGGGAAAGCTTTGGCTATAGTACAATTTAACACAAAACATCAAATAAGCACTCTCTTCGTTGTCACTGTCAGTCACGTGAGCCTTGGAGGTCTGTTGATAAGACCTTGTCTGCCACAGCAGACACTGTTTCAGCTCAGTCAGCCCTGAGTGCTAGGCCTGCTATTGATGGTGGCATGGAGTAGGCAGCCCCCAGACAAGAAAACTGTGACTACCTCCTCTTCTCCTTCCCTTTTGTTTTCCTCACTGACTAGGAAAGATCAAGAAGAAAGAAATAATTGTATAGTCCTCTTCCTCTTAGCTTGCCTAGCCTTAAAAGCATGGAGGACCCAGGAGCCTAGGTTCCTGAAGTTGCAGGCATATGTGCTGAAATGGACATGGGTGTTCAGCTGTGTGCGGTAGCTCACTTACAGGGAGGCCTCCAAAGGACATTGTGGCCCCAACTGGTTCCCATCAATGGGGTGCTGAGGCTTGCAGAAGGAGGCAAATGACACCCCATTGGTAGCTTTGCAGACTGGAGTCCCTACTTGGGCTTGCTCCCAAGGACAAAAGGAATAAGCAGCAAGAACACAGAGCCCCTCTCTTGCATGGAGACAATGCATACATTTGTTCGGGTGAAAGCAGCTCATTTTACTTCTATGGGAACTCAGTCAGAGAAAGAGCTGGTGTCCTTTCCAGAAGCACGTCACTATAAAAAGGACAAGCACGTGATCAGCAGCAAGATACCAACTTCAACCTCTCGGTGTGTTCACTAGCATATTCTCATGCCACATATCCCTGGATTGGCAAGGTCTAGCTTTTTATGCCAACTCTTTGGGCATTCATCACCCTCATCACAAAAACAAAGAATTCAAGTACTTTTGCAGCAAATATGATAGGAAATACAATACATTTCTTGCACAGCTGTCGGTAACCCTCTCCCCTTGTAGTAGGGAAAAATCCAGCTTTCAAAACTGTGATGCATGTATGTTGCCAATATAATGATCTTCTAACATGCAAAAAAGAGTCCAGGAAATGATTTAAAATGCCATAAACTTCCTCAGAACAGGTTTTCTGCTGATATGTGTTTCTCCCTGAAGTGCTCCCCATGCTCTTTCTGAAATATTCATTGCCCTAATGATTGCTTCAGGCACTGCTACTGTACATAAAGATTAGTTCCTCCTATCAGGAAAGAAGTAATTCCAAGGGAACTGTTATGGGAGAAACCCACAGGATCCAAAAACGTATGCAAAAAATGTTTGCTTTTCTTCCTCTGTACCTAAGGAGTTGATTTTAATCTTTACTTTCAGATCTGGAACTGTTACTGTTACCCATACGTTTACAATTAGAAAAACAAATTTCTGATTTCTTATTTTTCTACAGCTGTTATACATATCTATTTTACCCATTATCTTCCTTATTTCATGCACTTGTATTGTGTCCTTGCAACACTGCAGGGCTAGATGTACTAGAATTCACACGATCATCCGATGTACTAGAATTCACACCATCATCCAATCTCTAGACACTCCTGCAGCTCTCAAGGAAATTAAAAAAATGTTTCATCTGTCACAAACTGAAACCTTTTCCCCCACAACATTTGCTTGCAAGCTCATTGTGTTTTTAGGAAGTAATTCCTTAACTCCTGATGCCCTTAATACCTGGTAGCTGCTTTGTAGTATAGCTTGCTAGAAACGAGAATTTTTACTAACTCCAGCAATGAAAACCTCAGAGTGAAAGTATTCAGACTTTGCAGGCACGCTATTCTGCAAGGAGGCTTGGTGCTGCAAGATGGTGAACTACGGCTCAAGAGCATCATGTTCAGTCGTGCGCCTTGAAGACTGTTTCTACAGTTGAAACACTTCAGAAAAAGAGAGGTTCTACTCTATGCGCATCTTTTCAGACTTCTGCACTGAAATGTAAACAAATAAGTGGCCTTTATTAAGATCTACTTCAAGCAATGATGTACTCAATACTGCACTGCACTATATCATCCTGCAGTGTAAGGGGTACCAAAGTTCATTTGTGGGATGAGCCCCTGAGTGCAGTAGGAAGTATGAAGAATACAAGAGTAATATTTGGTCAATGGTGGTCTGGGTTGAATCTGAACCAGAAATTACAGGTGAAGAGCACTATTATACCTACCCAGAAGAGAAAAAGTTGTGAGCTAAAGGAGAGCCACAAACATCAGTACCAGGCATCTTGCTCACAAGTGTTTCAGTGGTACAGTAACAAATGCAGGAATTAATCCACTCCATGTATTTCACAAACATTTCAGATAGCTTATGATAAGAGGATACAAGCCAGATCTCTAACTCTGGGAGCCAGCTCCCAAGCAGGCACATTTAAGTAATCTTGTCTTCCATATGTTTATGGAATGAACAAGGGAATGGATATTAACCTGTTCCGGCCATTTCTCCAGGGTTATGCTTTGTCATTAGTAATGTTTTGAGCGTCTGTTAAAAAAACCACAAATCACAGAAATTCCATACAGCACCAAGGACCTCACTTAGTATTTCAAGTTATTCTCAATGAACAGAAATATGAAGAATAAATAAAAGCTAAACAAACACTGATCTCATCTCAAATGATGACAGCATATGCAAAATAAACTGAAAAGAGTATGAAGAAAAACAACAGGCAGGTAAAAAACAGTAAGAAAAAAAAATATGTAATTTTGAGGTGGAAGCTATTTTCCTGCACCAAAACCCCACCCCAAATGTGGAAATTACTGACACCTTCTCCCACCCCAAACTGGAAAGATTAATTCCATTAAAATTTTAATTAGTTAAAACCTCTCATTCCCACAGAAAATACAGATATTAAATATTTGATCAGTCTTTGTATTTGGTAAAATGTATTAGCCACAGATGAATCAGTTAATTTAAAAATGTATTTCACAATTTTTCATATTGTAACACAAAGTTAATTTTAAAACATTAATTTCAGAAGAAGACAAGAACAAAGATTACTAGTAGGTAAAATAAACCAAACCAAAAAAAGCACAAACATGTAACCAACATGAGAGAAAGAAAAAGATACATCTTTTGCATATTAGGAGGAGAAAAGAATATTAGATGAGGAAGCAGGCCTCAAATTATTATGGTTAATAATTTAACCATAGATAGAAAAATCAGATGTAGTGGTAAATAAACATTCACCTGACAACTGTAATCATAATTGGTACAAAGCAAGAGGAGGTTTCCAAATGTAATAAAATGTTATGGAAAGAAGAGCAAGTTTAATACAGGGATGGAAAAAAAGTAGTTATCATTATCATAATGAGAGAATATGATGCAGTAGCAGAATCTGTAACCCTTTAAAAATAATATTTTGACCTGACTGCAGTGGATGTTTTCAAGGAAATAGCTGAAGAGTTTGTCCCTGCAAACAAGGGACATTGGCTTGAGTCAAAGGTCTGAATCAATCTGAGAAAGTTTTAAAGGATTTAAAAAGTCAAGAACAAGTTTTGATGTTAGAAAAGGATTCTGATAAAGAGATTGCTGGGGGTACTAAACAAACAGTGTCTTGATTCAAACCTTACACAAAAATAAAAACCAGTTCACTCAAGATTCTATAGCATCAACAGAAATTCAAGTTAAAAAAATAATTTATGCTGGTCATGAGAAGTGGGTCTTATTAAAAGATAAAGTTCTGTTATCTCTTTCTGGGCATGATTACATGCCTAGTTTATATGGCAATGCCATCAATGGAATATACCAGCATTTCTTAAAAGTCTTCTTTCTACTTTCATTTTGGCAAGATTTTTAACAAAAATTTAACAGGGCACAATAGATAGAATAAGAGTTGAATCAGTGACAGATCTCTAAAAATCATATTTGGTTATAGGGCGTAAGTGAATTATGAGCAAAGTCCAGTAGGGATCAAACTGTCATCCAATATTATTCAGTAATTTTATCAGCAGTCTAAGTGACACCTAGTGATGTCTGCAGATAGCATGAAGGTTATGGTATAGTAAGTAACAATGAAAACAATTTTCTGCTATAGAAGGGTGTGAACTGACTGGTTAGGATGTTGCCAAAGCAACAGTGTATATTAGTGTGGCAAAACACAAGGAAATGCACCTGGTAATAAAGAAAGAAGATTTTACCCTGCAGGGTAGTAGAGTTTACTCCAGAATGCATCAATCAAAGAAAGTCTATGAGCCATCTCAGGGAACAATTTGGACATGAGCTCTGGTGTCAATGATGCAGTTAAATGGATTAGTTCTTGGTTATATAAAATGGCAATACACATATTATGCTGATTTGGAATTTCCTGGAAAACTGCAGCACATACGCATTGTTTGGGAACTGCCTAATGCATGCACAGTGAGTCCAGTACTTTTCAAAAACTTCCAGTATACCACTACTTGCATGTGTGGCTTGTATCTTTGTAGCCTATACACAGAATTCATATAGTCTCAGAAAGCAATGGGCTTATTGGGTATCTTTTTTCCATCCGCAGCATGCTCATCCTGCATATGCCTCAGATTTTTGAACATGTGGTAGCTGTTACGGCTTTCTGCATGTACCTTATGGCCCATTTGTAGTATGGCTGAAACCCTCCATTTAGAACAGGGCTGACACATGCCTGAAAATCCTGGCCAAAGAACAAGTTCTCAAAATTTGCCAGGACAAGATTTCCAGGTGGGAAAAGAACTGGAAAAACAAAATAAAAATCAATACCTAGACTCCTTGCACCCAGTAAACTGTAGACCTAGGAGGTATAAGAAAATGAAACAAAATTAGGAAAGACTTTTTGCCTCTAAGGACAAGTTGTCTACAGGTGATAGAAGAATACCATGTCCCACCATTTTGTGCCTGTGCTCCAAGGAGAGATTTTACCTGAGTTCTAAGAAAGGTCCCCAGAATGACTGAGAAAGGCATGCAGTACATTCCATCTGTTTAGTTTACAATGGAGAAGAATAAGGATAAACCTTCCCAGTGCATGCAGAGTGCTTATAAAGTGACCTGAATATCTGCAGTATCAAAATTTACTCACAATACACAAGCTGATATAGCTAAAAATTCAATAAATTCAGCATCCAAATAGGTGTAGTTTCCCTGTATTGAGAGCTAGTAACAATTTAGCCTGGAAGATGGCAGACTCGCTCTTGCTTGGAGTATTTAAAATAGGACTCAATATATTTTAATGTATCTTTTGAAGATGGCTGTGTGGTATGTACACAAGGAAGCTCAGACTGGTGGCAACTTTATTGGATTAAAAAAATTCAGGTAGCATGTAATGTGAACCATGCAGTATCATAGGGCCAAATTCAGAACTTTCCTGACAGAAGGCTATGCTTTCAGTAATGACTTCTTTGTTGTGTCCTTAGTATTTGAAGCATTCTGTGACAGAAGGAAATCTAAATCAACACTGAATTTAGTGGTAAATACACATTCCAATTACCCCAGTAGATCTGGCAGCACCAAGGGCTGTTAACCATTGTCATTTTCATGACCATGATATTACAAATACTGTGGGAAGCAAATCAAAGCCCCTTATACCTGACAAGTAAAAACAGTAACTGATAATAAACCATGGCACTGCTCAAAATGATGAGCTGGTTCTTCTATTGTAATAAATCAACATTACTTCACTGGCGATTAAGTCTTTTGGATTTATGCCAGGTAGGGGTCTGACCAGCATGTAGCATTTTGAAATCTGGAGCAACCATTTTTCTTGGCTGCAATACATCTTATTCGTCATAAAACCACAATAAAACATTCAGAAAGGTTACTTAATACATTGTCAAAGTAAATGCATCTCTGTAAATCAGAGTCAGCATGGCTATGTCTCGGGGTGATACTACTGTTGCCAAGGTAACTACTAATTTCCACCCTAGATTAAATAGTTACATAAAGATGACAGCTTATTCAATTTTATGTGTTAGACTCTGGGGCAGAGCATGTCTTTTATTTTCTCCTGTGATATTGACCCTAGTTCAGGTTGTGTACCCCCTTGGCTGCTTAAAATCAGAGGTCACCTTTATCGCCTGCCAAAAAAGCTATCAAGGTAACAGCCAGCAAATCTGATCCCTCTGGTCTGCCACTTTCTCGTATCATCTGCTTTTTATTTTGTATCAGGTTATAAGTCAAATTTCTTGACTCACACACTGAAGCTTAGAAACAGCATCTCTGAAATATCATGTAGCTGGTTTCTAAGTAAAGGCACATAGCTGCTATCAACCCAGTTTTCCCACTTAATTTGAATCTCTGATAAGTAAACCCACTTGTCTTTTCCTTTTACACTTGTCAGAATCTTTGGTGGGCAGCTGTTAGTATCTTGTTGAAAGCACACAGCAGTACTTACATGTTTATTGGAACGCCTCTAAAACTATCGTTTCAAGTGCAGAGTGTTTAGTGGCAATAGCAGTTTAAACTATTCCTTCTCCTGTCTCATGGCACGCTTTGCTTTCTACTGTGCTAGCATGATCATTTTATAGCCTGTGCTACAGCTCTGATTAAGATTCTCTCTTATAAATGAAAAAAGCCTTCCCTGACTGCATTTTTTATTAGCCCAAATCAATTGCTTGGTTGGGTTGAAAGAATGGCCATATAAACAAGCATCCTGACAAAACTAAGGATGTTTGTGTGCATGGCAAAAGGAAAGTGGGGACATAAGAGGAAAAGGGCAAGGAAAATCAAATACCTAAAAATTCAGTGTTACTACGCTCAAGCTTAGGTACCACAATACTTATTGTTGAATTCTGCATTTACTATTTCCTTCCTCACTTAAGAAGGTGCTAGACTGTAGCTTTCATATTTAGTTCTTGCCTCAGCTTTTGATTACATGGTCTGAATATGCCTAGAATACATACTCAGAATGCACTATTCTGATCTCATGCATCTGTAGCTAAATTCAAATGCATCCTTTGAATTTCATAGTGACATCAGTTTACATCAGCAGAGAAACTAACTTAAGAAGATGCAACTTAGTAGGGCAACCACCATCTGCACACCTGTCAGGATTGTTGAAATAAATCCTGAATAGTCATTGGCCTGTAGCTGCTACATGAAACAACTTTTGAATACAATCAGTTTATGTTATAAGAGGTTTAATCCCATGTGGAAATGCAGTGCAAAGGAAAAAAAAGGAAAAAAAAAACCCCAAGCCTGAGTTCACAATAAAAGAAATCTTCATTAAAAAAAAATTACTTTATGAAATACCCATACATTCGCATACACTATGATTGATAGAAAAAAACAGAAGTATATGTTTTTGTTTTATTTTGTTTTCCACTATTATAAACAAGATCATTTTGCAGGTAAGAAATTAAAGTTACCTGACCTAAATTCTTGATTTTCATACCTATTTTTAACATAGTTGCATGAAAGAGACTTAAACTAGTTATTTATATGCCCACATCTATACTATCATCACATTTATGCTGCTTATTCAGAGAACAAAAGAACATGAACACAAGATGTAATAAAAGATATGGCATTGACAGCTTGTCAGATGTCCTGTTTTCCCCTGAAACAGAGAACTAATCACTGTCTCACACTAAAGATGTAATCCTACAAGCATTAAAATGCAACAGTGGAAATGTGGGATTGAAAAACGTTCTCATGAGGTTCAGAAAACATTTAAGTTCTAGATCAGAAAATTATTGCTTTGGGGAGAGACCAAGCCCCATTCCAACCCCATGAGGCATCAGTGATTGAATGCAACATCTTTATATTTATGAGAAAATATCACAGACTCTCTCAAGGAAAACAGCTAAGCAAACTGCCTTTGGTTTGTTTAGTGTTCCAGAGCGGTTGAGGTCTTTGAATCAATTAAGGATTCCAGAAAGCTCCCAGGAGGCATGAGGGCAGTGAGTACTTATTTGTACAACCTTGCTGCACTCTCGAGTCTTTTCTTGAATGGTTGCTTTCTATTCCTGTTTAGTCTTTGAAATCTAAACCAATAATAGAGATGATTTTATTAAGCAGACAGATACCCTTAACAAACCAGACTGGAATCATCATCCTGTTTGATGAAAATTTATGGAGCAGTTGTCAGATGGTAATGACTTTCAGTCATCACCATGTCTGAATCTGAGGCTGTGAATTGTATAATAATAGACTCAGTGTTGCATTACCAGTTTCCTGAGCCATGTAGTGTCCTGCATCCATCTTGGAAAGAATAGATCTTGATGTTCATAACAAAATGTTAGAAAATTAAGATTCTCCTTTCAATGCCCATCTAATGTGTACAGACTGAACAATCAGTTAAGTTTCCTGCAGTCATGACTGACTTTTAAAAAGGAACTCTGAACATAAATCCTTCTTTAGTAGTTTTTGTGATTACCATAGTTAAAACATCTCTCCTAAAAAAAAAAAAAAGTTTAGAGCAACAGTATCCATCTACTCAAAGTGAGTAGGATCAAGGCCAGACATGGCAGAAACAGATTGAAAAAAAAAAGTAATTTTCAAATTCCTCAGATTTATGGCTATACTGCCAGCAAGAAAATGGACACAGATATTAACATCATGTGCTGAATTTTCTAGAAAACTATTCAAAGAAATAATGTTCAATTTCTTGAAGGAAAGAAATTATGAAGAGTATATTTAAGTCTAACTTCATTTTATAGTGCAAATTGGTGTATGGGCAGCCAATGATTTTATGCAATTTTGACCTATAATCCTATAGTATTGGCATAACTACAAAATTTTTGTTAATATAATATCTTTTAAATTAACTTATTTTGCAAGTGCACCTTGGTATTCATGTCTTATGATATACTTTAAAGAGTGATGTTGAGGACAAGTCCCCATAAATACTCATTACTTTAAAATGGTCATCTATTATCTTCCAGTCTGGTTTAGCTTCAGAGTCTGTAAAAAGCTACATGTGTTTACCCCAAGTGCACAGTAGTATTGTGTTTGCAAATGTACACTTACATACAAACAGTTGTATACTGCCAAGCGCACAGTACTTATTATTAACTGGCAGGGGAGTTTCATCCTTCAAGGAGTTTATTAACCAGATTAAGTGCAGGAGGTAACAATTGGTCTGTCAAACTGACATTTGCACGTCCATACAGAATAGAGGAAGTAAGGATGATAGCAAAGTAAACAAGATACCAAACCACAAATCGCTCCTCAGCGCAGGATGAGGTGAGTCTATACTAAGATATTTAGGTTCCTGAAGATGTGCTCATCTGCCAGGACATTCTCCCAAGTATCTACATATACGTATACATACATATATGTTTCAGCTCCATGCATTGGTTTGAGAACTGGTATCACAAGACTTAAAAGAGGAAGAAATTTGGTGACTGTGATAACCATAAGCACTCTCGCATACAGTAAAGTACAGGGAAGCATGCCAAAATCACAATGATCCTCAGGAAATACGTCACATCATGAAACATAATTATCAGCTTACTCACAAATACATCCTAAATTCTTTGAAATTATTTAAGTCTTTCCTCTTTCCTTAGGATGACTATAGTTTTACTAACACCTCTAATAGGTTTTAAAACTCTGACTTTCCTATACCTGTGACAACAAAACCTGTATTTATATGAACAGCATATGGGAGATCAGCATGAAGCTATTCAGAAGATTACCATGCATGCAATAGTCAAAACTAAAATAGACTTAGTCAAATATAAGCAAATGGCTACATCTGATCTCAATCAGTATGACTACATATTGGTTTACAACTACATAGAACAAGAATTGCTCCAATACATCTTTAGGGACTGCAACCCTTTAAAAGAAATATTTGAAAATATTTGATAATCCAGGAGAGAAGATTTGAGAAGCTTCTAGGACAGAAGTCGCTCTGACAAACTTGTGCACTTTTCAGCCAGTAAGTGAATTACTAATACTGCCTATCCAAGTCCTTCCAAAGATCCAGATTCTATTTTATTAGCGGGACATAAAGTAGGATGAGCTTCATTCTCAGTTATGCTGCAAATTAAGCTAAGCTATATGTGTGGTGTGCTGCTTTCCTACATTTCGTCTTTCAAAGATCAAAAGACTGTCTACAATGCTTTGTGGAGGACAGTAACTTTCGTAGCTCCTGGCCAGCATTCACACAAACAGGAAAGTCTGTCCAAGACCTTGTCTATGTACATATCAAGCAATAATCTCTTTTTCTTTTTGGGAAATGATAAATTTTGCCATCTAACAGGCTTTTTCTAACATTGTAAACTTGGGTCCTAGAATTCTGTGATCACCAGTTTCTTCTTCACAATATCATTAAATATGCCTGGCTGGAGAGGCTTTGGGAGTCATCTGTATCCAACTTCTATCTCAATGCAGGGATAATTTAAATTTAGCTGTCTCTGGAAATGGACAATCCAAAACTTTCTGGGCAACCTGGTCCAGTGTTTAACCAACCTCACAGTGAAGAATTTTTTTTCTTAGATCTAATTACATTTCCCTTGCCACCTCTTGCCCTTTTGCTGTGAACCTCTGATAAAAGTCTAGCTCCATCTTCTCTATAAATCCCTTTTAAGAAGTTGAAAGTGACATTTAGATCTCCCTTTAGCCTTATGTTCTTCAGTCTGCCACTGTTGAGCTCCATGACATTTCTGTCAGCCCATTTCTCTAGGTTACTGAAATATCTCTGAATGACAGTCCTTCCCTACAATGTATTGATTGGTCCCCGCATTGGTGTCATCTGCAAGCTTGATGAGGATTTATCATCATTCCCACCATTCAGCACATTAATAGAGACATTAATCAGTATTTGCCCCTGTACCAGATGCTGAGGAATGCCACTAGTAATCACCTGCCAGTTGGACTTCACATCACTGATCATAATCTTTTGGCAGCTTAGCAAGTTTTCCAGCTGCCAGCCTATTTTTACCATTTTAGCTGCAGAATTACTACTATGGGAGACCACGTCCAAGGCTCTGTTACAGTCAGAGTAAACATTATCCTCTGCTCTCCCTTCATTCACCAAGCCAGTCATCTCATCCTCAAAGGCAATCAAAGGTTGGTTGGAAACAATTGTCTCTTAGTGGATGCAAATGTTACCAGTCCTGACGGTTTTTCTGCCCCTATAAATGGCGAATCAGTAGAATTTGCTCCATAACCTTTTTCAGGGCCAAAGGTGGATTGACTGGCCTATAGTTCTCTGAATTCTTCTTGGCTTTAATGAACGTAGATTGATTTGCCATTTTCTAGTCATCAGGGACATCCTTGAATGGCCACAACCTCTTGAAGACAACAGAAAGCAGCCTGGCAATGACTTCAGACTGTTTCTTCATATCCTTGAACATACCCAGTCCCATAGGCTTATGCTTCTTCTGTTTGCTTAAGTGGTCCTTGCCTGGTCTTCCTCTACCATTAGTAGTGTTCATTCCCAGGGACTCTGACACTGGTAACAGACTATGTCAAGGGCCTAAAAATCAACCTTGCCACAATAAAGATTGAGCCAAAGAAGGCACTGAATCTTTCTATATCCTTTGTCATTATGATGCCTACCTGAGGTCATTTGTTCCTTCTTTATCTTATAATTTCAATATTCTTTGTTAATATATTTAACCAAATAACATTAAATATTTTTATTGTATTTACACACCAGCTGGGAATGAAGCTGGATTGCTTTAGTAAACAATTTCATTGTGTAATTTTCATTGACATACTATTTCAACATATATAACTAAACTTTTTCGGTATCTCTCTCTTACTGTTTTCAACTTTGCTAGATTGCCCTTGGCCTCCTGTAATTTAGGAAATACAGCCATCTTTGATCCACCATGACCTTTCAAATGTTTAGTTTCTCTGCACAAATTTTTTATCGTATACATTTACTGTTAAGACTTAGCTAGAAACAAAATAAATTGCTCTAAGATTACTTAAACAGAAAATTCTCAAGCTGAAGAGATTTATCCTGCCAGCAAATCAGCCAGTGGCAAAATATTAATTTCTTCTTCAAGCAGGTCAGTAATTTTTTGTGTACTGTGAAGGTGGGAATAACAGTTTCATACCCGGCATTAACCTTAGGTCTTTTTGCCAAGAGAATTTCAAAGATCTGGAAGATGAGCTGTTATCATCAGAAAGGTGTACTTATGAATTAGCATAGACACAATTATTCAGAGTCAAGACAAAAAATCCCCTGCTTAGAGAATATTAACGTTTCAAAATCAAGCTTTCAATAAAACCCACCGTTTGCAGTTGTCCTAGAAACTTTAAATCGGCACTCTATGCGTGTGCTTACAGGCTGGCTTTAATCTACGATTTTCCCCTTTTCCCAACAATACTTGTGCCATTCAGAGTACACAATAGACACTTTACTCTTCATAACAACTACTCAATACTTTCTTTACTTCTCCTCAGGATATGTCCCTTTGTTCAGGCTTTATTTACTATGCACTCTCTAAATCTGCTCTGATTAGCATCACACAAGGACTCTGTGAGAGAGGGAGAAAGAGAAGTGCGTTCTCCCTGGCACCATTCAATTGCTTCAGAATGCGAGTCCTGCAAATACAAACCTTTTCACAATACATGTTTCGAATTATCCACATAAACGACACTGGAATACATAATCCTCTCTCTCTACAACCTTCCCTTCAAAAACTAGTTTATTCCCAGAACGAAAAAAATCTACATTTTAAACTCTGAAAAAGGGAGGGTGAGTGGTGAGAAGCAAACAAGAACACAATCATTTATGCAACAAGGAAAAGGGCAAAACAAATTGTCAACTTGAGCAGTTATTTTGTTCACCTGAACCCAGGTGTCCCATCATGCCATATCCATTTGCCACCTGAAGTACAAGTCAAAATCAATTTCCCATTCCTCTGTCTCCTCACCTGCTGCTGGTGTCCCTATCATTTCCTTTGCCTGCTGGCAGCATCAGTCTTTCCGCCTCACAAGTTTTGCCTTTCTCTCTAGTCAGCTTCCCAAAATCTTGGTCCTCTGTCCTTCAGTTGTTACCCTTACAGCATTCAGACCAGCCAGCATCTCTCCTTGGAGCTGTCAGTACTGTGTAAAGTTAAGGGAAGCATTTAGAGCACAGGAAGGACAGTTTTCTTCCTTGCCTTGATGTCCTGCTCTGATTGGATACCTATCAACAGCCCAGAGCTGGAATTGCAGAAAAAAATTACAAAAGCAAGGCATTAGCTCTGCACCTAACAATGGCCTCAAAAACCTGGAAACAGAGCTGCAAAATCTCACTAATTTTGCTGAATTTTGTGAATTGCAACCATTTTGCACATGGTTTTCCAGCCTTTTAGAAGTCAGCCTGATTTTCCAGAGTCAACAAACACTGAACATCAGGTATAAACCATCAAATTCTCCTCTCCAGCAAAGGTAGAACTCATGTTTCAAAGCATAGAGGTTATTCACTTGCTCAAGTCTTAAAGTGAGAAAAAAAAACAACACCATGACATTTTTCTCCAACCTCAGGTTCAAAAAGGCTGAAATCTCCATATTTCCTTACTTCCAAAACTCTCAACCTGAAGATGACATGCTATAAGGTTACATTTGTATTGCATGAGGAGAGACGAGTGAATAATGTGCTACAGCTCTTGCCTTAGTCTCACCAGGCAGAAGGCATGTACCACATTACATTTTGGTGTAACCATTGCATGTGCATTCAGCTCCAGCCAGGATGAAAAATTTCAACCTGAACACATAGAAGCAGAAAAGAAGGTATATAAAGTTTGATAGAAAAACAGAACTTGCATAGTGTTTCAAGAGGATGACAGGCATGAATGACCATATCACCCATTTGTCCAGGTCTCTGGACTATAGGCCTGATGTTCATTGCAGTGGAGAAGCTTATTATGCCTTTAAGCCAAAGGATCATACATGTTGAAATCCACAAGGATCTTCGTGTTGCTTACTGCTTAGCCATTTCATTTCTTTTCATATTTGCTACTCTGGTCAACAGGTTCACACCCTGATCCCACTGAAGTGGAAGTTTTGCCACTGGCATGAATAAGAGAATTTCCCTAGCTCTAGGCAAAAATTAGTTTGAAGATGTGGCTCGGTCTAGAATATGCAATTATCAGGAAAGGAATTTGAGCCCTTGTCTGTGTTTAGATATTGTGTAACACATTTTAAGTGTCACTTTGGTATAAATCGTGGCAAGTACCACAATAAATAAGATATTAATTCTATAGCATATAGCCTTTATTTCTTAATATATAAAAAACCATATGTATATAACATATCATACAGCTTATCTATATACATGTAAATTACTTTATATATAGTGTGTATTTTTATATGTATGTACTTACGTTGTACATGCTATATGTATATAACTATATGTATACAGTTACACTCTCCAGGAATAAGAAAGCACTTTCTATATATTAAGGTGCTTTCCCTGTCAGTTCTGGTCATGATTTTCTCACTCCTTCCTGATCTTTACATACAAGGTAGTTCCTGAGCAATCTGACAGATGACTGAATTTCTGTCACCTTTTTCAAAACTTCAGGGACAAAAAAAGAAAAAAATAATTTTTGTTTCTTCAGTCCAAACCTCTTATGGGACGAAGTTGGCTTAAATATTTATAACACAAGGCCTCCTTAGCTTGTCTTATTGTTGGGGGAGATGGAATTACTCATTGCTATATGTAGAGAAAAGTATTCCATTCCCAGGGCAAAAAAGTCAAGATGTCTTCATGCTGTCCAAGAGGGAACTAACAAATGAAATTTCCCTGAGGCCAGCATCAGAGATTGCAATGAAACTTAAAATTTGAGCCACATATTCTTCAAGTATAGCCTGGCATTTGACCAAAGAGCTGCACTGAGAAGGTCTGAATATCCTAAAACAACAGATACCTGCTTTCACACTGCAAGTACAATGGATGGAGCTGAATAAATTCCTTTTCTGCTACCTCTATGTTGCTTGGTCTTTGGCAATCTCATTAATTCAAACAGGGTCCTTTCTCCTTCTGTCTATCCATCATAAAAGAAGACTGGCCAGTAGCTACCGCAAGATGAGAAAGAGTGATTTAGTCATTGGAGGAAAGTGAGAGAGGTTGTAAAAGGCTGTGGACTAACTCAGCCATCCTGTTATAAAATCATTTAAAACAGAATAAAAGGGTAATAGAGCACTGATCACACCCCCACAATGCACCCTAGCGTATCACCTGCACACTAATTTTCCTCAGCCTGGTTCTATTTTTGTCAGGATTATCCAGGTATTATAGGTGAGTTCACCAGGACATTGGTGTATCTTCCAATCTGAGTATAGCTGCATAAAGCAGAGTCTGTATGCCATATCATGTTTTGGCAGATCCCTCTTTTATAGGCTTGAAAATAAGTCATAGATAGAAAATGGCTTGTAAATTACCTGCCAGTTGGTCAAGTAAGTAAGTAGAGGATCCTTTCTGTTTCCAGCAGTATTATAGGACTGCAAGCTGTACTATAGGACTGCAAGCTGTACTATAGGAAAGCTTAGGAAAAAGAAAAAAACAATATTGCCTGATAATATTGCTCTCCCTTCACACGTTTCTGTTTTTAGATGCCACAAGTGATATTGATCTAGTTGATAAATCATTTGTTCCACTCATCCACGCTTGGAAACATCCCATCTATTTATAAGCTCTAGTCTCAGTACACTACATATTTTGGTATATCTAATATTATTAAGGCAGTTTTAGTTACAATATCAAAATAACTGAACTAATACCTAAAAAATCCCAACAAAACCCTCCAAAAACAAACACAAAAAAATCAAACCCAAATTGGTTTTATACTAAAAAAGAAATATTGTAAGGAACAATTGTTTAAGTAAGTGCAGCTAGTTTCCAAGCTTATTCATGATTAAAATGAAGGAGGAATATTTCCTTTGATCCAAATTTTGAGACATTTATCTTCCCAGACCTGTGCATAGAAGCTGGTTGTTAACTCCATTTTGATTATGTAGTGGAAATACTGACTTGTTCACAGGAGTTTCTTACTTCAAAATGTGATGTGTGTCCGACATTACCTTCCTGCTCTGGATTTTATTATAAACTTAAACAGAATTGTTTCCCATTCTTCCTTAAAAGTTCTGGATTGTTGGGGTTAACAGTGGATTTAGCATTATAGATTTTAGGAAGCATCTCTCTTTGAACTGCTCCTGTTAAATGAACTATAATTTTTTTTTTTTTTTAGAAGGTACTGTAAAACACATTACAGGATATTTGACAATATGACCTTTGTGGACTACAGGGTTTATTTTATATGTCTCATGGTAGACTGCATAAATTAACATCAAATCTTTTTATTCCTTATAGAGATTAAAAAGTATATTAAAAGAGCAACATTAATTTAATAACTGTACATAATGTAATAGAATTATTGCTTTTAATTAAATGAAGTGTTTTCAGGACTGGATTGACATCTATATTTTTACTAATATCAAAGTCAAGTTATTGATGGATGAGAAAAATCAAAACCTATCATATTTGGAAAACCAAATTGTTAGTGATTAGTAAATATTAGTTTCCTGAGCACTTTGGTTGGATAAGTTATTGACAATGGTAATTAGATTTCCCCACTTCACAATCAGGATGCATTTGAGCTTCCAAAATTTAAAAATTCTCCTTTAGCATACCTGTACTATGTTCGGTAAATGTTAATCCTATATTTTGATCTCATAGATGTTTTTTCTTCTTCACCAACTAAAGGAAATATAGCCCTTAAGCAATGAATTGCAAGAGCTTTAAAACTGTCGACATTATCAGCAGATGAACTGTTACTTAGATAAAAGAATTATGAACAAAAATAGCTGGATTCAGATGTGACATATATATTGGACACCCTTGAATGAGTACCTGATAGAAACTTTTACGCAGTAAGCATTACCTGAAGGAACTAAAGGAATAGGAAATACAGGCAATCTAGACATTGCTGGAGAAGAGGGTGAAGATCAGCTGAAATGTCACACTGTCTGCCACAAATAAGGTCTACAAACTGATCAGAGGCTACAAATAATCCTAATGGAAATGGGTCCACTGATGATTTTTTATATTTAGGTAAAGGATGATTTTTTTGCTGGCACAACTCCAAGATGGCTATGCCAGGGGAAGGACTAAAATACATTATGGTAAGTACATAACGTTAAATGATATTTTAATATTCATACATGAAGATCAAGACAGACAAGGCAAAAATAATTTGGAATGTTCCACCAGCAGATGACATGCACAGATTATTCAACAGGAGCACTCACTTGAGTACATAGGTACTATCGTAAGGATCAAGACTTAAAATAAGCCTGAAGATGAATTATTTGAGGCACACACAGATCAATTTCAGAAAAGAATAGCATTACATTTTGAGCTAAAACTTTCTGAAGTTAAAAAATAAATAGTAGGAACCATAAAAATGAAATCTAAGATGTTTCTGAGTTCCAGTAAGAGACCTGAAATACAGTATGAGAAACAAAGGCTATCTTTATAAATAATGCATAACCCCTTAATGCTGCTCCTCTTTCTTGCAGCTCACATGGGATGATCAGCTCTCTTCTGACCTCATTAATTTAAAGCAACCTCTGATCTGAGGAAAAATATGCAATGACACATCTGCTTCCATACAGGAGGCAAAATTTGTCCATAATCTGCATTTTACTTCACTGTTTCTAGGTCAAATTCCAGAGATCAGTTCTCAGTTCCTTCTGATTTCCTCCCTGCTCACACTTAACCTACAGATCACCACATTACCTCCTTTACATCAGCCTTCTCTCCTTGGGCTGAAAGGCCCAAGGGTTACATCCTTGACAGACCGCTCACTTTTTCCCCAAGTGATGTTAGTCATTATTTTCTCCTTCTGCTTTGTCTTTCTGTGTCTGCTCAGCAGGCCCTGCCAACTCGTACTCCCTTCACAGCTGTCTCCCAGGTTTCTGTCCTAAACTCACCATCCACATGGCTTCACTTGTCCATCTCCTGGTTTTCTGCCTTCACCTCCTCTTACGCTGCGCTAATTGTGGTACCTCTCCACACACATCATGTTAAAACTAGTAGTAATTCTTCCCTCTGCTATTATAAGGCTGTCTAGGAGTCACTTACCAGGGGAGTGAGGCAGTTTGCAGGTACCTAACTGTTTAGATGCACTTATGAAGAAAAGTTGCATATTCTCGATCTGTTGCACTAGCACACATTACTCATTCCTGACTGCCAGCTTGCACCCAGGACACAGAATCCCAGTCAGCAAAGGTTACATGCATCCAGCTCCCTGGTTGAGATGATGCCTTGTTATTCTACTTGCATCACCCCGTACTGAGTGTATAGGAAACAAAATACTCTTACCCATGTCCTGTGCAATTCTGGATGTTGCCAAGGCATGTCAGTTCCCAAGGCTACAACCTTTATGTCTCCCCACTTACCCAATTTTATGCTTCAGCATATGCTGTCAAACTTGAGAAGCCAGTGGGTTTCTGCTTATTTTTCCTCCCTCCGTTTATTTCTTCTCCCTTACCCATACAGGCTTGTAAAACTAAAAAGAGGAATATGGCTCCAAATAAGATTTTGGAAAACATCTTCCTTGGTTTATAAGTCTTGTCATTACTAGGTACACAAAGATAGCAACAAAGTTCACAGAGGGGAAGGAAAGTAATTGTAATTCTATCAAGACTTCTAACTCAAATGAACTGCTTCACATGTTAACATTTCCAACACAATACCAGCTAATCCTACACTGTCAATTTGTATAGTGGGAGAATCACCTGTACTGACTGACACGTTTAATGTGCTTTTTGTAGCCAACCACCTTAAGCCAGGATGTCTTCAGTTCTCATTAGGAAAATGAAGTGGAGGCCAGTCAGCCTATGGACAGGGGAACTCTGGGGACAGCTGGATGCTGTAGCTTGCTCCAGCCAGGAAATCCCTTCAGCCATTAAGAAAGTCGCACCAGAGCAGCCCCTGCCATCCCACCCGGCCCCATGTCCTGCCACAGGCTTCCCTGTGACAGCCGGCAAATCTCTGCGCCTCCCTTGCACCGCCACCTCACCCTCCTCGGAGCAGGTGGCAGACGAGGCAGTGGCTGCTCGCCGCAGGAGGTGACACTCATCCCTACGGCTCCATATTAAACTAACGTCTCAGCAAGTGGCAAGAGGCACTCTGCTAATAGAGGTTTTGTCCTCAGGATGAAAAATAAAACATTATCTGACTCATGGTCATTAAAAATCCCACAGCACTTTTCACCAGGCTGGGGTTTAACACTGGTATCCTGATCATATTCCAACGTGGGTAATTGCATTTTACCTACTCAAATTCCCCTGATGCACCAGCTGAATTCTCCTATTCACCTCCTGAGCTGAAATCAGCAGCACCAGCAACACAAAGGTTGCTACTACACTCTGCCCTGCTGATGGCTGTGTTTCAGCAAAGAAGTGCCTCACTTCCTACGTACAGAGCATTTCAAATCTTCTGTAGAGCGTCTTGATGCATGTGAATGGTGCTATATATACACACACAATAATCAGTCAATAACACGAAAATTGTTCAGCATTAAAGGATTTCAAAATAAATGAGGCTACTCTCCCCACAAATCATTAACTTAAAAAAAACCAACCCAGACAATACAGCATATACAAATTAATATCTTGGTCAGGTGAAGGAGTAAACATTTCTCTAATATAACTGAGAGCAAAGATATTGATTTCTGAGCAGATAGGGTACTACAGCCTCTAGCAATCCTATGATTAAATCACTAGCTTCAGCTCTGGCATCAGCGTTTCCTTCAGTTAAAAAAAAAAATTAAAAATATATATGCAGAGGATATCTTCAGATCCTTAGAGCCGTTCCTCTGAGTAAACTGGTAAAATGTAAATATTTCCCTGAGGGCTTTTGATCTAGTGCTAGATTATCTGACTGAAGTTGATCATTTTAGTACTTCTTTGAGTGGGAAGTAGTTTCTGCCTTTCAGACTTGATTTGTTAGAGCTTGGAATGGAAATAAATTAAACACTGCAGCCAGCCTCTGTGACAGGGCTTTCTGAGAACTCTGCAGGCAAACAGATTTGCTGCAGGTTCTGACCTGAGTGTCCCAAAAGTTAACACTATTTTTTCCTGTGGTTTTACTGGACTTAAACGAAGGCTTCTCACTTGGAGGCAGCAGGCTCTGGGAAGATACAATACTCCCACTGCCAGAAACGGTGGGTTTCATGTAACTCAACAGCATTAGCAACAACTGTGGAATGCAAAGACCTTTTAACCTGCCATCAGAGCAATTTGTGCCATAAAATGTGCAAGCAAATTTGGAGATCTGATCAAAAAAATCCACTGAAATTTGTGGGCTGGGTTAATTTAGAAGAAATCATAACCTAGAGATGCCTTGGTAAAGCAAAGTTTATTATTATCATTACACTTCTAATAGATTCAACATTCAGTTCAAGTAAGTTTACCATCTTACCTGTCTTGTCCACTTTATCTTAAGGAACAACACAGAAAAATAGTTTTACAGAAAGATTTCTTTAAAGCTGCCTTAAATGGCTCAAATATTCAGGACTTGAACTGGTATGCAAAGGGACATGTTTTCCATTTTGATTAAAACAATAAGAAACTAGAACATTAAACCTATTGAATTTTTTATATATAAATTAAATGAGGCACTTAAATGACAAGGCCAAGAATGGAGCATTACTGAAACAGCAGCCCCAAGCAGAATGATCTGTTAAAAAGGATTAGAGAAGAAATTCTCTAAATATTAATAAAAAGGAGAAGTTACTGGGAATTATGCTTCTTAATTTAACACCACTTATTCCTTATAAATATTTTCTATTTAAGGCCTAATATGCATTAAATATTGATAAAATCTTTATTAAAATAGTTTCACAGTGGCACAATAATTTTTTAATTTCTGAAGCAATAGAGCAAAGAAGTCCTAAATAGGCAGATTTGATTACTAGGAATTTAAGAGTCCATAGGGAGTTCCCCCCAGACCAACTGACCCATCAAAGCAACTTCAGCCCCATGGCCTGGTTACTCCTGGCCAGTGGAGGGCTGTGCCCTGGGAACATGGAAAGGCTCACAGGTGGTGCCACCCAAACATGCTTGCCTGCCTGATTCCCACCAAGCCATCACTCAGTCACTCCAGGAAACAAAAAATCTATTAGTGCAATTATTCTGAGCACAGTACTATGGTAAACAGACTGTAGGATAAAAAATGTACACTATAGGGAGCTTGTGCTACATGAAGACTCTTTTCCTGGCAATAATCTTTCATTAAGAAATTTTTTTTCATACCACTTCTCACTCATTACTTCATTTGAAGAGGTAGCTATAGTTTTCAAATGTGTAAATGTGTTTTTATTTTACACACCTTTTTCTTTGTTCCTTCCACATTCCCTTCCTTCCCAACATGTTTTTGTATCTCTTGGTGACAGTGATACTATATACTAGGAGCATGTTTCGCTAGTTATTATTGCTGTCAATATTTTCAGCCAATCATGTAATGTAAACTACTTTTATTCAACTCAAGGGTAGTTTGTTTTGAAAACAATGAAAACATATATCCATTTTTTCTTATATAAGTATTAAGGTAATATGATCTAGCAATCAGCAGCAGCTATTTTCATTTTTCTGAGTTCTAATAATCTACATTTTATTCTGTTGAAAAACTAATAGTCAAAGTAGTTTGATTACTCCTAAATAACTGGAAGCACATCTTAAGCATTTTTCAAGCAAACACAAAATCATAGCCAACTGACATCATAGCAGGAGCCTTAGATTTGGAATTTCCAGAAAACATTAGATTTTTTTTACAAACAGAGACATAAGTGTAAGAATCTGGCTCAGTATTTATTAGCTTTAGTGTGTTCTTGCCTTGCAAACTTCACAGTGGAATAATACAACAGATCTTAGCAAATGCTTAAATCACTTCTGCGATTGACCTTGTCTGGCTATCATTCATCATAGGGAAAGTTTTCTTTTGATGTACATGTCATGAGCTTGTCTTCAATTTTCAGTAATATATTGAGAAGATGAAGGAAACAGAAGACTAAGAGCAAATGCAATAGCATTTTTTTCCCTTTTGAAATTTCCCAAACTGCACTCTGCTTTCAAAGCAATAAGCTCTCTGAGCATATTGAAGAAAACAGCAGAGGATTCTTACTCACAGATTCAGAAACATGTTTTCCCACTTTGTGTTAGTCATACAAATGTGATGCCTGCATTGCGTAATTCCACAGCGATACTCTTTATTCCATCCCTCATAGCCACATGATGGGTAAGATTATATAATTTGCACACTGGGGGAATAGATCCCTATCGCCTTGCTATACACAGATGAGGCAGCATTTTGCTGTAGTCATTAGATTGAAGTGTTTTATCCTACTTAGTTTGCATTATTCCATGTGCTAGAGCATTTCAGTTTGAAAAAAGAAGGTGAACCTCACTGGCTCAACTCCCATTTCAGATGCTTTCTCCTCTAGGGAAGAAGTAAAGATGTTCACTGAATTTACCTCTTCATAACTACTAGTGAAAAAACTTTTCCCAACACTGCCAAACTCTTTCTGAGAGCAAAGACTGCTCTTCCTCTGACCCAAAGAGTCTCTGTACTAAAGGCAAGAACCACATTTAGTTTTACAGTGTAGAATTTTAAATTTAAACAAACTATTTTTTCAGTCCTTAGGCTCTCATCTCTATGGCAACCAGGGACATTTGGGAAAATCTTGCAACTATGGAGTAGACACACACTTTATATATTATTAATGTAGTATTTCCTAAAGGAAAGTCCAGATGACTGTGAATTCCTTCTTTCCTCTATACCTGCCTTAGCCTTATTTTCTAATGTTTTCTTGTTATTGCTCAGCTGCCCTCCAATCTCAGCACAAATAAAAAAGAGCCCTCCCTCTTTTCCTTCCCTAAATATCCTTCCATTAGCCTAGTCTCAGATTCAGGACAACCCTAACTTTCCTCCCACTCAGTTACACAACTTGTAATCAATTTTGAGTTGTCCCTCCATGTAATCGCACACAACATCATCTAGATCTTGAAGGTTCCTCAGGCACAAGATATTTAAGAGCTTGAGCTGTCTGGAACGAGAGGAGAAACAGGTTTTCATCCAAGTCTTCATTCTGCTGTGTCTCAGCTACTGCAGTTTCCACCCCTCTGGCCTAAATACCATATGTCTCCACTTCTATCTGTTCAAATTTTTCTGCCAAAATAACTGCTCTGGCTCATACATATTTGGCACCATCTCCCACATTTATTTCTACAACTTTCTTCCTGAGTATAAGACATTTTATAGATTAGCCATTTTATACCTACTGTCACCAGCACCATTGCTGCTGAAGGTAAGATTGTAAAAGGGACTATTTGAATAATGTCAGGGAGAACAGTGGTACCAGTTTTTATAATGCATACAACCATATTCAGAGTTCCTACTACTGTTTCACTCAGAATCAAGATGCAGCTGCTGGTGGGGCAGAAGTTCTCCTTTGCTTTACGCTCTTTTGCCTCATCAGACCTATGAAAACCTCACAGTGATAAAGCAGGTTTTATGCTATCACAATGGCCTAAAATACTTTTTTTTTGGAATTATTTTACTCCCACCTTATTCTTCCTCATTTACTTGGACATATCAATTACCTCTCATTGTATCTAGATTGGAAGGTCTACAGGACAGAAATTATTTTCTTTCTATACTTTTGTATGCCAGTTATATAGAATATGTTGCACTGTAAAGCTTGAATCTTTAGATTCTAGTACAAGATAAATTGCTATCTCTAACTGAGAGAACAGGCATATTTGCAGCACATTGAACTCATGCTAGGGAAACAGGGCAGTCAGACTAATGTAGATCATCATAGGTGGATACTGCAAGGCAAAATGTTGGATCATTTATTCTGTTGCTCTTTGGCATTCCACTGATTACAGAAAAGCTATTGGCTTTTAACCAATGTTGGAATTCTCTGAGGTTCTCTTTTTTTTTTTTTCCCTCTGTATATTTGATTTCCTTGTTGAGGACAAAGAATCATGGCTTGGAAGACATATCCTGCTTTTTAACCCATTTAAAATAGAAGAATTGGAAAAAAGAAAAAAATACTCCCAGTGAAAGAAGATTACAGGAACAGTGGATCATAAATATTCTATTTTTCATAATATATTACATTTAAACTTACACTGCAGCTCTGCAATATTACTTGGGGCTTACAGCATTAAGTGATGTTTTATGTGATTGTGTTAGTTATCTTTTTTTTTTTAAAGTTTAATATATTTTTGTTAGTGCACTGTCAGATAGCTAATAAGGTATAAAAAAAGTCATTAGCTTAACCTCAGAAAGATATCTTAACTAGTGAACTATAAAATTCTGAGCTCTTTTAAGCATCATCTGGAGAACTTGGAGGCATCTTCCACTTCTTTAATTCAAAAATCTGAAATTGAATATCCTGCCATACTTGAATAAGCAAATAACGAGTGCTGCTTATGCATTAGCACCACAGATGTGGTCACTGCAAGAAAGGGCAAGAAAGAAGAAGCATACGTGACCAAAAAATTAAGAAGATACTAATGAGATTTCAAATGCAAAATGAAAATATGAAGTCATCAAATACTTAAAAGAGAATGAAACTAAGAGTTGGTTGTTTTTTTTTTTTTAATTTCTTGTTTCTATCTGAAGGCATCTAAAGATAACTTTATGTAAAGAATGGTATAATCTCATTAAATAATCCCAGTCAAGAAATTTGATCTGCACAGCTGAACACGTATATCCAAAGGGAATTCAGAGGAAGCCCATTAGATTCCACATTGGTTGCAAGAAGAAAGTTATGTGATGAATTCATTACATTTTGTAATTAACATGGTTTACATATCTCTATCTATAAACATACACACACACACAGAGAGGTAAAGGCTGATCATTTTCAGTGGCCTGTTAAATACTGAAAAAGCAAACATTAATAGCAAGCACAGAGTTACAGTTCATTGAATACAGCCCATTTTAAACAGAAGAAACTTCCTCAGGAAAAAAAAACGCATGGTCAAGACTCAATGGTTTGCAGTCTAACTTAGTCTCCTTTGTTTATTATGAACCACTATGTGAAAAGCTACTGAACATACAGGGTAGCAAGGGATAGCCTATGGCTGAGCAATATACTGCAAGTAGACATACTTTTAGATATACCTGGCATTAAAATATAAAGTAAAAATGTAATTTCAAACCTGTTGAATAGAGATCTAGTAGATCAGAATTGCAAAATTTATTAAAAGATGAAATAAATTACTCCAGATGTGGATTAATATTTGCTTGAATTTGAACCCATGGTTTTGTAACTCAAACTCTTCTTCATATTCCATTGCTACTATTTACAACAATTCTTTCTTCATTACCAAGGCAAAGATATATCAGAGATAGGGGAAAAACGATATACAAAGTATTTTCTCACCTTTACTACAGCAAAGCTTTATCATATTTTACAGTCCTTATATAAAAATAGACAGCTTTTTTCTACTTATCTTCTTAAACATACAGTAGAAATAAGGCCAGCTATTGTACTTCCTCTACTCCTAAATATTCCACTTCTTTCTTATCCATTTTACAATTACATCTCAGATGAGATCTCAACTTATTCTTCATGCTCCTAACCCGTTTTTTGCCATTACAGTTATCTCTGTAAGTACGTTATAAGTAAAGCATTTGGGGAGTGAATTCTTAAGAAAAGATGATACAAGAAAAAAGCATGCTTTAGCATGTGAGCCAGATTGTCCACAGCTACCTTACAACAAAGCATAGAATTAAGCAATAGCAATGCTGTACAACTGGCAGCATAGCTTTAGCTTATGTAAACCAGGAATTTTTTGCCCCCTCTCCTTCTGTTTTCTTCAACAGAACCATCAGCAAGGAGAAAATAATACAGCTAGTTTTAATGGAAATTTAAAAAAACCCTACATAATTCATTAAAATATGCTACTCTTTCTTAAAAAACTGTCCCTCTGTAAATCAATACAGTTAAACAGGTTATTCCTACTTCTACCTTTGGAAATATCCATACATGCTGTGCATTCCTTGCTGCCTGGTCATAGGCACACAATTACTCACAAAGGAAGGATGTATTTTAAATCTCTGACTTCAGAGCACTAAGGTGCATGCCGGAATGTATGCAGACAGCTCCAGCCCCACAGCTGTTGCCTTTTCTGCTTTTCATAGGTTTACATCAATTGACCAATACAGCTCGATAGCCTGCACTTCAGTTTCTTGAGTCTTGGACTGGTAAGGACTATCTTTCTTATTTCTGGAAGCTGCACTTAGTATTTAACTAGCTTAAGAACAATGCATTTAGTGCTAACAGCTGTTTAACACACCCAGCTAAGAAAAAGTTTAGCCAAAAAAAATCCTAGTGATGTAAAAAGAGCTGTTACATATCCTAATTGATACACAAAACTGAATACCTCTACTCTCTATAGTAGGGACTAGCAGGTTGCCACATCAACAAGATGGAAAAGAAGAAATAAAAACCTGCTGTTCGTAAAAGACTGTGGGACTTCACTCTTTAACAAAAGTATCCTGGAGTGAGTTTGGTATTCTTGGATGATGGGAACTGGGCCATACTACCTGTTTTAGAACAGAATTTAATTAACCACAGACCTGTGCAGGTGCTGAATATAAGTAACCTGATCCATCCAGCTACAGTGAGATGAGCAGCAAAGACATCTGTTGGAGTTCTGCTAAAGACCTGGATGGCTGCACCTACCACATGGTTTGTGTTTTTTTTTCCCCACAGGGAAAGCATCACCTCTCTCAACCTGCTGGCAATGCTCTGCCTAAGGCAGCCCAGGAAGCTGTAGGCTGCCTTTGCTGCAAAAGTGCACCGTCAGGCCATGGTCAACTTGGTGTCCACCAGAGACCCCAGGTCCTTTCCTGACCAGCTGCTTTTCAGCCAGTCAGCCCTCAGTCTGTACCAGTGTATGAAGTTATTTTTTCTTCCAGGTGCCGGACTTGGCATTTCCTTTTGTTTGATATTTTCCTCCAACCTGCTTCACCTGCAGTAAACTATACAATTAATTTGTACCACAAAGACCTGTGCACAAATGTTGAACTGAGTCTAAGAAACAATATCACAGCAAATGCATTTGGGGGGGCTGGGGAGAATAACAAAAAAATTTCGAATACCCTTGCAGAATGACAGCAGGAATAAGAATTTTTCCATCATACTCAAAAATAGTGATTGTATGTTCTTCAGCTTGTAAACTTCTATCGTAAAATTACGCATGTGCCAAAGGAATTGCAGGACAAATGCCTGAAATGTTCCTTTTCCTTTGCAAATATCATCCTAGAAGTATGCTCAGGTTTTAAAAAAACATCAAGTACTTACAAAATGATCACTTCACAAACTAAGTTTTCATTCAACCATTCCATGTGTTGTAAACAGAGCTGACAACAACCGCTATAAGTAGAGGCTACTAGCCACTTTCCACTTTTTTTTTTTTTTGGTATATCATTTAATATATTTCTGCTTCTTCCAGGAAATAAACTAATTTTGCTGAAAGGGTCATCCTGATATGAGAGTATTCAAATTGTTCTCCAACTGAATATCTTCCTATTCTACTAAGTTAAAAGCTTCCAAGAATCTAAGTTCACACATATACAGTAGCAACTTGTTAGCATTTGAATAATCTCCAGCATTAGATACCACTCAAAGATGTTCCTTGAAATTAATCCCTTGCTACAGAGTATTAGAAGTGAGAACAGGGACACTGGCAACACAAAAGAGAGAACAATACAATTTTGTAAGCATATAGCAAAGCGAAAAAATACATTCAAACATCTTTCCCTCCTAGACATCATCCCTTAAAATAATCATGCAAACTTAGAGTCTGAGACTTCCTGTCTTCATATTAGGAGTAAGCAGATAAAAGGTATCTGCAGTCATTAAAGAAGTATTTTTGCACATTCACTATAAACAATCACTTTACACCTTTGGCCATTTAAGTATATGCTAGGATAAACCAAAATGAATTTCAGTTGAGACCTAACTCTACAGAGTAAGGTCCATTACAGGAAAAACAGAATCCCATATTGACTTCAGGAGCAAAAGTAGAATCATCAACAATTGGTTGCAGCTGGTTTATAACAAAAGTTATCCAGATATTCAGTATAGAAGCATCAAATATTTCCAAGCCAACATTCAAACGTGATGTGCAAAACTACAAAGAAACACGGAAAGATTTAAAAATAATACCAACACCAAAAAAACCCAAACCCAAACCAAAAAATCAACCAAGCATTTGAAAATCCTCTTCTGAATACCTACAAAACATTTACCCCTAAGGATGTTTCAGTCCTAAGCACTTAAAGATTTGGGTGAATGCTGGGTTCTAGCTAGCATTGAATTTTTTAATAGGCCAAATCTAGCAATGGATTCTGATTCAGCAGTCAATCCCACTGTCAAGCTGTAAGGAGACAAAGAACCATAGAAAATTCAGTATTTTTGCCCTTGAAAACAAGTACATTAATTTCATTTGTGATTACAAGGCAATAATATAGATGAGAGAGAATTATAGTTGGATGCATATGAGTTTTCAGTTTTAGTACCACCTGGCTTAAAAATAAAAACAGTAGTTAAAAAAATCCACAAGAATCGTACTGAAGTTCTAATGCACGTGACTGAAAGAAAAGCAAGTAGTAACCATGTATCCAAATGTTAAATTCTACATTACTACAACTATGTGTAGGTAAATTCAAATTACAAGCCTCTGCCTAAAAAGTAGAACTTGCCCTCAAAATCACTTAGAGTTCCACATCACACACAGTGTGTGTCAATATGTCTTAATATATTTCCTGAAGAGGATTTGAAAGAGACTGCAGCATGTTTTTTAGTGGGCACGAAAAAAAAAAGGAATAAATCTAAAGTGCTCCAAACAGTACCCTGTCTGCATTTCTCAAGAACCTATATATTGCTCTGCATATTAAATATTTAGGCTGTTGTTGGCTCAGAGCATCTGAAGAAATGATGGCATCTTAATCTTAATGTATCTTAAATGATACATCTTAATCTGTACAATTATCTACCAACCAAAGCAAAACTCAAAGTTATCAGGTATAAAATATCATTCAGTAGGGAAGGGCCATATATTTAAACACTGGTGTTACGATTTTTAAAGAAACAGGAGTACAGTAGGTAAAACCAATCAGAACCAAAGAATGAGTCAATTGATTTTTGTCATTTATTTTGCTGTTCTTTCCATCTGCAGCTTGGTTTTCCTATCAATTGCTTTGCTGACGAAACATAATGAATCATTTAGGCTGGCACAGATTAGAAAATTGTTCACCTAGAAGACGGGGTGGTAATCTGTGGAACACACATAAGATTTCCAGGAACATTTCCACTACATTCAGTGAAGCCATTCCTTATGTTTTCTTTTCTTTCTAATTCATTTTCAGTCCAAGAATTTCCAGGGCAACATAATCTTAAAGTGTAATGAACTAACATAGAAAGAAGTTTCTTGTTAGAACTCTTTTCAAAGTACCACAGTTGTGAAGAACAAAACACCATCTGAATTGAGACAAGATATGCAGCTGAAAGCAGTTTCCAGCCTCAGGATGAAAAGCACATTAAACAGTGAAATATAAGAAATAGTTAGAATACAAGAAATAATAATAATAAAAAATTCCTTTTCCCTTTAGCGTATATCCAGCAGCTGTCTCTATGTAAACACACCTGGATACCTAACGCAACTAAGGCAACTGGAAAAAAAAGGTTTTGCCTGACAAGAGAGACTGAACTTTTCTGGTAAGAATCTCTCAAATAATGGACAGCAACAGCTTATCTTCAGAGACAGTTAAAGCAACAGAGAAATACATGATCAGTGCTAAAATCTTGGGTTATCACTTCCCTGACATGAATATATTGGGGACAAGCAAAGGGAAGGACCTGCTCCTAGACAAGACTGGTTGCCAAGGCCCTTGGAGTGCATCGTGTTGTACATCTGACCATCAGCATGCCAGGCAAGTGGAATGAGGCTAGGGACTAACTCCTCATTTGCACCTGGCAGTGGGAACTAAGGGGAGCCAAGGATCACAGGTCGTGGTAGGGATAGCAAACCATAAATAGTTACATTTAGGCACTCAGTGCAATGCCCTAATTACCTAGTAAAAAAGTTCTGCAGCACCAGAACCTCATGGACTACAGTAGCATGGGAAATTAATATTTCCCAATTCATAGGGATATTCTAAAATTTATAGAAAGATTTCTTGGAAAATCCCACATTTCCAGAGCTGACCTTTGAGAAACTGTAAATACATGTACAGTAGATGAGGACAGAGGAAATATTTTAATGACCGCATTTCCCCAGAAATATCAAAATCTAAAAGATAGGTGTATGACTGTGTTAAAAGATACATCCACAACATATATAATACTTATATTTTGTTGTTTTCAACAATATTTTATGATTTACAGGCTTTGTTACATTAAAGCTACTCTCTCTGTTTAGTGGGATGGAAATTATATAGGATAAAGTCCTCATATCCCACCAAAATCAAGGAGAGCTTTACCTTTGGTTTATTGGTGGCCAGAATTTCACTCACAGGGCTTGTAAGGAGGAATTTCCATCATGCACACATGCCTAATTCAGGCAGCCACATCTTCCCAGTCCCCTGCTTCTTTTACTTCTTGTATTACCACTGGTATGTCCACAAAAAAGTTTTCCTGAATCAAAGTTTCCTCTAATAACATGACCCTCCTTCAGTATGAAACACATCTAAGTAAGATGACATATTTAGATGGTAGGTAAATCCTTAATGCCAATGCAAACAGCTTTAGAGGAGGGAAAATGTTGTTTTCATTCTTAAAAGGAGAGAAAAATACCAACTGATAAAATGGTCAAACAGGGCTTGATCACAATTTATTTCTGACCTTTTAATGTCTTCTGTTCTCAATGAATTTCTGTCATTTCTGCCTAGCTTGGACCGGAGACTTGTCCCAGAGGTATTTAGCTTTATGTTGCTACTTAACTTTCAACCTCCATTTTCAGGATTGAAAGATAACTAACTAATTGTTACTGAGATATCCGGTTTATCAGCTGTCCAGATCTACCAAGTTGGAAAAAGGCCTACACTTGGAAATTTTTTCATACTCATTCTGTGTGAAAGATCATTTCACATCATAACTTGGTTACAGCCTACTGCTGTCAGTGTCATTATCTAAGACCATGATGATAACCTGCCTGCTGTCCTGCTAGGCAGCAATTACTTTCATTTTAAACTTATTACTTCCATCTTGAAGTGAAACAGAGTAGGCTTGTTTAAAAATCCACTGAATATAAACAAACATGCATCTCTATATTATTACCTTCCTCTTTAAGTGTGACTGGTTGTTATCCAAAGAAACATTTTCTGTTTATACGTGCCCGCCTAGTACACACAAAATGCTGGTAGTGTATGGAAAATTTCTCCACTGGTGTTTATGCTGCCATGTGTTTTATCTTGCATCAACTTGCTTTTTATTTTTGCATATAACATCTGACTGGCTGACAAAGCATGGATGTTGCAGGAAGGTAAAAAGAATGATTTGAAACATAATTCTGCATTTTGCTGTGCTTTAAACCAGGCATTTATGGGGAAGTATTAAACACTGTTGAGAAAAATGACTCTTTGGAAGACAGACAGACACTAGCCCTTACAGGTGCACAGGCGTACAATGATTACATCAAGATAACAACAAAATGCTTAAACTATATGCTCATAGTTTAGAAAAAGGGGGGAAAAAAAGCACCACATATCCATCAAGTTTGTTGTTTACCCAAAGCAGTTACTGCCCTTGAGTTACATTTCTAGACCTTATTGAAGAACAAGCAATACATTGTTAACGGTTAGATCAATAAACAATTATTGTTCTTTGTGAGATGCTGAAAGGGGATTTAGAGACTTTACAGGTAAAAGGCGTAATTTACCAGTGGCTGTCACACAACTGCAACACATTCTTTCTCTGCAGCCCCCTCCCCTTGCTACTTCGGCAGGCTTTGGCAGAGACCACATCTGACATTAGCCAGCTCATTGCCCCATTCTGCGACACACACTCATCCCAGGATCGGCAGGCTTCCTCAGTTCCTTTCAATGGCAAGTGTGACTCCGGCGGGGTTCTGAATGCTTCTTATCTGAGGCTCCCCAACAGCTATTGTTCATCTGCTTCATCAACTTGTAATTATTTTAGCTTTTAAATAAAATAAGGAGATCAACTGACAAGTTTGCATCCTTGCAAACACATAAATAATGCTATGTAGTGAAAAACTGTTTCCTAAGCTGAAAAACAAAGCAACCCCTCCACTTTCTTTAGAAGTCAAGTAATTAATGTCACCAGCCACAAGCATTTTGTAAATAATGAATGGCCTGAAATCCCAAACACTGTGTCTGTTTCCCTGATGCATGCCACAAGCTCCAGTTTTTACACTTGCCCACTTATAATGGTGTTTGTACAAAAAACTCCTGGAGTGGGAAACCTTAGCCTTTTCTAATAACAAGGTTATTGATCAGCTGGGTTTACTAACACCAGTATAGTGTCATCTTGTTTCTTTCTCCTCATTTTCTCACTTGCTCCAAGAATATTTCTTCTGAAAAACATCCCCTTCCTCTGCCTTGTTACTGCCTTCACAAGGCTTAGTTTGATCAATTGCATCAAGAACGAAGCTTAGATCCATGAGCATGGTAGGATCTATAAAATAGATCATAAATTCTTTTTGAAAGAGCTTAATAATGATAGTTTGGTAACACCTGCTACCACTAAATACTCTCTTCTGATTTTTAGAACTACAAGAACAACTAAATCTCCTAAAACCTTAATAACAATATGTCACCAAAACAAGTTATTGTGAAGTGAGTAGAAAAGGAGCCTAATTGGTGTTCTCTACCAGTCACTGGTGTTATTAAAACAGCAGCTAGTGCCCTCAGACCAGATTCTTCTTTCCCTTATTCCAATACATCTCTATGGTTGCACTCAGGTGCCCCAGGGCCATTTCATGGGAACAAATCAGTACCTTGTAAACATGCAGCAACTTTCACTTAAAACACTGATCTCACAGTGCTATACAAGCATTAAGAGTCCAGTTAATGTCACTATGTTTTGTGGATAAAGAAACAGAGTAGGACGCTCACCTTAGGCTATTGAAAAAGAGTTTGCAAAGCTCTGTATAAAACCCCAGGAACCCAAACTAATCTGACCTGAGCCTCTGAACATGGGTTGACAACAGCTTCATACTTCACTGCTAGCTAAGAGTTGTTCACCTTGCACCAGTCTAAACACATCAATGCATTACATCTTGTACTGCATCTTGTGACATTAAATACATTTTGTATGTGTTGCATATGTGTATGCAACCTTGTGCTCTTCTCTCAGTTTGTTTCATGGGCAGGGAGGTATGGACCTACCAGATGATCTGGCATATCAATACTCACTACCTTCCACAGAAATCTACATGAAACAGTAAAAAGCAGCACACCCTTTACTATGCACACAATAAACTTGTGGTAGGAATTACTTCACCTTAATAAATAAATAAGGAACAGTACATCAACAGAATTTCCCCCATATATATTTTTAAAGTATCACAGGTTAGCATCATCTTCTCCATATCTTTATCTTTGTCCCCCAACAATCACTTAGATCGATAAGATTAAAAAAAAAAAAATTAAAGAGAGAGGTGATCTTACACTGGGATTTTAGAACCCTTCCTTAGATCATTTCACAGGTTCTGAACAGTAAGAATTCAAATGACATAAGTTCTCAAATGTTCACAAGGGGTCCTCATGCAATCACTTGATGTGACAAGTGAGGTTTTAAGAAAAAAAAAAAAATTCTTAGATTTGTGTCATGGTTTAACCCCAGCCAGCAACCAAGCACCACGCAGACGCTCACTCACTTCGCCTCATCCCCCAGTGGAATGGGGGAGAGAATAGGGAAAAGAAGTAAAACTCGTGGGTTGAGATAAGAACGGTTTAATAGAACAGAAAAAAAGAAACTAATAATGATAATGGTAACACTAATAAAATGACAACAGTAATAATAAAAGGATTGGAATACAGAAGTGATGTACAGTGCAATTGCTCACCACCTGCCAATTGATGGTCAATTAACCCCTGAGCAGTGACACCCCCTTCCCCCACGCCACCCAGTTATTTCCTGAATGTGACGTCCCATGGTATGGAATACCCCGTTGGCCAGTTTGGGTCAGCTGCCCTGGC
>JANZLQ010000031.1:18930566-18946162 GCA_026212715.1 Elanus axillaris | reverse complement strand
GCTACCAATGCAGAGCACAGCACTATGAGGGCTGCTATGGGGAGAATTAATTCCATCTCAGCCAGACCCAATACAATCTCCACTCCTTATTCCATACCATTTGCGTCATGCTCAGTTCCCACATAATTTAATACACATGTCAGAAAAAATGTCCCCCCTTAGTCAACCTGGTGTCCCCCAGCTCCCCGGGAGTCACCATATTGATGCCAGCCTTAGTGCGGACGCCCACTAGGCATAGCGCACTGCAGCCCAGAACTCCTGGGCTCAAGCGATCTGGCGGGCTCGCTTTTGGAAAAAACAAAATCAGAACAACCTCTCCAGTCTACTTCCAAACTTACTTTGCCTTAAATAAAACCTCCAGAACTAAAATGCTTTTAAAACTTCTACAAGACTTTTTGGTTTGCATTTTTACTTCTCAAAAACTGGAGAAGTGGAGGAAAGCTTTTGCTTCTCCACAACCGGATTTTTCCCAAAATTACAGTTTGTTAATTATACTCAATTCTGTATGATGGAGAAAAGACCAATGACAAATCAGTCTTCAATTAGAATGATTTCTTAATACTTCTCCTTCACTCCTGATTTCATACTCAAGAAAAATGTAGCCAACTACAAGCACTAATATTTAAAGTATATACAATATTAACTGCAAAGAAAAGAACTTAAAAAAGAACAATGTTGTTCCAAGTAATGCACAAACATGGAAGCAGAAAATAATTTCTACAGTTCTAAATACACCAAAATTTGACAAGGTACCCGTTGTATCCACTGTATTGGTTTGGGTTTTGTTTGTTTGTTTGTTTGTTTGTTTTTTTCCCCTGGAGTTTTTATTTCTAGGTAGGGTTACTTCTCTGTCAATAGGAAATAATTAATGTTGAAACCTTCTAACAAAGCTCACTTTTGACCAACATTAGAATTTTTGACTGAAATTTGATTTCTGGTCTATCTATTCCTCAGCAGACACCAGAATTTCCTATGGGGAAAAAACATACACCCCAAACTTCAATTTATTTTTTTTTTCTTCAGTTAGAGCATGAAATGTCTTTAATATCTCTGCAGCATATTTTGGGAATAATAGCTTTGCTTCATGGTTTTCCTCTCTAGTCTGCATCCTCCCTCAGTTGAGAACTCCTCCATTGCGTGCTGCAGGCACCCAACTTTCCTGATGTGCGGTTTGCTCCCAGGTAGCACCACCCAGGCTGCCCTCCCCATCTCAGCTGACCAGGCTGCTCCCAGTGTGGAGCAATTCAGTCTTCTGGCTAAGTCATATCAAGGATTAGCACCTTGTGACATATTTAAAAAAAGAACTGGCAACCTTTTTGCTCTTTCAGGGCTTAAGAACTCCAGACTCCTAATCCCTTCTGGATTCGGCAGACCACCTACAAAATAAATGCTATTGCCACGCATAAAACTGAGCTGACCAGACAAGCAGGCAGGGATCTTTGGACAGACGTGAGATTTTACAAGGGAGGGTCCATTGGAGACCAGCCTTCCTTTGCCCTCACGATCAGTGCAGCTGCTCCCCACCTGTGGCTGCAAGGGATCAGGATGCTGTCCCAAAGGCCAAGTCATTCAGCTGGATACATGTTTAAGCAGGAGGTGGATAGAGGCAGGAGGATAGAAAGCAGGAGCAATTTGCTTCTCTCTCCTTCCTCATGGCCAAAAGGAAGAGAAAATTTCTAACAAGAAGATAGATTTAGGCTCCACGTTATCTGCTCTTACTGGAGTATTTCCCACACATGAAACTTGGTAATGCTGATGAGACTAGTAAAACGCACTATCTGCAAAGAGATTCTTTTTCCAGGTAAAATAATCTCATTTTTATTGCTAATTGTGAGAGTCATGTTGAACAGCATGAAATTGCCCATCAATACCCAGTTTTCCTCCCACACAGTTTATTTTAGTGCTACTGTGGTGCAGTTTTATTAGCATAATTTTGTAATACTGGACACATCATTGTCACAACATTTTAAGCCTATGTTAGACAACACACAAAAGGCCTGTTGGTGCCAAACACAATACAGCCATTACTTTAGTTCTCAGATACATGCTTAAAAAGATAAAACCAGTACCTAATAAAATAATCAGATATTTTTGAGGAAGCACCCATGTTTATTTTCTGCTGTACCTGTAACAGGAATGAGTATTTTTGCTTTACAGGGTGAATATTTAGAACAAATGGTTCTAAATTCAGCAGCCTTCGGAATGTTTAATTACATTTTTTTATTTTGCAAGGCAAAAGCATTCCTGTGACAAAGTGCCAACTATGAGATATTACATGAAGAAATGTGACATGGCAAAAGGGACATGGCTGCCAGGGATTATGGCACAGCAATGAGTGCCCTGTTTGACTCAATTGCTTTTAATTAGAAATAAGGTTGTGTGAAGTGCCCAAGAATTCATAACTTGTAAAGTTAAAATTGCGGGGGGGGGGGGAAGGTTGGCTGTCTATTCAGTTAAAACCAAAAAAAATCCTCTATATAAATGCTGCTGCTCATTATCATGAAGATGATAGCTATTTTAAAACAAGCAGAAGAAAACACATGGGCATTTTACAGGTTTATTTAAAATACTCAAAATGTAAAGCATTAAAAAAATCTCACTAAGCACCACTAGAGCAAAAGGAAGAATATTAATTAATTCCAGAGCCAACTCTTTTTTTTTTTTTTTAATCCTTCAATTGTAGGAAAGAACATGAATGCACCTGAAGCACCTTCATTTATGATAACCTTCTAATTCATGGAATTAAACAGGAAAACCATCGAAGTGCCATCTACATTTGCAGTGATACAATATATAATGAAAGCATAAACTGATTTAGAAAGTCCATATTTTCACTTAGCTAACCAGTATAGCAGCTGTTTTCTGACCATGCAGTGCATCAGAAAGCACAACAGCAACAAAAGAAAATGAAAAGAAATCTGTCATGGTGGTTCTAAGCCATGCAAGCATAAAGCCTGATGGATGGGAGAGAGTCTCTTTGCAATGACCCTTCTTTAGACCTATTGCCACTATTACTGACGTGAGTAACTGTACTCTGTCCTAAGATAAATGATTGCCACTGATAAGACAGAATAAATAGACAATCAACTACCTGACTGAAAGAACCTCTATTTTGTGTGTGTGTGTGTGTAGTATTGTTTAATCACTGATTGATTGACTGACTGACCGATTTGAAAACAGGGTCAGTTTCTGTCTTTGCTTTGGGTTATATTCCTGACAATGGGGGCTCAACCATAGCTGGAGGCACCTGAGATCTTCTGACCTGTATTAAGATTTGAGAATCTTGTATGCCTGATTCTCATAATAATGAGCTAGCTAGATACAAACAATGCTCATTTTCTGTACAGATAGATACACTCCACCCTCATTATAAAACTATTTTCAAAAGCCAAGGATGTTATAACAGTAATGTCAGCTCTCATGATTTAATCATGAGGCACACGAGTTTTTCGTTTAAATTTGATGTTCTCATGATCTCAATATTTTTCATGCAAATCTTGTTATTTCTGCATCCTTTCACACTCCAGCTTAAATTGCTTGTCAATTGCATTGCTATCCTTGAGTGCAGTGCTTCTGAGATTCACCAGTATGATTTTACACATCTATTTATAACTATTACTTTAGCATTTTTTCTCTTAAAGAAGACATTATGCATCATCCAGAATCTCTTCACTGAGCCAAATGAGTTGGAAGCAATATTTCATTTTCGTTTTAGGAAAGATGAATACAGAAGCAGTTTAATTATCAATATTTAAAATTAGCCCAAGGTGAGGCTGCTCAGAAGAACTGATGAGAGCAAAAGGACAACAGAGTCAAAAGAAGAGAGAGACAATATACAGGAAGTTAATCACAATGTTGTCTTTCAAATATGCCTTATAAGAAGGAGAGGAAAAGGAATTTTATCTTTACTACACCTCAGAGCAGGAGTGTCTCTGGGGCTTAAATCAGCAGCAGTTCCTTTAACTCGTACTTTTGGAAATTCTCTCTCCCTGCCCACCCATCCCACTAGCCACTAGATTTTAGTGCCTTAACCCTAAAATGCCACAGTCTTTAATTTCTGTGAGATTCAGACCATGTACCATATACCTAAGTCATGGAAACAGCAATATTTTTTCTTTTCTAAGCAAGTGTTTATTAAAGGACTCTAGGAATCCACATGTATGCATGCATGCTCAGTTTGAGCTTAGCTGAAAGCAAGAAAACCCAGGGTGCCTCCAAGGTCTTGTTCTCCCAGGAAAGACTGACAGGGCTGGGGATGCCACATCAAGAAACTCAGGGGTTTATGGATCATGGAACTGCTCAGTGAAAGACCAGAACAACTGAATGTAAATATTTGATAATTTAAAGGAAAAATTAACTATGCATCATACGTTTCACTGTTCCAGTACAGAGTGATATTTATAAGCTTCCACAGCTTTGCTACTTCTCACTAGTCTCATAACCTAAGGAAAAAAGTACATATGATCTTGCCCTCTCTCTGCCCATTTGTTAATTCTTTTAAAAATAAGTCAATAACTGAATAAAAATCAGTCAATATGAACCAAATGGGCAGAAAAGAAGATACTTCCAACAGTCTGTAGATTAGACATGTAAATTAGGACACAAAGCTGCAGTATCCCCTCAACACTCAGCTGCTCTATTGGGTCTATCAGCTGCCACTCAGCAATGTGCAGTTCAGCGCCGTCTGCAACACATGCCGTTTCTTGCCCGGTCTGTACTTAGAACACACAGGAGGGAGCACAAAACACTTTGTAGATTTAGGGATGCAGAAATCAGAGATTAGAGAGACGATAGCACGGGTGGGGGGCTGAGATTACTTCTGTCAGAGAGATTACCCAAGCCGTGAATCCACAAAAAAATAATGATCCTTTACTTTTCCCACTCAGAATATCATCTTGTAAAATAGCAGCAACTCCCACTTTGCCTAGTGTGTCATTCTGAGAGGTTTCCACATCATCTGCTGCCACACCATAGCTATCACTTCTGGATAGGAAAAAGTTGTTTGTATTGCTGCCTATTTGGAAAAATGAGATTTTAAAAAACCAAACCTTATTTCATTTTTCCTCTCAGAAAACATTAAGAATAAACAAACACAGACTGTGTGCCTTTCCATAATTTTAAAAAAACTATGTCTTGTGGAAGTAGTGCAGTTCTAAGTAAAATTATATGACTGTACAATATCATCAGCACAACTCTAGATCAACAAAAAGTCTTGCTAAAAGAGAAACAGAAGTTTTATATATGTATGTACAAACACATACCCCCACAATGAATCATCCTCTTTCATAGAGCAAAATTTTTTTATTAAAAAATGCTCTAAATAAATAAAATCATTGATGAAAAAGAGGGCAGAGTAAAAATAAAAAGCAGTAAAATTGCTGAGCATCAGCAAGAGATAAAATATGACTTATTTACATATGGGCCAGAATAACTATTCCATAGACTTTTTTTAGACTTGTCTAAGCACATTCTTTGTATGGGTAGAGAGAAAGAAAAATAGAATACTAAATTAAAGCACATATCACTAACCCTGTTTGGGGGGGGAGGGAGATTTGTGATTAAATTTGTCCACTGGATAAGCCTAGCAAAAGTAGGCTATTAGCTGTGTGGTCTTTCTGTTACACCTCTTTACTTGAGTACATCTGGAAAAATCTGTGTCTTTCATTGCAGTTTTGGAGATAATGAAGGTTAGGAATTAGAAACATAAAACAGTCAGAGATCTGCTCTGTTTGTGCCCGAGAGGAAGGAAAAGGCATGAAGCCCGAACATAGGAATTTATTTTGAATGACTTCCATAAAAATTATCTGTTTGGAATAAAGACACCAATGGTCCCTCTCCCACCTCCAAATGACTGCTGGCATGCAAGGCAGCTCAGGGCTTCTCAGATGTGAGGCAAAATTGATTTTTACTGTGTGTGCATCCCAGGGTGCAGCCCAGACTCAGGACAGGACTCTTCTACCACAAGAAGGGAAGACTTGGGGGGAAAGAGCAGAAGGGGACCAGAAATCAGGACAAAACCCTCTAAGCATCAGACTCTTTGCTCCTTCCATCACTAGAGCTATGTTGGGGTAAGAAGGGTCGTGGCCCTATCTCTGCTTTCCTTAACCCCAGTTCTTTTTGTCAATGCCATTGGTGCTAGAAGCCGAAGGTGATGCTGTCCCATACTGTGCAAATGACACCTTTGCCAAGGTGGAGGGATGGCCCTTGCAGCCCCCCAGATGCATGACTTTTCCCCAGGCTCCGCTGGAGGAGAAAGTGAGGTGAAAACAGGGCCGCCTTCATCATCCAGGAAAGAAATAGGACAAAAGCAGAGCAATGCAGCGTGACGAAGAGGGGGTGCCTGCTCAGTGAGCTAGGACAATGGCTTGTAGAAATCTGTCAGAAATCTGTCAGAAATATCAAAAGGAAAAGTATAGAGTTATTACCGTTTGTATAGCCCCTCAGATCCTCCAGTGGCAGAACATTTTCAATGATTGTTTCTGTTTGGTGGAATCAATTATCTCCTGATAGATTCTCCTTCCAAGTTTAAGAATGCATTTAAAAACTCATCTGCTTTCTGAATTCTAATTGGGTACAGTTTGAATTGTAGATTTTGGGGGTGAATATTTCGTTCATGAATCTCTTTATATTTCAAAGTAGTTGCCAAACCCATTTATGTGTCTGCCTGATATAAACTGTTCTACATGCAATATACAATTTAACTTGGATATCTGATTTATTAAGAATGGTTTGACATGCTATCAAAGTGAGAAACAAAAGACAAAGCTGAGAAAAATGAAGCTCATTAATGTTTATGTATTTTTAAAATCACACTTGTGCCTTGGAAGCTTGATTTATTATTTCAATAGACATTCAGACATGCTAGAAATAGTATTATTATTAATTTTATTCCATACAACAAAGTGAAAATGGAGGGGGTTGGGAAGGGCAATAAAGGATAAAATTGCCCTTTTTATTTGTTCATTGTGGAATCAAGCAGTCTTACATGTAACTGATATATGTGCATAATACAATTCCTTCTGAAGGATTCTTAAACGCTTCATAAAATATGAATAAATCCTGAATGACATACTAATGCCTTCCTTAAGCAAATCACTGTGAAAGTTAGTGGGCATTTGTCTGGTTAATTAGAAAAAATAGCTGATCTGGACCTTATTCTGGATGAGGACATCAAACTTGGTCTATTTGTATAAATACATGGTTCACAAGAGATGCTGTCACACTCCACCCCAGCGGTGCCTGTCCTTGTCAAAGAGCTCTAGCTGCAAGGCAATTTGGAGCCCAGGTGCACATTGCAATTATGGACAAAGCTTCCCACCATCTTCAAACAAAAAGATGGTTGATTGCCTTTCCCAGCTCTGCGCCTTGCTCTTGTCATCTATGGCTCTGCTAATACCCAGAGAATAACCAAGAGGTGCGTTTGTATGTCTGCTTTTGAAGACCATCTTGAAGCTCAAGTGGATGTAAGCTGATGCTTTCAGACCGCCTATAGGCATCAGCTGCAGGGAATATATTACATGGCATACTCAATTCGTAATTAATGCTGTATGTGCATTTATTTTACAGCTGCCAATTTTGTGCAAGGTCTGAGGTACTTTCTAGTATGGATAATGTAGAAGGGAAAAATTAATGTGAAGATGGAAAGCAGGCTTGGGGGTTATGATGGGTGACTGAGGACATTACTGGGCCTTAATTTTTCCAGTTTTGTTGATGAAATTGTCCCCTGGGCCACCTGAGCTAATTTTTTCTATGATGTATTATTAGTAAATCTTTGATGAGTTTCAGAAAGATCTGTCCTAGTTGCAGTTGCTTTTCTGCATAATTACTGGCATTGGTACCAATTCTGCTTTCAAGTCTTCCTCCCACTGGCACTTTCACAATGTTGTCTGTTCCCAGAAAACCCCAGCCATCTTAGATAACTACAGCCTGCACTCATGCTCCTCCAGGGAGCCTCTACCCTTATACAGGCTGAACCAATGCGGGCAAATTCATTCATATATGGACAAACTGCCCTATATTGTGTAAACTCTAGGAAGAACCACTACATCTGCCTCAGTAGAACCATGCTCCACCATCACAGCCCTCAGGTGCTACTGCAACACACACATATAGGTAGGAGTGCAATACAAGATACAGTTAGCATTTTAAAAATTAAATTTTTGTTGCTTGAAGTGAAACAAAAAAATCTGTAGTCACAGTATTTAGAAATCACCTTCCTTGGCAAACTTTTTTTTTTTGTTTGTTAGATAACATTTCTCCATGCAAGTATATAGCTGCGGGTTACAGATTGTTTGCAAAAAGCAAATGCAAAAGGGAAGAAATCACAGCTAAAGCAAAATTATTTCATGTAAATTTTCTCTTCAATAGCATGCTGTTCTTCTTTCCAATATCTCTCTCTTATAGAAACATTTCCACAATCCATACTACAGAATTTTATGGCATAACACTATCATTGCAACAACTTATCAAGGGATAGGGGGCTTTGTTTTTTTTTTTTTCAAGTCTGGGATTTGAATCAGAAGATATGTTCCCAGATTAGCCAATTTCCATAAGTGAAGTACACTTAGTAAAACTCCTAGAAACCAATGGAAGCTTTAACTCTTGAGAACCAAACCGATTTTACAGGAAAAGCCAGGGACCTATTTTTAGCAATGTTAAGCAGTTGCAAACTGAGAATGTCTGAAAAACATCAGGCCCTAGGAATGTAGAAAAGCCCACACTTAAAAGGACCAGCTATTTCACTCTGTTAATTAGTGTGCTGTTTTTCAAGAATGCTTCCTATTTGAATCCTAATCTGCTCTTATTTACGCATCTATAGTTGATTATGTGCTATGCCCATTACACAGTACTTCATCTCAAAATAACAAATGGCATTGATGACACTTCTGTTAACAAACATCTGGTGAAGGAAAAATAATTCTTTCCATGCAACAGAGCTCAATCATGTTTCTGACTCAAAAATTTCATTTAAAATAAATGTTCAAAAAACCAAACAAATCAATATTCCGAGGATATCAAAGGGTCAGAAAACGTTCTTCCAGTTTGAATTTAACATTGTCCCTGCTGCCTGATGTACCCAGCCCCTCAGCTCCTGAACAGATACCCTCACTACTGAGTGGCTGCTCTTAGTGCTTAGGACCAAATTGCACCTAAAGGAACTGACAGTGCAGCTGTTTGCCGATTACAAGGCACTCTGGCACATCTGAAGATGAGATGAAAATCTTCCAGTATGCTTCACTAAGGGTTTTATTATTTCCCAGGCCTTTCCTCTATAGCATAATGGGAATAAAAGCTTCTGAGGTTCACAGATCTTACCTAAGGTACCGTAATGTATAGAAAACAGCATCCCTTTCTTCAAGAAAGAGTCCAAAGATTTTACAAAAGGCAAGGGAAAAGGAGCTAATATTAGACAAGGGAAGGTATTTTCCTTGGGGGGGAAATAAAAAAAACAAAACAAAACAAAAAAAAACACGAAAAAACCCAACTGAATTCAAGCCCACAACAGATTTCAGGCTTGAAAAATACATACAACTGTGCTGAGACATGGAACCTCTAAGTTACTTCATTATTGGCACTTAAAGCTACTTTCAAGAAACACCTGGACTTGAGTAAGCAGTGTGATTGGACAATGTCAGTAGGGGTGGGCAGATTTAGAGTGTTACACATTCAAAAGCAATTTTAAAGCTGAAAACTGCATTATCAGCAAACCATTTACAATAACTTAAGTACATTATTATTAATGCTATAGCTCTTTATAGGTGATTCAATACTTATCCAGTCTGATTCTTCTCAGAAGGATATGGTTTCTGTTCTTAAATTATCACAATATTATTAGCAGCTTTAATGTACATGATTCCAAATACCTTTCCTATATGTTCTTCTTTGTCTTAAATATTTTTACAAATGCCTGTAGTAACACTTGCTAAATATCACAATTTTCTCCTACCCATTAATATTATTCCCAGGATACAGTCATTTGTCTCATGCGTTAAGTTTGAGGATGAGGAGAGAGACTTCAGTGGTCACCACTGTTTGCATTCCCATTTGGATTACTGTTTGGAAAGCTCAAGCTTCTTAGAGTGTTACTGAGACTGTGAAGTAACTGCCAAAACTCAAAACAGCTATAACCTTTTCTATTCTCCATGTGGCCAAAAAATACCTGATAAGGCATTTATGGCTATATGGCTGCCATTATGCCCAGGAAGAACTTGCGCTGATCTAGTTAATAACGCTGCTTCCAGATAGCAACGCTTAAGAGGAGAATAAAATTGCTTAAAGACGAGTATGAACACTGTTTTGCAGATGGGGAAAAAAGTGATTTGATGAATTGGTTTGCATAGGATTTCACAAAGAGAATGAAACAGCAAATTTATCCGATTCAGATCCCAGTTATTTTTCTATTACTATCACATTCTTGCCTGTAAATATATCTCTGCATGTTGTATTATACACACAAATACACACATATCTCTAAGGACCATTTAAGTTTAAAAATGCGTTCCAGAAAAATATTTTTCTTAAACTAATATTCATATATTTATCTTGTGTCTCAAACTGTGGGAATAACAAGTGTTATTTGTGAATCTAAATATCTCATGACAAAAGTGAAATGCAGTCATTTGAGCAAGCAACATTGTCCCCCACACCTCCTTTTCCATCAGCCCTGGCTTCCCATCATGCACCATATATTCAGACTGTGTTTTCAAATATAAGGTCAGGGAGAAGAGAAGAAAAAGGCACAACCCAAAGTTACCTTATGCAAGTTGGAAAATTGAAGGTTAACTTCAGGACAGTGACAAGTTCCTTCAGAAGGTAGGAGGGTAGAGCATGTGGCTTTATACACACAGAGTATTTCTTCAAGCACATGGAGTGATAGAGGAGCCAGTTTAGTCACACTGGCATTCCCATATTGGTAGCAGGAATCACCTGCTAATTATTTTCATGCTCTATATGATGATAGAACAGTAGCAGTCTTCAGTGTATCTCGTTGCAAAAAAAGCTTAAAGAAAACAAATCAAGTCACCAACACATTTTTGGGGCCTTCTCCAATCTAACCAGAAGACAGGATGGGCATATTTTGTTCTCTAGACCCTTCAGCAGCTTGCACAAGTTTTATGAGGAGCAACTGAAGGAACTGGGGTTGTTTAGTCTGGAGAAAAGGAGGCTGAGGGGAGACCTTATCGCTCTCTACAGCTACCTGAAAGGAAGTTGTAGCGAGGTGGTATTGGTCTCTTCTCCCAAGTAACAAGAGGAAATGGTGTAAAGTTGTGCCAGGGGTGGTTTAGATTACATATTAGGAAAATTTTTTTCACTGAAAGGATTACCAAGCATTGGACCAGGCTGCCCAGGGAAGTGGTTGAGTCATCATCCCTGGAGGCATTTAAAAGACATGTAGATGTGGCATTTAGGGACATGGTTTAGTGGTGGACTTAGCAGTATTAAGTTCGTGGTTGGATCTTGAGGGTCTTTTCCAACCTAAATGATTCTATGATTCCCTCCAAAGCTCCCCATCATCTACTTCATTGTGAGACAGCAAAGAAAAGAGGAAGGGGGGAAAGGTTAATGACATTCTTGTCCATTAAAGGAGTCAATATTGTCTAGAAGGCACATGGGGAGGGAGAACTGGCACAACTTGATGTACTAACGTATTTACAACATTATGTTGCAACCATTACGTTTCTGCCCTTTGTACCCATCAGAAAGCTTTCTGATTTAGGGTGCAACTGGACTACATACTACTGGTATTAATTCAGGCATCCTCTTCCCAGATTATGCAGGCACTCAAACCCTGGCAGTGCCAATTAGAAAGCTGTCAGAATAACACCTCTGAGTGCAATATCACAGTACTTGCGAGATGCACACTAGTCACCGAATTGGGAGGTCTGCCTATAGACTTTTGTCTAGTTTTAACAAAACAGTTTGATGCAGTGGAATGTTGAGCTAGAAGTATTGTGACTTTCAAATGCAAGTGTTCTGCCTTAAGAAGAGAAGGCAGAGAAATGGGGGAGGAGGAGGGGGTGGGGGGTGTAATCTACCTCCTGCTGAGCAAAATAGGTTTTTGAGAACCATTTGCAAGGCATAATCTGAGGTTCTGGTTTCCATGTTCCCAATTCAACACGAAAGATACTCAGACTATCCCAAAGGCTGCTGCTTCTGGTGTCATCAGAACAGTGCATTAAAGAGTTTTGCTCTCTGTGAAGGAGTTTGTCCCCATGGTTCTTCAACCCCTTTACACTCTGATAGTATATCTAGTGAACTGGAACCTATACCAGTTTCAACAGATACTACAGAGCAAGACTGAGCAAGAAGCAGTGGTTTCAGCCATCAGGGAATTAGAGAGAACACTAACTACTACACTGGGCTGAGAAGGCAAGTTTTAGCTAAAAATATCAGAGATAATTTATGGTTTTGGGCCTTGCAAACACAGATTGAACACCAAGGGATAATACAAAAAAAGCAACATTTTTTTCTCCAATTTTGTTTTAAATAGAGAAACAAGGAATTCATGATGTGGCATTTACTCCTTGGCCTGAGTCATAAATCATTTGGATCTTGGACTGAAACAATACCTTTGCTACTCTTTGGAGCAAACGTGTTTCCCAAAATAGTGCCTTGTGGATTGTTTCATGCATCTCTAGAATGCAGAAATTATGGCAGTCTTTACTTCAGTCAAATTTACTTTCCCAATCTTTTACTTTAGTATTCTCTCCTAATAAACATTCCCTTCATCTTTCAATTGAATGCATCCCTTCATGTCGTGGTTTAACCCCAGCCAGCAACTAAGCACCACACAGTTGCTCACTCAATTCCCCTCCCATCCAGTGGAATGGGGGAGAGAATCAGGAAAAGAAGTAAAAATCCTGGGTTCAGATAAGAATGGTTTAATAGAACAGAAAAAAAGAAACTAATAATGATAATGCTAACACTAATAAAATAACAACAGTAATAATAAAAGGATTGGAATATAGAAGTGATGGACAGTACAATTGCTCACCACCTGCCAACTGATGCTCAGTTAATCCCTAAGCGGTGATCACCCCTGCCACCACTCTCCCCAGTTTATATACTAGATGTGACATCCCATGGTATGGAATACCCCGTTGGCCAGTTTGGGTCAGCTGCCCTGGCTGTGTTCCCTCCTGACCTCTTGTGCCCCTCCAGCCTTCTCACTGGCTGGGCAGGAGAAGCTGGAAAATCCTTGACTTTAGACTAAACATTACTTAGCAACAACTGAAAACATCAGTGTGTTATCAACATTCTTCTCATACTGTACACAAAACATAGAGTTCATGTATATTAACATAGGAAACATAGGAAGACAATTAGACATGGGGCAGGATCTGGCTAGTCTCAGTCACGGCAATTAACTCTATCCCAGCTGAAACCAGGACACCTTCCTAACATGACTCCACAGAAAAAGCATAAGAACAGCCAACTATAAAAATGCTGTCAGGACCTGAAACTCTGTTCACTTTGCTCCTATACACCCTGCCTCTTTAGCATTCCTCTCTCACCTAATTTAAACCTTCTTGGGGCCAGAGCAGACACTTATTTTTTATTTGTACATTGCTTGGCACAATTGGTTTCAACTGCTCCTTTTGCACTAATATAATCTTCTACTTGCTGAAAGATCTGTAAACTCAGTCTCCATACCAAAAGTCAAAGAATCCAATTGCTAATCTTCTACATTGCAACACTTTGTATTTCTGCATCTAGAGATAGTGTATTGCCTTTATCCACTTTATGAATCCTTCATCTTTTCAAGAATAGGACAGAAAGTCAATGTCACTGCTGCCTTGGTCTTTTGACATAACAGCACCCAGAAATTATTTCTACTGCTGATATCCTCATCTAATCTTTTGAGAAGACCTACAGCTGCTGGAGGAGACCTATAGCTGCTGGAGGATCTCAGAGAATGCACACCATGTATTTATGTCCTGAAATGACATTAGATTGGTATATGAATTTCTGATAGACAACTTGCATAATTGACATAATACACTTTTCAGAAAGGCATCCACAGGCTTTTCCTCCTTTGCTGCTTAACTCTCTAGTGCTTCAAACACTACAATAAAATACTGAATGCTCTGTTAATTGCACAGAAGTCCCCTAGCATCAAGTGACAGCAGTAGCTGCGGAAGTACAAACAGAAATAACATTGTGGCATACAGTCTCCATTTCAGTGACTATTTTGAAAAAGGCATTCATGAAATCTTTATAGTATATACAAAGGCTCTACAAACCAAAAATAAACCAGGGTCAAATTCTCAGGCAGTAAGGTGTGCTGTTGAAGTCTTGTTGTACATATCAGTTACAATTAGGAGGTCAGCTGGTTATCAGACTGATCTGTGAACTAGAGTGGGAACTGCTCAATCTGACTTTGTGTCTTGTGCTGTTAAAAACTTCTATTACAGAATGGCATTAGAGAGTTTTCATACTCATGTGAAAGCTTTCTGTTACATCACCTGTACACATACGACAACATTCACATTTTTCCTAATAAGCTATATATAAGTATGCACTGCCATAGCTGTGTCTGGAGTTTCAAGGACAAATAATATAGTTCTTAGCTATCTTGTCTACTTAGATAATCTTGTGCAAAACAGCTGCAAAGCATTTTCAAAACTGAATGGTATATAGCTAGCCTTGCTATAAGAAATAGTAAGTTACAAAGCATTGGTACATACAGCACAACCTTGTTTTTCTGCTCTGGAAAACAGCAACAATTTCAAAGTTAGCAACATGCTGAGTGGCAATAGAAAAACTGAGCTGGAAGAGAGGGCTCATTGTCTTTATTCAGATTATAACACTAATTAGAATTCCATATTATGCATTTACATTGATTAGTTACGCACATCTATTATAGGCAATGAACTTTTTCTAATTCTTTTGAGTAGTGTGCAAGCATTTACTGACTAAAGAAAACTTTAAAAGACTGTCAAGTTGGGCGATAATTTTTTTTTTTTTCTGGGATGAGAAAAATGTGGAAGATGCCAAAGGCAGCAAGAAAAGGTGGGAGAGATACATGACAGAGAGGTAACAGAAAAGTGATGGCAGCTGGAAGGGAGGAGGAAGCAAACAGCAAGCAGGATCAGAAGGAGGAGGAAGAACGGGAAGAGCAAGTACAGAAGTTTCTCTCAGTGTTAACAATGGGAAAGAAGGGGAGATCTGCACATTTGAGTTGACCACTTCCAGTCTGAAGTCTCTTCTTTTCCTCAGTGGCTCTAGGGGCACTGGAGAGTCAAAAGCCACACCCAGAAGAGCTCTGGCATATCAAAAGTGTAATAATGGTGCACTACTCCAGAGTAGGAGCCCTACAAAACAAGCCAGCGCACCCCAATGAAAAAAAAATAAAAATAAATCTGTTATTACATTTTAACAACAACAAAATCTATGGAGTTAAAAGTCTTTTGTTTCCTTACATTCTCTTATTAAGGTGAAGTGTTACATTCTCTTGGTAAGGTACCTCACAATTCAATGACATCACAGTGTTTTCTCCCTAAATGTTACTCCAATGTTACTGTGATGGGTTGACCATGGCTGGACGCCAGGTGCCCACCAAGTCGTTCTATCACTCCCCCCCCCTCTTCGCTAGA
>JANZLQ010000031.1:18902106-18930466 GCA_026212715.1 Elanus axillaris | reverse complement strand
CAGCAGCTTCTCACAGAAGCCACCCCTGTAACCCCCCCCCACTACCAAAACCTTGCCACAGAAACCCAATACAGTTACAAATTCTCTCTTCTGGTCTAGGTGCAGTGATAAGGCAGCATCCTGACTGCCTTTTGTGTTTTTAAAGAGTATCCTCAAAATAACACTCTTGTTCACATCTGGTTTAAATATCATGTGTTAAGTCCTTAAACGACCTCTTCTCTTTTTGGAGAAAAATAGTAACAACAAAACATGCTGTTTAAACATTTGCTGCATTCCACCTAATTATACTGATCATGCTACACAAAATGGAAGTGCCTTATTTTTCCTCCCAAGTTTCCCTTGCCTTTGGCTGATTTGGTCTCTGTTCAACTGCTGTATGAGATGAACTGTTACAAAGATCTCTGCTCTGGGGCTCTTCAAAGCACAGTAAAACATTTCTGTCTTTGTGACAGTTACCTCTCAAAGTTTCATGAGTTTTCAGCAAATTTTTATATAGGGATTTTCTCTCCCTACAAATTACAGATGAATCTAACTCCCCCAGCTGAATCCTCAGTTTTCTTTTATGATGTGATTTAATTTTATAGTTAGATACAGTATTTCCCTAAAGCCTGTTGTAGGTTTGGTCAGAAGTATGCAGATTCCATTATCCTAGAAACTCAAATTAATAGTATATATTGTAAAAAGAGTAAAAAATTGCTGTAAACATCCATTCTTACCAGAGAAATTCTGTCTTTCCTTTTCCCTTTCCCCAGAAGATTACCATTTTTTTCAACACTTGACAAGTTTGCAGTAAGAGCAGTTATACAATCAACTGAATGTATCATTCTGTCACCAGAGAAGGCATTGTAACATACTTAGGACTACCTAAAGATTATAATCAGCTAGCTTGCTTGGACACCAACAAATATTTCACTGCAGCTGCATAAAAGATGAAAGTATAACTTGCTTTGTTCTTTGGTAGGCTTGCAGAAGGGTGTGGATACAGTTATCTAAGCTAGCCTTTTAGTTATTCTTCTGCAGGTGACTGGTCCACATCAACCACAGAGTAACCAAAATATGCACACAAACCAGTATCTAATACACCTTGCCCTATGAGAACTGAAGAAATGATCTCATGGTGTTGTACATATGTGACATCTCACATCATGCACTCATGATCTTCATCTTAGTCTGAGAAAGAGAGGTAAGATTTTGCAAGCTGGGTTGCTGCCTAAGCTTCTTTTCTCAAACAACTGGGTATATTTGATGTTTCTAAAGGCTGAGTTGAAGATAGTATTACATTCTTGCAAATGTTTCTGTACCCCAGTTCTAGTTTACATTCCACAGATACATGAACGCTCCTCTCCTTTTAACATTATTTATGCTTTTGTTTTCAAATAAGACCTGACACAAAGCAAAACTACTTGCTTCTGGGGCTGGAAGCTTCATGTGAGCTCTTATGTTCGTCAGGTTAGATAACGCTAGGGGGCACAAATTTGCAGAGTGAGAGTTACAAAGGAAAGTCAGAAAAATAGGAGATGGATACAATAAATCAGGAAAAAAAACAGCATGACAAAGAAAACCTATAGACAGGATTACTAGCAGCTTTCTCTTCACAGCTTTGAAAGTATCATCATGTTGCAAAAAAACAGACAGTCGTATATTATGTACTGATGCTTTGGAGATAAGAAAAAAAGAACATCTGTAAATACTACCCCCCTCCCCCAGCTGTTTGTGGTTACAGAAACAGCTGCAGAATGTAAAGTGACAAAAATGTTTCCCAATAATACATATATTCATGACTAACATTCACAATGCCTGTGTTTATTTTCATATCCCACTCTTAACCACTGCCATCTTTGCTCTATTGGTAATTATCAGTAAGGTTGCCTGCTATTTATTCTAGCAAGGTTGTCAGCTATTTATACTTCTTTTGAGGGTATTGGATGTATTAGCCTGGCTCCCCCCCCAGTTCTTCTTTCTAAGGACTACAACACACACTCATCCCACCAGATGCTGAGCAGCCATCTCCAAGTTACATATTAGTTTTAAAACACCTTACACATACTAATATACGAATTAACAGGAGAAAAAAAAAAGTTATGCAAAATTACTACTTAAGACAACCTCCCCCCCCCCTTTGCTTTCTACAGAGAGAAGATCCCCACCTTGCATCCGATACATTTACTCTGTTACTTAAGGTACCTATTATTTCTTCCACCACCAGTGCTGTAGTTGCAGACCCCATCCCTCTCTTAGAGCAGCAGGACACATGCCTGACCAGCTTCTGCTCTGCCTTGCCAGCTGACAAGCCACTGACTGAGTGCCTTAGTAACAGCACTATTTTCACCCATATTGCCTCAGAAGAAGCCTTTCCTCAAATACCCTCCCCATTGCCATCACTCTCCCATCACTGACTTTACTGGTGCAATTTGATAGCAGATCAGTTACCCTTGTCTTTACTGAAAATAGTAGGAATGGTATTGTTAGTAAGCTGGCTATGAGTCAGAGAAGAAATAAACCCTTAATATTAACAGTTTATTCACTGATATTCCACCAGCGATCCTTTACATGCAACATCAATATGTAGGGCTACTACATAGACAAGCTCACAATCCCATTAAATATTGCAGAAACATACACAGGGAATAGAAGAAAGAAAGAGCAAAAGAGAGTTTATTGTACAGAGGTGACTGGACCTTAACCTTGCAGGCTGTTCCACATGGGAAACTTTTACCTTTTTAAAGTCACATCACTGGTGTGATTCTCCAAATATATGTTCCTGACAGATACAGTTTAACAAAATTATTTAACTAGTCCAGATAGCATTTATTGATGGCTTTAGACAACTGCAGGGGAAACTCTCTTTCTTTACCCAAGGTCCATCATGCCAGGAAAGCAACACATTCCAACTTACCACATGGTTATATAGCAAAAAAGGACAACACACTGCAAAACTTGTCCCTGTTGTAGTAGATTAGGCTGTAAAGTACCTATTGCAAAATGTATAAAAGCCAACCACAATCTTTTCTTTTATGGCTCTTAATCCATGTTTGAGTTAATTGCTATAGGCCCACTTTACACTAATGGAGACTTCTACAAATGAGCAGATCGTCTGAATTCAAGAATAATTAAGCTAATGGGAGTGCTAGCACTAGTTGTAGAGCAGTAGTAATACAAGAATTGCACATAAACTGTATATTTCCACACCATTCCATGAGTTACTTGTTCCCAAATGAAAACTGTTGGTAGTCTGGTTTTATTTATGTTTTGAAGTAAGTCATAATTTGTTTCATTTCTGGCACAAAAGCTTCCCTAGAAAGCAAAAACATTTATTTATTTTAATTGACCCTGCCTTGAAATCATCATGGGATTTGTTTGTTGGCCAAAAACATTTCAACAATGCTTGTGATTACAGAGCTAGCTGAAAGCACAGATCTGGAAGCTTTTTCTCCAATGAAACTGTTTTTATTTTTAAAAACAAACTCCCTTCCTGCATTTTCCAAGGCCCAAATCTTCAAAAATCTAATTTGCCATTGCCTACAATGGACCTGTTCAGGGGGGGGCCAAAATTGCAGGTAAAAGCAAACTCTTTTCTTCATGGTACATGCAATAATTTTCTGATATTAACAGTTATGCCATTCATGTGGGGAGTACACATGTAGTGCAAGTGAGGAGGAAAAAGCCCCAAACACCCAACCCAAAAACCACATCTTGCCAAATCAAATCCACCAAATAGACTCATCACTTCTAATTGGCTCTGCTGTGCATATAGCAAGTAATGCAACTGTGTGCTATTGCTCTGTAAGGGCTATTTATATACTGTGACACACTGAAACACTCTGCTGGAAAAAGAAGGAGTCTAAAACAGCAAAGACCCATCTCACAAGTCAGCTCTTGTCTGGCTTTGTTAGTATCAGGGAAGTCTAAGAAGGACCGACACCTTTATGTGATGGAGAGAATTAGGATCAAGGCAATCTTTCCGCAATCTGACATTGCTTTACACTCTGAAGTACATTGACCCTTTTAAATTTGTTTACTATTTGACCTTTCTAAATTAAGCCCTTACTATTTTTTTTTCCTGTGGACAGTAAAAGATAGACAAAATTGCGAACTAGGTGCAAACTGATCAAAGATTCATTAAGAACAAGACAAATAGCATATCAAGTTAAATGTACTACACCATTAGATGGTTTAAACAGTTGCTTCAGTAAATTGAACCTCACACTGCGGAAGTAAGACTTAACAGATAGAACCACCTTCCTAAGAAGTCAGAGCAAGTACGGTATTGTATAGCTGATATTTCTGTATTTGACATATTTCATGCTAATATAATACATTAATATCTAATACTCACAATGCCACGTTAAAGCTATGAGAACAGGATAAAAAAAAAGGTAAAGACTGAGACATTTGTTAAAAAGTCAATACAGGTCAAGACTTCATAGGAATGTAATACTTCTGCTAATCACCACATCATCCCTGTAAAATATATAGACATAAAGTCACAGTTTGGCAATAACATAGCCACAAATGAATCAGTGGAGATCAGGAAGATCTGCCATATTTCTCCTATTCTAGGAAATGGGAAACAAGGTGCCAGCATTAGCTTCCTGCAGTCAGTATGCATGCATGGAAGCAGGGAGGAATGACAGATTAGATTTCCTTACAATTTAAGAAGCAAAAAACCAAGAGTATAGGGTCCAATGAGAATCCTACCATCTGTATGCTGATGCAAAGCAGTAGTCCTATTAAACAGTAGAGTCACCATCTCAATATCTTTGTTCCCAAACACCTCATCCAAGATTTAAATAGCAAGACTGTGGCACGCCCAGTAAGGATATCCCCATCAGAAAAAACAGTACAGAACATATAATCCCCAAGTCACCATTTACTGAAATACAGTCAAGGAGTTGCAAAATTAAATGAGATAAGTCCATTCTGAGTATTGTTCCAGCCTCCCAAAGATTAAATCAGTCTAAGTTTGAGAATTTATAATGGATATATAAGGTCATGGCCAACCATCTAAACTGGCTCTGCTGTGAGTGTGAGATTGATCAAGATGAACTCCTTCCCACCTAAATTATTCTACATATCACCCATTTATACCTTGCCCAACACTGCAAAGCAAACAGAGCATCAGTCCTCCTCCCTTCTCCTGTGACACATCTGAACTGAGCCAGCTACATTTGCTCCCAGTACTGGTTTAAATATTAAGCTCATCTTTGAGAATGTTTTCACAAGCTTCCCAATTTCTCTTCCAAAACTCAAAACATGGTAAAGCAGCAATTGTTGCATGAAATTGACAGATATTTTGGAAAAATTAGGTCTTCACAATACTTAAATCCTGAGAGTTTCTAATACAAAAAGTGATAGAAACAGCACTTCTTAATAAAGCGGACAGCAATGACTTCAAAAGGCTTTGCATTCATGAGACTATGATTACAGCATGTCCTAGACTTCTGTCAAGTCCAGCAAATTTTCTCTAATTGTTCTTAATTCTATCAGTGTAACCTGTCCTCATGACTTTGTGCAGGAATGATTACAATTTGGAGACAAACAGGCTTAAAATAGGAGCGTCACACTGCTTTCCTCCCTGCTAGTACAACCTCGAAGAACCTTGCACTTTCCTATGCTGTGCTGTATTTGCCTGCAGAGACATTATGCTCCCTAGCATTTTCTGTCATCAGGTTCTTCACTTACCGACATGGTGACTGCCAGCATACCCTCGCGATCACGACTTCCACAGTGTGGCACATTTCCAGAAGCAGCCTGACTTTTTAGACACGGGATCTTCAGAGCCCAAAGGCACAACCATGCCATAGTTTATAGACTGTGCATTTGAGTGGTCATACAGCACAACATGATGTTGAAATTGCCTGTGGCTGAGATACTTTGGGGATTGGAAGCAGGAAGCCCTGCTCAGAGGTAGAGCTTATTGGGTGAGGTGCAATGCCATACTAAAATGGCTACCATGCTTCCTGGACTGGAGCAGGTATTGCCACATACCACTGTATACTGACAGTACAGATACATGTATATAAGGGTATGGGTGTACACCCCCCACCCCCAAACTCTTGGGACTAGTGCAAGACTTATCATAGAATCATTTAGGTTGGAAAAGACCTTCAGGATCATTGAGTCCAATCATCATCCATGCCCACTAGATCATGTCTTGGAGTGCCTTCTCTATGCACTTTTTTGAATACCACCAGGGATGGCAACTCAACCACCTCCCTAGGCAGCCTATTCCAATGTCTAACAACCCTCTCAGTAAAGAATTTTTTCCTAATATCCAACCTAAACCTCCCTCGCTGCATTTCGAGGCCATTACCTCTCGTCCTATCACCAGCCACCAGACAGAAGAGACCAGCACCCACAGCACCCACTTCTTTTACAATTCTTTAGTACACACTGTAAAAGTGTTATAAGCCACTTCAGAAAATATGATTTTTCAAGGTGCTACCCTTTAATATTTAAATGTAATTCAATCATAGCAAAATAGCAAACTGAATGATATTTCACTAGAATAAATGAAAATATTATGAAAGAAGGCACTATTGTTTTAGGAAATGACTGACAGAAAAAAAAATAATTGTGACATGCATGTGACTCAAATTCCTTTGAATTAAATGCTCTTAACTATATTGATGTCAAGATTCCTCTAATCAGTGAGCAAGGATTCACATTACAGACAGACAACCCCACTGAAGACAACAGTCATTCTCTATTTAAGAAGCTGCAAGATCAGCACCAATGGAAGATAAAGGGCTTCTATAGTAACATCACTCAGAGTGAGACTTTTAGAAAAATAATATTCAGCAGGAGAGAACAACTGCAGAGAGAGCAGAAGGGGGGGGGGACGGGACACGGGACAGGGACAAATCTGCCCAGAGTGAATAAGACAGGACATAAGAAGATTTGTGGAGGTGTTTTTAAGAGGATCTCTTACAGTTGCATAATCTGCTAGCTCCATGTCACCAATAGTATTATTTTACTCACTTTTCCAATGATGGTAGTAGTTTTGGTAGACGTGCAAGTAATAAGTGTCATAAGAACAAATGGCAAGATAACCATGGATAATTTTAAGAGGAGAACTGCAGAAATGTTACTTTTTTCTCAGGTGTGCATTCACAAAATTGAAATTGCCACTGCACTGGCTCAGTACACCTTAGTCTGTTTTAAGACTTTGTTAGGACTTTAAACCCCTGTTGTATTTCAGGAGACTGCTTTTCAAAAGGCAGTGGAAAACTTGTAACCTCAGGTTGATAGCAAAAGGGTGCACCAGTAGTAGGTCAAAAAAAAGAGGAATATTATTTATGTATGGATAAAGCAGTTTTGCTTTATTCATGTGGGCTGGTCCAAATCTGGCTTCATTTTGTCACATGTGACATGCATACATGTGTACTGCTTTGCTTCAAAAAGGTTTCTAAGAAAACCCCCATGAAGGTAGATCAAACATCACTATTTAAGGACTGAAAATATTAAAACCACATCTATTGAAGCAAATGAGGGAGTGAATAGTGATGAAGAATGCTAAAGCAGTAAAAAAGGCCCCAAACTTCTTTCCTTTAATGGATATAAGGAAAATGCTAAATGTACAAACTAATCAGATTGTGCCAAACACTCCTCAGTTATAACAGCATGGATTCAGCGTTCTTTAGTTGATACCTGTTGTGTGACACCCTATTTACTCCGGTTGGGCTGAGAATTTGCAGCTTCTGCGGGAAGCTGCAGCTTGAGCCATCAGAAATGCAGACTTGGGGAAGTTCACAATGTCCTGGGAACAGATTTTTTTTTTTTTTCAGCTGGCTTATTTCTGCTTGGCAATAACCATTTAGAATGAAGCACCCAGAATATCCCACACTAGTCCCTGATCCCAGTTCAGCAGCTTTTTAGAGGTGAATTTCAAGAAAAAGGGACTTGTCCTTAGCCGACAACAAAATCCAGTTCCCCCAGATGAGTATACAAACCTGATATGAACATCAAGTAACAAATATGGCTTATATTAATTTTGCACTGACAAAACACTAGTAAAGAAAAACCTACAAATACTGCCATTTTCCTTCCCTGACTCTCATGTGTACTCTGACATATGCTACTTCCACCCCTTGTATTGTGATTATAACAGTACACCCCAATCTTGTGTGGGGTCAAGCAATATGTGGGGATGGAAATTCTTAAGAGTCAATATACTTGTGATTTTATTTCTAATGAGAAACATTTATTCTTCATTGTGATGTCAGGGTTACATCATTACACCAGGAGCAAATCTTCAATCATTTTTTGATTTTGATCCTTTTCAAACACACCTGATGGGAGGCTTAGAAACTACTGCAATTCGAAGGCTATCTACTAAATCCTGCAAGAATTGTAATGATCTTGGCTCATATTTTGTCAGCAAGAGCAAATTTCCTTTAAAGAAAGAGCTAATTATTTCTGTTTCAGATCTCCAAACTCCCTCAAGGTTGCATTGTAATGAGATTCAAAAGTCTTGCCAAAACCAAGCTAAAAGCACATTTGGCATTTGTAAATATACATTCAGATAAGCTTGATAAATTTGTTGATATGCTGTTATGCATCACTCTATACGATACCTTGACATATTACTCCTTATACAAAATCTGCCACCAAACATGATGGACTTTTAGTAGAAAAATGTAACACCATCATCAGAGACTAACAATATAAGAATGTGGAGAATTAAAAAAAGACAGCAAATAAGTCAAATGAAAATACAAAAGAGGCAAGAAGTAATGACTTCCATCTTTCATGGATTGAAACCTCACCTGTCGTGGTATTGCAGCAGCCTGACAGAATTAAAAGCTAGGTTTAAAAGAGGAAAAAGAAAAAAAAAAAAAAAAAAAAGACAAACATTCTTAGAGAAGCATTGAGGTTATCTTGATTGCACAAATATGTACTTCTATGCTGAAAGCTGTGTTTGTGGCGATGGCATCTTTATATTCAGCAGGATAGCATCACCATTCATATCACATAAAGTGTTTTACTAGATTTTGTTCTCATTAGCTCTGTGCAAATAACTGAACTAAGAGTGAGGATGCTGAATCCTATTCTTTCTTGAGCATTGTTTACCAGATCCCTCACTAACTCCCAATCAGTTCCACCTCTGCAATTTTATTGAGGGCAATGAGTTTCCACAGGTATTGTCATATGCCATAATTAGAAAGTGGTTTCAGTTCAGTGAGACTTTATTGGCTTGACAAGCCATACAGGGCTTATAAGTGTGTAAGAAGAGAGAGAACATTGCCAGCTCTTTCAAAAAAAATCAAGTAACATCCATCTAAGAGAAAGTGACTTTTCAAGTCTGAGCTTTGATATCCTGTGCTGTCTGTCAGCATCTGCAGTGCATGGAAATTGGACAACCTCCCTTAGTATGTTTGTGAGCACACAGCACACTTCATGTTAGAGGCCCAAGCTAGAAAGGCTGCAACATGAGTGCTGGTTTCATATTCCTTAAGCACATTTATTTCATGTCCTGTATTTTTGTAAGCAACAGTGTACATTCTGTTCTCTGTCACTCATTTGTTGCTTTGTAATAACCCTTATGAGTAGTGATAACACACACACACACACAAAATTGCTGTTCTGTCTTTTTGTATTTTGGTTAGCAAAGCAGATCATCTCAGCAACCTGCCTGAACATTTGCTGTTGCACTCCAGTACTCTCCTAATGTCAATGACAAGCCTAGGGCTTTTGAAAAGAAAATTAACATCTCAGCTAGGCTGCCTGTAGGGATTTTCCAAGAGTAGTGTGCTCTTCAATACCAGGTATCTCTTTCCTATGAATGGAAACCATAGATGACCACATGTGAAAGTTACCATGCTATGTAAAATACAGTCTTTCATATCTCAAGTCAGGCCTTCGGGAAAATTACCATACCTGACTGAACACGTCTTCACTGTCCTAGTTTTTAAAAACTTGTTTTTCAATCTGCATTTTACACAAGGATTTTAGGAAATATTTTTAAAGGTTTATTTTAAAGGTTACTCCCTCCTTTTGCCTGTCTTATTCACCGTATTATTAAGTAAGCTGAGTAACTGTTATGCTTCATCAGCCTGTGATACACCTACTCACTTACTAAGAGCTTTAAGCATTCAAATGCTCCAATAACCAAGTATGTTCAGTATTTCTTCATTCATATTAAATAGCCACAAGCATGGTGTCCCTCATTAGACTCAGATCTAACTGAAGTCCTGTCTTTACTACTTAGGTTGCCCCAAATACTGTCATTTTTGGCCAATTTAAATCCTTCAGGGAACATGGATTTTCTGCAACAGTTCCCTGATGAGACTTGGCAATTGCATCAGTGCAAACCAGGTTGTCACTTAAATCCTCATTTTGCTCTCTTTTGCTATTGACATATGTCCCCCACTACCAAACTTCTGTATGAACTAAACCTGGATTTAAGCAATTCTAGTCCCATGTTTCTTAGCTCATTGAATCAACCACATGAACTATTCTCTACATCACAGTTAACATAATATCACAGATTATTATCTTCCAGTTCTATCCTTGTCTCACGGAAGTCTTTGCCTCCTGGGCAATCTTGTAGATAGTTGCCTTCTAAATCCTTTAAGTAATCCAGCCACTCATTCCTGTAGGTACTTCTGACCTTGTAATCAAATGCTAGGACAATTATCTCCTTTCTCCCAGTTGCCCATTCAGCTGCCTCAGATGAGGTACCTTTGTAAATTTACTCCTACAGGATAATTGCCTCAAAAAGTCTCTCTGTCCTCATACTTTCTTCTGTCTAAATGAACCCGTTATCAGTGTTTTCACCTTTGCCACCACCTTTACAGCTTCTTGAATTCTTTTTATTTTTTTTTCCAGCTGCAATAGCTTCAGACCATTAACTTGCTTTATCTAAAGCCCTTTCACAAGATAGATCTTACTATTGTTATCTACATTTATTACATTTATTTGCATTCAGTTAAAAAAATTTAAACAGATGTGTATTTAAACCCTGGACACTTGTTTTTGAGAAAGCAGGCTATGTCCAATACCACAGACACTCCAGGTCTGTATCAAAATATCAACAGAGAAGCCTTCATGAGGTTTCAGAGAGCTCTGAATTTCCTAGAGTCATATTCAGTTGCATCAAATCATTGTAATATATAGCCTTTGTCAATGGAAGAAGGGGATACTGACTTTCAGCAAGGTAAACTTTACTTTTAGAGCTAGGTAGAGCTGGAATAGTTTCTGCTTCAGTGATCAAATTCAAATACAGGTTCCAATAGTTACCTCTCTAAAGCCCTAAAAAAGTAATTTTAACTGTTTATTTCTTTATGAGATTGTTACTGCATTTTTGTACTGAAAGAATTAGGTGTTTTAAAGCATACACCATCATTTTCTAGAATTAAGGCATTTCCACAGTAAAGGTAACCTCTCTCACCTCTTTGTTCTTCTCCCCCTTCCCCAAAATCCCCAAACCCCATATGCCATCAAAATGCAGAAGAAAAGGGAATGGTTGTGCAGGGAGAGATTTAGAAGTCTGTCAAAATAGAATTCAAGAAAGAAATAGTTGAGCAGATAAGTTACCCTTACAGTAAAAAGCCCCACAAAAATCACAGTCATGAATAATTCAAGAAAAAAAGACTCGCTAGGGACGTATTCATGAACCTCTTTCAAAATCAAAGTTATGGGCTACAAGTGCACCTCTGCAGAGGTAATCATCAGGAGGAAGGAAAAAAAAAAAGGTAACTAATTAATAATATAACTCAAGAAAACAAACCCAGACAACCTCACCTTCTTCCACTTGCAGGGTTCCTGACCCAGCCAGCTGCCATCCCACTCTGAATGCCCATAGTTTTACAGGACCATCCTGCATCCCAGGCAACAGATGAAACCTGGCTGCTATGAGGGAAGCAGACTCTGGTCCACCCTTTCCCACTTCAACAGCTGCTGCTGATTATCTCATCACAAGCATGTGAGGAATGGAAAGTATCAGCTCACTTTGCCTCTTGAAGACATAAAGAGTTTATAAAGTCCTCTGTAAGCAATTATTTTCTCACTATTATTTTCAGGAAATTATAAAAGTTTCTTCCAAATTAAATGGCACACAGGATTTAAAAAGAAGAAAAATCATACTTGGTCAAATGTATAAAAGAAATGAACAAAGCACTGGTGTTTCTTTCATGAACAGACAGAAAGTTTATACTGTTCCTCTAGGTCTTCACTTTTTTTTTTTTTCCTTTAAAATGGGGCTGAGATTCAAGAATAACAAAAAATGATGTAACACAAGAAGCAGAGAAATTCTTCCCATGAACAGTTAACAATTTCCTACCATCTTCCCATTTAAGAACCTGAACATGTTTTATAAATAAATTTTACGTCCTCAAAATACTATTTTCTTCTTAAAAAGTCAGTTGCTTCTCTAAAGTAAAATAAGCTTATGTACACCACAGTATTGTGAAAAGTAACACTGAGTGAACCAATACATTAAAATGCTTAGCTAGATTTTTCTGATAAAATTTGGAGAGCAAATATTCTTGGCAACCTGCAAACACTTTAATTTATATTTTGAAGTCCCACATTCCAGAGTAATTCAGATCTAGGATTTTAAATTTTGATCGCTCATTAAGTTTCCTGTGTATTGAAAGATGACCTGTTATGCACTGATCCTGGAAATAATTATGCACATGCTAAACTTAACATGGTGTAAGAAATCATTGCAATGACCCTTAGGCCATATAAAATTAAGTGGGCATGTATATCCTAGCAAGTTCTAGGCCACAGTTTATTTTATCACACAACATCTTTTTTTACTTACTTTGTTTAGATTAGTAACCAAGAACAATAAGACAGGCTTTTGTGAAACTTGGAGAAAACAGAGACAAGAACAAAAACTGTGATTCATCAGTTTTGTCCTGCTACTTTCTACAATGTATAGGTAAATGTTAATATTATTTTTTTCTTTTCCATTTCTAAAAGAAATGGTCATCATGGCTAAAGTGATGCACCAAGAAATGCCTCTGGCCATCTATTCACCAGAAGAATTCTCCAGGCAAAGTTCCTCATGCTTCAGCGGGAACCTACCAAATTTGGTCAGTCTCTGAAAACATAGGGATCTCCTTGTATGAAATTCATTGCATGCTTATAGCCTGAGAAGGACCTTTGGAAGTGAAATGCTTCTCTCTTTCCTTGTAGCTTCACCAGAAAAAGACTTCAGGTTTGGAGTGAAGACCTGAAGGCTTGGCATGGATCCAGAGACAGATGACAGGGAAGAGACCAGCTTGCAGGTTTCTGGTTTTGTGAGTATTTGGAAGCTCGGATCCTGCCAGAAGGGAGAGCCATTGCAGGGAAGTATGTAATGCTCTGTAGCACAAACACTTTAAGTGGCAGAACTTATGTGTCAGGAATGCAAATTAAAATACATATTCTCTACAACAGCTCTTAGGTAACATGAAATAGCATTATAAAGAAGAAAGAAGTGACAAAGAAAAAAAAGCAAGCAAAATTGCCCAGAACCTTTTGGAAAGAAGAAATAAAAAATATTGTTCCCCACTCACTGAGGGATATCATGGTGACTGAAAAGACAGTGAGACAACAAAGGACAAAAAGAAGGGAAGAGAAGCAATGCAAGAGGGTTGCAAACTTTGCTTTCCAGTTTTGCAAGGCACTGAAGTGCGGCCCTTTTGGCTTTTGTATCCTTACTTGCAAAGCATATAGCAAAGATAACAAAACAGTGTGGAAGTTCAGCTGTGACTCACTATGTATGTAGATTGTACAAGGACCTGTTCTTCTTGAAATAGCAAGGTAAGAAGTAACACTTCTATGAAAATTGTTATGCATAGCTTTGCAAAAATATCACTCTACTTAAGTATCCATTCAAAGCTTTCAGAAACTTCTGCAGACAGACTAGACATTATGAAGACTAACAGACATCAGAATTGAGTGCCAATTCTTGAAATGAAAAGAATTTTCAAAATTATTGTTCATTAAAAGCAAGACTCTCAAAGGTTTCTTGAGGACTCAAGTATGTCTTCCTTATAGTCTAACCAGAAAAAAAATAATACAAGTCTTCTCCATTTTCAGCTTACTCACACTTTAGAGCTGATGAAAACTGCCTGCTTCACCAAGGAAGAGGGTGGAGTTGTATTCCCTGTTTTTGCATAACCAATGTATGGGTCTAAAATCCCTGGGCTCCCTGACAACCCCCAGTGATAGCAGCATTTCAGATCACCCTCACAGTTACTTCCCCATTGTGAACCTTTCTCTAGAGATGCCTATAACTCATCATTAACAACATATAGTGCCTAGAAATTCTGGCCTCCCCATCTTAGGATCCTGACCTTCCTGTCTTCTTGTTTCCCCAAGGCAAGTCCCTCCCTACAGGAAGTAAATAGTGAATAATATTTCCCTGTCCTCTCCTCACAGGCTCCTTTGTCATCCAAAGGTTCGGAAGCATCTCCTACATGTGGCAGCAGTTAAGCATGGTCTAATTTCATATGTGAATTTCAGCTCATTCTTATTCAACACAGCATTAAAACATGTGGAAACTTCAGCTTGTGGATAAGTTCTCTTGAAGTCAATGAGTTGCAAACACATCTTTTATGCTAAGCAAATGTCTTGCTGGACTGTATTTACTTCAGCATGGTCTCCTTAATGCCTGGCCTTGGCAGTTCTGAGCAGCCACTACCCTGGGACTGAACATGCTGAATGGGGGATGAACATGCATATATATATGTGTATATAAAAAAATATATTTTATATATACATATTTGGGGTGCATATACATCCCACACTAATTGCTTCTGACAGGATATGAACACTGTAGGTCTTCCTCTAAGGGCCCAGATAATTTTATATTAAGATATAATCAGACTAACTTGGATGAACAAAATACTGACAAAATCATTTCAAAGTCTAGCCTAACTCACCAGGTTTGTTACAAAGACTTTGGCCTCATGCCTAATGCCTTGGTTTATATAAACGCTGATAAAACATACACTTTCTCTACTTTACTGGCCAGATCTTCTCAAGCAAGGAGTTGTTGTGGTCCTTCAAGTAGCTCTACCATGTAGACTTTTCTCTCCTTCTACAACCAGGAGACCACTATCCTCAGACCTGGCTGGGAGGCTGGCCACCTGCCTGCTGCTGCCTGGGAGCTGTCGGGCAGCTCGTGCTTGGCAGCTGCCTGTGCCGCCTGCCAAAGCCTGCAAGGGATGTGCCTGCCACCGGCCACCTGGTGCGGGAGTCCCGGCTGCCTGTCACCCCTTGTCGGAGCCCAGCGACGCACCATGTGTCAGAGAGGTGCCATAAGATCATAAGATCTTGCTTTCCAGAGCCTCCTCTGCCGAAGCTTGCCCACACCCTGCTCTTGCTTCAGCCTGTCCCCGAGGCCTCAGACAACCCTACGCCTGCAGCCACTGCTGCTCTCATCCCAACAAACACCAGTGGCCGCTGGGCACTGCTGTGTGGCAGCCTCAGCCTCCTTTTTTTGTGGGAATGATGAAAAACTCCCCCTCCCACCACTGCTGCGTTTCCCTTCTGCTTTCTTCCCCCAGAAGTGCTGCATACCCCAAGTGTTTAACCTGTTCCTTCGCATGCATTATTTATGGACTGCTTTGGGCACTTCAGATGTGAAGGGTGGGATTTTGGCCAGGCTGCCAAAGGGAGGACAGTCAGTGCTATGGCTCTGTGACGCCCTTTGTAGCTTCAGCTCTTGCCGTCTTGCCAGGTGTTGCAGAAATATCCAAGCATTTTCTAGAACAGTGACAAAGCAAATTTAGAGTTTTAAATCTGTCCTAGAGGACTACTCATGGAACAAGTATTATTTATTCTAATAAACTGGACTTGTATTTAATGTCAAGCAGAAATAGAGTTTGTGTTTTGGAACACTTGGGATGATCTCTTTTTCCCAGTCAGTAGAGGAAAGCACTACAGTAATAACAATAACAGTTCCTCCTTTCTAAACAGCAGACATTTCTAACCCTAGATGCCCTGGCATCCAGGTTCACCAGACTTACCTGTGCCCATGCTCCATAGGAGATGAGTGTTTCTAACAGTTCCCACAGTACGAGCTGCCTGTGCAGACTTCTGCAAACTTGCCCCTTGTGCCTCATCTCTGAGACCCCACACTGGAGATCTAGGAAGAAAGATTTGCACTCAGCTGTTAACATCCCTTCTCACATTTTTTACATGAAGTAAATGCTTAATGTTATTTGAAAGGAATGCAAAAGCAACTGCAGGTTAATGCAGAATTAGTTTGGCTAAAGAGGATCAGAGATGGCAGGCTCAACCATGAGATAAGTCATGAAAAAGACAGTTTCAAAATCAAAAAAAGAGTTAGACAGAATAAAGAGATACATAGGAGAAGGAGGAAATTGGGGAAGAAAGAAAAAAAGGGTGAGGCATATTTGTCCAAAGTAGTCTTTTGTCTGTTTCTGTGATTTCTCATGCTCTTGTCTTCTAAGCCAAGATCAGTTGGGATTAATCAGTTGTATAGAAATTGTGAACTCATTGCAGGCTTTTAGCATTTAAATTTGTTTATTGAGCACAATTTGGTTAGCATCAGGTGCTGAAGTTACAGACACCAACACTAGCATAGAAATTACTTTATTTAGCTCCCAGTTGTAAGTTTCTATAGCAACTGGGTCCTATAACAGGAAGCTGAGATTCTGGCGCATGAATACTGCTGCTGCTGCTAGAGATTGTTAATACTGTATTTTTGGAGCACTCAGCTGTTCCTTAATTCTTTCTAAGACCCAACCCTCTCCCCCTCCCCCACCCCGTTTTCTTTTCCTGAGGTCTTTCTTCAGTATAAATCTGCCTGCTTAGTCATACTTGCAATTGCACCTTTTGCTCTTAACCTTCCTTCCTTGGCTATAACATAAAGTATCTATTTTAGTCAACATTCAGTTTCCCTGGAACCACTTGCAGGGTGCCCTGTGCTGCATTTTTATACTGTGCAAAGTGGCAGAACTGGAGGGAGAGGACCAGGATGCTGAAGTTCTCAGGAGTGTCCAGAAAAAGATGCTTCTCTTGGACCTACTACTCCTTGTGACTTTAAAACTGGAGCTGATTCTGTGGATGCTGCTCGTGTCCCAGACTCAGAAGAGAATCATACCACAAGCTGAAACAAGCACATATGCTTTTTGGTAAGGTCAAGAATAAAGCTGCAGCACTGACTTGCAAACATTAGAGACCTCATTGCAGTCCCTATATTTATTGGAGACTCATAGCTGAATACCACCTTGAGACACTGAATTTCACCAAACTCCTCACTGCACTTTCAGTCTCATCCCTACATTACTGAGCTTTGTTTAAAGGCTGCAGGAGTCCTCCATAAAGAGAACTGTATTATTGCAGAGTGAACAAATGTCTCTTTTACCTATAAGACTTCTTTATAAATGTTTCACACCTGTGAATCAATAGTCTTTCTTTGCAACTAGATTTATTCTGGGGGCACATTCAAATGCTTGTACGAGGTGCTGGATGGAGGTGCAAACCACAGTTACAACAACAGAACACACTTATATAAGGAGGTGTTTGGGTGGTTCAGCAGTTAGCATGAATTTTGAGATTCCTTTTTTTTGTGAGTGGGTTGTTTGTTTGGTGGTTTTTTGTTCTTTTTTTTTTTATTACTTTGCCTGTTGTCATTTATGGGTAAACCAATGGTAGTTTGTTTGAATCATTAGATGTTTATGCCCTATAGTATGTTTTTTAACTTACCTCATTCAATTCCTTCTACATCAAAGCAAAATGTGTTATTCTACTCAAAAACCCTCTGGGGATGTCCCTTCCACTGTCCTGGAGCCCTCTGTCTCATGAGAAAGAGTACCAGCTATCTCAAAGCAACAGAAAACAAATACTGATATCAAAGAAATGCAAATTGATATTTGGTGACTCAGGCACAGCATAGAACATATGTTTTGAATAACAATAGCTTCAAGTATCCCTAGGTAGGATAGCCATGGCAAATAGATTTAATTCTTGTGATTCTTCACACATGAAAGAAGAAGCTGTTGTAGGGTCTTACTTTAAGCACTTTATAGCCAAGGCAGCAGCTCCAAAAGGACAGAGAATAGTGAATACTGCAAGATCACCTGTCTGGGCACTGTAACAAAGCTGTAAGTGCACTGAGGTTTGTGTGGGCTTCTGGATTTTTGCTGCAGAAAAACTTCCAGGAAGAAATCTACTGAACCTACAGTTAACTACCAACAGGTCCAATCCCAGTCTGCGTTGGGAAAGCCTAGATGGCTTGGATATTGGCTGTTTTCTTCTGTTGTTATCTTTCCAATACTATTCACTTTGGGTGTCTCTTATCACTTCTAATAGGGGCTTTTGCTTTTCCATCTGACCTGAATAAAATGGGGTCATCCTTGCTCAGGTTTCTAGGATTGCTATTTTAAGTGTTGGCACTTTGAGAATATCTATCAGTAAAAGTCTTTTCCTTTCCCTGAGCTCTGTTTTTTTACCCAGTCCTGGTGTGGTTTCCCTGTCCTAGCACATTGACCTGGGGTGATGTGTAGGGTGCTGCAGTCTGGCAGAGGTGTCCTGTCTGTCCGGGCACATTCTGTCTCCGACAGCTGCGGTCATTTCATCTCCCTTGTGGCTGATCTCTTCCAGGCAATTTACAGCTTGTTCTCTAAATTCTTAACATCTAACTGCTGAGTTGCTGGGAGGGCCTATTTTGGAAATGGGAATCAGAGCCCCAGAGCAAAAAGTGTTTCCACATGGTGCTGAAGGCAACAGAAATCTTTGGGAGACCAGTGGGAAGATCAAGATGCTGGAACCTGTTGCCTTAAAATTATTCTTCTGCTCTCCAGTGAATCATTCAGCACCACAAGCAAGCTCAGCAGGACCTTCTGCTGCTATTGCTCTTTGTGCACAGAAAGCCCACACAAACCCAGTAGAGGATATGTTGCCACCATCTTTTGGCAAAACACTTCTCGCTGCAGCACAAAAGGTTTTCATTTCGCTGTCCCAGGTTTCTGGCTTCTTTCTTAACATGCTTTGAAGAGTATTTTTTTTTTTCAAAATGGCAGCTGGAAAGGTCATCTCTTTCTGTGTTTGTTTCTTCCTCGGAGACAAGAACTATGCTTTAGAACAGAGATGCAAGGCAGCTTTGCAGAACGTGAAAATCCAGTAACTCAACACATAGTCTTCAGTCTGCAACAGCTGACCAAGAAAGAATAAAAAAAAGGAACATGAAAAGGAGGGGACTATGTACAATACCGTTTTGACTGATTGGACTTTTCTGTATGTATTTTTTTAAACACAAAGTTAATAAGTGTGTAAACTATATTTCAAGTTTTCTGAGCTGGATATAGCTATTGGAATTCTATTTTAAGAGAATAGAGCAGGCCCTTCTTATTAGAAGATTGGGCAGGAAGGAAAGAAATGGTAATCGCAACACTGCTGCATTTTTATGGTCTTAAATAATTTTCATTCATTAATCCTCAATGATTATTTTTTGCTTAGTGCAGGTCATAATTCTGTTATGAAACATGTGACTTATCACATACCATACATTTTATTTATATAAAAATGTAATTTACCAGAGATGTTAATTCCTTCAGATAAGTCCACTAAGAAAGCACTTCAGTAATAGATCATAGATTAAAAGTGCATATTTTAAGATAGTTTCTAAGAAAAATCATCAGTGAAACACTATGAGGTAAAGAGTTCACTGCTATATCTGAAAACAGCTTCCACAGTGTTTTCAGTTGTTACTAATCTTGTTCTTAACACATTTCTAATGGAAGAAATGAGGTCTGAAATAGGCAGAGGGAAAAAAAAAAAAGAAGCAGCAACAAATGTGCTCTCAGGATCTGAACAGAAAATTTCTTTTAGCTCTGGGGCTCTGCACTCACTCCCACCTCCTTCCCCATATGCAGACCCCTTTTTTCCCTCTACACAGTTACCACAGGTAAGAAGCAGCCTCCAGCAATCTGGCTCCCTCATTGCCTACTAAAAGTGTTGTCTCACAATCTATTTAAAGGAATCGATGCAGATGTTATGGCAATTCTGTTGTCTGTCCTCCATGTCCCCAGCAATGCACTCCCACACATGCTTTTGTGCCAGCACCCAACATTTCTACAGTTGCATAAGAAACCAGATCATGGTATTAATCCACCTGAAAATATTTCACTGGAAATTTTGTAGCTGGATTAGTTTTAAGCTAGACATGACCTGATGACCAATAGTGCTAGTGGCTGAAGTGGCAAATCAACATAAAGGAGTGGGTGAGGACCCTTATCACAAAGGCAGTGTGGGATTACAGTCATGAAACTGTTCCCAGTGATGTTCAATCAACACAACTGAACAATTCATTTGATTAAACAGAAGAAGTTCTTATCTGGTGGCATTTAGATGTTTAATGTCGCTTTGCATCAACATTATTTACTTATAACGAGGCTGTATCTTAGAAGCAGTTTACTGTGTGGCTCTGGTTAGAGTAGGCAACATTCTGACTTTGTTGTCATATTTCACAAAAGAAAGCATGATCTTGCTATCAGTCTTCTTATATTAGAAAAAAACCCACCAATTTTTAATGTCTAAAATAATTATTTAAGTTAAAAATGTTTATGAGAATGTCAGGAAACTCACACTGAAGTGCATTTCTTCTGAAAGATGCTGTATTGTTTCATGAGAATAGGCAAAATCTAGTTTTTGCAGCTAAAAATTTTATGCAAAAAAGTTAACTGTCAGAATGCTACTTGATGGTAATATAATGCCACTCATCGACAAATTTCAAAACAATAAGGATGTAAAAATGATCATAAAAATTTCATAAAAGGAGAGGTTGAGGCATAGAGCGATTATACTAAGTATTTTTCAATGAACACACTTTTTTTCTCAAATCAAATACTATGTGTATTTAAGAAAATTAAAAATATGCAATTGTCATAGTGTAACATCACCAAAACTAAACTAAAACTAAATAAGCTTCATATGGCATAATTTTAGAAAATTCCTGAGTACAGAGGTTATCTTCAGAACATGTGTTATGTTTTGATAGTCTGGGGTGGCGGACTGCGATCAGCATGCCTCATTAAAAAAAAAAACTCTTTTCTAGCCACTTTATATTTTAAATATTTTGTTGATTAAAAAAACCCCGAACACCTCAGCTGATTCTATGTCATGAGCACATAATTAATTTTTGAAGAAATGAATATATAAAATAAAGGTTAAAAAAGGGTGTTAGGAAGATGTAAATCAGAAATAAAACTTGGATGTGAGAACAGCAATTCCACATTAAATTGGAAAATAGTGAAGATGAGCGGCATCATTAACAGAATTAGAGCAGAAGAGGACATTTCACTGAAAAATCCTCATGTCTTAAAGTCAGTGAAAGAGAATGTGTGATACCTGTTGTTGGCAGTTTCTGAATAGTCTCTACATGCAGCCTCCTGCAGAACACATGAATCTATCGAGAGGCGACAAATGCGTGGATGATTACTTTTAAGTAGTAAAGGTTAAATTACTTCTCTCAATGAGTTTAGGGAAAGTCCAAAAGAACCAAAGTCTTTTGACACTCATTGTCCTGCTCTAAACATTATGCAATGCTACTTGTAATTAAACTGACTATACAGGCATGACACTTACAGTGCACTTTCTTAGTCTTTTCAGTATAGTGGAATTACTGACAGCTAAAATATTATGGAATTGGCCAATTTAGGCAAATCCTGTGCTGAAGGTTTTGACCTTTTGAAAATGGATTCCTTCTGCACATTGGGTTTTTACTTCCCCTATCTGTTTCTCCTTTAGCAATTATTCATCTTTTATGGCTTCCTCCAGCTAAAAGCCTCAGCAACAGGAACATTTATTCAGAATCAGAATGGAAGATCTGGTACTTTTCTGTACATTAAAAAAGAAGAAAGTTCAATTTTCCTTCTGTAAAGCACAAGAAAGACCATTACGTGAGATGTAAAGACAGAGAGAAAAAGGGGCTGAATTCCCAAAATATTTGATGGCAGAAGTAATAATAGCAATGAATGAGGCCACATAAATGATTCATGAGACTCATTTTTTTCCTATTGTTACTAAAAAGAGGCTCATTATTACTCCGAAAAAATGCTTTGTTGGTGATGTAAAAAGAAATCAGTATTTGCTATCAATTACTTTCATTAACACTAGGCCTTTGTACACAGTTTTAGAAATACATTTTATAACAATATAATTTTGTAATTTCATCCCTACTGTGCTTTGAGCCTTCTGAGGCCCACAAATCTCTTTAATACCTCCACTCCTGCTGATAATAAAAAGTCTTGTGGGTGTAGTAACAGCTAAAAATACAGTAGTAAATGATTCGTATATTACCATTTCAGAGGTCACAATGGGTAACAAAGAGACCACAAACGCGTAAAATAAACATCCTGCTCTAAAACAGAGGCAAGCTGTAGCTTCAGGACGATCACTTTGAAGAGATGTGCCTCCTTTAAGGACATTTTCTTCTTTGGTTTGAAGGCTTTTCAAAATGTCTGAACATATGTTCTGAGGCAATGAAATTTCAATGGGATATTTTTTCCTTTTAAAGCCCAATCCTTAAAACACTGACTTTCAACATGAGACAGCAACAAAAATGAGTCAAGCTAAGAGCACATATTTAGTAGAGAGATGTAAGGAATAAATAGAGCTAAACCTGGTCTTTTTTGATTATGTAAACAATGTGTCATTAGAAACCAATGAAGACAATAAAGAATAGGATTACCATGCATCCATCTGAGAGATTTCAATCAATATTTAAATAGTTTTGGAGAATTGAATGTAAAACAGGGAGCTTTCTCAAATAAGCTATCAAAATAATCCATTAAGGCTGTAATCACCATTACGCCTGGCTATTCCTGTGCTTTAGAATAAACTGATTGTGTAAACACTGTTGAAGTGGTACCTCAGGTATTCACCTTCCTAATGTTTAAATGGTTTTGGTTTTGTTTTGTCTTTTTTTTTTAATTACTGTATATTAACTTGCTTGATCCCCAACTTCTAAATAAAATAAACACTTCCTAAACCTAGTTATCAATATCTGGAAAAAAAAATATTCTTCATAAGGCTATAAATATGTATAAATAACTATGAGGCAAGTGAGGCCAACCTCAAAGTACTGGAATACAGAGACTATGCATCTGTGTAAATCATGTCTAATTACTATTAGAGTGTAGAGTTTTGCTGTGAACAATTAGTATTAATTTACCATAAAAACATGCTACTGAAACTACAGAAACAGGAGCTAGTATAGGACCTGTTGTTCATTTTTCCCTGCAGTCAAGACACTAACAAAAGGGTTGTCTGGGTCTCATGGGAAATTTTATATTGCGTATTATTAGCTTTACAATCATGTTAGGGTTATAAACTTAACTAATGTGGCTAGGTATTTCTGTATTAACAGCTGAATGTCATTGCAGACATTTGATGAAAGGAAAGGAAAGAAACATCAGAAATTTTTGTGTCTTCCAGAGAAGCCAGAAGGTTTAAGCAACTTGATTTGGATTAATCAGATGGAAGAAAACACTTGCAGGCAGAGGGACTGATGTAGGTAATACCACTCATGTTTTGCAAAACATTTTGCAGTCCTTTGTTACGAACAATTGTATAGCTCAACAACAAGGAAACTAGCAGTGGTTTTACAGATTATCTGTAAGGAGGAGAAATGCAAACCATGCTAAAAATGAAGGGATTCTTCAGTTTTCGTGGTGGTTTTTTTTTTTTTTTTTCCCCCTAGGAATAATGGTCTTTACCTGCTGTTTTTAGGCAGTGGCTATACTGGGAAAATGGGAAGAGAAATAAATAAATAGATAAAAATCTTCCTTTGAAAGTAGTAAATATGAGCAAAAATCTACACTATTATAATCCTAAGTAAAATAGTAAGTTTCAAAGAAGGAGACAAATATAAATTTGATATCTTACATAACTTCCTACTTTGCACATCAATATTAAAACTGTGTAACAGATGCAAACTATGACCACTGCTGGGAACAGGTAGTTCCAGCCATGGAAATGTAGATTGCCAATGATCCCTATTTTCTGCTCAAAACTTTGCCCTTCATATCATAAAAATTTCTAGTCACTGTACTGTCCTGACTGCTCAGTTTGGATGGAAATGGTCTTCTCTGAAGTTCTTCGCTTCAGAGAGACTGAAATACGTTCATATTAGCCTAAATTGCTGGACCAGCACTAGTGCTTGCATCTCCTGTGTAGGAAATGAACTACTTCAATCACAGGAACGTCTTCAGAGAGAAAAATTTCCCCTGGGAAGTGACACACTTCCAGTGGGTGTAGGCAGCTAATCTGTGATGCTAATCAAGAGGGTACTCCTAATACAGCTATGGTTTTCTTAGATTAGCATTTATTTCAGCACATTTATTTTTAGGTGCTCCACAACTTCCAGGGTTTTACACAGCAATTCCAGGATAAAGATGCTGCAGTGCTTTGTAGCACAGCCTTCCCACGCACACTTTTGTTGTGTTCCTCGCCTTGTCTCCTCCCTTTTTTGTGGTTCCTCATAATCTCCTTCATCGCAAGCACATCCCGTGCCTCCATTTTTCCCAAATACAGTGTCCTGCTTGCTCTCCCTTATGGCTGTACCAAGTGTGCTTTTATTACCTTCTGGTGTTCCACAATTTAATCCTAAGATTCTGCCTGGCTCTGTGGTGTCTGTGTTTCTCCTTGCCTTCAATCCACGGTCCCTTTATATCTTGTCAGGACAGGGTTCCTCTGTATACTTTCATGTCCCTCTTGCCATCATTATTCCACTGTTGCTCTTTTATGAGTATTATTATCACTTTTATTTTACAGTAATGATCAAGTACTTCAGTTGTCAATTTTTAAGCTGTAGAGGGAGTATGGAAGAAGGTGAGATAGGATGTGATGACTGATGCTGCCATCATCAATTACAATGCTGTGTTCTGTGGACAGTTAGAGGAGCTCTTGAAATTGTGGGTCTACCAGCCCCTTTTTGCACTACGTATGCTGAAATTCTTCCCAATTGACAGATTGTCCTCCCTTGATGCCTTGACCCCTAAAAGTTGGGGGTAGCTCAAACACATATTTCAAGTGAATATAAACCAGAGATAGAGAAACAACTTCAAGATGAACAAGAAGTCTCACACACTTTGCCAATAATTGGAGATGGTGGAAAAATTACAAATAAAAAATGGAAGGAGTGAATATGGAAAGGATAAAACTGAGCACACATCATTAACTTTAACTGAGCACACATCATTAACTTTAGCTGACAATTTACATGCAATCTACCATTTCACACATACTTGTAGACTGGAACTATACTTTTGCTTTGTATCATACACACTTACTTGTTTAGCAGGTAAGGGACTTTTCAGTTTCTATGTGTTGAATGACAGCAGGAGCAAAACTTATATGATTCTTTCAGGTATGAAGTTCTGGACTTCAGAGCCAAGAAGTCTAATAAATGCCAGCTTCATTTGGTGCCTTGACACCAAATGCTTAGCTCTGCATAACAGTAAGGCAATGCACACCACAAAAAGATGTTACAGTTGGCCTTTTAAAGGTTCACTAATGGCACTGAAATGTCACCTCCAGGAAAAGCTTGCTAAGAATGTTTTCCCCTTGAAAATAAAAAATATTTCACATAAAAAATAGCAGTATTTAGCAAGTGATGCTTGCCAGGATATGGTTTAGCTGCCTTGCCTTCCCATTCTTTCCCTGCTTGGACTGCTTTCTCCATGAAACAGCAATGTTTCCATTTGGTGAAGACCTTGAATGAAAGGGAACCAGCATCGTGAGAACTGATATAGGGAAGGGGATAGCCTAATTACATTTCCAGTTATTGGAGGAACTAAGGTAACGCTTGTAATCTAATCTTTTATTTTGGATAAATGTGTCAAAGAGTTTAAGATTGGGGGGAGGGGCAAAAAGTTTTTCTTTATCTAGCCATTGCTTCATTAAAAGCAGATGGTTTTTAATGAAGTCACATCTGAGGCCTTTAGCTTGAAGAAATGAAGCTTTATTTCTAGATCCTGCCAGTGACACAAAGGTCCCAAGCACTATTGATTCATCAAGCAATTAAGAACCTGAGTCCCTTAATGTAGTAAATGACATTTTTAATGGTATATATCCTGAGTGTGTGGAAACAGCTACCAGAAAATACTTGTATAATGGCCTAAGTGATGTTGGACATAAAGGGTTGGATAATTGACTACTTTATTAAGACAGAAATACGTAACACAATTCCAAGAAATGACAACCTTGCCCATCCGTGTTCCACTCCCATCCCCCAACCCCCAATTACTGGAAATTGCTAATGATATTGCAGCTATACTTGAAAAGAAGAAAGATATGCATAACTGTTACTTATATCATCCTCAAACACAATTTGTGATGTTCCACTTTAGTGTTCAATACCTACAGAACCGAATTTGCAGAAGTATGGGAAGCTCTAGTGCAGAGATTGAAAGCTGATAAAAAGGAAGAAAAAGAACAAGAAAGTAGATATTGAAAGTGGTGATTCAATTTACAGCTTTAGATAACATACTACACAGGTGTAAAATATAAGTGGCAGGCATTAGTTTTTATTGTTCATTTAACAGAAGAAAATATAGAAATTGAAAGAAACAGCAATTGTGAGTAATGCAGTCAACATCAGAGACAGTCTACAAGCTGATGGTAGACAAAGCATTGTGTAACAAGACTAGTTTAAAGTTTATGACTAAAAAAGTAAAGCATAATTTTGCAACAGAAGAAAAGAACAAAGACTGAATTAGCTAGTGTCAGGGAGGATTTTTATAGTATTATTTAAAAGCATATTCATGTACTTTCTGTTCAAGTTGGAATATAAATTCAGAAAGCCTAATTCAAGAGTAGGAAAACAAAAGTACTTTTTTAGCTACTGTGATTGGGTTTGTTGTACTTTTTTAAAAAATAGGAAGAAACTGAATGCCTAGAAAATTATTTAACATCTCTTTAAAAGAACATCAGTTGGAGAGATCATGTATCTGAAAGGTAATATGAAATATAAAAAGTTGCTTTAAACAAAGAAGCTACAAATGCAAGAGTTGTTTCCTCTACTAGAAGTGCATTAGTTTATCAGTTTAGTTTATCAGTTTACCAGTTTGAACTGATAATCCATTTTTTCAGAGAAGCTGTGCAAGAGCTTCACTAAAATCTAGCCCCAGTTTCATATTCTGAAACAACCTGAGCCCACATTACAAAATAATTTAATGGTTAATTGTTTATTCACACTCTGATAACTGCCATAATAATAATGCCAAACAATAATAAGGCAATTTATTTTTAATAGCATAAGTCACGATCATAAATGACAGCAGTAAGACTACTTATGAAATCAGTTAAAGAAAAACTCATATTATGTAAGATGATGAAAATTTCAACTGATGTCAGTGGAATTACTTGCAAAATGATATATTTGGCAGAATATATCCTTTTCATAGAGACATAAAAAAAAGAAATTTGGCCTTTTCCCCTAAAGAAAAGAATCAGAAACAAACTAACAAATTTAAAAAAAGGTGCTTTTATTACTAGAGAACTACAAATAATAATAAAATCATAGTTCATATCACATATCAACATAATACAATACTGTCATAATCATGTCTAGCAGAAGAGCAATGCAATTGGAATTTAGAATATTTTATCACTGTTTACTTGGATTTTGCTCCTAAAAAACCTACCATGTGGGTTCAAGGAAGAATGAGACAAGCTTGCTCTTCCAAGAAAAAAAATAACCAGCAACCTTATAGAAAACCACTGAACATGTGGTTGCAACATTTAAATGACATCTTTATGGTCATGGATTATTACTAGACAACAATGATGATCATATTTTCAGTCAAAATTCAAACAAAGTTTGTCTTGACACTTTGTGGTTCCTTTTTTCCCTTGTTACCTTTCATAAGTGCTCTTTGTGCATCAGCAAGTTGGGAGATGAGAAATGTATATGTCATACTTCTGAAAGTATTGGGAATCTCCTAAGAGAAACCTGTTCTCATGAGATGTCTAGAAAGAGCAAGATGCTTTGTCTAAACTTTAATGGTTTAATTAGGCCAACTAAAGTTTTAAGTCAAAGGTTAATTCCCAGCTGCTAAATGTTTTTACCAACCCCCACTAAAAATATGCAAGTTACTGCTTCCTAATAATGGCAATATTTCTTCCTATCTAAGCAGAGCTGTGGCATGCTTTAAGAAATTACATGACACAGTGGGAATTAATACTGCAATTAAAGGTTCTGAGTTTTGAAAAAAGATTAAATAAACAAATTCAATCCACATTTTGTTTAATTGAAAACAATTAAAAAGCAGGAAAAAATGAAGACAAACATAATCTACAAAATTAAGAACTGATGGTGTTACTGATTTGCCATTAGTTAGAATTGATTTTGATTCTAATATGAATATGGAATTATGAGAAATATTTTAGT
>JANZLQ010000031.1:18843748-18902006 GCA_026212715.1 Elanus axillaris | reverse complement strand
GATCCCCCGTGTGCCCAGCGCTGCAATAAAGGAGTGCCTGCTTCTTAACTTCTCATTGCTGTTAAGGAGTGTTATTCTGGATTTCGGCAACAATGGTACCAGGAAGTTGTCTCCCAAAGGGGAGCAAGTGCATCGAGAAAATTACTTAAGAAGGTGATTTGAAGACAGAAATAAATGAATTGGTAAATGGAGAGGTGGGATAAAAGCTATGCAGAAAGAAACTGGGAAAGCAAAATAAATAGAATTTTTTTGCATTAGATGCAATAACTTAGATCATTATGTTTTTGTTGCTTTTGTGTCTGGCAAGAAAGTACTGTGTTCACTTTAAGTAAGACAAATACAGTGAATAAATGGAGTCTAAAGCCTTGGAGAAAGAAGTAACAATTTGTTGGCTGGTTTATACTCTACACCTCTGAGAACAGCCTGATCCTATACCTGTATCAAAAACTGCTTGGGTGGGAAGTGTTGGAAGGTGAGGTTTTTTGGGGGCAAAATCTAGGCAGAAGGATAAGAACTGGTTAAAACCACCACTGACAACCCAGAGGAAAATATAATATTCAATCATTCTGGCAGTCTGGCACAATTTCATAAGCCCAAGGAAGGAATCCTATTCCATGGAGACAAAAAATCTCTCTCTGACCCCAGCCACCATGGGAATTAAAGTAATGGCAATTAGTTACCACTCAAAATGATTGCAAAGATCAAATGTAGTAGAAACTCCACCTCTCTGTTCAAGGCCAAAAAGTGGCTTCCATCTTCATATCTTCTTTCCACTTTTAGACTTCCCTTACTTTATCTGTTTTTGTCACCCCACTAACTTTTGAGGTTATTTGGTAACTGTAATGGGGAGACTGATTAACAGTAATGCCTGATGTGTTCTCCCAGCTTATAACATGCTGAAGATACTTACTAAAACAGCAATGTAATAATCACTTCAGGTCACTGACTTGAATAAATCTGATTTAAAACATGCATATACTTTGAATAAAATCCTAAGTGATGTTGTGGTCTGTATAATGTTAGGTATAAGAACTAATGAGGCGTAAAGAACGCAAACCACAGGCAACGATACAAAATCTTCCCTGGTAGAAAACTGGAGCTAAAACAACCCCCCAGGACTGTTGGCCTAGATGGGATGCTGGGAGCAGATTCAGAGGTGGGCTACAGTACATGGGCAGCATCTGGAAGAAGTAACTGTATTGTATATCCACCCTCAGGCAACTAGATGACACCTAAGGGCCCATAAAACTATCAGGGCAGCACAGAGTCGGAGGACTTATCACCATATTAACCCTCTGTTTCCCTAGAGCTTTGAGGTGTTGCTGAGATGCCAGAATCTCATCTGCTGAATGTCTGAAAACACTGAAGAAGATCCAGATCTATTTAGCAGTAGTGAGGAAAAGTGTAGAAGTTTAAGTAGGCATGGCTTTTGGTTATAGTGCTCACAGCTACGAAAATGACAAAGACATTTTAAGTAATACTGGGCCAAAAGAACGTATATCAGGATGAATTTAACTTGATAAACAATAGCAAAAAAGGACAGATTCGTGTAACAAGACAGGAGGAAGAACAATAGCAGTAGCAGGAAATGTTATTCACCGAAAAGTCCAGTAATCTTTCTTCATGGTCTGTGCACATCTGTGCTAATTTGAGATCATGTTGATTTAACCATGCATCTTAAACATAGTTACCCAGAAAGGAGAAAAAAATCATAGAATGGATTGGGTTGGAAGGCACCTTCAAAGATCATCTTGTCCAACCCTCCTGCCATGGGCAGGGACATCTTTCACTAGATCAGGTTGCTCAAAGCCCCATCCAACCTGACCTTGAACATTTCCAATGACGGGGCATCCACAACCTCTCTGGGCAACCTGTGCCACTGTCTCACCATTCCTCATTGTAAAAAATGTCTTCCCTATGTCCAGTCTAAACGTACACTCTTTCAGTTTAAAATCATTGTCCTTTGTCCTGTCACTACAGACCTTGGTAAAAAGTCTCTCGGTCTCTCTCTTATAAGCCCCCTTTATATATTGAAAGGCTAAAATGCTCCTACTTATGTACTTCAGGTATATAGCCATACAGTCTCACCAGTTCTTTCCTTCAAATAATGTTCTATAGCCTCTCCAATTTTCACAAATTGAAAATTGTGTTTGTGGAGGTAAATTCTTCATAAAAAAATACTAAAGTATAAGAATATTACTTAGATTATTTTTTTAGCATTATTAATTGATTTCTGATAGGAGTCCTAAAGAGGTATGGTATGCATTTTGATGAGATGTTTATGAGTTCTCTTGGTTATCTTGTTTCTCTTTAGATATCTGATTCTGTCAGCATCAATAAGAATATACTGTCTTCTGCCTTTTTAATCTCTCCAACAACTACTCTGGAAAAACTGCATTAAAATACTTCTGTTAATTTTTTTTTTAGTTTTATGGGGGGAAATATCTGAGAAACCTTTTAGCTTTGTTCTTAATCTTCCTCTGTAAATGAAAGTCAGCCTGTGGGCAGAATTACATCATTTAGAAAAAGAGACATAAATATAAATGTCACAGTTTTGATTATAAATCAGAAATATTCCTGTTATCAATTAATATGTATAATATGATTGAAAGAACCAGGGAGCTGCTAAAGTCCTGTGCACAGCCCCCATCAGTTAAATTTTAAAATAGGGAAACAATAACTAGACATGATTTAGGGTTTAGGAACTACCTACCTACTAGACAGTGGGGCTTTATGTTTACATCAGAAAAGGTAATGGGTTGTGGTCTGGTCAATAAACCTTGAAGAACTGCTTGGAACTGCCAAGATTAGGGAAGAAATAAGTAAAAGTGATTCCTACAGTGGGAGATCATGACCACGGACTCATTGACCAGCTATTCAAAAGAAGACAATGAAGGAAGAGTCTGTGCACTAATTTACATGAGGGGTGAAGAAGAAAGAACTAATCATTAAGGAAAATAACAATGAATATCTATTAAGTATATAAATGTGAAGATTTTTGAGAGAAGGGTGTGCTGTCTTGAGACAGGCACCCATTCATGCACATCAATGAAATTAATTTGAAAATACCTCGACTTGGTGTGTTATTGGCTTGCATACTGTGTCAGTGAACCCCATTTGTGGGACAACATTCCAGTCTACTCAGAAAAGCCATAAGAATTGGAGAAAATGGCTACCTTCAATCTTCAGTTAAACTTATCAATGATATGTGTATACATAAATGTATAAGATATCCAGCTGAAAGAAATACTAATTTAGCTATATTTTTCCCAGTAGAGGCATACAGTCTGTTGAAACTGAAGATTGAAAGCAGGATGGGAAAAGGACACATACAGGCATCTTTCCACTGATAAGAGCAGAGGGAAGTATCCTCTGTCATTACCTGAGTTCAATAAATGACCCAGATTCATTCCTAGATGTTACAATGCAAAATTTCTGCTCCTCTTTCCATCTGCTGAACCCCATTCATAATCACGGGTTAATCCTCTTTAAAAGTCTGAAAGATAACATGTCTAAGAAAAGCCTTTCCAATGGCTGGGTTGTAAATCTCAAGGACTCTTATCTGTTCCAGACCTTTTCTTCTGAAATCTTCTCTTTTGGCAAGTCTCTCAGCAGAAATCTGGCAACAGAGTTGATACTAGTGAAATCTTGAAAAATGGCAACAGCTTCAAAAAACAAACACATTCAAAAAATTGGCAAACAAATCATTATTTTCAAAGCAATAAGTAATTTCATAATAATAACTTCTAATAATCTTTGGCAATCAACTACACTAGGAAATCCCACCATGAAATCACTGGTTGTAACCAGGCTGAATTTAGTGGAAAGGTTCCTGTTGGCATGACTGAGTTTCTAGGGCAGTCTAAAATCTCTGACGCTTTTCCAAGTGACCATGTTTTTGGAAAAAATAATATTTCTTAACAGAAGAATAAAATTTCTCCCTGCCATACAGGTTTTACTTCAATAACATTACTGGAATTTCCTAGATCAAAATTCCTAGGCTGTTCTGTAAGATGGAATGCAGTGTTACTATACTGCAGATGCAGGCAGTATTAACAGCAGGAGCTTATAATTTGAAAGTCAGATTGTATGGTGTGTACCCTGATGTAAAGTAAGGACCACTGTAAATACTAAGGCATCTCCTTAAATATTTATTTCATGTTTATAGAAGGAAGATACAGAAACAAGCATTATGTATCCAAATCTCAATTAGACAGGCAGAGCTTATTTTATTCTGTGATTGAATATTTCCATACTACAAAACAAAGAAACTAAAAGGCAAACTCTGAAAACCCTTTCCATACCATAGTCCTGATAGCCTTGCCGGTAACCTTGCAAACTTCCATATGAAGCCTTACGTCTAGCTAGGGGAAAAAAGAGCAGATGACAATCTCTTCAACATCCAGTATGGTGTAGTATTGGAAGAATAAGCTTCTGAACAAAATTAAGTCCAATTTCCTTGCACCAAAATAGAAAATGTATAATCGCCTAGCAGCACCTCTCAGACAAGACCCCGCCACAAATTACTCAAGTGAAAAAGAAAGAGACAATTCCTTAATTCTTTACCATGTTGTGAGGAGGAGCAAAGGGCTGCCTAGCACAGCAGAACTTTTCAAGAACACTAATGAGATTTCTACAATTTTACACTTCCAAATGGTCAGTAGGTTTTGAAATTTGTGTTGCTTAAGTGGCTGTTGCAGAAAGTATGAGAGAGTAGTTGACCATTGAAAATCATCTGAAATGAAGGATGCAGGAACAATGAGAGGAACAAGCTGACCCACAGCCATTATGAAGCTGTTGGCTAGTTCACTCGTGGGTCCCAATCCCTCACCACCCACATCGCATGTTAATCCTCTCATATATGATTTGTTTTGCCATAAACCAGATGACTTGTCAGCAAAACCCAAACATGTATCCTAGATTCCTCACTCTAGGGTCTGCCAAATGGACCCATATGATATAACTCTTTCAGGTTTGGCTCTTTCAATCACACATAATCCTGAAAAACTATGTGATCAAGTTTAACAATTTCAGGCGCTTCCACTTGCTGTCATACCACCCTTTAGTGCATAAGTCAGGCGCTCAATTTCATGCCGTAAACCAGCATTCTGCTGAGCTGTAGTATGGTCCTTATATTGTTTCATACTTTTCAAAAGGAAAAAACAAAAGCAAAAGACACACACAGCCTAAAGTTGACTTACTACATAAAGTGGATGCAATCTGCTCTAGGGGAGGCTATGACTAAGAACTAGGGTTTTAAGCACTACTCTGATGCAATTAGCAGTGTCTGTGTTGCCACAGACTGGCAATCAGGAATGTGATGTACAGTATTACAAGGCGACACCCATATCAGATACTAGTAGTTCCTTTGTGAATACAGAATATTCTATTACCAATGCTATAGTGATATCCTGTCATTTTTTTTGGCTCAGGGTCATCAAAACACCCACTATTTTATGCCCTTCTTCAGAAAAAAAATTTCTATAGTTAACACAGAGTTGTAGTAGTTAAAGCTAAGAAAGAAAATCAATAGCTGAGGTTCAGCACAGAGGAAATTTTGTGCCAATCTGCAGAACTCCATCTTATTCAAAACAAATTCACCTTGATTTTGATCTTTCTGCTGTTGAGATTGTTGAAGCTGTCACAGTTATGTCACAATAGTGTCCCACAATATCTGCTCCATTCAGCACGCTGCCTTGGTTGGGTATGTTTGACCCCTTAGGCAATCAAACACAGATGGGACACCTGCTGGCTCTTTCACACAGCCACTGCAGCTATTCCAACCAGTCCTGAGTTAACACAGGTGGGCAGGGATGCAGGGAATCCTCAAACAACCCCTCAAACCTTGCCTTTTATAATAGGTCAGAAGAGAGGTACCAGCCAAGTAAAATACCATCTTCTAGAAGTTTGAACAGTTCTGTGAGCAACAAAAGTTGGCTTGATTGCTCACAGAATCAGCATACGGCAAATGAAAGTGATGTAGTTTACATTATTTTTAAACTGGAAGGGAGAATGTAATTAATGCTTAATTAGTTTCTTATGTAAACATTGACTTCAGTTATTGCAGTGTAAAACTGAAAGAATTATGACCAAGGTATTGGTTGCAATAATGTTAATATTACAGACCATCCTTTGATTATTTTGGTTAAAGAAAATTGTGATACATGCATATCAAATAAGCTTTTTGATATTGTTTTTTTATTTCACGTTGAAAGATGGCTGGCTTGGTCAACTGCAGATAACAGAGTGGCTGATTTATACAACATCCAATAATGGAAAGCGAAAATTCTGCACTTATCTTTGGAATAAGAAAAGGAACACTTAATAAAAGATGAGAAAAAATAGTAATGTAGAGTATGGAAAAGTCAGATTCTTTCTCTCACCCACTGAAAAATCTGTTTCCTATAAAATAGCAAATGCTCTATCTGTGTGTCTCTTACAGCACAAACCTATAAAAAGTAAGAAAAATCTGAAATAATTATTTGTAGTAATTTGAAGCGCAGAGACAAGAAACTACACAAGAAGCTATGTCCCTAGGCATACTTGTATTAATTTCAGTTTTTGTTGAAAATTCAGTGAACTAACCTTTTTCTTATGTGGTTTTTTGAGTTTTAGCTGACATACATCGAAAATTTTATTTGTATTCTAAAACGGAGCTACCTAAACAAAATGACATATCTGTGCTATCATAGTTTATAATGACTCTGTGGTCCCATGACCAGAATGAATTAAGAAAACAAAATGTCAAGTGCTTGTCTGAAACTTCCACAGGAATTAACAGCTCCAAAGTTTTTTCAATAAATCCTTTAAGGAGTATGAAATTTGCACACAAACACATGCACACACACACATGCACACACACACATGCACACACATACAATTCCACTAACTCCACACAAGTTAGTTGAATTTTCCTTAAATTCTTTTGGCAACTTAAATAAGTAAACTGATTTGTAAAATGAAACAAGAGTAGAATGGGGAGGAAGTGAGACTGAGAAAATTGAAAAGAAAAACCTATATACATTTTCTTCCAAATCTTGGAGTTATATAGCATTTTAAATAATCATTCAAACAGATGGGAAGGTGTTTCTCTGTTCTAAATGTACTGAAAAAAGACTATCTATAACTAGGTAATAGAAATTCCTATTGCAGTGGTACTAGAGTATAATGATTTCCTTCGTGATTTTGTATAAATAATAAAGGACTGCTATGACTGACAGTTTTCCTGCAACTAGCTCAACAGCAAACAAGAATAGCAAAAACCATGATCTAATCTGGAGAACAATATTTCTGTTCTGAGTAGATGTTTAAATTTTTTTTTTAAAGATCAGTTTACTTTTAGCATAGGATTCAATTTTTGTATGTTTTTTGAATATATTACTTCTTGGAAGATCAGGAAAAAAAGAAGATTTTTTTTTTTATAACTCTCATCTGTACTGAAATCCACAGACACCAAGTTATTATGCTTTGTGACTAAGGCAGGTTTTAAGTCAGTTTATTCTGAATCTTAGCAGTCAACTGTTTATCAAGCACAACAGTGAAGCTGCTATAATTTGCAACTGTGCTGACAAACTCTGTACTGTAAATACAATCCTACTTTTAATGCTTTCCAATTAAATCAAGATACTTAGCACCATTGTAAAAGATACAGTGAGCACACCCAAATAATTTCTTCTGACTGCAAGCACCAGTTCAGCTCTACCAGCCAATTCATTAGTCCTAGGCTAACTCCTTGTGCTTTACCTTGACTATATGTAGAAAAAGTGCATGTTTTCAACTGACCAAGTTCTTCAAACCAGAGTAACGTGAAGGAATACACCATTTATCATCACCTTACAAATGCTGCCACTGATGAATTAGGGGGAAAAAATCTACATTAAATTATCTTATGGTGCAATCCTAGTGAAGATAAGGCAGTTTTAGTTTTAATTTGGGTGTTAGTAAAGGCAACACAGTTTTTCTTTAATCATTTAACATACATTAATGCTACAGAGAGATTATCTTAACCAATATTTCAACATGAATGAGATGCATGACTTTTTATGGAATTAAAATACAACTTCTTTGCTGAGTAGCCAATCTCATTAATAAGTTTAATTTTAGCTAGTTGTACAATAAATAAGGCCTGTAAAAAAATCATGGTGGAGGAGGGAGAAAGGATACACTTTGTTTCAGGCTTGGAGATGGGTAACTTGGAGCAACGTTAGTGCCACAGGTTTATACTTCAGCACTTATCAGGATTGTGTCTACACTGGTAAAAGGGCTTGCACCAAAGGGAGAGAGAGGCTTCATGTCTGCATGTAGGAAAAACAAAACATAAGTGCTCAAGATCTGTTGGGAAAAGAGCTGCTTATATGTTATTTGTTCCTCTTATTTTCAAAGAAAAGGTGAGCTGAATACGTTCAGGTCATAAACTGTATTCACACACGTTACATATATATGTATATTATTTGGCTACAGGAAACATCTTGCTTTGTCTAAGCGGAAATCATCTGGTATGATGCTGGCAAGAGAAGACAACAGGTTAATCCCATCACTGAAATATAAACTACACCTAAGTTCCTCTAGCAAAGCATTGGTTTGTGTATGGCACTAAAGGTACCTATCAAATATAAAACAGTAAGCTTGGTTAAAAACTAGCTAGGTGATAATAAAGGTGAGAAGAATGTTGATCTGCACCCAGGATGAACTGTTTGAAGCCTCTAAATTTTGCCTAACTCCCATAAACAGACTTATAGAAACCTGAATCTTTATTTTTAAGCTTATATGTTTCCTATAAACTTCTCCTAAAGAAAAAAAAACAACCAAAAAAAGGTTTCAACACTATTTATTTATTTACTTACAGATTGTGCCATTAAAGTACTAGACTCCTAGTGTATAGTTCAGGATCCTACATTGTCAAAGCTTTCCATAACATGTAGACATTGGACTGCATGCTTAAATTCCTTATGATAGCTTTAGTCCCACTTGCCCCAGCCCCAGCAGAGCCTAAAGAGGTATAACTATTCAAATAGTAGATAAAACTATGTATTTATAAATAAATAAATAAATGGAACAGCGTGCAAAATTCTAATATTGTTTATGGTGGCCAGTTAATAAGCCTTATTTGAAACAGTATTTTGGGTCATTAAAAATTTGGCATGGTACAGATAAATGTATGAGATTTCTGAATTCTTAGGCTTAGCTACTTAATTTACCAAGAAATAATTATATCAACAAACATATTTTAAGATATTTTTTTTTCTGTTAATAACAATGTAGCCAGAAAATGAAAACATAAAGTAAATGACTGGAAAGTTGCAGTATTTGGGTCTCCCAGTGACCTCCTACTGGATGCTGGGCTAGGAGGCTTATTTCTGTAGCCTGAGACACGAAAGAACATCTCTGTCCTCTTGTAGCTTCAGCCTGGGGTTGACTTCCTTGGCTTGTATTTTTGGTATTAAAATGCAGCTTCTGTTTGTCTTTGTCAGCAAGAGCACCTGCTTGTCCCACTAAACAAATGTTCCCCATGGAACAGAAGATTAATGGCTTCTCTGATCTCTGTATTGAATGCAAATATTCTCTGCAACTTTAACTGGAGCTGAATAAGTTCATTTCTGATGTCATCATGGCAAAGAATGTAAATCCTAGCAATATGCTTCCAGACCCTGTGGTCACATTCATACGTGCACCCCTACACAAACACACCCCATTAGCACCTCATCATTCTTTCTGATCTGTGTGCAGAAGAAACTTTCTGCAGAAGGATTTACACTCCTACTCAGATCTATTCAAAGGCACTTCAGCATTGTCACTAGTCCTGTTTTGCTGATTTTGTTAAAGTCACTAAGAAAGAGTTTCAGTGAGGAGAAGAATGTTTCTATTGCCATGGTAAATTTGATGGCAACATCAATTGCTTAAACTATGAGAGTCCACCAGTTAAACACAGACCATGGTATTACAAAGAAGCCCACAATTAGCAAGGAGAAAACATCATTTGCAGAGTACATATAATCTCATTGATCCTGTCAAACCCAGAACACATGTTGTTGTCACTACCAGTACTTAATTTAAAGCTTATCACATTAGTTATCTTAATACCTAGGCCACTCCTCTAATAGGCTAGAACAATCCATAAACCAGAATCAAATCAATAGCTTCCTTTCTCTTCCCCTTTACCATTTTTGTGTGTGCAAGTAATATCTTTTTCTAGTTCCTTCCCTTCTTATAGGAAGAATTTAATGTCATTGCATTCAAGAGGTCCTGAGCAAGAACACATCAAAGACTGGTCCTTGCTGAAACTGTGCATGAACACACAGATAAAGACTCTAAGCTGGCATAATCATAATCTTCTTAATTAATACAGTTTCAAGTTCTTTCTTGATACCATTAGCAGATGGTTTACTTATGTGTTGTTGTAACATGTGCCAATATGAGTCAAAATAATTAACAACATATAAACTATTAAGTACTTAAGTGAATTGTCAACATTCCCCACACCTATCTTTTCTAATGGAAAATTGAACAGCTAACTCATGTAATTAATGATACCAACTATTACATATCAAATGTATGTAATTAGATAGCATTGTATTCTTTAAAATATGGTAGTTGGGATAATTTAGCCATAATTTAAATTTATTAGCATAACTACTGTACTGCTTTTTGTGTGCAATAGTATGTGATAATAACTGGATCACAATCAAGGGACCAGAAGTCCTTGTTATTTTCTTATCTAAGCCAGTGAATTGCATTTTATAATCATGACCAAACTATTTCCATTCTTTATTCCTCAATTTACTGTTCAATATAATGGATATGATGAGCACTTACACTCACAGGCATACAGTAAATAATGGAATATGTTTTAAAATGACACATATTGCACAGATTGCTTATACTAGACCTACTTTGCTTTGATTCTTACCTATTTATCTCAAGTGCTGCTGCACACAAGAGAGGAATATGACAGGTTAAGGCATTTAGTTCCTATACCCTTAGCAATACCATTGCCCAGAGAACTTCAAAGTGTGTGCACTTCGAATACATTGTGCTTAGAGCTGCTATATAAAGGAGGAAGACAGTTTCATTACTTGGAGGCTTTCTTGCAACCAACTCTGTTCAAGAACTGATACACAGAACTGTAATTATCCAGAGAAAGACCCAGCTTATCTCCTTGACTTATTTTCTAAATGGGTTATCTGCCACCAAAAGTATATATTTAATGGAAAATTAAGACCTAGTAGTTAGGTTTTAATTTCAGTTTTAGTTTGTCATTTGATCAGACAGCTCCTCTAAAAAGTACAGTGAATTGTGCAGCTTTGAATCAATTTTATCATGCATTCACAGCTGCAAGTGAACTTTGTTCAGTATGCTATTATCCAAAAAAATAATGCATGAATAGATTATAGGTAGATATAGATAGGCAGGGATTACAGATAATAGATATGGAAAATTTTTGGACACGGGTAACAAATATTGTTATCACTAAGTAATTTTGTCTACACCAAAACTTTTGTTAGTCATTGCGTGCCTGTGCTGCAGAGTGGCAGCTGCTGAGATATCATTCAGGTCCTTTTATGACTGGTAAAGAGCACATAATAAAAATGCAAAGGGTTAAAGTTATTTTTAGTTAGGGGCATCAGTATGAGTACCATGTTTCACTAATCATGCTTACTAAGTTTGCTAAATCTCTTCTAGTCCAGGGTCTCAAATGACTACCAGATGCCAATAGTATTCTCCTGTGTTTGAAATCTAGACAGACACATAAACGCACACACACAGACACACGCTTTGCTTTTTACAGCTGTACTTCAGCCTTGCTCACTTGCACTGCTGTCTGTGGTTTCCTATGAATAGTAACATATACAAATATTTTTCCACATCCAGATTGACCTTGGTTTATCAATTAATTTATTAACCTGTGAAATATCTTTCCAGCGCAGCAGTACACACTCCCATGAAACCCTGAAATGTATTTATTAAATTACAGCATCTACAGCTGCTGCTCTGGAGAGTGATCAGTAGCTATTGTTCCAATGCTGTTGTAGGAGGTCTTGAAGCTGAGCAATCCCAGTAACTCCTAGTGCCTTTCATTCTATCACCATCCACTTCCCCGTGCACACCAGAGGACTGTGTGCTTAGCTTCAGAAAGCACACGTGCAGTTGCTTTGGAGTTCCCAGGGCAGCAGCATGGTTAGGGGGGCGTTAATTATTAGCAGCTTCTGTTGTGCACAGTTGCACTGCTGAGAATTTGGGATGATACAAAGCAGACAGGTCTAGCAAAAGCAGCATTTTATACTGTGTGTATTTAGCACATTTCAACAGTGTTTAGGTTAACATTATCTTAAGGACTACTCAAATTCAGCAATAGAGAAAAAACAAGGATACCTAGAAAGTTTTGGAAATCAACGCTCTTAATCCCTTTCTCTCTCTCATCTTTAATCTGAGTAACTCCTGTCAAAAGCCTAAATCCCTGAAGCCTCTCCATTGCACTAAGATTTACATGAATTCAGAGAATGCTTCATATAATCAGAGAAACTAGATATGAGAATGACTAAGTCATGCTGTCCTTCCTCTGCTACTGAAATAAAGTCCAATACTCAATAGCAACGTCTGGCCAAATAGGAATGGGTCTGTTGAGCAAAAGAAGTAGCTGTTAAGTACCTGAAATACATTCATAACATGCATAGGGGAGCTTGACTTCAGACTAACTGTAGTTTGAAGCCTAGTGCACATTAGTGGTTGGAGCAAATAGGCATACTCCTGGAGCATGGTTTCTGCTTTAGTTTAACCTGAAAGGAATCTCATTTGCATGCCATGAGGCTGCTCCATGATGAAAACCAATGCACAGTGAGGAAGGACAGTAAGGAGATAAACTTCAAAACCTCACTCGTGCTAATGCAACTATAACTGCTGACTCTGAATGTAGGACACCCAAAATATAATAAAGTTTCTGTTTTGTTTTCTTCTTGACAGGCAGTCTGACATGTTCTTTACTTGGTTTCATCTTACCCATCTGTGGTTCATCCCACACACTTCCTGCTGTTCAGTGTTTTGGAGCTTCAGATATTCATAGTCAAACTTCTCCTGATAGCTTCGGACACCTGAGATATACACTAGAAACAGGAAGAAAAAAAATAAAAAATCAGTCTGTCCTTCCAGTGCTTCAACCTTGGCCACTTCTGGTAATATGTACACTAATGCCAGTCCATTCTCAAAAGCTTCAGGTGTACAACTTGTACCGGTGAAACAGAATTATGTTTCCACATGATTTCAAGGTATAATTCATAGAACAGTCAACCTCTGATGCCAGCAAGAGTTCTTTTTCTTTCCCTTGGTTATAGTCATTAACAATACAAACAACTGTCCATCTCTGTTCCAGGACCATTGATTCTATGCATTTAAAACTGTTAATTCTCACAGAGCTTTTAGAAGCAGTATATTTAAAACCATGTTACCTCAGAAACTAAAAAATATTTAATGACTAAAATTTCACTTAGTGCAAATTCGTTTTCATTTGCACACTTTTCTTACTTAGCTACGACTTTATTTCATTTGGCTTCTTTAAAAGCTAGTGATTTGATTTTTAGTCAGGAGAATGACTAATTGCAAAAAATACACAGGGGGAGAGGCAAAAAAAGATATATTGGACTGTGTGCTGTAAGCTTGGAAGAGCAGTTTCCACACAAAATAAAGCTACATCCTCCAATTTATTTCCCAGATTGTTTACTGGCACTCTCAGTAAACTGTATTTGTTTAGGTCAATATTTTGTATTCATTGGGGTATTCACAGCAAAAAAATCATAGAGAGTGTTTCCTATCTGTAAGAGAAATCTGTTTATTTTGCTGTACAACAAGAGCTTGCTTAAATTTTTAAACAGAACTTCTGATAGTCAAAAGGAAAACAACCAGAAAAGGGTATTAGCCAAAATATCTGTCAGCTAAACAGAACTTGTAAATCCAGTCAAACAACTAAAGGGCATTGCACTGTCAAATCATCAGATTGCAGATCCCTGCCCTGTGGTTTGCTGTCTTTTAGAGAAGGATGCAAACTGTTTAGCTTTCCCAAACCCTCCCCCCCTCCATCTGCCTACTGACCCATGCAGCTGCCTTAGCATTCACATTCGCTCCACTGGAAGTTTCAAGCCTGCCTTGACAGAAGAAAGTAAAATGTTGCTGTGACAGCAGCTTCAATGGGACTGAGCAAAGAATGATGGAGAAGACTAAATGTGTTATATCTATGGATAGCTGAGAATTGGATAAGAAAACTTTGTGAATCACTGTGCACCAGAACTGTCAGAACAGAACATTTAAGGAGAAAAATGAAAAATACACAAAAGTCCAAAAATTGTATTTTATGTCACCATTAGAAAGGGAAGGCAATATATGTAAAAAAGATGCATTGCACAGAAATTTAAGTACTCAAATGCAGAATGCAAGCATAAATGCTTAACCTGCTAAAAATCATATTAAATTCTACGGACACCAGTTTATAATAAAAGAGTCTTGTCTGTTCTTGACCATCATTTCCTTCACCCTGGCATTTAGTGAAAATGCATTCTAGAAGGTAATTGAGCATGCTTTTCTTCCTTCCTCTGGGGCCCATAAGGTTATTTACAAAAGAATATTTAAAACAGTAACAATGTGATGGGTCTCTACAGAATAGTTTCCTTAAATATTCATGCAGGTAATCTTCTGAAGGGGCCACATACTTGTTGGTAAGCTTCCACAGGATTCACTGAGGCAGGATACCCTGTAGACATGGTAAGCAAAGAAAAATTCCAAGCCATTATACTTCACTAGAGTGCAAAATAAGTTTAGCCTCAGTAAAAAAAGAACATTCTCTGGAAATTCAGTGCAGCAAAAAAATGTTATTTCAGGTAATGTTTTACACAATTAAAAAACCTTCAGGTGATGTGGAAGACATTCTTTGTGACAGCCTGTGTTACAGCCTTTGCATTTTCTTGCACATTATAATTCTGGTTTGTTGCTCTGTAGGAAACTCAAGCAAACTGCCAGACACAATGTCTTGGGCTGTAAGGTTGAGACCACAAGATTTTCATGGAATTTACAAGCAGTGTTGCAATTAGCTATATCCAAATTTAAAAAAAGCTATCCAACCACAAACTCTAGATTCATTTTAGTCTGAAGTAATATACTTTATCCCCCATTCTCAACATAAAAAGTTAGCTCTGTTTATTCCTGCAGGCTATATCACTGGGCAAAAGAGAGCAAGGGCTTCTGATTATATTTGGTGAAACTCAAAGTTTAAGAGAGATGACTATTCTACTCAACAATAGTAATCTCTTTAATCACAGTGAATTCAATTCAATAGTACAATATTTACTGCTGATGTTTTAGAACATTTTGAAGTCTGCTTTTGAAGACAATGATAATCACAGGGAAACTGGAGCCACCTTTAGGAATAAATTCCACTATGCTGTACTGTACATAGTTAAGAAGCTGTGAGCAATGAAATTATAAAAACTATTAGAAATTGTTGTAACTAAACCATTTGGTAATTTTTATCTAAGCAGAAAATTGCCAGAGAAAGTCTCTGCATAACAGGTGGTATACCACATATACCCAGTTTCTCTTTTGAAAACACACACGCACATGCACTCACCATGTAAACCAACATAGTTTCACAGAAAATTATGAATAAAATAAGTGGAACCAAGATCCAGCAAATAGGTTACTGAATACTGGGCAATGTCAATCCTATCCCTTGTCCCTACTCTTCTACCTGAGGAATAGTTCTTCACCTCTTCTCTCTGCACATTTCTGTCTTGAGCTGGGTCTCTGGAGATTACTGTGATACAAATTCTGGAAGTTAAAGGTACCAATCTATGAAGCCATGTACTTGCCCTTCAGCCATCCCATGAAACATACATTTCTGCTCATTTCTTCAATGATGTTTCTACCTGGAACATGAAACTTCTCCTTATATACCTCCAAACAACGTTCCTCAAGCACTGAAAGTTTGTCACTAGTATTCCAGTAAGACAGTGTCATGTTTTCAGCCCAGCTGGTAACAAAGCACCACGCAGCCGATCGCTGACTCACTACGGCCTCACTCCCCACCCCCCTGCCCCAGCCACGGTGGGATGAGGAGAAAATATAAAGGCAGGCTCGTGGGTCAAGACAAGGACAGGGAGGGTTCACTCCCTACTTACGGTCACGGGCAAAAGACAGGCTTGACTTGGGGAAAAAACAATTTAATTTACTACCAATCAAATCAAATCAAGAAGTACTTATTAAGAAGTAAACCCAAACCTTAGAACACCTTCCCCCCACCCCTCCCTTGTTCTGGCCTCAACTCCACTCCCAGTTCTCTCTCCCTCCTCCCCCTGGCAGCGCGGGGGAGCAGGGGATGGGGGCTTGGGTCGGTTCCTCACACCTTGTCTCTGCTGCTCCTTCCTCCTCGGGGGGAGGACTCCTCGCTCCTCCCCTGCTCCACCATGGGGTCCCTCCCATGGGAGACAGTCCTTCATGAACTTCTCCAGCCTGGGTCCTTTCTGGGGCTGCAGGTCCTCCCGAACTTCCCCAGTATGCGTCCTTCCCACGGGCTGCAGTCCTTCAGTTACAGACTACTCCAGCACGGGCTTTCCCACGGAGTCATGGCCATCTTCGGGGGCCTCTGCTCCCCCGCTCCCCTCCATGGGCTGGGGAGGGGACAACCTGCCATCTCATCATGGGCTGCAGGGTCATCCCCTCCTCCAGCACACCTCCTCCCCTCCTTCCTCACTGACCTCGGTAACTGCAGAGGGCTTCCTCTCACATTCCAATCCCCTACTCACTGCAGGTTCCCCTTCTCAAATCTGTTCTCCCAGAGGTGCTACCACCATCACTGACGGGCTCGGCTTGGGCCAGCAGCAGGTCTGATTTGGAGCCAGGGAAGCTTCTAGCAGCTTCTCAAGGGAGCCACCCCTGCAGCCCCTCCCCCACTACCAAAAAACCCCACACCACACAAACCCATAACAGACAGCTTGTTATTAAAACTATTAAGTACATCACATCTCAGCCTGTTTTGTCAATACATGAGGACCATATGGTTTCAAAGCCTTCCTACTTTCCTACTTACATAATTCTTATTTTGGTTAAATAATTTCTTTCTCCTGTTAGTCTGCTAAAGTCTAGGAGTACACTCAACCAACACACACTAGCATGTTTACTCACACCCTTCTCCATCCAACAATGATGATTTACCTAACTGACAGTATTGTAAATAGAACCTACATGCATAAATTCCTGACCATCTACATCAATATACCCTTTAACACTACTACGATGTTGTTTTATCTGGGAAAATTGTTTGATATAGATCTGTAGAAATTACTGGACCAGTATTGACTTTGTTGCATACAGTAAAATATTGATGAATCGCTGAAGAAAACAATCTTTAAGGCTTATTGCAATACTTATTTGAATGGAAGTACAAAAAGAGTCACTCACAGGAATTATCTTGCTGCTCTTCATAGACAATTGCACACATTATCTAAAAGCAACTGCGATACAAACAGCATTCCATTTCTAAATTGACACAGTAGATATGGCCCACTGCTCAAGGTGCCTTATCTCAATTATCTTGAAGGGCAACTTTAGCTAATGAACTCAATTAAATCTAGTTTTTATCAGTCACAACCTCGGCTGGTCATTGCCATTTTCTAGATGTGAAGCTTGCTTGCAAATGTTTACAACATGGAAAAGCCCAAGACAAGAGAAAAATACTTCTGATGTTATAAAATCCTGGTATAGATTTTTTTTATTACAGAACATGCAGATGAAAACATTGTGGTGAAGCACTGCACAGAGTTTGCTGAATCTTCAGTAATGAGAAATTAACCTCAAGCAATACAAGAGATGGGCATTTGCTTAAATATAGTTAAAGCTTACTTAGCTCCTCTCTATCTCCATCTCTTTTTTCCTTAACAGAAGTTTATTGCTCCTCAGCACCCAGTTCTTCTAGATCCTTGAGCATTGTTTCAGTTACACCATAGTTCCTCTGACAATAAAATGTACCTTCCAAATTCTCAATAGTTTAATGGTGTAACTAATTGTTCTCTGTTCTTTTTCATATCTCCTGATTAAAACCAAAGAAGCCACTATTTCTGCTCCTATTTACTTCTGTCAGGAAAGATTTTTAACCTTCAGAAAATATGGATGTTTGGTCTAAACAAGTGCCCACAAGCTCAGATCCATTCTAATGCTGACCTGGACTCTCTCAACCCCATTGAAAATGAGTCAGAGATGGCCAAAGATTTAGATTTAACTCTTTCCAGCCCATACCAGCTGTACTAAACTGAGACTCTTGCATTTCTTCTTCAGTGCTAGACAGACTTAAGAAAGTTTATTATTTTGCAATATTAAGAAAGAAAAAGTGAGATCAGATTCTGTTAGCATTTCAGTCAAAAACATGGGTAAAGTGAGCCACAGCACAAACTCTTGATGCTTGTGTTTTATCCAAACTGACTTAGGTATGCCTGGTCTTAAAACTAAGGCCTCTGTCTGGCCTCGGTTTCACAGTGAAAAATAATCTGAAAAATCTCTTTCATTTTACTTGTTCCCAGAAAGTCATATTTTATACATTTGTGCCCACTGTTTTCTTGAAAAACAAGTAATCTGGAATTCAGTTACTCGAAGTTCCTTCTTTTCTTTCATCTGATGAACTACCTCAGATCACCAGGGTAATAGTACCATGCTGCGGGAAGTAAGGAGGCAAAGACCTGTGAACATCACCTAGGAAAGTAGACTTTCCCTCTCTCCCATCTTTAAAACTGCCAGTTCTCAAGCTGTAGGTCACAGATGAGAGAAGGGGAAGGGCTTTGATGAATAATTACTGGTAGTAACTTTCTTCTGTTGCTTTATTCCCTTCTTGTTCTACATTGCAGAATACTGGCAGATGTGGGGAGTAGCCCTCTAGACAGAGATAGGTTTGAGCTGCTTAAACACCTTTGTGAGCTTAAATTGCTTCCATTACCTGTGGCTAGCTGACAGACTACTGTGAAAGGATGAACTAAACACCATGTGTTACCATTAAAGATTTCCAGTATGTCAATATTTTTTCCCTTTAATCTAGAAGGTTACTGTCACAGATGATGCACAGATCAACACCTTTGCTTACCAATCAACATATGGTTTTAGCTGATGACTGCTTGCTTTCTAGTACCCAGAGCTACAATAACATGGTTATTTTGAACTCTTCTGCACAGGATGGAATACAAGGGAATAAAGATATAAAAATTCTGTTTGCACTGTGGTGTTTTCAGTTTGAATTTTTGAAGGTCAGTGTTTTGCTCATAATCTGATTTGATTTGCTGTTTCTTTTGCTGAATAGCATGAAAAAAATGAAGCTGAGCCCTAACATGAGGAAGGACCCTGTGATAGACCAATATTTTTTAATACTTCACATGTCCAAAAATATTAGAACTCATTAGCTGTTAGAACAGCAAACTAAGGACAGAAGGAATCCCCTTACTCTTTTCCTCTGCTAAGGGATAAACTGTATAACCTCTCATTCCCATGAACCACTTTTAATGCTTAGATATGTAAGCAATTATCAGACTGAATGGAAGTACTGAAAATAATTTCTAAAGCAAGGAAAGGATTTTTAAAGTAAAAAAAGATGAACATTAGGGATCATGAAACATAGAGGTACAAGAAGAAAGTGAGCATATTCTCCAGTGTAGCTTTCAGAAAGCAGTTGATAGTTGTTTAAACAGCATATATGACTTACTATTTTTGTAAGGACAACTAATGTGAAGACTCCTTATAAATGCCACTCAGATGCTAAGCTGGTGGTTTATGAGCTCAAAATATTTTGCTGCACAGAGCAACAAAGGCAGCAGTTGGACTTCACTGAAGTTGTCTCACAGCACACAGCTCTATTAGGCACACAAGGAAAGCTCTGAGGGGGTTAAAAGTCAATCGCAAGACCTGGGATGAGTGCCAATAAACTTGTACCTGGCCAGACTTAAATTGAATTTTAGCTGCCAACTGTACATTTTCAGATCTCCAGAGGAAGCTGGTTCCTTCGTGTGGGTGAAGTAGACAGAGGCAGCTGTTCAAATGGAAACCATTGCATCAAGCAACTTGCAAACTGATTGAATTTAAAATTGGACTTTCTTGTTCCTTGATTTTTGCTTCAGAATTGAGGGGATGCAGGTGGCTTATAAAGAGAAATTTATCACTCAGCCAAGAGGTTAAAAAAACCCTCCAAACAAACAAGAATTTTGTCTTTTGGGAGGGGAAAAACCCTCAACAAATTAAAAAATGAGATATAGAACTAGGCTCGTATTAGATATAAATCAGAGGAGCTATTCTGGTTTACGTCAACATTAGTAGACTAAGGCCTAGATTTCTCAGTTGAGCCAGTGTAAACTTAATAGAATAATGTATTAACTTTGAACATAATTACATAAAAATCTTACTCCAATATTATTGCAAGCCTAGGATTACAGCTGGACTTCAAATAATATGTGCATACATATTTTATATATATTTATATATATATGTGTGTGGGTTTCCTAATAGGAAGAATATATTGTTATTTTTTTAAACTTGCACATAAACACAATAGAAGACATGTTAATATTTCCAAGTCTAGCTTTGCACGGTAAGAATTAAGAGTTATCCTTGTATTATGAAGAAAGTCCTGGGTCACATCCTAATTTTTTCTGCTACAGGATGTCAGATAATTCTGATGTGGGGTCCTCAGGTGGCATAGTTTCTTTCAGCGTCAGTGGGAACTGCATTCCATTTAGACTGGTGAAGAATATAGTTTAGCCTGTTCATTCAACTGAGTCGGAGATATAAATGCACTGCTGCTTACCACATGAGCACCTACCTTGTCACCACTGATGGTCTCGGTGCCTGCTTCTAGTTCCTGTATAGGAAAGTCTGTATTTTGTGTGACAGTACTCCAGCTGAAACACATTAAAAAAAACCCCAGAGAGACAGAACAAATAAGGAAAATATTTAATGCCCCCCAAAACAGATAAAACTTGCAGTGTAACAAAGTTTACTATGACTTTTCCTTGGATATTAGTCATTCCTGGTAAAGTGGCAAGTTAATAGTTGCTCAGCCTTTATCTTAACAGAATGCTAGAGCTTACCCTCCTATGGTATCATTGTCAATAGTAACAATAAAAGCGTACATAACATCATAGAAAACTACGTATAGAAAATACATTGTTTATAATTCACTAGTCTCAAGCCTACAGATACCATTTTCAAGTTTACCAATAAAAGTATGTTTTCTGGCAACCATTTTCATAGTGAGCACACAGTTGAACTTGTCGTCACTGATGGTGAAGTGCTGTAAACCAAACTGATGATCCAAGGTCTTTAATGATCTTCCACTGGTACCATAGCAAAGTATTTTCTGATATAAACCAGAAGCTGAAATCCACCTCAGATATTTTTTCCTTGAAATTTCTTCTTCAGTGAACTTTGAAACACAAAGAGGGGGAAGACACAGGTTAAGTTCTAGCTTTTCTTTACAAACCCAAATATACAGTAGCTGTATAGCTCTAGCAATAGCAACTTTAGCAGGATTGTATGACAAATTCCCCTTTCCTATTCTCAAGGTGGAGATAGAAAAATGAAACACGTGTTCTTGGCCACCATGACATTATTTTGTAAAGTATCACAGACTGTCTTTCCCTAAATTATGAAAGAGAAAAGGCTCATGGAAAGATGTTTGTACTCTTTGGCTCTGTGTTATCACACAATAACTATTGTTACAATACTAAAAGTTTCACAGACATAAGACAAGAAGTGGGGCAGGGAGGGGGGGAGAAGAAAGGAATGGAATAAACGCCATCTTAATCTTAAATGACTACATGCTTTTACAACTCAGATCTATAAATTCGAATACTGCCAGGGCAGATCTTTGTGACAGATAAGACCTGGAAAGATGAGATCCCAAAGCACTACCTGCTAACTGACGACTTGCTTAGCAGGCGCCGGATTGCATGCCAACAGGGAGTCATTTCCCCAGTGCCCAAATTAAGGATGACACAGAGCTGGTGTTGGAAGCTGCATTTCCTTCAGATGAAGTTGTTCCATCAGTACAGGAGACAGACACTGAGAAGCGAGGAAGCCCCTCAGTTCCCAGTGCGATTGGTCACAACTCATTCAGACCTCTCAGTGTCCAACACACACCACCTTTCTCTCCTGGGAAGTCCATTTAACCTAGAGATACACTGAACAGCTGTGTTTTTTAAGAGCTATACTTATTTATGAGAATGTCTCATCCATTAGTGGTAGTATTATCATCTTAGTAAGTGAGATTTGTATTTTTTGATCATGAGGGAAGTAAATAGGTGCATGTTGATGAACCCTTCCCCCATCCTATATGCTTTACCATAGAATATTAAAAGTAATTACAAAACATATTTATGGACTGAAACATAAACGGTTTTTGACTTGCTAAAGATAAAAGTAATGAGATTTAAAAACATAAAATTTGCCATTTTATAAGACCGATGGTCCTAACTCTTGTGCCAAGTGCATCTTATGCCTCTGTATTAGTTGAGAGACAAAAATAGTTTTGTTATTTGTTAATTTTAGATAATGACCCCATTGTTTTAAAAAGAAGTAAGCATTATCAGGTCAGTCCAATTCATGTTGTACCTGTCTTTCACAGCGCAGGTAGCTAACTTCAGCCTAAGTTAGATCAAAAAATAACGGCAACAGTAAAAAAATTAAATTAGAATAATAAGTGACCTTCTATAACTTTAAGACCTGTTTGACTTTCTGATAAAATCAGAAAACTTCTACAGGAGTGAGTTTATTTTTAGCCTCGGTAGAACAGTGATATACTGTTCTCTGAGGAATAAGAAACAAGCATCATGGTTAACTTAATAGGGAATTTGACTTTGAATTTATTTCCCATTTAAGCTTCAAGAGTTTTTCATAAAGACTGGAATTTTTTGGACTATTTTTAAAGAACAAACAGAATTCTCCCTGTTTGTACTCTATCTACAGACTAAAAAGCAGTCTCTGACAGCTGAATTAAATCCTCTTTGAGGTGGCAAAATGGAACCCCAAGTACAGTACTTCCCTAGCATAATATCACTGAACAGTTCTAAGCCCTTTGTTCTTTCTAAGCCTACTTTGAAAAAGGAAAAAAGCAAAGATGTGCATGTGATATAATGGGGATTTTTCTTTGGTTGTAGTTTTTCTTTCTTCCTTTCTCCATGATTTATATGAGTGCATAGGAAAATTTGCAATGCTCACAGACCAGAAAGCTCCTCTATTGTAATTCTTTATTTTTTTTTCCATCCTAACACATGTACCTTTTTTTTCTCTCCAGATGTCTTTCAAGTTCCTATTTAAACTACTGGGTTTTTTCCCAGTGCCTTCATGATACTTTAAATGTTTCAGTCTCCATAGATGCCAAGTAACAAGTTAAGAATGCCAGGTGGCCTGTTTCATAATTAAAAGAAACACATTGCTCTTGAAATAGAGATATATAATTTCCAAACCTCAATAGCACAGGTAGGTTACATTTCAAAGAGGAGTACTTAATGTGTGTCCTCAAGACCACCTAATACACAATTATGACATTATCAAATTTGGTACATATTTAATTCTCAGTTTACAACCATATAGAGGCTTATCTCTCATTATAACAAAGTGGACATTTAATCAGCAAATCTAAAAAGGGCATACATAATGCAGACTACCCTCACCTCTTTCAAAGCAAATTTAATTAAATTTTGGTCCTACAGAAGTCGACAGAAATCTTTGTATTTTACAAAATACGTCTAACTGTTATAATTTATGAGGGATATTCTTATCGCTGTATTCCTAAATGTTATAGTTTCATTATCTTGCACAATAGTTTGGAGTTATTTTGTACTTTCAAGTGGTGATTTTCTACCTTGTAATGTCACTGCTATTAATTTTTTGTACCATATGACATGGTAAGACAAAGTATTTTGGCCGTTTTGCTTAAGCTTGTTTTTATTAGAGGCCCATCATTTAATATATAGGGCTGTAAATGAAAATGATTAAATTGGTGGTTTACGGCTATAGGTTACTAGAGAACAATTTTTGCGTTAGAGAGATGCATTTTCATTGGCATTTTAATAAAACGTGATTATCTAAAGACAGAATTTTAAATAGGATTTGCAAACTATGTATATCATCTCTTCACTCAACAATTATCACAACACATCACTTAAAGTACAAGCAACATGCTCAGCTTGGAAACTTAATACATTTGCATTGGATCTGAACTGAACAGCACTAAAACCTGTGTTTGGTTTATCATGCTGGCAATCATAAAGCAAATAAAAAAACCACATTGAATTAGCCTTTGCCTCTAATGGAAAGGTTTAAGTCTGAATTTGTTAGGTATGATAACAAATATCCATTTATCAAAAGTAAGAGACATAGGAATAAACTGACATACTTGGTTTCAAAAAAGAATCTGTTGTGGAATAAAATCAGGTCCTCTTTGAATTAAAGGTTTGGCCCAAAATTCCAAGTTTTGTTTGTTTTTTTTTTAAACACATATCTAATTTTATTCTTGGGTAATAAGAAGCAGAAACAGTTATTTTAATTAAATCCATCACTCTTTGATTGCACTTAAAAATTTTACTTGATATTTTTTCTTGCTGTAGATGGCATCTTATACTAATTGAAATTCTGGCTTAGTAGGCAATAGACATTGCAAAACCTACAAGAACAAAATGTCCCTTTGGGTCATGTGCAATTTATGGTAAAGCAACAGAAAATGGTGAGTTTCTGAGAGAGAATTAGTTTGTACCCCACCAATACCTGTTTCAAACCAGATGCCTGTGCTGCAATATATCACACTCAGAGTATCTATAGGAGCTACTACTATCTCTGAATTCCAAAATTTACTGCAGTTCTGTGGTAGATGTTTACTTATAAATTTTCCCTGTTACATGACACTTTTTCAGCACCATGGAGAATAGGAGGTCCTGACTTTTCTGAGTGTCTTCCAGATCAGTTTCTTTAGTCCAAACCATGATAGCATTTTAAATATATATATACAAAACAACTAGTACCTAGTAGATGTACTGAAGAGAATCCAGGGGAAAGCAACAAGATTGACAGAATTTTAGAAGGCACAATCTATAAGGAAATTTTTAACCAACTGAATTTGATTATGGTTGAAAATGAAAGATAACTTGGTTAGTCTTTGAAAAGGAAACCAATGTGCACAGAGGAGATCAAGGTACTGTTCACCATGTCTATCAGGTGTAGGGCAAGAAGAATCAGGTTAATTTGCAGTGAGTACTAATTTGCAGTGAGTACTATTTAGATCAATTATTAGCAGAAATATTCAAACTACAAAAGAAATTATATTTCTTGGCAGAAATAGAAGAATGATAATTATTCTGTGTTTTTAAGAAAACATTGGGCAGGAAATGTGTATGGTCTAAGTATGTTAGACTTTACCTAATGGTAGGAAGGTAAGTGTCTCATGTCCCTTTAATTCTAAACTGTTAACAGTGAAAGTCTACTTTTTGGTAGCCCAAACTTAAGCATTTAAAAATACCCTTATTTCTAAAGCGTGTTGATCACCTAGCCTATTATACTCATATTTGTAGACAGTTATTCAAGTCACCTATCCAAAACAGAATCACTCAAACTCATCAGTCCCTGCCTTGACTTTATAATGAAGGGAAATAAATTCAGATAACAACAAATAAAAAAAGAACTAAGATCATTGATATATCCAGATGAATCTTGTGAAAACAAGGCCACAATGTCAGGGTATGGCCACATTTCAATTTTGAAATCTAGACATGGAAACTCACCCATGCATATGGAGATTACATTTGTTAACCCAAATTTGTAATGTTTTCCTTTATGTACTAAATAAAGAATATATAATGTATATGAGAACATTTATTAAACTTAAAATACACCATTTAACACAACTTCAAGCAATTTGTACTATCTACAATAAGTCATACACAGCACAACCTGTTCGGAGCTATGTAGAGATCAACTAGTAAGAGTGAAAAACAGTAACTAGCAACTCTAACAGAATCCCAGAGAGATAACATCAAATTAGTTCTAATGAGTGATTTCTATGCTAATTGACTATTTTTGTACCAATATCAAATGGAAAGAGATATTACTTTCCCCAAACATTCCTCAAAAAATTAATGATCCAAAAAAGAACCATGTAAAACAGGTAATCACTTGTTAATTGATCTGCTACCAGTACTGTATGAAACATTGAGCAATACGTCTGCTACAGAACCTTGAGAATATATTTGTTGGTTAGGCTGTACCTTGGGATAAGCAGCAAAGATGAGCACCCAAATATTTATTACAGAAACAGAAAGTGTTGACAGCTCATTAGTGAGATAAATATACATTCTCTGTGAACCTAGACATACCTGCAAACACTTCAAGATCTGTGAATATGACAAAGACCCTACCAGATAATCCACCACAGTGCCTGCTGTGGAAAGCTTTGTTCTTGCAAAGAGAAAAACAATACATAGTGTGAACTATAATTTCCTTCAACTGAAAAAAAAAAAATCTTTGATAAGGAGAGGCATGAATGTGCTCTGAGGCTACAAATCATCACTTTGAGAAGGCTGGCTGAGTAGATTTTTTTTTTTTTTTTTGTACTCCCAGAGTGTTCTTTATTTTCTTGAAGTTATTAAAGGTCATTAAAATCCATTTTGCACACCAGCATGCATAAGCTGTACTTTTCATTTTTCAAGGCTCAGACCACCTTCATTTCCTATAAAATGGAAGAAAAGTATTAAAAGTATCCTAGGAAGTAACATGCAAATATTTGTGCTGTGTATTTGCACATCAGTCTCTGGCATACTTTTAAAGCACATTGCTTCTTCACAAATACAATAGGATCTGAGCATGGGGTGGTAAAGAGTGAGGATGAGGAAAGAAATACTGAGTGGTTTGAGTGCATATCCAATGGGTTATTTTTTTCTGTGCTTGGCAAATAAGATTGCAGAAGGGTTTTATGACTTTTAGCTTCTGCATTATACCTGTATTGAGTGACTGCAGAAGAAGTTTTGTTCAGGGAATGATATCTGAACAAACAAAAGGCATGAGGCATAAGAACGCTCTGAAATTTGAAAGAGGTTGAAGAAATTAAAAAGGCAAAGACCCCATATGACTCAACCAACTCAGCCTTTCTACATTCTTCACACATATCAAACTAGAGCACATTAATCAACCAGCGCACAGATGAAGATGGTACCCTGACAAAATTTCTAGCCAGAACTGATAATTGTAGAAGAATTTGGTTTTATGGTCTATATTAGCAATAGCAAATGATTTCAGCATCCAGGAAAAGATGACAGAATTTAGTGGTCTATCTTTAACTTAATTTTTAATTAGATAAATTCTATCCACATTTACAGTCTGAGCTGGAATACACAATAAGGCTGCCAGATACTGAATCTGATTTAAAGCAAATACAATACAGAGCAGCACTCACAGAAAAAATATTACTTTTACTTTTCATATCAGTCTTCAGATGTAACTGATCAGAAAGGGGGTAAATAACACAGGAACGATTGTGTTTGCCCAAAAAAACTGGGAGGAGAAACAAACTGTCTTGAGTTGCACTAGTGTAGATGGTGTGTGAAAAAAGAACTGTGTTCTCATTACATGGCTGATAACAGAGTTACTTGGCCTTGATGCACACATATCACAGCAGAAATCAGCAACATGAAAAAGGACATGAAAAAGAAAAGAAGTGAATGATCAAGTAATATAATTTTTTTCAACCTTTGTGAGGCTCAAGGACAAGAAAAAAATATTCAGAGTAGAGAATATTAATGAAGAAGCTAGTTTTTTTAGTTATCAGATTGGGACAAATTCATAGGGCCACTGAAGCCCCTAGCCACTATCTAAGGATACAGTAGGGAAGAAATCCATTTGATGTGAGGACATTCTTTATAGTTTGCCCTTGCTTTTGGAAGCAGAAGTCACCAGGCTCTTGGGGAGGCTTCAGTTCAAAAATACACTGCATAGCTATAGTCCCAATTACAGAGGGAATGGGGAGAGGAAAGATGTCAGAACGAGAGCCTGGAAATTATTTCGGTGAGACTTCAATGCATATTTAACTGCATTTCTATTAAAGAACATTTTCAGAGTTCAAGGCTAGATTTTTAGCTCTCCATTAATGGAAACTTCTTCTTTTCCTTGACAATTTCCTCTGTACTAAATTTTCACTTTTACTCCTTCCTTCAGTGACACTGGTGAATGAACTATACTCCAGCCATCCACAGCTACCTCTGCCATCAGGTGCAGGCTGGTTTTCTATTTTGTTTGTCTCTCCTGTTTTATATTCCTTTGGTGTTTTTCCATTATGCTGAGTAATGTGTAGGCCAGAAGGATGCATGTGGTATGACAAGACTAGCTAGGAGTCAGTATTTGGTAGTGCTTTATTAATACTTTTATTTCATTATATGGTCTTTCTTCTCCTTTTTATGGAGTTCCACATAAAACCCCCAAAATTGCCTGCTGCAGCTAAAGCTCAGCTGATTACTTTGAAAATAAGAGTAAAATCTATACAGACTTTGACAATACACATATTTTGCTGGCAGGTGTAGTTACATGTATACTCTGCAATTTAGAGAAAATAGGATTAACAATATCTAATCTTGGATAACTGGTACAATTAGCTGTTGTTTCAAATGCACCATACATACACTAGAGAATACTGACATAATGTTTTATCTTACTAAACCTTTCAAAACTTTTAATCACTGGAAGAAAAAATATCCTAGTTTCCAGTTCTCCTTTTTATTTCCTTTTTAATATTAAGTGGGAAATGGCCAATTGAAATCTGTCTGAGGGAAAATATTTTCAACTTCTCCATCTTGACAGAATGAGCACATCAAATCAACACCTGAGTCTTTTCAAAACTCTAACAATGGAAAATGTAAACTCTTTCTAAGGTAAGAAACTGAAACCAGGGGAAAGCAAGATGAAGATGGATCAGAAATTTCCCCCCCCCTATATTCTTTATTAATACTCCTTTAGGGGATATTTTTAATAAAGATTGAGCCATATAGAAAATAGGATCATACAAAGAGTTAGTAAGGAAATTTTTTAGCTTCTAAGTGTTCAGAAGTGTTGAAGAAATCTGGATGAAATTATTGCTGTGTTAATGTAAGTGCAGGGAATCAAAAGTGAATGAATATATCAATTGCATTTTCTTTCTTTTAACATCAGTGAAGTTATCAAAGATATGAGAAGATGGCATACATTGAAAACCTTCATGGTTCTATGTAACTGGTGATATTTTTAAACTAATCATCAATGTTTGTGAGAAGGAAAGGAAAGAAACAAAATAATTTTGCATGAAGAAATCCCTTTCCTTTTCAGAAACTTTCTCAAACTGGTCTTGTCATCTAATAGCTGATTAATATCCCTACCTGAAGAGGTCTGCCTGTGGTCAAGGTCTCCAGAGTACCTGCCTACCCCCTAATACTCTCACAATGGCTTAAAGGTACAGATATTTGCTTGTACCATCTCTCATTCCTGTAAGTACTTTAAGCCCAATTACGCACAGAAAAAGCAATCAAGCCATGACTAAAATGAAGAACAAATGCCTGCAGAGTATATGACAACCTCATAAGTTGAAGTTTCTTCAAGTATGATGTTCATATCATCCCAAACAGCCACCACATCTTCAAAAATGAATGATTCTTGGAAATAAAACATTAATATTAAAAAGGTCAACATTTTTTAAATGTGTAGTTCAACTTGTTCTAATTATTCTGTAAGCTGCAGTGAAAATTAGTTTTCTGACAGAAGTCCTAGAAAAAGCAAGGAGTAGAGCAGTTGCTCATTTGCCATAACACACTAGATATCATGTCTGGCTCCTCTAGAAGCAACAGGTTTATGTTACCTCCAAATGTAGCATAGTGGACCAGAGAGTCTGTCTCGATCTGGCAATTTTATATAATCCTTTGCTCAGAGTGGACCAGATGTCTGTTGTTTTGTTAAGAATTAACTTTGTAAGTGTTTAAAAAAATACTTAGCTTACTGAGGCCACATGTGTGGCACAGGTGAATTTTAACTGCTCTGCCGTAAGTTTCTATCATTAATGACTAGGATTTTGGATGATCAGCAAGGTTTTTGAGATTTTTTTTGTTTGTTTTGGGGGTTGTTTTTTGTGTTTGTTTGTTTGTTTGTTTTGTTTGGTTTTTTGAAGGCTACCTGCCCACTCTACTAAAAAGAAGAAAGAGGAATAAAAAAGATTGAGAAGTGCAATTGCTAAAGCCAAAGACCAACAATTTACACGTTGTAGCCTAAGATATGTTTACACATAAAATGGATGAACTCTGAATATAAAGAGAGATATAGCAGGGAAAATGAAAGTTAAGTACTGACAGTTTACTACTTTGATAACACAGACCATGGAATAATAGAGGTTTTCTGATTCTCATGCTTAGTTAAGTGTGTGTAATTTTGTCTGAGGTGCTCACACTCACACGACAGTAGTTTATCCTTTTTTTAAAAAAACTCAGAAAATTATCAAACCCAAGAGTTAGAAGAGGAAAGGTCAGGACAAGTATTAGAAAATTGACTCAAGTTTCCAATTCAAGTTGTTGTAGTCAACTTATCTAAATGGATATATGAACCAACTGCTTACTGTAAACCAGAAGAGATTCAATATCTCTTCCTCTTTCATATACTTTCTATAGATTTTCTCTGCTTAAATACACACAGAGGATGTGTATTAACAAGCATTTCAGCTTTGTCAAACGACAGGTCTGTGAGAGTACCCTGCTGGATACTGGGGACAGCTTCTGTGCTTCCAACGTGAGTCTTCCCTTTCCCAAAGAAAAAAATCTAGAAGAAAATCTTGACCTGTCCAATAAGATAATGTAAGTATTCATAAACATTATTCACTGAATATCAGAAGAAAAGAGAAGATCATCCATTCTCAATGTGTACGGAAGCTGAAAATTCTTGTGGAGGGGCAGGCACTCAGAAAAAGAGGAAAAACACTAAGCTGAATAATTACTTCTCTGTCAGACACTCAGTTTTCCAGCAGTGGGGAAAACGTTTAACTGTCCCATATTTGGTCCTACTACACTTTTTTTACCTGTAGTGCTGTTCTCTTCTGCATTCAGTGAAGAAGTTATAATATGAGTTGATGTAGGAAAAGATATTTAGGATTAGATGTTCCTCTTGACACCCTGAGCTCAATTTTCATCTGATGGGCTGACCTCAGGAAGCATATCTGTATCATTTTATTGTCTTTTGGTCTGATGGGCTGAAGCTAAAAAAATAAGTTTGTACACAAAGTACATAAGGGAAATCTAAACTGATTTTTTTTTTCCAAATGCATTACAAACTCTCTTCCTCCAGGCTTCAGTTCTTAAGAACTTCTCTTTACAAAACAAAGGCTTTCATACAGAACTTAATTTTGGGTTTCTCTCGACTTCTGGATACTTTTCTTTGCAACTGTAGTATCTTCTTAATTTACACCTAATATTCCAAAAGGGTGAAAATGTTTACTATAATTTATGTTTGTTGTTTAAATATATATTTGATGTTTTTGAATCCATTGAATTTACCTGTTTTATACCTGACAGTGATGCATGTACAAGTGAATGACAAAGCAAGTTTCACAGCAACAAAAACCAAAAGCCATCAGAATCTTTGAAAAAGCTTTTGTCAGCTTCAGAAGACTGCATCAGATATCAGGCCAGCAACAGTACCAAGAATTACACACATCAAGAAAGAGAAAAAGGCAAGTAGAAATACACCCAAGAATTGAGATAAAATTATGGTATTGTCTTAGATGGAGGAGCATGTAGAGGAGAATTGACAATCTCCTATATCTCTCAACCTCATTAAAGTTTTCTTTGCAAAGAGATAGTTGGGGTTATATTAAAGTGGGTGGAAAATACTGTTTTTCTGATTTAACAATTTCTTTTTTATGTGTGATTATATAAGATGGAAAGGAATAAGAATCAGGACCTAAGGCCTGGTGGGTTTATTTTGGGAGAGAGGAGGGAATGGTTGTTTTGGAGAAATCTTTTTTTTTAATTGTTTTCCAAATTAAAATAATCTGTCTATTTAAAAATATCACCAAATATCATCAAAATGGTCATCAAAGCATTAAGAGATTAGAGATCTAAGCCAGAATGTTGTGCAGAGCTGATCAAAATAGCTTTCAATGATGAAAATATTTTTTATTAAAAAATATAGGTGTCTCGTGAAAGCTGAAAATTTTGTTAATATTTAAAAAAAATCTACTTACTTTTCTTTTTTTTAACAATATCAACTGCAATATTACTTATCTTAAATATAACCCAAATACTTCAAATACTGTGTAATCTAAAAATACATATTCTGATAATAGAAAATGCTTTCATGGTTTCAAAGAAATTTTCAGGTCATCATTTTGAAGGAGAAACACATTGGTTTACCTTTCTGATTTTCAAATTCACTTTCTTCTTAAACACTTCTGAAGATCAGAAGTTCTAGGTATGTGGCCAGATATAATTGCCTTAAGTAGGTCATGTGCCCCATAAGGATTAATACAGTATCAAGGAATAGTCAAGGGTACCACAAGAGAGCGTAGTACAGTAACATAGAAGTATGGCTGTTTATTGTTCCTATAAACTTGGGGGGAAAATATAGAACTATATATAAACTCTCTTACATATGTCTGATATATTCTGTTCCTCTACCTTTAGAATTTCTGTAAGATCCCTTACATCAGTCTGCATTAATTGTTTGTCATTACAACATTAAGTACTTAACAAATCCATATATTATGACAACACTGTAGCTCTGTGATTTGTTGCCCAGTGATGACTATATCTTCCTTAATTGTGATATCTGTTTTGAGAAATAAATATACTATTGTAGTAACAGAAGAAGGCACAAGATAAATAGTAGCAATATTGAAGGAATCATCCTAAAAGTAAAATTCTATCATCAGCCAATACCTTTTAACCCATCAGTGATCTTATGTCTTTAGAAAATTATTGTTTTCATATACTGGTTGGCTTTTGTTGTTGTTCCAGGGTTTTCAATTTATGCTACTCAAAGTCTGTTCTTATCACAATAGGATTAGGTTCATGCTTGACATTTAAAATGCCAGGCATGAAAGTAGAAATAATATGTATTAGTATATACCTTATGATCATTTGAACTTCAAACACACATAGTCATGTCAAAAGTGTATACTGTGGACCTCCTTGTCTGTCATAACACAGTGTAATTTACTCTTCTAATTCACTTTGAACATCATAGGCTTTGTTCATAAATTATGATCTCTGAAACACAATGCTACAAAAACTGAATAGTAGTTCTGTATGAGTTTTTCAACATACAGTAGTATACACAATTCATTAATGCTCTCTCATACTGAATATGTTCAGGGGTTAAAGAATATAGGCAAGATTTACCTTCTTGATAAATATGACAGTCACATTTTTCATCAATAAATCAGAAGATACTCTTTGATAATGGCTCAACTACAAATTCTGTTTATTATCAGTAGGATCCCCTCTCCTCATCACTCCAAAACACTGAAACAAAACCAGACATGGAAACAACTTCATTCAAATCTATTCTTCCACTTCCCCTAAATCTCTCTAAAAGGGCAATTACACAGTAATAAATAAATAAATAGTAAGAATTTAAAATCAAAACTGTGATAAACTTTCACCCCAAAATGAAAGGAGCTGGGGATTTTATGGGGTCTGTTAGAGCTGTGAGCACTGAATTCAATATCATGTGGACCACTTCTGAGATGCTCTATAAAGAAAGCAATCTAGAGAGCTAGAAAGTGAAGTTATAGCTACAGCTGCTATCCCCTGACATTCAAAACCTAGTAAAATTGGCAAGTATGAAGAGATTCCTGCAGTTGCTTGGGAAAGCCTCATGCCCCTACCTCTCAAAGATGCAACATAATTTCTGTGAAAGTAGTTGCTACTTGCTACGACCTTATTTTGAGCTCCTCTCTGAAAGGCAATAGCTCAGGAGACTTGCAGACTCCTGAAATCAGATTTGGCAGCCAGTGTCTTCCGCATGGGAAAAGTCTGGGCACCTGCTGAATTTCCCATCTTGAGAATGAGCATGAAGTGCTGCAGCCCCTCACTCATGTCTCCTCGAGTTTGAAAATCCTGGGAGCTAGGAAAGAGAAGCTTCTGTCTTCCACAAGTGAGGTGTTTTCAGCTCACCTGATGAGGGACATTTTGCTTTCTTGACTACATACCTGCCAAATGAAAATCATTAGGAAAAAAAGGGGGGAAAAATCAGTGTGAAGAAGGAAAATAACAAAATAGAAAACACAAATATGTATTATACCAACATTTACGGTCAGAGACATCTGGTACCTTTCACCACAAATAAGTCCTCTTCTCCACACAGCATTTCTAACAACATAATATATTTATTCAACACTTCCCTGTATGTCCAATGAGAAATAATGGGCATCACAAATTCACATATCTCCAGGGACTTTATTTATAGCAATAAGGATCTCTATCTGGTAACATGCCAAAGGATCTGTGTAAGAGCAAGAACAACATGGTTTTGTTTTTAATTCCAGTTCAGAAATAAATATAGATGTGCCCTACATGTCTGCTGCTGGTTCTATACTCTCCTTGTGAGCTTCAGTGAGCATTTCTGGTGTCTCAGTGTCAGTGGATCCCTTCTGCATTACAGCATTCTGCTGTTCTGCCTGCGTTCCGTGGTCTTCTAAGGTAAACTGCTAGAAAACTGGTATGGATTAGACATGACTTCAGAACTGCTATGAATGACAATCTGCTGTCTAGTTCAATTCACAAAATAAATGTGTATCATTTCTAGTGTCTTTTGAGTTTGACTACTGACAAGTGTGAAGGTGAAGTCCTGATTCAAAGGAAAGTGTGTTCTAAGGAAGAGGAAGGAGATAGTTAAGGGAAAACCTGGGTAAGAACCAGTCAAAGAGATTAAGGGACCATACCAAACAGTCTATAGCATGTATGAGAGAGAAAACATTAAACTACTAGGTTTTTTAAAAAATCATTTTTTGTGGGAAAAAGAATAAAAAAGGAAAATGCAATCAAAATTCCCTTTAATTACTTTTCTCTAAATCTCTCCTACTAAGACTGTCTTAGAGGAATTTTAACGGTCTCATTACACAAAATGTGCAACCTTAGCATATTATTTAAAAAGACTCTTACACAATAAGAGTCTTGGACTTGCATAACCCTTTTTCTAGAGCTGCTGCTTCTCAGTGATTCACAGGTTTTACTTCTTTGGAAAATTCCTCCTCCAAAAATTAGTTTTTACTGCATTGCAGGCTTTTGCCTTTTGGTCTTCATGATGAAAAGAGAGGGCTGCCCTGCCTCATATTTCTACTTCATGTTTCCATCAACTTGAATCTAAAACAGGTGTTAGAAATACCACATGGGCTCATACCATTCTTCTTGAAAAACCTTCAACAAGTAACCGACTGGAAACACCCTTGCTGCTTTAACTACTTTTTATGTTACTTAGTTCCAAAACAGGAAACTGTGTCTAGATTTTAGGAGGAAGATTACCCTGGTTAATTCTATTGCTGGAGCTGTCTGAATGTTTTTGGTTTTGCAAGTATAAGCCTTTATGTTTTTCTGTTTATACTGAATGAAGCATCAATTTGCAGATGGATTTTTTGTTTCTTACTTTAAACAAACCTTTCTGCATAAACAGGGCTTCTTTTTGCCCACTTGGACAACAGCCAAAGTCAGTCACAAAAACATCAGTTCTTTAAACTGACAAGTGTATTAGAGTATCCAAACCAGCAATAGGCAGACCAGCTGTATACCAACAAATCCTCTAAAAGTATTAAACTAGGTTAAGGGTTAAGTTAGGAACAGCAGAAGAAAAAGCAGTTAAACTTATTAACAGTCTCAATGGTTTCTCCTGTTGGTTGCCCTCTTAACTTCTTCTGGTGGAACCTAATATACAATATATAGGACTGAGCAGGTAGCATGCCCTCATTCTTGCAACTGCTTTTCAGCTGAAAAATCCTAAATCTTTCCAGAGTTATTGAAAATCCTAAGAAAGCCTAGAGGAGCTGGAGGATCATGTCCTTGGATCAGGGGCTTTCATTTGCACAGATGCTTGTGCCAGGACAATAGTTTTCAGATTTTGAGACCTGCTAAAGCCTTAATGACCAGAGATTACACAAGCTGCTGGTCCTGCTTTGTCATTTTTCTGTTCTAGAAAACTCTACAAAAGGTGCTGCTTTGGCTCCTACTTAGTTTATAACATCTTCTGAATTCTGTGCTCTTCCTTTGCATCCTTATTACTAAATCAAAATACTACAAAATCGTTTTTATTTTCCTTTTGTCTGCATATTCTGCATGCTCGAGTCTCATATCTGGATCTTTCTAAATTTATAAGGACCTGAAAAGGTGTTAGAGAAAGAATGAAAATAATCAGGGACAAAGGAAGGAAATCCACCTATATCATTTCCACAAAGCAGTCATTTTACATCTGCATGAAAATAGGCCAATTAATTTTTATAATTTTTAGTGAAGATCTATGTCAGGGCCTGCAGGTGCACATGGCAGCTGGAGAAATTATGATACATGTTGTGTAAGTTTTTGGGGTGGGGTGGAGTGTTTGTTTGGGTTTGGTCCTTTTATTTTTTTTTTGCTAACAAAATCAGTTAAAATTTGAATAGGGCTGTCTATCCATGTCACATTCTTAATAGGAAAAGACATTCTGAATCCTGGACATATCTGGGAATTTTTTTTCTTTTTTTCTGAGCAGTAAAGAGATTCCATCAATAAATGTAAAGGATGTTTAAGGTATCAGAACAATTTGCCAGCAAATGGCCTGGTTCAAAGTACAGAGGTCTTTTTGAAGAATTTGATCTACCAATCATTTTCGTTGATTGACTAGAAATTTCACTACATAAGTAACAGTAGGAAATATCAGGGAGAACATCAGTAAAACACTGAAATAAATAATGGGCGACCAGAAACTCTAGATTGATTCTGCTCTTTGGCACACAAGCTATAACAGTCTTTTTGGGAAAAGGTGGAAGAAGGGGAAAGAGAATAAACTTTTATCCAGAAGAGTTTGTCATGGAGAACTTCACTAATTTGTAATTAGGCTCTTTATAACATCAGCAGGATCCTTCTTTCCTTCCCACCATCCAGCACACAGGTGCACAGGCACAACCCCCCCAAAAAGCACCAAACAAACCACACTTACTTTGAGGCAGGGCTAAGCAAATGGACGTTGTTGTTTGCTGACTTGATCACTAAGACTGTTTGTGTATTAAAGAGGCCACAAAGCTTGACAGTTAGGTCCATGGAAAGGACAGAAAGTCCTTATTTAGCTTAGTTGTAGAACAGCTGTCTGTGAACAAACATGAAAATAAACCATATATAATAAGCATATGGTCATTCCTGGAATCAGTCCATAAAAAGGTAACTCATGAAACTTTACAAGTGTACCTCAAAAACCCCACGATCCTAGAAGGCATCTAGAATTTCAGAAGTATTATCCTGAAACACTTAATATTTATTTCATGTTTTTAATGGTTTTTCTTTGCTCTTCCTTTCCACTGCTGTGGTAGCCAGCTGGGAACATTTTAGAGATCCTCCCTTCCTCCCAGTAGGACAGGTGTCCTTCAGAGCAATGAGGTCATGCCCATGAATGAAGACAGCTCCATTTTCAAGTAATCGGGAAAATATTATCTCAAGCTTCTTGCACACAAGGACCCTTCAGAGAGAGTGCCAGATTTCTGGTTCATTTCCTCAGCCTGCAGGTGTTACTACTCAGACTTCACTCATTCACTGTACTGGATGCCTGTTCAAGCCAGGTACATGGAGATGTTGCTGCTCTTGGAATTGCAGTAGAAAACTGCATTCCCCCAAATTTTCTCTCCACAGATTTGCCAAAATTAACGACTGATGAGCTGATTGTACACCAGGGAATTGCCCTTAACGTGCTAAAATGTGTAGACAGCCTGAAGTGGTCTATGAAGAAAATGAAGAGTTATATTTCAGATGGGATACTATTAAGTGTCATGTATTTTCTGGAGAATATATGACGGGGAAAATGTGCAGAAAGGCTAGGAAAGCTAACAATAGGGAAAACAATGGTGAAAATAGCAAGAGAGGTGGTGGGGACCCCAGAGAATCAATGTTTCTTAAAAACCAGTACTACCTATCTCCCCTCTGTTACACAGCTTTGTTTCCTAAATTTGGTGCAGCAGAATTTGGCACATAACAATAATGTAAATTGCTGATACTTCTTACTACCTGGCTGCCTGATACAGATTTTACAGAGGATAAAGCTAAAAATCTCACCAGGTAGAAACTGCTCCAACTTTTCTGAACAGTAACATTCAGAAATCAGGAACTGAATGTGAAAAAGAAATACACGCTTCCTTCAAGTTCCCTTTTCTGTGGTTACTATTAGCGAGGGTCCTCTGAGAATACCTCATTGAATTAGAATGATGAATGTTCACTTATTAAGAAAACTACCGAATTTTATTATTGTGACAATGCATTCATACTGCTGCAGATATGCATGTATGTGTCAGGTCTTCTTTATCAGTCATCTTTTAAAGGATTTAAATTTAACATGTTTGTGATTAAAGTAAAAATTTGCTTTGTGACAAACTTTGTTCTAATAGCTTCTTGTTAGGAACTCATTGCTTTGATTCTAATTGAGAAAAATAAAATACATATTAATACTGAAAGATAAATAAGAAGCCAGAGCTAAGTGATTTCTTTTTCCCTCCTGTCATCTCCAGATTTTTATGTATCTAAATAATATCACTATTAACCCAGTAAATCCAGTATGGCAAAAGTTCAGAGCACTAAGCAACTATGTTAAGCACTAGTTTGCATTCACTAGCTACCACTGGGGAGACTGAACTATGAAAAATATGAAGGAATTGGGTATAATTTGTACATGCACATCTAAATCCCTAATAAGTGGTCATGAGCAGGGATTTGGGTGTTTAGATTACTGCAAATTGCAATCAAATTTTTAATCCACAATTAATTGCATCTTAAATATTATATTGCATCTGCAAACCCATAGTACTAATTTAAACTTAAATTGACAATAAATGTTTTCAGCAATTTAGAACACAGAATAAGACTCAATATTCAGTACTTTAAGCATCTAGCCTAGCCAGATCCTGTAGAGAATAACCACTTAAAATCACCTAAAATAGTTAGGGAGGCAGTTATACGTATGCCATACTGAGGAAAGACTTCAAGCGGCAATAGTGGGGTTTGTAGCAGGGTTAAGTCATTAATATCTACTGACAAGTCTACACTTAGGTTATAGACAGTTCATCAGTAAAGCCAAAGGCAAAACTGTCTCATGGTTTAACCTTAGTTTACAAAGGTTCAAACAAGAACAAATAAGCAGCTGAGCACCATGTTTCTACAGAAGCCTCAGGTTCTGGGGTGCGATGTAATGCAGTCTCTGATGGCTACCTATACTCTGCATAATTAGGACCAATCACAACTACAGGATTTGGGATGAACTGTTTTCAGGACAACTGAATCTTTTTATTTTCCTACGAACTTCTGCATGAAGGACACAGGTTCTGACGTTCACTGACTGGGCAAAGCAAGAAGACACATGCCACCTATCTCGACATCATCTACGCTGTATTGAACCAGCAGCACTAGATATCAATAATGAATCCAAATACATACATACATAGTATGTATGTATAAGTATACCACACATACTACATATATACACACATGTATTGCTTATATACTGTGTCACTATATTTCATACACATCTATACATATATATTATACACATATGAGCACAGTGCCTGCCCTTGAACTCTTTATGCACTATATATACACAAGTACTGAATACCAAATCAGCATGATTCTGTAAAATCTACATGAACAAGGAAATGCAGACTGTGTGCTACAACCAAAGTCATGAAGCCATGACTTGCAAACTTTTAAGAAAAAGTTTATCACCACAATTAGAAGGCTCCTAAGAGAAATAGCTAGAGGTTTGCAGTTTGCAAACACAGGTTTGCAGTTCAAGAAAGGAATAGGGACTAGAGGAATATTCAGTAGATGCTCAGATTCAAGAGCAATGGGGTGCAGCTACAGAACTGGGAAGGAAACATTCCTGGAGGTTTTGAGCTGGATTAGCCTTGATACTGGAGAGATAGGTCACCAACATTAAAGTTATTTGAGCATGGGAGAGCAAAACTATTGTTGTGGTTTAACCCCAGCCAGCAGCTAAGCACCATGCAGCATCTTACCCACTCTGCCCCACTCCCAGTGGGATGGGAATTAGAAAAATATAAAACTCATGGGTTGAGATAAGAACAGCTTAATAACTAAAATAATAACAACAAAAATAATAAAATATAATGACAATAATAATAATTGTAATGAAAAGGAATATAACAAAACAGGAGAAATTAGACCCAAGAAAAGACAAGTGATGCACAATGCAGTCACTCACCACCTGCTGACTGATGCCCAAGCAGTGATCTGCCCCTCCTGGCCAACTCCCCCCAGTTTCTATGCTAAGCATGATGTTCTATGGTATAGAATATCCCTTTGGCTAGTTTGGTTCAGCTTTCCTGGCCATGTTCCCTCACAGCTTCTTGTACACCTGCTTGCTGGCAGAGCATGGGAAACAGAAAAATCCTTAACCTAGGGTAAGTGCTACTTAACAAGAGCTAAAACATTAGTGTGTTATCAATATTCTTCTTACACATTATACATAACACCCTGTACCATGTACTAAGAAGAAAACTTTATCCCAGCCGAAACCAGGACAACTATGAAGATGCCCTAGGACTCCATGTAGTCCAAGACTGGCAAGCTGATTTTAGTTTAGAAATTAGCTTTAGGACATGAATAATAAGGCAGTAGCATTTTTAGAATAAGAAAAATGCCTTTGGTCAGTTTAAACAGATCATCTGTCTATTTAATGCTGTATTAAAAAATTCATCTTCTTCAAGTCCTTACTGCCAATTAGTGTCAATTAACATGAATTTAATCAGCATTCTTCTACTCTCAGTACAATGCCGTAAAAGCAATGTAATTCTAGTAATTTCAATGTGATTTATACCAGCTTAAATGAGACAAGAATGAGCCTTAATAGGTGCACATTTAAGTGTATGTTCTTAAACCACATTTTATAATGTGCCCCTACAGAGGTAACAAAATTCCTGTGGGACATATTTGTGATCATAAGCTAGTCTTTTAGGCTAAGTTAGTCCAAATGATTGGCTTTTCAGGCACAATCTGGCCGGAAACTCTGAAGAGGGTAACATTACAGAGTAGCTTTAATTATGAGTAAACTAAATATAGAATTGCATTAGTAATTCTGAAAAAAATAACTTAGTTTGGTTAAAATATCCAATCATGCCTCATAAAATAAAAGAAAAAGGAATCAGAGGGGCTATTACAATAGTGGTGGTGGCATGGCAAGGGTCACCTGACTGGAGATTTGGAAGATGAGGTGCTTACAAAGTAGATAACTTAGAAACCTAAAATTTTTATACTGGAACGTTTAAATGAAACCAACCAACAAACAAACAAAAAAACCCCACCACTTTAGAAAACCTTCAGAAACATCAATAATCTGCTTTCAGTACAAATTTAAAAGGTGGTGTAAAGAGAAAAACTTTTTGTTTTAAACACCTATTTTAGCAAATCTCAGTTCAGTTAAAATTCTTCTTTGCATTTTTCATGTAATCCTCAGTATATCACAATCTCTCTCTGAGGAAATCTTGATGTTCAGTCCATAAAAGGGAAAAAAACGTGACAGCAATGACAGAAATTATTGGAGAAAATAATTAATCGGGAAGACATAAATATTATCCAAGAAAATGAAAGGAAATTCTAAAGTTATGGTAAGAAAACAAACTCTGCAAATATTACAGCCCTGCATGAAAAGCACTACAGAATTAGGATACTATCAACAAAAATCTAGTCCCAAATGTGCTTCATTAAATGATACCAATCTGTGAAAAAGGTAGCTTAAATATACCAGAGAATTAGCAACACAAATACAAATATGGAAAAACATTTATGAACAGAAAGTATCTAAAAGAAAGATAGACTATAAAAGCATACAAAGTTATGGTTGTAACATCAAGGAATACAAAATTAGGAAAAGCAAGGACTGAAGTGACCTATGACATTGCTGATGTACTGTTTCTGAAAAAAATACAGCTTTTAGCTTTTTTATATTTATATACACACATGCACGTATCATCCAGGCACCTGTTGAAAGAGATTTAACTGAATGAAGTTGCTTTCTATGTGTCCTTACATCTTTCACTGCAGCAGCTGAAAGCTATAGTATAAACAGTATGGTGTTAGAAAGGCTGGTAGCATGGTTAAATCTGTTGAAGCCTGGATTATGCTCCAAACCTTCCTTCAAAAATGTGTATGCAATGCTGGACAAGTCAATTAATATAAAACTTTTTTCCTAGGTGTTCACAAATTATGTGCTTGTATACCTACCTTGGGCCCTATTAATGCAATCTGCAAAAGGCAACTACAACTGAAACCAATGGGATATCTGCTTTCAGCATGCAAATTGCAAAGGACTACAATTACAAACTCTAGGTGCCTCAAGTAATAGGCAGCTCCTTAAACAGTCTATGCAACAGTTTCCTATGCAGCTCAGAGGTGTTGAGTGAAGGTACAGTCCTTAACATCTTTGAAACATCTGAGTAATTTGTAAAGATTGTTAAAAAAGTGACACAAAAAATAAGATGTAGAATTTGTGTACAGTATTAAGCAGAATGAGATTGAATACTAAATGAAAATGATGTATGAGAAAAAGTGAATGTGACCACATCCTTAAAAATTATAGCCTACGGTGTACATACAACCAAAGCAAAGATGCAAGAACAGGTGTCATGCTTCTAACTCATCAATTAGGATCATTGACTTTCCAGCTTTGGCACTTCTTTATATATTTCTGAGGGTATTAAATTCCCAATAAACTAAATCTGATTAAAACAGAAAAATTCTGAAAAGGAAAAAACTATTTCCTTCCTCTCTTTTTTTTTTCTGTTAGCAACTTGAAGGCTCTGATCCTTTCAACCAAAAGACTGGACTATTATTACATTGGCAAATTGTAACAACAACAGCAAGGAACACACCAGCAGTCAGTAGAGACACACATTTTCCTACTAAAATTAGAAGTTATTTGTTGCACAACAAAGAACGGTCAGCATTCAGTAATTCTTGGATTAACCCTAGGCTACAAAGAGGACCAAGTGATTTTGAAAGCCACCACCTTTCTTTCCTCACAGGAAAGATAACTGGACAGTTGGGCGGAGGTGAGAAGTTTTGGAATCAATAAAAAAAAATGCACTTTTTCCATCAGTCTTCCTTAATAAAATACATAATAAATTGCAGAAAATGTGTTGGAAAGATTCTGTAGGAAATTCCATCTTGATGGCACTACATTTTAATGGAAAACAGAAATACTTCAAACAGGGTTTCACTGAAGCTTTAGCTCAGGTACTTAACACTCCTATTCTTCTTCAGGAACCAGTCTGTTCAAAGAGACGTGTATGTAACAGTTAAAGTAGAAAAATTTCAAAGATAATTGTACCTTATCCACTGGCAGTACCACTAGTCATAGCTACAATCACCAAATATTACAAATTGCTCAACTCCCATTTACAAGCATAAATAAAATAGCCAGATGCCCAGAATTAGCTAGTATTCATCAACTTTTTTTTGGCTGCCATATTCAAATATTTGACAGTGAGCGTCTCAGGGTGTTGAAATTCTATTCTTGGCTGTGTAAATCTATGAAGAAAGTAAACTTATTTAAATTTACACAGCTGTAACAAAGTACAGAGAAACAAGATTACAGCCTTTCAAAGAAAGAATGAAATTAAATACAGTCTGAGACAGGCATCTGAAGAGTGCATCAAAGAAAGGGGTTGTTTAGCAACACTAATGGGGAAAGTATTAGATGCTTAAAAAAAGACTAGACTGTCTAAAAATCTGGCTAAGTTACAAAAACACAGTAGACATTTTAACAAATGCTCAGGGTCTAGCTTCACATTGTTAGGTGTTGCTAAGTGATTTTCTTTTTGTTCCACTTTGAATTGAAAAGGACAAAATATTTAAAGTGCTTATTGATTTACTGATAGTTCAGCATTTATCAAGCTGTCCCACATACAATAAACTAAACAATCTCCCTTTGGGTCAGCAACAGAAACAAAAATATATTAAAAAAATTAAAATAATGAAAAACAGAAAGACCATTCTAGTGGGTTTAACAGAAATGATGAAGTATCAGAGTCACTGAGATGAACTCACTATATATAACCTACCTGTTTTTTGCTCCATTCAGGAAGGGATGCAAGCCAAGGCTCTCAGGGATGTATCCTTGAAAATTTCTGAAGATCCTCCTGCTTGGTTGCCACGATAACCCATGTTAGCCCCCTTATTTTTTTAAAAATACAGTATTTCTGCAGTCTGAAGTTTCAGTTGTGTACTTTGCTATATGCTGCTGCAGTCTACCCCTTTTCCAGAGACAAGTACTCCTTACTAGTATTAGAGTTGTTCTTAATGCTATTGAGATATTTGTTTTGTTATGGACTCTAATACCTTCAGAAATCATAAAAGTAACTACTTCAGGTCCTGCTGGTTTTTTACTTTTCTCCATTTTTCTTTACTAAACTTATTAGTAAATGTAAAACTCTACTAAATTTTAAGATTATTAAAATATAATGGTCCTTTCAAACTATTTTTGATCAATTCCCTGTTCTGTTAAAATTGTTCACCTTGGTGTTTGTAATGCAGCAAGCTAAGCATTTAAGCCTTTAATCTCCAATCTAAAATACTCACTTAAAAATGTTAAATAGAAAATCATCAGGTATCAGGGTGTTTTGTTTTCTTCTAAGTCTGGACATCAAGCATTTTTTTTTAGTAATTCATATCATTCACCCTCAAAAGCCCACTGTATGCTTCAAAATAAGTCCTCGGAATAGTGGGGAAGAATAAAAAAAACTGGCAGCCTTTGCTTGAGTTTTGAACAAGCACGAGCTGGACAGTAGAATTTCCAAGTGGAAACTCTTATATATTGCCTTCATTCTGTGCGGCCTTGGCAGCTGCATAGCTTAGGAAGGTTTCATAAGGCAAAGTAATTTGAATATCTTTTGGAATATAGTTGATAGCATTATTAACAAGATTGCTGTTTTCTCTACCTACTACCAAATTGATCTGTAGTAATAACTGTAACCAAATTCTTATGGTTAACAACTAATCATGAATGAATCAGAACAACACAGCCCCTTAAATTCCTAATTATACATATGTACATATATTTAAATAGACTAGATGTAGCCCATATTTTCACTGCATTAAAGTGGGGGAAGACACTGAGTGCTGAGTGGCACTAAGACTATACATGAGACCTGCTCGCAGGTTAGTATGGTTGGTTCAGAAAGCCTGAAGTGTTTCTTCTTTTATGGCCTCTGATTCTCACATCCTTTTTTATTAAACATGTAGCTCTGTCAAGCCTGTGACATGTAACTCAGGTAGACATGTTATAAAAATCACAGGGTGAAATCAGGACTTCTTGGCTATCTGAATGCAATAAATATGGGAACAGACTATTGTAGCTGATGTACATGTTGGTCTGCCTTACAGTATGTTGCTGAATTGGATAACCACCACCATTGCATGCCAGAGAACATAATGGTTTACTAGCAAAGCAGAAAAAAATTATGTTTCTAAAAGAAAAAAATACCCTGACTTCTACCATCTTATTAGACACTTTTATAAGCATGTCTCTTAGATTACAGCTATATTTAAAAAAAAATAAATCCAAGTTTACTCTTTTCTCTGCACCCAGCTTATGAGTGTTCACTTTGCTTTTTTGTATTTACATATCTCCCATTCTCCTTGTTTCTGTGATAAAACTTTTATAGCCAATAAATTATAAATAACATTTATGTATAATTTATTATTTTAAATACATATTTTATCTTTTAGCTTTTTAAACAGGGAACTATTTTAGCTTTGTTCCTTTAAGGTCTCAGTAGTTTGAAAAATTCATGAATAAAGCATGCTTCAAGCTACATTTACATTTTTATAGTGTGTGCTGTAACAGTATAGATTTTGCTTTCTAGATGTACACTTTTAGGTCAACATGATTGTCTTAAGAATAAACCTTACAAAAATCTCTGGAACTTCATACACATACTTTTTCATTATCTCCCAGAACCTAACATGCTTGCCCTTCTTCAGTCAGAAAATTATGTTTTCTAGATGCACATACACATACACATCTAAGCTGCTACCTGTCAGAAATCTCCTGTACTGATTTCTGTATTAGAGCCAGGCAAGATTCAGCTATTTTGAAAAGCAGAAGTCTTAATTTTACTGCAGAATAATTCAGACTTGTCCTGGGGATGAATTAGTTTATCAAGTAGGTTTATTTCATTCTTGCACTTAAAAGGCCACATTATTATTTCAGTCATTACAAAATGAAAGGCATTTCTTTATTTCAGAATTATCTGGACTTATGGAGATGCATTTTAGATTAAAATTTGATTATATTATCTTACATCTTTCAAACACCTCTTAGTATAAAATGCAGGTGGTCTATTGAAATTAATCTGCCCTGGGAAAAATAACATATAACCTTTTTCAATAAAAACAAAGCTCTACAGGCTCTGGTTTAATTCAAATTCCTTTCAACTTCCCTGAAAGCATAGTGTCGTCCAGGTTACCCTGGAACTCAGCTATGGCTTTTTCTCAGGACTGAAGTTTTTCCTCCATTAAATTTAAATAATCTTCTTATGTTTTTATCTTTTTTTCCCCCAAACTTGAAAGTATAGACAGAAGTAAAAATGTATTCTGCAGATAATTGCAGGTTTATGGAGAACTCTGTTAGTAATGTGGAGACAGTCAAAGATGAGGAAAAAAGTTGCTATTAATTACAAGAAATATCCAACCTTTATGCTAATATTTTGCCAATACTCTACAAAGAGACAAGTACAGTATCCTCCTCTAACAAATTACATCTTAACAATAAATGGCAATAAGTTTTGAGAAAAAAAGAGGGCATAAAGAATGAATGGATCATATTGCAAGTATAAAATATTTTTGGAGAGGGTGTCAATTTTTTTTGCACTTCCCCTACCTAATTAGGGATCTCTCTATTGCCATAGACACCATGTCTTACTCTGTCTTTGCAAAAGGAAAACAAAGACATATTTTAAAACCTTTTTTTTCCTACAGAAAAGCTTATGCATATTCATTTAACCATTGATAAAATAATACATGTTCTCTCATATTTGTTAGCTGAAGCATCAAATGACTAACACAAGCCATTTTGATAAGTCACTGCACAATGTATGAGCTGGCAAATATGAAAACATTCCCAGAGCTAAAATTACAATTTACATTCTCAGGAGCAAGTGTTTTGCAGCTAATTAGTATTGTGGGTACTGAAAAAAACCCACACCAAACTCCTTATAGCTCATGCAAACTCGAATCACATCTTTAAAATACCTTCCAATCAGCCAAAAGTATTTGGCACACATATACAGCCTACATGCACAAGAAGGGTTCAAAACAAGCTCTCACTGAAATCCCATGGCTAAGGAACTGTGTTCATTTGTTGCAAGCTCTCTGAAAAAGGGGCAGTAACTAGTAGCAAAGCTGTGCTAGTGTGCCATTGCATGCAGGAAATGGGCAAAAATACGTGAGCACTTCTAAGATTCATAGCTGGGCAAGACAGATTTTGGTACTAGGTTCAGTTTCCTCTCCAAGCTCTGGTTCAGGAATCAACCACTTTCTTCACATTCTGGTACTGCCTTACCTTTGGAATTTACTGCAGTTTAGGGTTTTTTTTCCCATCCTTCTCTTTCCTTTTATGGCAAGAGTATTCTGTACCAGGAACAGAGCTCTCAAGAGGATCATCTGCATCCTTCCACTCATCTTCTTCACTGACTTTCCCATGCAGTCAGAAATTAAATTTGTCACTCCTGTTTTCTCCCCACTTTTCTTTCCTTCTCACTTTCCTTTACAACTAGTGAAAAAAAAAGCAGAAAAGTTCAGTGAGGACACAACTTTAGAAAAAGAAAGTAAATTGGAGGAGGATTTGCCCATTATTAAATTATCCAGAGAACCCAAATATTCCAAAACACAAAAGGTCATCACAATTGTAGGGGGAAAAAAAGGCAGCTTGCACATCAAGCCATGAAAGCAACTGTTGAGGTTTCCTTTTCAGTCTTGTCACCTGGAAGAGAAAATGATTCCCTTTATTTTACTGAACAGACAGGAGGCAAACAGCACATGCCATTGCTGACTGAACTGCAAAATCAAAATTGACAAATCCTGAAGGAGGCAGCTACTATTATAAAGCCAGGCACGACTGCTAATGCTACCTTGACTTACTTGGCTCATACCTGCTGCTACTGCCGCTCAACAGCCCCTGAGGCCCAAGTGACATTACTCTGGATTCTAAAACAAGCCAAGAAAGGGAATGATAATTTTGTCAAAAAAACCCCAACCAAACCAACCAAAAATACCCACAACAAACAAAAAAAAAAACCCAAACAAACAGAAAAAAGAGACTGATATGGAAGACTAGTCACCATTGTAGGGTTTGTGCTGTTATAAAGAAGCACAGGAAGGGAACTGTGTTAAAAAACTCAAAATGCTTCTTGAAAATAGCAACAATACTATTCATGACAGTTAAACGAAGAAAGATGTGACAAAGTTAAGGTCAGAGCTGAAAAAACCTAATTAAATATAACAGTGGTCCCTGATATTTTTCCCTTTTTATTTTGTCATAAAAATAATAATTATCATTATTATTGAAAAAAGTTGTCTTACTCTCTGTACAGAAATAAAACAAAACCTGCAAACTTAAATCCTTTTCCAATTACCCTTAAAGCATGGCAACAATGCCACTAATTCTAAAAGGCACTTTGTGGACTTATTCTGTGGCTCTATATATGTATGTATGCATATATACAAATATACACCCATCCATACATATGAGTGCATGTGCATGGGTGCACATACATATATAGCAGAAGAATTTATTGATTACAGCAGTCCCCATTTCTGCTTTAAGAAATCTGGACATTTTAAGAAAAAAAAGAAGAAATGTATATATCATAATTCATGCCTTTAGTGTTTATCGTCCATTGTCACGGAGTGGTTTGATTTGGGGAAGAGCAAAAGCTTGTCCAAAGTTCAAGAATATGTTTATACAAGTATCCTAAATTTCTTATGCTCTACCTGAGTTGGCTTTAGATTAAAAATCCAAGCTGGCCTTCTAACTATAACTTGCAATATATCACTGTGAAAAAGCTTGAAAAGCACAGCCATGCAAGTTAAGATTGGCATGTTTAGACTTCCTCTTGCTCTCAAGGGTTTGAGGAACAGACCTGAAGCATTAATATTCTGTCTGTGAATGTGCAAAGCTCAGTTTTTGCTGAATTCACAAAATTAACCCAGTAACTTTAAAGCAGAGTCCAGAGCTGAAAATTTTCATATAGCTTCAAGTCCAAGTCAATTTTCACCGGTAGAGGAGGTACTACTCAGTTCACTGAAGCTCAAACTGAACTGCTTTTTTACGATTCACAAATTGAAAGAGAAGATAAAGTTTTACAAAACGTAATATTCAAACTCTGCAAATACAACATTTGGAAGAGAAATGTCAAAGATGTCATAGAATCAAACTATTAGAGCAAAAGACATATTAAAGTAAAAATTATCTGCCATTTCAGAGGAGTTGAGCCTAGGTGCAAAGCACCTACTTCAGGCTATTGCCTTCTCTCTATCAACATTGAGGTGTGTGTCTCATACGCTTTGGCATAAGGAAAATATATTTCCTAAATCTTATGAGAGATATGGAACAGAGGGGACGCCAAATGTCAAATCATACATTAACTGTAAAATGGAGAAGGGATCGATAGTACAGGTTGTGGCTGGGGAATGCATCTTTCATCGAGTGGTGTCTTTCCACCAGAAAGCATAATCTCAAGGGTTTTCCAATGCTTTGGATTCTTCCCTCACTTCACACCTCACCAGGCCAGTTACTTTCGATTTGTATTTCATCTTCTGAATTAAAGGGAACTTAGTAAGCACAGAGTAATTTTATCTCCCTTTCCAATTCTCATGATGTTACATATAGTTTGCAAAGTGTTAAAGGAGTGGCTTGTGTACCTGTATCGTTACACATGATTTAACTGAGGTACATTTATACATTTTCTTTCCTAGGCTTACCATAACAACATAAGAGAATTATTTGACAAGAAGAATGCTACTTCCAGATTGCTTTTATCTTGAGATGTTTACTCAGTGAAAATTTTTCCTGGGTAAAATTCAACACTGTCTATTGTCTACTACGTTAAATTAAGAAATTATGAACAACATCAAAAAAACCCTCTGCCTTTAAAATAGCACAAAAGCACTAAGACCTCATTTTTACCCAGATATTCCTTGCAAAAACTGTAGAAAAAAATGGATTTGTGACATAAAAATTGGTTGCTGTAAGTGAACTGCAAGAAGTTTATTTGGAGATCTTGGTTGTCCCCAGTCTCTAAACCCTTCTACACACTGGAAGTTTATTGGATAACAGAGAATGGATTTTTGGAGTCTTTTGTTTGTGTTTCCCATTTGGATTAAAGCTGTGTAGCTAGATAACTCTGGGTCTTCCTGGACTTTCTTTTTTTAGGTGTGCTTTGAAATGGGGAGCCAGAGGGTTTTACACTTTTTTTCTGGATTTGGGTAGTTTTCAGAGGAAAGCAGCTGCTTTCCACTGGCAGCCTTTCTCATTACTACTACTATAAACTAAAAATTTGATGAGTTACAGAAATTTAAAGTATTAATAAGACAGGAGTTGGGGTCTTGAAAGGTTATACAAATGTAGGGATGAAGAAGTAGAAGATATACTGGAGTCCTTTCTGCCTTCATTCTTTTCCTTGACTGAGACTCAATTTTTGAACAGGAGAAGAAGGACTGAAAGGTGAGAATGCAGAATTTGTTATGGCAGGAAAATAGGATGTTATGTATAATTTTTATGCCATTATTCTGTGATTAGTGTAGGTGGGGTTGTAGCTTTCATTCCTGTTATCAATTTATTCACCTAGAAGTTAGGATAGAAAATGATACTGCATATCTACTGTTTACCATAGTCTTCTGTTCATGACATTTCATATAAATTACATTATTTTTTTTCTTTATTGATATTCACTTTGGCTGTAGTAATGCCTTACTATATTAAAAAGCAAACCTAGACTCACAAAGGCAAATAAGAAGGCTCCTGATGATCATAATTAAACAAGTTAACTCCTACCAGAATTCACTCAGACTGTCTCTGAAGTCCAGAAATATCTGATTGCCATTTCCATTTACTGTAAAAAAGCCTAATACTTTCTGTGAAGTAAAAGTAGTTGTTCCCACTAGGAGAAACATTGCTTGACTATACTCAAAGGAAGTCTTCTTTCCAACAGCCAGCCTCACAGTCTACAGAGACATGTTAGCCCTCATAAAAAGGCATTAACATTTATAGATAGACTCTAAAGAGAGAAACCAATGTGCACATATGATGAAAGAAAAGCATGGATCTTTGTATCTCTACATAAAAATTCTTTTCATGCCAATGCAAGTTTGCAGAGAAGAATATTCAACAAATGAGTGACAAGGACAAAAATTGTTCAGAAAGGTACATGACTTCAGGAGGACCAAAAGACTAATTTCTTCCTTAAGCTATAACCAATTTTGAAAAACAGGAGGTATTTATTTATTGCCAGAATTAAGTCCCAGATTCTGAAAGCTACATATGCACCAATTCCCGAAACAATAAGCATGCTTCTAAATCAAAGACAAGCAGGTGTCTGGATGGGAACTAAACAATTAAAATACTTGTCAGGACCTGGCCCTAACATGCTTTCTGATTGTTATCCAGAGGTCTTGGTGGGGCCAGGCTTGGTGCACCCTCCCCACTGCCCCTGGACTGAGTTTGGCTACTGGAGCAGGGCTGGCCTGGCCTCAGCTCAGAGCCCCATGGACAGAGCGGGGAAACTGCATGGCGATGAGTGGAGGAGGATATTTAATGAAAGGGCTGTGAGAAGCCAGGACCCATCGCCTTGCTCTGGGCAGTGCTTTTCAGCCCTGACCACTGTCCCCAGACTGGCCCTGGGCCCCGCTGAACCAGGCACCACCTGCACCCCACGCCATCCCAGGGGCCTTCCCAGCTGGACCTGGGACCTGTGGCAGCACCTGGGGATGTCTGGGTTGTGGCTGACCCCAGTCACTGTCCCCAGCCCAGCATGGCTATCTTTGCTTGTGGCTGTGGAACAGGTCTGGCCAGGGAGGGAGGGCACTGCCCTGCCCCACAGCCCTCCAGACCTCACCCAGCCAGCCCCAGACAGGTTGCACCCTGGAAGGTGGGTCTGGAGGAGAGTTCTGATGTCAGGAGCCAGGCACTTCTCATGGGGGTCTAGACCTGAACAAAAGCCAAGTCTAAAACCATGCTGAACAGGATTTGTTATTATCTGTGCCGACAGTCGGTTGTGGTCAGGACCACAGTTGACAATACAAGATTGCTAACCACATTTTGATTTAGAAGGAAGCCCAGCAGAGTGAAGACTGATGTAATAGCAGTTAATAGCATTAAACATGGCAGAGAGGTGTATCTGAAGAAGTACGGATGTGATTGATTCTCTTGTTTAAGGACAGAAGAAAGTAATTCAGCAAAGCAACAAGTTTTGCTTCAATATTGTGCTCTAGCTAGAGAGGGCCCTAGGATACAGGCAAATGACAGCTGGTCCTGGTGGCTGCCTCAATAGCTTCTAACCATAAAATACAATAAGTAAACTAGGGCAACAGTGAGGAAAAAAAAACCCATGCCGAGGCACTTGCCTTCCCAAGGAATGAATTGAGAATAAAGAAAAGAAAGAGTTAGATTCCAGTTTATATTTTCAGTCAAGTGTTTTCTTTGTTTGCCTTGAATAAACCCTTTCTTGCTATATTTGAGTGCTCAGGAAAGTGCAGTCAGACCATCCAAGGAAACTGAAGTCTTTTATGTACACACCCTGGGATACAAAATTATTGCTGGGTGGGTGAACTGCTGCAGTACTAGCCCCTTAAGGAGAAGATTAAGAATCTGAAATCAAAGAGAATCTTTCATGGTTCTGTATGTGTCTTCTATTACTTTTCCATAGTTGTTAGCACTTTAAAAAGATGAGAACAAGTTTAATATAATTTTTCCAGCATATGTCTATCAGCATAACAGTTATTTTTAAATTTACCCTAATGTCTGTGCCAAATTTGTTTCAGTGATGACATACTACGATACCTATGCTATGTCATTACTGGGACTATCTAGAGTGGTGAGGCTGCCAGTCACGTCTATTTCTGGGCCTGGAGAGGGGCGGTGCTACAGATAAGTATACATTAGGGAGTGGAGTGATGCCAACAAAATTCACTTTACCTGTGACATAAACCAGATTCAAGACCAGTTCTATATGTACTCTTTAGAGAATTAGTTCCTTCCTGATACAATTATGATGCTATATAACAAATTGTATTAATTTCTGCTTAAGACAGCTTGAAGCTGTGTTTCATTTACATAATATTTTTTTAACTCTGCTATGCATGGGATTAAATTTATATTCTGTAGTAGAAATTAATTAAAAATAATATAAAAGATCTTATTTTGGAGATTTTCTGAATACAGAAGTTAGTCCTTTAAAAAGACAGGCTTGATATACCAGCCACATTTGAAATCTGTGGCTAATGCAAACCATCACCATTTAGAAATGACTAGTGATCTACTTGCATATAGGCAGCTAATCAGCAGTTTGCAAAGTACAAATGCCCTTCTTAAGTTGCCTTTTTTTTTTCTTTCCCCTTTTCTGCACAACATATCAATTTTTGCTACAGTAATTCATTTGTACTGTAAAGGACCACTAGGTACTGCTTTAGGTGAACAACTCAATTCACCTAGGCTGACTTAGAGCAGGCCATCCGTGACAACACTAATAAATTGTGCATGAAATTGATTTAATCTATATATGAGACATAATTTGTCCTGCAGAATATTGTGTGTGCAGTTCACTCATGTTTTTATTTCATTTGCTATTCTGTGGCCTGCTTTGTTGTATATTACTACAATAATTCTAATTTTCTCATGAGAAAAAAACTCACCCAATTTCTTCTGAGATTGTTTTTCTGTTCACTTTTATTTTTATCTAGGATAACACAAATATCTGAACTGAGATGTCCTCTATGTTCCTTTCCATCTCAACCACTCTCAGCCCTGAAGTCCTCCTCTTACAATTTTGCTCCATCCACAGAGCATACCCAGTAGGACACTCTCCTGCTCTCCAATAAAATTCATCATTGTCAACAAGAAGATCCCCATCAACTTTAGTTGGTGCTAGTTCTGGACTTCTCTGCCACTGTATACTTGGTATGAAACTAAGTCCTCACACAAATAATACGAGACAGAATATCCTGTTGAGAGGAGAACATCCCATTTTCAGCATTCATGTGTTCCAGTAATGTGGACTGATAAAATATGAACCTTGTATGATGCGTATATCTTGTGTTTACCTCCTTGACAACGGTTCTTATGCTCTAATGCTGCTCCTAATGGTATGTGTAAAGGAAATTCTCCTGCTACCAGGTGTGTAATATCTGTCTTTGTAAGTGCGTCACTGAGATCAATTTCACAAAGTGGTTGTTAGTTTGAATATGATATTAAATTTAGTCTAAGGATTTTATACTCTGCTAATCCTGAAATTTAAAAAAATACTTTAAAAGTATACACACACGCACACACACACACACACACACATAAATATTTTTAAAAACTTGGATAACTTATTTCTCCTACCATGGAAGGAATCCACATATTTGACTGAAGAAACTGTAGAACAATCCAATAGTACAAAACATAAGTCAGAAAATGGATGAAATCAGAAGTTCAAGAAAATTCAAAACAAACATTAAAAAAACTTATACTTGACTTGAGACCATACAGGTAACATACTAATAAAGGAAAAATAACTTCCAACATAGGAAATGATGAATAAAATTTCAAAGCCTTTGTTACACAGGAAGCCAGACTAGCTGATTACAACTCCAGACCATTCTTTCAAATGCTTATTTTTTTAACAGCACAACAAAATTTCAGTGGGTTGTATTTCCTTTTGAAGCCCAATTCTTAAAACGCTCTCTCTGAGCCTTGTGTAACATGTACTTCAACCCAGCACAGCTGTTTCAACGTGTTCATGGCAGATCATCTTCTAAAGGCTCATAGTTCCTCACAGCTCTTATCTGCAGGCAATTTCATTGCTTCCGGAAAAGGCAGAATGATATATTAAGGAATATAGGAAACCTAGCACAACTGCTACCCTGCCTATTTTATATATGAAGACATATAAACAGATTTAATTCAATTCCAAGTTCAGTTGCATTCAATGTACTTGTGATTAGTTTTGGTGAAACCACCAATAGATAAATAAAGGATAACTATTTGGAAGTTTTTGCAATCACAAGTCTGGCTCAAATCTACTTTGAGATTTAGTCAAAGTATATATATAAAGACAAAATATATATCTAAAAATGAAAACTTATGTTTGATTCCTGATATAGTTTTTTAACTTTAAGAAAAACTTCTGTAAATTTACTATTTTATTGAGAATTATTTGCTTAAAAAATCAGATTAAAGTCTTACAATATTTGTTCTTTCACATTAGACCTCTCTGGTGAAGTGATAAACTTGAAGCTTGAAAATACTTTTTTACTTGTACTTGCATTGTTGCCAGTCCACGTTCCATAAGAGCCATCCTTATTCCATTAGTCATACCTTTCTGTCACTTCATCAGGCTTCCTGGAATTTCTTCTGATAGCTTTTAATTCTTCTTCCATCTGGCAAGAAACATGATTTGGGGAAGACATGACCTAGCAGTCATCACTCAGGTAAATGACAATTTAACTATTCTCTCTCTAGAGTAATCAAAGGTTGTTTTCTAATCTTCTAAAATATACCAATTCTGTTTCTTTCTCTCTCTTTTAATTGTTTTTTTTTAATGCTGTTTTTCTTGTGCAAATATCTTCAGAAACTATATCTTCTTCCAAAGACTTTTTGCCTGAAAACTTGGGCTTATAGGAAGAACAATAACTTCTCTGCCTGTTAATCAAGGAATTAAATAATTCTTTTTATCCATAGCACCTTCCACTCCCCTTTCATTTTTAATTTGTTTTTCCTCTACTTCATTTTTCTTATGCTTAAATAGTAACTTCAATATTTTCTCCTATTTGCTACATGAAATTACAGTACACTTTCTTTATATTTTCCTACAGTAGGACTTTATTGTTGCTGGGTTTTGGATTTTTGGTTGTTATTTATGTGTGTATACACATGCACACTCGCACATATTTATACATATATATATATACATATACGTACTAAAAATAAGAATACTGAACTTTTAGTTTAATAAGTAACCTTGCTTTCCCTGCTATTTGTTTCTGGTTTAGTAGGTAGGATACAGATATAATTACTTTTTTTTGGGGGGGGGATAAAAATTCACTTAGCAGTCAAGTTCTGATTTTGTTCCAGTTAATTCCATGGCCCCCAAATTATGATTCACTTCTGTGGTGGACTGACACTGGTTGGATGCCAGATGCCCACCAAAGCCACTCTGTCACTCCCCTCCTCACCTGGACATGGAAGAGAAAACATAACAAAAGTTTTGAGAGTCGAGATAAGGAAAGGGAGAGATGACTCACCAATTACCATGATGGTCAAAACAGACTCGACTTGGGGAAAATTAACTTAATTTATTACCAATCAAAACAGAGAAGGGTAATGAGAGAAAACCCAAATCCTAAAGCACTTTCCTCCCCCATGCCTCCCTTCTTCTCAGGCTTAACTACACTCCTGAATTCTCTCTTTTCTCCCCCGGCAGCGCAGGGGAACAGGGGATGGGGGCTCGGGTCGGTTCCTCACACCTTGTCTCTGCTGTTCCTTCCTCCTCAGCGGGAGGACTCCTCACTCCTCCCCTGCTCCACCGTGGAGTCCCTCCCACAGGAGACAGTCCTTCATGAACTGCTCCAGCGTGGGCCCCCACGGGGTCACAAGTCCTGCCAGAAAACCTGCTCCATTGTGGGCTCCTCTCTCCACAGATCCACAGGTCCTGCCAGGAGCCTTCCCCTATGCCAGCTTCCCACGGGATCACAGCCTCCTTCAGGCACCCACCTGCTCCGGCGTCGGGTCCTCCCCAGGCTGCAGGTGGAGATCTGCTCCACCATGGACCTCCATGGGCTGCAGGGGGACAACCTGCCTCACCATGGTCTTCCCCACGGGCTGCAGGGGAATCTCTGCTCTGGTGCCCGGAACATGTTCTCCCCCTCCTTTTTCACTGACCTGGGGGTCTGCAGGGTTGGCTCTCTCACATATTCTCACTCCTCTTTCCAGCTACAGTTTTTATTGTGCAGGTTCCCCTACACCCCTCTTTTTAATTCTGTTCTCCCAGAAGGGCTACCACCATCGCTGATGGGCTCAACCTTGGCCAGCAGCAGGTCGGACTTTGAGCCAGCTAGCATTGGCTCTATCAGACATGGGGGAAACTTCTGCCATCTCACAGAAGCCACCCTGGTAGCCCTCCTGCTACCAAAACCTTGCGACACAAACCAAATACATTCCATGCCTCACCTCTGTGAATCACGTATTTAAGAATTACTGTTAAAATCCACATTCATCACAAAAGCTTCACTCACATTAACAAAAAAGAATTCCCCACACCAAAATCAAAATAACGTCATCACAACACCAAATAAAATGGACAATTTACGCACAATCTACCCCTCATCCCTTCACCACAATTACAAATTCCTCACAATCATTCCGCTCTTCAATTTCCGCTCTTCAATTTCTAACTGTGTTCAGTCCATGTTTTGCCTGTTACCTCTCCCAATTACTATCCATATCTCAAATTCCTCATGCCACACATTTGGAGCAAAAAAGGACTGTGGTGGATTGAGCTTGGCTGGATGACAGGTGCCCACCAAGGCACTCTATCACTCACCTCCTCAACAGGACAGAGGGGAGAAAATAAGATCGAGAAAGTACTCATGGGTCAAGATTAAGGCAGCTTAATAAAACAAAAGCAAAGGCTGCATGCAGAAGCAAAGGCAAGCAAAAAATTTATTCTCTACTTCCCATCAGCAGGTGATATCCAGTCACTGAGAAGTAGAGTATACATAGTGGTTGCTCTGGAAGACAAATGTCGTAATAACAAATGCCCTCCCCC
>JANZLQ010000031.1:18815680-18834704 GCA_026212715.1 Elanus axillaris | reverse complement strand
CACCACCACCACCACCACCACCACCACCAGCATCAAGGGTAAAGTATTATTTCAAAGAAATGTTGGCATTTCATATTGCAGGCCTGATATTTTAAGAATCAGCTATAGCAAACTGAGGAACGCAAACAGAACTCTCAACTATACTCAGAAGACAGCCTGATTCCATAAGCCCAATGAAGTCTTGAAAGCTTCTGGAAAAAACAAACCAATGAAAAAACCAACCCCCAAATCCCTCATGTTAGCAAGAAGAATCTTTAAAGATAATTCTAGGTCCAATGCTCTTTCCTGTGCAGAAAAGGTCTATAATGGCAAAAAGATCTACTCAGTCATCAACAAGCAGGAATGAAAATATCACTCTATTTACTGTGGAACTTTTCACCTGAAGTAGATAAACTTACTGAAAATGGTGGAGAGCCAATGTGAATACAGACAGAGCTGTTTCTTGAGGAATTAGACAAGCTCTGGAGGCAATAGTTAAGAGTATTTGAGCAATAGGGAGAATTGGAGAGAATGAAATGGAGGGGAACTATGACTTTCTATATGACATTGAAATACTGTAATTATTTTCTGAAGAACCTGTTCTTTCAATTGATATTTCATATGATGTAAGGCAAAATAAAATGTTAAATTAACATTGGATTTCAACAGTGTAGCATAGTTCACTTAAAGTTTTGTCAGATTACACTGGGTGAGGTGTACATTGCCTCATATATACATTCATTTTTCCTAGACCCAATTAAAAAATAGTTGGGTAATTAATAAAACAGTCTTCATCTAGTTAACAGAAGGTCTGTGTTTGTTCTGGTGTTTTACTTCTGAAGGAATCAAGATCTACACATACACGTGTTTTCTAGTGTTTACCTAATGTTAAAAAACTCTGAGGGTGCACTTCCTTTTACCTCCTGAGAAGCAATGCATAGAAAGGGAGCACTGCATTAATTACAACTTCACCTGTCATACACAGAAAGTTACTGTTTTTTCTTTGAAACTTACCTATGCAGTTGGGTGATTCCAAGTTAACCTTAGACCACCAATAAGGAGCTCATCTTAAGGCTCAGTAAATGATGTTTCATCAATAACAATTAAAAAAAAATCTTGCAAATCAATTTCCTCTTTTTCCTTGCTGTGGATTTGGTATGAAGGTTATAGAAGTCATATTCCCACAGTTTTCCAGTTACTAGATGAGACAGGAAGAAGGAAGACATAGTTACTAATTCTCAGATAAAGCAATTGTTTTCTTTTCAAATAGTTTCACTGAAATCACAGAAGCTATTCAAGAAATACAAACCCCCTGTCATTTCACATCTTGACTAAACATTGATTGGCATTCTGTTTTTCTAAAGTTAGTTATTGTGTCCAGTTTCAGTTCCCTTAATAGATAAATGTTATGGATATAACTACGCAGGTTAAGATCCAGAATTACTCGTTGGTATTTGATATTTTTAGGTGCTAAACTCTAAACAAAAGCAGTAGCATGTATGTTGCCTATATAGCCTGCAAAACAACAGGAGAGCAAAAAGAAATGTGCAAGCACCCTACCTATAATAGAACATGATTGGAGAAAACTTATATACAAGGTATTGTAAATATTAGTGGTCCTATGTTAGTGGTACTTCAAAACCCATGCAGATTCATGAATAGGTCTTCCCCCCCGCGCCCCTTCAGTTATTCACCTGTGGATTAGTTACACTCTTTTCAAGAGCAATCATGACAATAATTCTTGAATAAAAGTCAGAATGCACATTATATTTCTTTGCCAAATATCATAGCAATTCAACAGAATTAATGCAGAAACAGAAAGCTGTATTAAAATAAGCTTATGTAAATGTAAAAAATTGTAACATTATAGTCTTTGCCATTTATGTTACAAAGAATACGCAGTCTTAGAAGGTATGCTTGAAAACTATTGTGACTTGATGTAGCTCTGCGGTCCAGATTCTTTGTCTGAATGGTGAAACTGTTTACAGTAAACAAAAGCCCCAATGACCTATTCTGCTTTTCTTTATTTTTAAGGAATTTTACAGGAAAAAAATAACAATAGAATTAGACCAAATAAATACTTGCTTAACTCACAGCATACACATAAAAATAACTCAAGATCCAATATTTCTATCATATTTTTTTCAAATAGCTTTCTCAGTGTTCAAGAGTTTTCTCACTACTTTGGAAAACAGAAACTGCACACAGATGCTGGACTGCAGCTACAATCAATGGCTTGATCAACCACAAATTATAAAGGAGTCAAGATTCCATTTCTTCGAAAATTAACACGACAGTTTAGACTCAAATATGTGACTATGTTGAAAATAAGTTTATAAAAGTGAGTGCATTCTGCATATAGAGGAATTTGCACAGGGGATACAAGATCTCTTAAGACACCAATGTCTTAGGTCAGTCTGAAAGTCAGCTCACCAGAATATTAAATACAATCTCAGTGCCAGGCTGAGACATAGAAACTGAAGTTGAATGCAGTTATCAAAAAAGAAAACAGAGAACTTGCAATACAAGTGACAGTAATGTGGAGGCTTAGATGTGTCCCCCAACCCCCTTTAACTTCTTGAACTCTAAACAGATGATAATACAAGGAACACTAGTTATTTCATTTTTGTCTATTTCTCTCTGGGAGGAAGCTGACAGATTTTTATTTTTGTTTCTAGTAAAGAATTTGAAAAAATAAAAGTCGGAATTTTCTAACATGGTGTCCAGTTCTGGAAACCAAATTTGATGTATTTTAGATCAAATCTCGGCAGGTGCCAAACGCATTGCTACCATGTCCAGTATTGTCAACCTCACTCAAAAGCTCTCAACAGCCAGGAAACTATTAGCTTGGCTGTTCCACTTAGCACTCCCTACTCAAAGAAGTATACAATCTGAAGGAAACCTCAGATAATTTTGGTTTAGTTTTTAAATTAAATAATGGGTTAATCTATGCCACCTAATTCTGAATATCTATGAGAGAAAAGAGAGTATAAAACAAGCCAAGCAAGTGCCATGTAACATTGCAGGAAAACCTGCTCTGTTATCTAGATAGCTATAATAATTTAATGCAATCCATTAAGCCCTAATATAATTTCATGTCTTAAACCAAATTCATAACCATTGGAGCCCCACGGTGAATTACAACATATTCAGAAGAAACTAATCCACAAATAAAAAATGAAAGCTCACTTTGACAAAATAAAGGAAGAGTATAGTAACTAGTTTCTGTACCATTCATTACTCAGGCTCAGGTGTAGCTGAGCTGTAGGATTAGCTGAGGTATAAAATACAGCTGAATACATGTCCAAGTGGTAGAATAAGGCCACATACACAATACTACTGACCATGTGACAAGAAAATATGAAGCTGAAGAGAAAAAACCTCAAGGCAAACTTCAGGCAGCAGCAGGACAATACATATATTTAATGAAATGTCTGATAGTGCAATGTAGCACCTAAACCACAGGGATATTATTTACTCAATGTAAAATGAGCTGACATATTTAAGTTTTGATGCTGGATTGGAGAAGGCAAAGAGAAAAGCTGGAACTAACATCTGTTTACACAGGAAACAGCAGAGCTTTCAGCAAGATCTAGATAAATCCAGAAGACAGGAGCATCAATTATTCAGTAATTTGAAACACAAGTCACATCAATCCTAGGCTGATATTTTATACATGTACACTTACACAAAAAGGAAGTATATTTTTGGCTCATTCTTTTCATTTACATGAAATATTTTAGTATCTCCTGTGTGGTATATATTCTCAATAGTGTTTTCAGCAACACAGTTATAGAGGCAACAGTAATTTATTTTTTTTCCCTCAAATATACAGCAAGAATAAGCTCATTAATTAAGAATATTTAGTATTCATTGCTGTCGTGGAAAACTACAGAATAGTTCTCTGGAGTACATGGGAAAAGCAGTACGCTTTTGAGGAATGGACTTCACTTGAGGCAAGATCTTTTTATATAGATACTTGTGGACAAATAAGGCTGAAACAGCTTTAATTAGGCCTATCCCTCCCTTACAATAACTCATGAATAAAAATGAACATTTTTTTAATCTCCATGGCAACTTTCCCTTATGAGACTTTTCAAAGAGTCTTTGTAGTAAGAATTTGTTACTCAAAGATGTACAGAACTGAAATCCTCAACTTTAACAGTCCAAACCCAGATACAATTCTCAATGTCAAGCTCTGTTTGACAAATAACAAAACAAATATTTTTAATATTAAACAAACAAAATTTAAACTGTATTTTCTATGTCATAAAATGAACAACTGAAAGGTTCACCCCAGAAGTGAAAATTAATTGGAGGTAATGGTTAAACCTCTATACCTAGAGAAGCACTTGTACACTGAAGTACTTTCTTGAAGAAGAGTACCTGCTTCAAGCAGCCATCTAATTTTTAACTCTTCTACTGACTGGGTTTCTAAGGTCTTAACCCTGATTCTGTGACAAGTACCTTTTGCTGATGATAATTCTTAACTCAAGAGCAGAAAACATTCTGTTCTACTTGCAATACAATTTTACATCTCCTCTTTTTTTTTTTTTTTCAGATGTTTAAGAAGAATAATTAAGTTTGAAAAGTAGAGAAAGGATAGGCGAGGGACACAGGAAACAATATACAGAATTCAGTTTTTCAGAACCTTGGTGTGTAAAGCAGCAGCCTCTCTCTTTGGTCCCCTTTACAACCAGACTCCTCAGGCCTCATGCTCTAAGTCACTCTTTCACTCAAGCTATCTATTCTTTTCATTACATGCAAAAATAATTAGTCTGTTGCAAGAAGAAACATGAGAGTCTTTCTCGACACAAGAAAATGCTTCATTTCTGTTGCCCTGCAAAAGCTACTTGTAGCAAGAGTGCAAAGATATGAGAGTGATGGTGGGATCTGTGATAAAGATCCTTAAGAGGATAAATTCACTGATTAGTCACAGATCTGAAGTAAAAGAGAATATCTTTGTATATGTAGAACTATGTATAACAACTTGTTCCACATGTCATTTGATGATCCAGCTATTTAATTGTTTGCTGATGCTTATAAAAATAGCACAAGGATGGGAGGAACTGATACGGTGTCATAGGAATATATTCTCCTATGACAGAGTTGAAGAGCATGCACACAAACACCTAACTCAACTAGGAGAAGGGAGAGAGAGGTGGCAAAAATATCCTGTCTTTCAAAACTCTCCAAATCAAATCCCTGAGTGCTTGAATATGCTGACGTTTGCATACTGCAAAGCAAATGCTGTATGTTAACTACTTGGAAATGCTACAATAAAAGAGTCATCACCTCCTTTCAAGACAGAGATTTTGAAGATGCAACCATTGTTTGGTTCTGCCAAAAGGTAAAGAGATCCTAAAGGAACAGCAACAATTTCAAGGATTTTCAGACAAATTCTCCTCCAGCTCCAAAGCAGTTCTACCTGTAACATGCCAGGAATGATTTTGACTCGTGCTTCAATGTCTTCACACATTGTTCAGGTGGACAGTCCAAATTTCAACTGTTGTTGCTTTAAAAGATCGAAGTTCTAAATATCAGTGTTCACATAGGCTGTCACATGCCTTAATTTTCTCTCTGGAGATCCTGGCATTCAAACCTTTGTAAGACAATACGGATTTAGGAGGTTTCCTTCCATTTAAATTAATAGTCTGGCCATGAGTAATATCACTTCTAAAAGTGCACCCTAAGTGATACAATGTTCTTCGGTTAGTGGGAGTACACAATTAGCCTTATTGTTATGCTCTTAAAGATGACAATGATTGAACTATATTTAAAGTTATTGGCTTGATGTACTGAGGCATACAGCACCTGTAACTCCCTCTGAATTTCAACAGATGTGGCAGTTCAGCACCTCTGAAAGGAAGACTTTTATAATATTTTTTCCATTGTTTCTAATGCCTCCTGAGAAGCTTGAAAGAGAAATCTGTTTGAGCTCTGGAGTGTTTTCTTTCATAACCCACTTTGTTCAGCTTTGTTATTGTTGGTGGCCTCATGAGTCTTTCTATGCTGATAATGATTCATATAGTGATCTGGGGCAAAAAGAAGTATTTTTAATAGAGGATTACACTGAGGTTACAGATAGATATAAGAAAAAATAATTCAAATGGGAGTTTAGCAAACTTGACAATGCCTCTTTAATTTACTCAGCTTTTAGAGATAAGCCAATTGCTAGATGTATTTATGGTAAAGGCAAAGGATAAGAAATTCAAGCTGAATTCCTTATTCTCTGAAGACTTTTTGCTTGACCTTGAGTAATTCACCTCAGTTCTCTGTGCCTCTGATCTATTTTAGCAGTTCTGTCCATTTTGGCTATAAAATACTGAAAAGTAGTCTATACTGTATATTAAAAAAAAAAAGCACCCACCTTTTAACTGTGCACTTGATCACTGTTGTAACACAAATGCTATGAACTCTTACTCAGCGAATAACACAGAAATTGAGAATAGCATTCACCTGAGAAACCAGTTTATTTACTGTCGTTTTAATAGTGGCAGCACATCATCATGGCCTCTTTCTATCCTAGCACAGCTGTTACACTTACTAGGCAAGCAAGCTGTAATCAGCCACTTAAAGCTGTCTGCACATCACAGTTGTGCTCAATTTATCTGTTTAAGTTCATTTCTGACTGTGCTGGCCTCTTTTTCTCTGCCCTAAAACATTTGAGATGAGGGCTACAGAAACATCAAATTGCCAATATTAGATGTAATGAATTCAATGATGAGATCAATGTTTTCTATTTCAGTTTTCTTTTAAAAGGGAAAACTCAGGATGCTGAGAGCTCACCGATGACAGTTTGCTGTTCAGCTGGAAAATAATTGGCATATGTATGTGGCCCACTTGAAAATATTTTGCATTTTCTTTGCTTTCACACTAGCTAGAAACTTATATAGTCACACATTGTCTTTCCCATCATAGACCAATTGTGATTGGTAACAGTATTTGTGTAGTATTGATGGCTAAACTAGTATCATCGCACTGTTAACTCTTTATAGATGGGAACCCAGTGTTATGGTAAGCAGGCAAAAGGAAACCTCAGTGTTAAATAACCAGTTCATGGGCTAGCAGGTTCTTCCCTTAGCAATACTAAATGTACCAATCATACAGCAAATTAAAAATAAATAAATAAAAAGAAAACCCCAACCAATACTAAATGTAACAATCATACAGCAAATTAAAAATAAATAAATAAAAAGAAAACCCCAACCAGAAGTTGAATTATTACACAAAGGTCAATACCTCCCAGGATCTTTGTGCAATGAAATAACTACTGTTATCAGTCCTTCCATGACAGAGTTGGACATCGTGCAGTCCTGAACATAAGGTCTACAAAACATATTTAAACATCTGCTTCTTCTCAGCAAAAGGAGTTTTACCCTATCCCTGGCTCAAAGGTTAAGTTTCTAAATAAGTATTCCAGCAATATCAGAAAGGGCTTTTTTGCATCTACTAAGATTGTAGAGAGTTTTTTTGTTGTTTGGTTTGGGGTTTTCTTTCCACAATTTTTTTCCCAACTTGGCCCCTGATTCTGTACAGGGATACAACACTAACTATTCCAGTATTCCTGTTCTGGAGGATTTTCTCCACTGTAAATCATAGCAAAGACTAGTAAGTAAATCTTAATAAACATAGTAACACTAACAAACATAGTAACACTAGCCAGCACACCTAACCAAGAATTCACATGAAAAAAACCTTATGTTGAAAAGTTTCATATATACAACCTATAAACTGATTTTTGTGGGAAAAGGAATAATCTTCAGGAAGGATAAGCCAGGAGAATCATTTCTGAATCTGGTAAAGCATTATCATTTCATTACCATATTTATTTTTCCAGTCTACTTATCAAGTCATGTTTTTTGTTTCCTAGTATTCTTTCAGCATTTTTTTTTAAACCTACTTCAGTTGCTTTGGAAGCTGGTAGTAAATAAGGAAGACTGTGAATGAGAAAATACTGTCCTTAAAAGTGATTATTCAACACTATCCATTTATCTTGGTGGTGGTTTGGAGGATTTTTTTTTTGTTAAGTTTCAAAAATGTTGCCTTATTGGTTAAGTCCAAGGGTTCATATTGCCCTGTCCCATCTCCAGAGTTGTTGACTGCTGATAATCAGGGAAAGTGCAACACATTACACCAAGTACATGGTCATTTAGAGTATTCTTCCAGCCTCCAATGATTTGAGGCTTAGATTTTTACTTGATATATGTTCTGAACACACTTAAGGCTTCAGATTTGGAAACAAATAAAAGTGATAAGCATTAGGGTTCTTTTAAATAGCTAAATATCAAGTTTATTAAGTTTCCATTTTTGGTACCTGTGACATGCTTTCTGAATATTGAGAGTGAGCTCACATATGCAAATAGAACACATGTATCACATTTCTCCTCTAAAATAAATCCACAAGAATTAAAAGAAGCCTTTTCAAAGCCCATATTTCTTTTTTTTTTTTATTATCATACTAAGTTGAATGTTTTTAAAGTTAAAAAATTTCTAAATAATGTTGGTGTAGAGGCTTCTCAAATTCTGTAGGTGCATATTCACTCTACTTTTCAATGGATTCTGATGTTGCTAGCCAGCAGCTTTCCTTCAGAAAATTTTTCTCTTCACAGCACACATACTATCATATGGACACTATGGTATGCTATGCAATCCAAAAACTTGTCAAATTCCATACCCATTTTGTTTCTTTTAATTCAAATAACTATGGATATTGCATTTTATATAGAAAAGTTAATCCCTCACAGCACCAAAGTGAGCACAGATACATGCTGGGGACCCCCCAGCTGGAAGGCAGCTTGGCAGAAAAGGATCTGGGGTCCTGGTAAACACTAGCTGGAACATGAGCCAAAAAGGTGCCCTTGTGCCCTTGCCACAGAGGCTAACAGCATCCTGGGCTGCATTAGGAGGAGTGCTGCCAGCAGGTGAAGGGAGGTGATTCTTCCCCTCTACTTAGCACTGGCAAGGCTACACCTGAAGTGCTGGGTCTGGTTTTGAGCTCTTCAGTGCGAGAGAGATAGATATCACAGACAGTAAAACAAACAGACGATAATGAAGGGACTGGAGCATCTCTCCTATGAGGAAAGGCTGAGAGAGCTAGGGTTGTCTAGCCTAGAGAAAAGAAATCTTGGGGGGATCTCATCTATGTGTATAAATACCTGAATGGAAGGTAAAAATAGGACAGAGCCAGGCTCTTTTCAGTGGTGCCCAGTGACAGATCAAGAGGCAATGGGCACAAACTGAAACACAAGAGGCTTTGTCTGAACACCAGGAAACACTTTTTTCACTAGGAGGGTGACAGAGGACTGGCATAGGTTGCCCAGAGAGGTTGTGGATGCTCCATCACTGGAGATATTCAAAAGCCATCTGGACATGGTTCTGGGCAACCAGCTGTAGGTGGCCCTGCTTGAAGAGGGCAGTTTGGATGAGGGGCCTTCCAGAGGTCCCTGCCAACCTCAACCAGTCTGTGATTCTGTGAAAGGATCTCAGCCACTGAGGTCACAACCACACTGACACTCCAGCCCTTCAGCAATGATCTTGTGCCTTCACATCAGCACAACCAGCCCTAGGGAGCAATGATAATAACCTGACACCTGATAGTAAGTCTAACACCTCAACATTGTGATGCACAAGCAGCAAGTCTCTTTTCACAGATAAACCTCATACAATTCCAGTTGTTGATTCAGTGACGTTGTGGAGGCCTATGTCTTCACTTCAAGCCAGTAGCTAGAAATACTAAGCTTGTTGTAACATTGTGTAATGTTCCTGGGACTGCACACTGCATGTGAGATCTGCCCTCTGTTGGGCTCAAAGCAAGCTGAATATTAACAGTTGTGAAAAAAGCCAAAGCAAGTCAGTAGAGAAATTTCATCTCAGTGATACCAACTAAGTTTGACTAGATGTCTCTCAAAACAAGTGGATACTTCTATTGTTCTGGGAAGTTGAAGCTGCTAAGATGAATACTTCCCAATGAAACTTTTTCTGAAAAGGAAAAAAACGCACACAAAACCAAAACCAGTATTGGTCCAAGCAAGATTGGGAAAGAAAAAAAACCAAAAACAAACAAAAAAATCCCCAAAGCAGTCCAAAAAATGATCTGGAATATTGTGAGACAAAAACTGATACCTTTGGGTTGAGGGCAACCAGCTTCAGCTTTCTAACAACAGCAAAGCCAAAATGGTGTCTGTAGGATAAATTCATTCCATTTTCCATTTTGCTCAGAACAATTCATTTCCACATCATTATCTTCAATTTAAACATGTGATCCATCACCCTCAGCCTAACTTCTCCTAGGTTATGCAACAACTTGCTGGGTCCAAGCATTTTCACATTAATTACCATAGTTGAATACTTCCATAGATTAAAAAATCACACATTTTGCTCCTTCATTTGTGTTTTGGAATTCTATTTAAAAACATGTCTATTTTTTCCTGTGGACAGTAAAAACAAAGAGAAAAATGGCAGAAAGGAAATATATGATTATTTAACTTCTGGTTATGACTGAAATTAGTGAACATGCTGGACAGAAAAAAACAGCCAGTGAGAAAGAAAACATAACCATGTACATTCAGTTTTGAGGGTAATGTCTGAAAAAATGGAAAATAGAAACAAAAAAATCAGTGAAAAAACTGCAAACCTTGTTTGTTTGTTTGCTAGGTCTTAATGCAGTAAATATCTGTAATGTATTTAAAGAGAAACAAAAGGGAATAGAAAGATAATCCCCAGAAAAGCTAGACAAAAGTGAATGATGCACAGTCCAGCAAAGATCTAAATTTGAGCAGTGTTATTTTAACACATGCCCTGGAAATCACTTTCAATCTATAGGAAGAGTTTTTAGCAGACTGAAAAAGTGAAGAGCTTCCTGTGAATTTGACACTGTTGCATAATTCACTTTTTAAATTCTATTTCTTTAAAAAGCAGAAAATAAGATATTCCAGTGCAAAACTAATAATTCCAGACTAGTAAAGATGAGGGAGCAAATTAAAATAGAATAAACTGCAATAATATCAAACTAACATAACGTCACTGAAGAAAAAAAGCTAGGAAATTGTTTTCTCTCATTTCTATATGAGACAGCTGGGGGCTATATATCTTTAGGCATGGCATTTAATAATTTTCAAGAAATAGATCAGGCCTTTTTTTTTTTTTTCCATCAGTGTCACATTCCTGTCCTACTTGTACACTAGAAAATGTGTGGAAAGAGACCAGAGAAGATATGCTAGTATAGTACTAACATACAGCAGCTCCATTTGAGCAACTGCTTCAGGATATGCCTCAAGCAACTTTCTTATGTTAAATACTCATATGAGGGGAAAAGTAATTTTTTTCAGCCTGAAAGGTTTAATGAATTCTCAGCTATGCTTGGTCCAAAGATTGAGTTAGCAAAGCAGACATCAGGTAAACATTTTCAGGAGCAGATTAATTGTTTCTTAGACCTATATAAAGCCAGAAAAGCCAAGATGTGCTGGTTTACAGTATACAGACAGCCCCACAAAAAAACCCAAACCAAACCAAACAAACAAAAAAACCCACAAGTGTGTAATTCCAGATAAACAAAATGCATGAGAATGCAGTGCAAGATGAAGTGAACTTGATTTGTTTCCTAGATGGAGATAATATCTCATAAGAAAATTTTGAAGAGGAAGAGACAGTAAATTTAGAATTTACATAAACTAAAATATATGTGAAATCAGATTCAAGAACAGCATGTGAAATTTGATACCAAGTATGATAAATGCAACCAGAGATCCCCTGAAGAAATGAAAGCAAATCATTTTCCTACAGGAAGAAGAAAGGTGTCCTGAAGAATAAAGCCACATAGAGTGCTAATGGGTTATCAAATTAATACAGTCCAATCCTCTTAAGTGGGATATCACCATAGATAGTTTATTGTATCTATTGCCCTACTTTAGAAAAGTAATTTTTAAATCAAAGTTGTCATGTCCTGTAAGTCGTCACCCCCCCACCCCGAAAAAAAAAGATGTTTACTTAAAGCTTATTTTTAGACTTCTACATCCTGTTCCTGAGAATTGATGTGTCTTATTATTTCAGCTCAAGGTGAAATATGCAGACTCCCTTTTCCTTTAAGATGCAGCTAATTATATTAATACATTGAAGAAATTTATGTTATGCTGTCCACAATGAAAAAAACCTAAGTTGCCATTTTCTTTAATTAAACTGGTTACTTCTACCTCAAACTTCATTTTACAATACATAAAAGTAACTTGGAGTCACTCAATAAAGCACCTATATTGATTCAGTCAGTTGAATAAACCAAGTATATTCCAAGTTAAAAACAAACAAAAATGTTTTTGAGTATTTTTCCTCTCAAAGAGCTACATAAATGTGCAAATTCCACTACACACATAAGTTATTTTAGCCCTCATTAAATTGCATGTCCTTTCAAGAATGAAGAGCCATTTGACAGCATATGGTTATAAGAAGAATTACCATATTAGTTATGTTGGTAACAAATTGCACATATAATGAAATAAAATTATTTTATTATTTAGTCTTCTGAGGGAGCATATTCAGTGTGAAACAGGTATTACATATATCCTTTTCATGCCCTGTTCAGACTAACCTGCTGCTAGTAAAAGTGCTGAACCTTCTGTTCTGACAGTCTTCTGGGCATACAAAACATTACATCAATGACTGAAAAGCCATGACAACATATATTCAAAAAGTATTTAAGTAAGCAGATTGTAAATAAAACATAACCTTACCACTGTGGAAAAGAACCCAGAGTGATAATGAATACTGCTACTTGCAACATGAATTCTAAACTTATCTGAAGGACAAGGCTCTCAGAAGCAGTCTACCCCACCAAATCCCACTGGAAAAGCAGTGGGTAAACAGAAACTCAAAATAAATATTGATCTCTACTGAACATCGGTACCGCTTTCTGCAACAAACTTGTCTTTACATGTTCCTTTTTCCCTTCCACAGATCAATTTATGAAATCCTTGAGGAGTTTGCAAGATCTGACTTGATCATTTCTTTGAGCATTACAGCTGTAGGGTATATAGGAATATGTAGTTATGAATTACAATTATCAGAGAACATACTACCCAGAAAGGAGTAGTCATCAAAGAAGAAAAAAAAAAGGAAACCAACATAGGTGACACACCATATACATGCATAAACATGATTTTTTTTTTTTTCTCCAGTGTGGCTGGTGTATCTTAACATGGTCTTAACTACAGAAGATGGCTTTAATAAAACCCTGACTAAAGACAGCCAAGAGCATCTTGGGCTGCATTAGCAGAATTGCAGCCAGTAAGTCTATAAAAGTGATCCTTCCCCTCTCTTGAGGGCTTGTGAGGCCACATCTAAGTATTGCAGCTGGTTTTGGTCTCTCCAATAAGATGACAGGCACAGAAACAGACTGGAGCAAGGCCAGTGGAGGGCCACCAAGATGGCTGGGCCTGGAGAACATTATACATGAGGAGAGGTTGAGGAATCTGGGTTAGTTCAGCATATGAAGAGAAGGCTCAGGGAAGAGGACCTTGTAATCTGTCTTTTCTATACTGTCCCATAAAGTAGCTGAACTCTTCTCAGATGTACACAGGAGCAGAATGAGAGGTAATGAGCCAGGCTGCAACCAGGATAAGTCCAAGTGGCTATTAAGTAAATGTTTTTCACAATGAAGGAGATCAATTGCCAGAATTGGTGCACAGAGAACTTGGGGAACTACTACCTCTAGAGGTATTCAAAACTGGACTAGATGAGGCCTCAGCACTGATCCTTTGCTCAGGTAATTTCTGGTGATTCTTATGTAACCAATTATTTCCCTTTGATGCAACATTCATGAAAATAAAGCCTGCAACGGGATCTGCATTTAAATTTCTCCCACCTAGAGCAATGTAATGAAAGCTCTACTCTTGAGGCAGAAAAATTCTTCATTCCCCAAGTGTTTTCACAACCATCTTTTTATTGTTTCAAATGACAAAGATAAAATATGCCCATAGAAAATGTGTGATTTAACTAGATTTTCCCTGTTAACACAGACTTATACAGTCCTTTTTTTTATTAAGGTGTCTTGCATTTTATTAGGTTTTGATGTGGTTTAGAAGTCCAGATTACCTAAGAAGTTGGGTGCCAGTGTAGGGGATAATTAGTAAATATTTGATTCCTGTTGCAGTTTCATATGCAGTGAATGAATTTAGCAATAATTGTTCTTAGTTAAAATCTACTCTACTGGGATGAAGAAATATTTTAAAGCCACCTGTCTTTTGGGTATCCTATAAATTAAATCCAGTAGATACAAAACTTGCATATGTCTGACTGCACATCCAAGGGTGTGTATCAGAAAGAAAGAAAACATGAGCATGTAGAGATAATGCAGGTGTTTTAGAAGATAGCCAGTTCAGTATTCTGCTAATTAACAATCTGTATGCAAGCTATCTTTTAAAAACAAACAAATAGGTACTTTACTTCTGGATGCAGGTTTAGAAGTTTAACTATTCAAATTGTTACAGAAATGGGCCATTTCTTCTCTCTAAACTAAACTAGAGGATCACACCCTTAGCTAATACCCTTTCAAGGTTAATTAACATTCATTGGCACTATAATGCTCCATGAGGAGAAAGATCTTCACGTTTCCAACCTTACTAAAAAAGCACTTGCTAGCTCCCTTACTTTCTCTATCCATTCCTCTTTTTCATGTGAATAGTAGGGGCCTGGATGCACCTCTGAGGCAGATGCAGTAGGCAGCACCACCATGAGGCTCAGACATCATACCAGGCACAACTAACAGGAAAACTATGGTCTTGTGCTGGGTGTGGTTTAATCTACTTCAAAAGATCTAGCTGATAAAATTGTAGCTAATTTGCTAATAAACCAAATCAACTTTCAGCAAATTTTCTTCCTCCTGCTGCTGTTTCCTCCAGGAGGAATGACACCAGCTGTGACTGCTCAGCGGCCAGCTCCTCTGTACCTACACATCTCTTCTTGAGCTCCCATTCCAAGTGCTGGTTGCCACAGCTGTGGCAACATGGCCGTAGAAGTTATAAGACCCAGATATTCTACCTTGTCAGTAAATCTGCCCTTACAGTTTTGTTCAGATGGCTTACTATTTGCAAGGAAACCTATAAACTTTACAATCCCAGTAACAAAGTTTAAAACCTTTCACATGGGCTGAATCAAGGTTCTATAGGATACAGGATTTTCAGTTATGATAATCTTTGATTTAGAGTTTACTAACACTATTTCTCCTACAGCAGGTTTTATCTGTTGCACATGATTGTTATGCAATCACAGAAGTTTCTTTAGCATGATGACACTTCTTACAGTAATTCATTTCTAATCTATATAGATTTCAAAATTCTACTAGTATTTCAAAAAGAATAGAAAAGGATCTCACTTATTTCATTGTATATCACATATATTTGGTTTACAATATAGATGTGCCACTCCTTGATCATTAATGTAGTGTGTTTGATACTTTTAAGTGTGAGATAGCTCTATACCTATGCCACATGTAGGAAAATAATCAAATAAATATCTATCAAATTATGTTATACAAGAATCGTAATTAAAGACTGTGTGAGGTAAATGCTGCATGACCAGCTGAAACTGTCATTTTTGAAACTCTCTAGTATTTGGACCAAGGAAAATGGGAAACCTCCTATTATACCTTTCTTTTGATTTGGAAACAAACCCCACCCCAGCATGAAGCCAATATTGTGTAGCAGCTCTACTGTGATATGAATGTCCCTTCTGTGGCAATCTCTGAGATTTTCTCAATATTAAAAAAAAAATTGTATCGGCTAAGTGTCGTCACAAGTTATTAAAAAAATTACTTTTCTCAATATAGAAGTGACTTTTTTCCTAAAGTACAGTAAAATCTAAGCTAAATAATAACAAAAATACATTTTAAACTTAAAAAATTTTTTTTGAGCAACTAAATCAAAAACAAGTCAGCTCACAATAATGTTTTAGTTGAACATTATACCCTACTTACTAGATTTTTTTTTTGGCATCCTACCTATTTCTCCAGACAGAAAAACATCCTTATTGCAAGATGAAGAATCTATATTAAGTAGTTAAGCATGTGTAAATCCATATCATTTTAAATTATGTATTGGACCTTCCTCACATCCAAAGAGTTGTAGACAAGGCTATATGTAAGATTCCACTTCTGAATATTGGATGTTTGGATATTAGGAAAACTTTCTTTACTGAGAGGGTTGTCAGACATTGGAATAGGCTGCCCAGGGAGGTGGTTGAGTCACCATCCCTGGAGGTATTCAAAAAGTGCATACACAAGTTACTCCAAGACATGGTCTAGTGGGCATGGACAATGGTTGGACTTAATCTTTAAGGTCTTTTCCAACCAAATGTCTTTTCCAACCTAAATGATTCTATGATTCTATGAATTTTCTTATTACCAACAGCACACCCATTTCTTTTCACACTTCATTGTAGCCTGCAAGTCCAGTAAATATAATATTATTACTGTTAGCAATAGGATTCAAGGACTGCATTAATTCTGCAAGGTCTCAGACCTAAGACTTGTCAGGTTTCACTCGGCTTGGCTTGCCTGTAGCTTTTGTTTTAACTTGTTTATCTGTGATGGCAATTGTTTAATGACCAGGTGAATATTACTTAATTAGTTTTAGTTTTATCTTAGCTTTGAGCAATTGTGTTGTATAAAAGTTACTATTATAGTAATTTTGATACTTATCTGTAATTAACAGATAGTAACAATAAGTAGCCTTCTTGTGTAGAGTGAACTATGACCCTGGAATAAAAATGCAGAACAGAGAAGTGCAGTGTTAGATAATTCTAAAGGCCCTGAAAGTTCCAGCACATGATGAAACCAGAAACCCCCAGCTAGATAGGTTCTTCGTTGGTCAATTATTGGTCATTAAAGGAAAGCTACTCTGGGAACTGGGCAAAACCAATTTCAGTGATATTAAAAAACATACTCCCAACATATGTAAAATACAGCATGTAGGGAAAGTTTTGTGTATTGTGGAATTGCAGACCAACGAAGAAGTGAAGCATACAGTTCTGAAAAAAAAAAAAAATGTTAGCTCCCAGCAGACCCTAGAATAAGTAGTAAGTAATTTTCATTGTCAACATCATAACCTTCCTGGTGAAGGACTTGGGATGCTGATGATTTATCATAATCCTCCCCTACTTATTTTGAGGGAGACTAGCAACAATGATCGTAACATACAAAAGGAGCATAGGCTAAGGTAAGTACATGGAAAACATCAGTTCATTCCCAAGTATGCTACAGGTATTAAAAGTGTGTCATTGTAATTGGCCTAATAATAGCCATTTGATGACTTTGCAAAGATTTTTAATTAGACTGTATACACACATTTCATGCATATTTATGGTGTGTTTATTTTTTTCCACAGAAATTTCACAGGATCTTTGGTTTGCTACCCCACTCTTGAAGGTTGGTCTAAAAAGTCATAGCTTAAATCAGGAATTACTGCAAACATTCTGCCATAGACTCTTGATTTCTTCTGTATACATTTCACTATATCCTGAAATTCAGATCCACAGATATTGCTGATTTAGTCCTCCACACTGGAAATACTTAAACTCATTAATCATTTGTATCCAGTTGTTTGAATATAGCTAGATATATATCATGTGGCACCTTTTTTAAAAAAAAAATGAAAAAGCTCATAAAGCAGGCAATAAATATGCAAAAAGGCCTTTTCCAAAGAGTGATAACTGAGGAAAAATAAACCAAAAAATGTTAATGAGAATGACATACAAAGAACCACCAAAGCAAATTCCAGTCTTTCATTTCATACTATCAACTATTCAAAGCAGTAACAAAAAAATGTTGTCTCTCCATTCCAATATTCCACTGTGAAGCAAAATGTCAGTAGGTTTTGCATAACAATTGAAGAAAATACATTTAGGCATACAAAAAGTCTATAAAAAAATTACAACAAAGACACGTTAAGTCAAGTGTCATGAACTCATGAAAGTAAACATTTACTCTGACTACTAACTGTAAATGTATTGTAGTAAAAATCTTACTAAACAGGGAGGGGAGTAAGGTATCAATTTTAATTTATTTATATACAATCAAGCCATTTTACATCAGACGAACAACATTCTGTTAAGGATTTTTAAACCTAAAGAGTATTCTTAAAACCAGAAACTGAAAATCCTAACCTGAAAATTTACATTCAGATGGAAATAATGGATTCCTAAAGCTGTAGGTTACCTTTATACCTAATACACTGCAGATACCTTAATGAAATAACAGCTCAACTGCAATTATGAGACACAAAAATTTATATTAACACTTCTCCATAGTTCTAGAATTTTAAAATAAAGGTAAAATTCTCAACTAAGTATGAAGTTAAGTTCTAAGGTCTGAGATTATGTCCAGGTCATCTTTCAAAAAGTCCAACAGAAACAGAAGAAAACCCCTTAATTTCAATAGCAACAAACAACTTCACAGTACATTTATTAAGACAAAGGAAACTCCAAGGAGTTGTTTACACATTATGAAGCATCTAATATAATAGGGTTTATAATTTTATAGACATAAAATTAAAAACTTTGAACTAATTTTAAACATTAACTCTTTATGTAAACACCTATGCTAAAAGAGCTCATTGCCTTACTTTTTTTTCTTTTATTATTTTTCTTTGTCAGAGCTCTAGATTTAAGAAAGTGGTGAAGACAAAAAGGTGCATGCATCCTCTTGTCACCTTCCAGCCTTACATACTGTTTATAATTTAAAATCCTGATAGCAGTGTGAAGGATCCCTGACAGATTTCTTGGACAAAATGTGCAAGTCCTTATACATGTGCATGCCAGGCAATACGTTTTCACATTCATGGCTTTCTTCTATGGATAAGCTCTGTCTCCTGCTTCCAAGAAGCCTATTTCTCTTAACATTTTTCAGTAAGATTGGACCATATGGTGTCAGTCCAACAGGTGCTGGGCAGTTGTCTGATATTTGAATCAATTTATCATTAGTTAGAAAATGTCCTGGTTTCAGCTGGGATAGAGTTAAGTGTCTTCCTAGTAGCTGGTACAGTGCTGTGTTTTGAGTTCA
>JANZLQ010000031.1:18788460-18815580 GCA_026212715.1 Elanus axillaris | reverse complement strand
TTGTCATTTTATTAGTGTTATCATTATAATTACTTTCTTCTTTTCTGTACTATTAAACTGTTCTTATCTCAACCCACAAGTTTTACTTTTTTTTCCTGATTTTCTCTCCCATTCCACTTGGGGGGGGGAGGGGTGAGCGGCTGTGTCATGTTAGTTGCTCGCTGGCATTAAACCACGACAGAAAAAAAGAAACCTGCACAAGATACAATCTGAAGTTAACACAGTGATAGCAAAGGTTATGACAGAGAATATGGATAAAACAAGTATGGATGAAAACAAAGCCAGATTGTTGCTGCTTTCTTCTGGATTGTATTTATTAAGACTGGATTTATTTACTTTTTTTTTTAAGTAATAAAATCTTTCACCTTTCCCCTATGTGAAAAAGTCCACAGAAGGCCCAAAACAAAGAGAGGGTAAAAATCTCCTTGAACACTGCTGACAGTTTCCTACAAAGGCTGTAATATATCAATATAGAAATAGGATAAGCGTAGCCTATAAACAAATGGTTTGAGAGCTACCCCAGTAATGTTGGTTCCAACACATTTTAGAAACCAGAGTGAAACAGGCCAGAGACTGCTGAAGCAGAAGTTGTGCTTGGTGAAAACAGAGCACCAAACAAGTATCTGAACAATACACTGCTATGCTAGATGTGAATTTGAACACTCAAGAATGAGCAAGGTACAGAAAGTTTATAAGGTCATTCCTACATGATTGCTGTAAACTACAAGAGGCTGAATACCACTGATGCAAGACAAAAAGGTTACAAACAGCTGGCCCAAGGCTAAAAATGAAAAAGTAATAGCTCAAAGGCTAACCTGGTGCAGGACAGAAGGTTACCACTGTAAATCAAAAGCAGGTCTCTCTAGAAAAGGGAAGGGGAGTGCTAATGAAAAAAATGTGAAGCCTGAGCACTAAGTATGAAATACAGACTGATTCAGATATTTGTGGTAACCTGATTTACTGGTGGAATAATGTACCATTTTGCTGAACACACTTCTATTTAAAACTGATGTAAATCCCTCCAGAATCAAGCCCCAGGGCAAAGAGATAACACATCTTGGAAGAGCTTGTGGGTTACAAAATATGCAAGTCTTGTCTCAATCAAGACAAGTAAAAATAAGCATTTTTCCCTAAGGAGGATTTTCATATTTTTTCCGGTAACCACAAATATCAGTAAGTTGAACAGTACTAGAGAAATGGTGACTTTATTAATTCTTTACAATGCATTAACCTGATTAAAATTATGACTTCAGCATGAATTCTCCATCCTAGTAGGCTGCTTTTAAAGCAGAGGTGAGAGTTGGGCAAGAGATACATACCCAATGAAGTTGTCTTAATTGGAAGCATCAGCAAGCATTGTCCATGGGTCAGGGGGGGGCAAAAAAAAAAAAAAAAAAAAAAAAAGGCCCATCAAGGCTGTTCTTGATTTAGCCCTACTGTTGTGGGTTCATCATTGTATGGCTACTGGAACTCACTGACTGCTTTATAAATAAATTAATTCCTCTTGGAAAACATAACTTTACATTTTGCAGAATTTAAGAACAAAAGAGACCACAAGTCTGGATGATGTGGGCCCTAAAATTACCCCAACTACTACTATATAAATAGTCTAACAGTTAAGGCTATGCTAAAGAATTTATTATGTGCTTACTCAGAGAAATTAATAGATGAAAAAGAGCATTGTAGTCTAAGCAATTCAGGTATTTTGCTCTCCTCTTGCTGACAGATAGTTCCTTGAGTCACAGTCTTTCTAACCAATGACCAAAGAAATAAAATCATATATTGTCACCTAAGTTTTGAAAATAAAAATTTGAAGGATAATAGATGATGAATTTCCTACTACCCATAGATAATAGTTTATAACACATAACAGAGTTAAAGAGGTATTTTACAGGCTTGCCCTAAGCAAAAATATAATCTTTTCTCCTCTTAGGATCTACAATGCAATATATAGGAAAAATGCACTGATGAAAAAGATGACGTGACTAATATTAATATATGTATTCTTTTTGTGCACTTAAACTAAGCTCCCTTCCAAGTCATTGGGTGTATTATAATATTCATAGCAGCATTAGATTCTCATGTAAGTGGGAGTCTGAATGTATACAGACATTTAGGCACAAAGTACCTTTATCAGTAACTCTGGAATTTATTGTCTCCTAGAGGCTTTGATATATCTTATGTCATGACAGATTGTGAAAGTTCCCTGCATCAGCTGAACTGTAGAAACTGCATATGGTGTCTTAGACTGAGGCAAGCACAAGGTATTGCATCTTAGTTTAATCCTCTTTCATCCAAAGCTGTACCTGAATTTCATGCAGAAATATCCATAAGATCATCAACAGTTATTCATTAAATATAATAGGCCATTGTGGAAAAAATATACAAAAGAACAGTCTGTGATTTGTCAACCGTATTAGGCTACCACATATTAAAGATCTTTAGGGCGGTAAAACCAAAACCATGTCATTGTTGAGTAGTCTATGCCACATCAGGCAGGCTGTCAAAAACAGAATAATGATGCTGTAACCTTATGTTCTGTAGTAGGTTGACCGTGGCTGGACGCCAGGTGCCCACTAAAGCCACTCTCTATCACTCCCCCTCCTCAGCTGGACAGGGGGGAGAAAATATAACAACAGGCTCATGGGTCAAGATAAGGACAGTTTAATAAAGTGTAAGCAAAGGTCGCGGGCAAAAGAGAAGAGAAACAAATGATGTTATTCTCTACTTCCCATCAGCCAGCAACATCTGGCCACTTTCCGGGAAGCAGGGCTTCAGCATACATAGTGGTTGCCCTGGAAGACGGAAAATGTCCCTCCATCTCCCTTTACTTAGCTTTTATATCTGAACTGATGTCATGTCATATGGTATCGAACATCTGTTTGGTTCGTTTAGGTCATCTGTCCTGGTTATGTCCCCTCCCAAAATCTTGCCCAGCTCCAGCCTACCATTGAGGGGGGCAAAAATGTTGGGGACACAGCCTTGATGCTGTGCCAGCACTGCTCAGCAGTAGCCAAAACACTGGTGTGTTATCAACACCTTTCTACCAATGCAGAGCACAGCATGATGAGGGCTGCTATGAGGAAAATTAACTCCATCTCAGCCAGACCCAATACATGCTCACAGCAGGGAGATGCTACATGTCTGTATGGTGCTTGGAGAAGCCAACAGCTATCTTCTTTTTTTTTCAGCTCTGCCTCCTTTGACATCTAGTGAATAGTGCAACCAACATAACTTTTTTCATAAGTGAACTCCTTCCACATCTCTGCAGACATCAGTGAGTAGTGGGGGCAGGGGCTGCAGTGATGAAGCCTTGGGCACCAGGGTGCCCAGTGGAGCTGGTGGGGCAGCATGGTGCCCTCACGCCCTGACGAGACCCCATACTGCAACCCCCAGTGAGGCAAACCAGGCTGGACTAGGGTTAGTAACCAGGGCCAGCCACAAGTTGCCACATGCTGATGCAGGTCCTGGGCAGGGTTCTTACCTATCCAAGAAGTCAAGCCAGCAAGGGAATACCCAGATCAGGAAAACTGGATACAGGCATGACTGCAACATAGCTCAGGCTCTTGCCTGTGGTCCATAAATGTAGTTCCCAAGACAATGGATGGAGACCCCAGACAAGGCTTCTCACAACTCTCACAATTTAGCTGTTTTTCACAGAAGTCTGATTCAAGGTTACATAGCATCATAGGAGAGCTGACTTTGAACACAGGCAGCCTATACCATAGGAGAAGGGAGAATAAGAGACAAATCCGGGCATTGAACTCAAGAAGACCTTGGTACAAACTATCCCCACTAGACTGCCTTCAACTTGTTAGCTAGGCAGTTGGCATGGAGTGTTTCCTGACTGCTGGTACATCAGCATCACAGCTTGGAATGCTTTTAGTTTAAACACCCCTGATTCTCATGCAAATTTACATTGCTGTAGGTGATATCCTCCACCTCTACGTAATCTCTACATCAGTTGTTACAGTGGAAGGTTTGGAAAATAATCCAAAAGTAATTTCTGCCTGCTAGGGAAAAATAATGCTCCATCTGTCAAGATTTGTTCTACCGTTCTTTATAGATGGTTCACATGGACAACTGGGATTTCCTTCCTTTTTTTAAATATGCAACTGAATATTGGGATTGCAGAAAAATAGACTGCAAAACCAGAGCATTTTCAGTTTTAGAACAGAATTACAACTACCAGAGACATACATAGTATGATATGAAAAGTAAATAAATTGTTAAAGAAATTTTCATGTGTCAGCAGTGAGCTAGTAACTGACCTTGTAAATTCTGAGTCAATTTCAAAACACATAAACCAGCTCAGGATAAGTCACCACTGACAAAACATGAACAAAACTTCCCAATTCCCAGAATCCAATATAGTTGTGTATATTCATGCTAGAACTTGACCATTATCTGAACTACACTATTATTCACATAAATTTCCCCAGGACACACACTTCTGCTATGTGGAAAGTTGTAAATGTATTAGACACTTAATGCTATGAAGCTTCTCCTCTTTATTCTTTCACCTAACATCTGTGTAATCATAGGTTCTCAGCTCACAAAGGTATCCTAGCAGTTAGCAATTGGAAAGAACTGAAGCATCCTAGATAGGCTATTAGTATTGTTGTACAACACAGGTTGTGGCCTCAAGTTGCAGAATGGGCCAGATTCACAAGCCCCCTCCAGTTGCTTTCCACTGCTTTGGTAATGGAAAACAGCCGTAAACCCACTTTAGCTGAACATTTAAGCGGGGTCTATGGTTATTTTGCACTGTCTGAGAAGCACAAAGCAGCTGGAGCCTACTAACAAATCTGGCTTTCTATTTATGTATTCTGGTAGTGAGGGATTAATTTTCAGACCATATGCAATTGCTTACTGGTGAGAAAGGTTTTTATACTTTCCACATAGATATTATGCAATATAACATTTTAAGAGGGTGTATTAGTACAAGCTGCGAGTGATTCAAATCAAACACATGCAGTGTTATAAAGTCAAACACTTTCCTTTTCTAATTTAAAATTGTTTTCTCATAGAATAAATAATATTTTACCCTTGAAGGGTTTTCTTTCTCTCATTTGTGGAAAGACCAGATGGGTCTCACAGGTCATTCACAGTTATGAGAGAAACAACAACAACAAAAAAAAATCCCTTTTCAGAGGTGAGATCTTGTATTCTTTACTGGAAAACAAATTATTTGCTTGGATGAAAATCTTTTGTATTCCAGTGTAATTGCTAATATCTGTGGGGTGTCCTGGAAAATGAGTTGCTTTCTATCAAAGAGTTGTAACTTATCCCTGTGCATAAAATGTAAATAAATAAATTGGATCAGACCTTAAGGTATCATGCAGGGAGGAGATACAAGGAATACAGCTGTGAAATCAGTGGAAAACCTCAAGTGGTAACAAGTGGACAAGATAAAATTATTTCACAGTGGGACTGGGGTGATCTGGCTATATGGTTTTTTTGTTATTGTTGTTAAAAGAAAGATGAAGAGAGAGGTTTTCTCTGGTCATTATATTTTATAAAGAATCTTAAACTACTTCCTGCTGTTGCAGTAAAAATAGCTGCTATTGGAAGAGTCAATCAAGTATAGATTATTTTTCTCAGACTATAAAGATAATTTTTCTCAATTAGTTTTCTAAAATTAAAAATTTGGTAAGTTATTTTACATACACCAGAAGACAGCACGAGCAAAAGAATTACAGTCTCATCAAGAATATCCTAAATGAGACATTTGATGAAGGGGTGAATTCCTTCCCCCTGAAGTCTGAAGAAGCCATTTATGGCCATGGTGAAAACGTGACTAAAAAGTGTATTTACAAATAGGACTGATTTACGTATTCTTTCAGGAATATTAACAAAGCTCAACAAGACTTTTGTCTGTGAGAACTTCCTTATACTTTCTTTTAGCACAATATGTAAAGCATGTGATCAACCAAGCTAGTGTGATTTATGAATATTATAGAAAAATAGGTCCCATTTAATGGGCCTCTGCTGTCACTGACTGCAGTGCTTTCACCTATGCAAAACTTATTTTCTTCAGAGAATGAAGATGCATAGGAACATTCCCACTAGCATAAGACATGGGAACAGCTACTGGTGTTACAAGGTTGATTTCATCAGCTTTGGCACAGGCCTGTGTAATATGGCTTTCTGCAGATCAGGGCAAGGGAAACCTGATGTTCAGGATCAGACCGCACAAGCCCTGCATCTGCTTTGGAATTATATGAATGGTGCCACTGATGTATCTACTTTGGCCTATTTGCTATAAACAAAACCTACTGGCTCACACAGGTCTGCAGTCCAGATAAGTGCATTGATCAGAGGAATCCTATGCATGGTGGGATTCTCAGAGAAAATATAAGAGAAGTGTAAGACAGAAAATTACTTTCTCAAAAAATGATCAGTGAATACAAGAAGACATGAGGAAAGACACAGACAGGATGAGCTTCAAAACTAACACCTATAGCAAAAACAGTGAAAAGTTTAATGTGACATATATAGGACAGATGAGCGAGAGAAAATGTCTTTTGAATGTAGAAATGAAAAATAAATCTCAAGAATTTTGACCTAACTTTTGACAAAGTTGAGAAGGCAGCAAAGGAGGTGATTTAGCTTCAAGTATATATATGAGCAATGCACATGATTCTTCAGGAATTCAAAAGTTCATGATGATCTGCAGGGATTTTGTCTTTTCTTTCCACTTGCTTTCACATAGTTCCAAGTGCTTAGTAAAAGTTAAGCTCAGGCTAGTGACGCCAAGCATGAATTACTATCTTCTGAATTTCAGTAAACTTATTTAAATTCACTACTATTCTTACCAGGGCCACAAAACTTCCACTTTTGGTCTGGGAGAACAAACTTATATCTGGTAATACCGTAGTCAGAAAATTCACATCTGCTTACAAATTGCTCTTCACATTCAGTGCCACTGTACACACTTCAAAAATGTAGATGTTCACACAACTGCTACTTAATTTTTCAAATTCTTTTGTTTTTTGACTGAAGTGAGTCATCATTCCTAAAAGATCTACATAAGTATCTTTTATTCTTTCAAGTCTATAAAATAAGTCCTAATTTGTATATAACAATTATGTTGCCTTTCACTAGCAGATTTCATGAGTTAAGTATTCAAAATATTCAACACAACTGGGTAAAGCAACATGCCATGATTAATCCAGTGAAGGTCTGATAGTCAAGAGACAAGCATGTGTTTGTTCCTTTACAGCATATTGAACAGATTATTTTTAATGTTTAGAAACACAAATTACCCTGAATGCTGAATTGGAGAGATTACATGATAGGGTAAAGGTGACTTTATTAATTTCCTCCAATATATATTTTATCCCTTCAATTCTCTCATCTTCAAAATGCCACTGCTATAAATATACTTTGGTTGCTGCAGTAATACTTGTATAAAACTTTTCACTTACACTTCACTCAAAATTATCTGAAAGAAACTAGCTGTCTACGGATAAGATCCAAAGCTCACTGATGTCAGAAAGTCTTCTGTGGGTTTTGCCTCAGGACTTAAGTGCATGGAAAAGCTCATGACAGTATCTGTCAAGAGTAATTTGAAAGAAAGATTAATATCTGTAGTTTAGAAACAACAACTGAGAACCAGTAGTTTGACCTCCTTCTATTAAACCTCACTCAGACATCTCTGCATCAAACCTGTAACCTTGTGGTTAAAATTATAGCACACCTTTTGGAAGCTATCCAACCATCTTGTAAAGTTTGCACAGTATGAAGAGTGCAAGACCTCACTTGATAAATGACTCAAATCATTAACTGCCCTTGCTGTTAATTGTTAAAAAAAAAAAAAGGTACAAGTTGCACCTTATTTTCCATTTCAATCTGTCTAGCTTCAGTGCTGGAAATTAGTCTAGCAGAAAAAATCATTTAGTAAAGAGCCTTCTACCATCAAAAACATTCTTCCTGTGTAGGCACTTGTAGAACATGACCAAGTTACCTTTTAGCTTTCTCTACAATGTTAAATGTATTGCAGTGGAAAGAAAGATGTCATTGTTACAGGAGGTGGAATGAAAGCATTTTGCACAAATAATTTGTGCCGTAACAGCTGGAAGCCTTATCAGCTTATCCTTACCTCTCAAGATGGCACACAAGCTCCTCTGAACCAACCCAGGATGAGATACAGTCACACAAAGGGAATACTAACAGCAGTTGTGGTAAATTTTTTTCAAGTTAAGTTGCTGTGTACTACAAGGAGTAAAACTGCAGAAACTAAAGGCCTTAAATTTTGAACACATTTGAGATGGAACATATCAACATATCAACAAATTATCCATGTACACGTATATATGTGTATATGCATACACATGCATATGTATCTCCATATATATAAAAATTAGTTTTCATTATTAAGATCAAAAATAGGGCAGGTAGAAAAATCTAGTGTTGAAATGTTGACACACAAAAGTGATTTTAAACATGAAGGAAAGCAAAAGTCATTTTCAATATAATATGCTGTGTCAGAAATACCTTCCTTGGTTCTATAATAGTATTAATGCATATTGAAGTAGCAACTGCAATACAATGTGTCATAGTATTTACCATTTTATATGCAATTTTTTTTAAAAAGAAGCTAGACATTTTAAGAAACAGTATCATGTAGAACATTTTATCTCTTTACATTAAAGCTATATTTAAAGTAATGCGTATATTGCATGACAAAGAACAAAAATCTTTGGGGGCTAAGAACATGATTATAGTTAGAATTGATTCCTGAACAAAAACTTCAGTGAGTTTTTGTAAGAGACAAATATTTACTCTTATTTTACCAGTCCAACAATACTTCTGTTACATATATAATCCAAGAATAAGCAGAATCGAATAACCTAGCTATAAGCATTATCTTTATTTTGGTGCCATGAAAAAAAAAATTCTAATTGCCTTTTTAACACCAACAATAATAGCAACTATGGTGATATATTTTAATGCAATTCTTGTTTTATTTATGTTAATAGAAACATACCATAATAAACACAAAACAAATCCTTATCATTCAAGCCTCTTTGTGCTTCAAACGTTCATTTCTATTAATATTACTAGCCACAAAAAAAAAATTTAAAAAAATAATTGTGTTTTGAAAGAAAACAAGCCATTTAATCATAAAAGAACTAACAGGGTGTTATTGGAGTAATTCACCTAATTGATTTATGAAGGTATTGCAGAGTATTTATTATTTAGCTAAAGAATGTAAGAGAAATTAAAGTTAAATTTTAGCACATGAATGCTCTTTTCAATCTGTTTTATAAATTTTGATAAATGAGTGGTTAGATTTACCACTATAACATGTCTGGGTTTTGCATTTTTGTTTGTTGGGGGTAGTGTGGGGGTGTTCTTTTTTATTTTATGTCAAGTAAACACGAAGGAATACTAAACAAGTTTGCTAAAGTATTCCTGATTAGGCTTTTTCCTTTCTGATAAATAGAAAAACTTGAGAAGGAAGACTAAATCCTTTATTTGAATGGGCACTGAGCACTAGAAATCCATCTGAAATCAATTGTCCATGATGATTTAAAAATGGACTCTAACCAATGTGTAGGTTTGCTATACTAGCAAAGTAGATACATGTTTCCTATGTAAAGCTTGCTGGATTTTTCCTGACTAGTTGTATGGGACATTGTCTCCAGGATACAGACAGAATGATATCCATATATTGATTAGTGTTAGAAAAGACATTTGAAGCAAGAGGAACCCTTAACCAACCTCCAGCTCTTCATTTAATTCCTTGTACACAGATTTTAAACATCTTGAACAAATCAGATATGAAAATCTATATCATATCCCAATGTTATTTGATGGTGAATTTAACTGCTAAGCTAATTGAAATGGCATTTCCATGTAAGCAATATATTACTGTTGAATCTACTTATAATGCAAGCATCAAAAAATTAACTGTCAATTGTTTTAAATAAATATTTTGAGATAATTTAAAAATAATCTAATTGCTCACTACTTTACTATTTTCACATTTTATAGAGTGAAAGCAACTGACCAGTTCAGTGTTATGCTTTACTAGGCCATTATAAGTCCTGAATACTTAAGCTGTTTTAAACACAAGTTATTGCAAATACAAATATTATTTCAAAATGAATATGCTGTGAAAGTGCTTTTAGACACAGTAGCAGTAGGGACTTGCAGTTCATTAACCCACAAGCAAGGAAGACAATACAAATTTAAAGCCACTGCTGAAATTCTTCTCCAAGATGAACAGAAGTGGTATAGAATTTTTTTTTTCCGCAGAAAGGAAAATATCTTGTGTGAGAAAGGCCAAAATTCACTGTAATATTTGGGGGCATGGAGAATTGCTTTTATTACTTAAGATTCTGCCCCCCTCCCATCACCTCTTCTTACAAATGAGAGTTCTGGGCACCTCCATTACAGAAACATAATTTTCTAGGTTTTACAGCCTGAATATAATAGTAATATATAAGAAGGTCACTGTCATCTTAGCTCCCAGCTCACTCAGGGTGAAATACAGCTTCGGGGAAAAATTCCTGAAGAAAGCCAAAGCATCAGCTAACATCTATCTAAAACTACTAACATGGACATAATTATGCATTTAAATAATATCAACTTTGTGCAGATATGAAATAGAGAGGCACACTTCATTTATAACTGTTCAAGAGATCCACAACTTATACTGCTATGATCATCTTCCCTGTAACATGGTTTGTTTTCAGTATCACAAAGCATGTCCAAAGGTAATATAGGCAAATTTTAAGTTTCTGGTCTTCCTTTGTACTAATTGTATACACCTTTCAGGAGTAAACATTACAAATTTGGCTAACTACCTGAATGAAAGAAATCCATATCGTAAGAAGAATGGGTAGTTTGACTGTCAGGTGTTTGGAGAACAGTCTTTCTTCTTCCTATTATTTGTGTTACCTTATATACTTTAGTCTAACAACTTCGTCAACAACTCCCTCCCCCTTTCCAGAGGTGTGAGCTTGGGAGAAACAATACCCCTGTAGTAAGTTACATTTCTGCATAGTTTACTTTATTACACCCCCAAATTCTCCTGCTTTTGGATATTGATTCTCAGACTACACATTCATATAAGAACTTGAAGATTTAGTTTACATTTGGTTTGATACTAACAGATATGTGTCTGTGAAGCCTCAGCAGCCAGAACTTCCACGTATCACCAAAATAATATTGTGCATTATGGGGCATGTATTCTCTCCAAAAAGCACACTCATAGGTTCAAAAGAATTATTTAGAGAAAAATACCATTGACTCTAATTGCCTTTTAAGATGTGGTTTGTATCTGTGCCAGAGACACTGTCATTATGAGGTTAGCACACAGCATAAAAAGGTTGTCAGAGAGGAAAGCATTAAAATCCTGAACTTCTTTCTACAGCAGCATTTTGAACTCTCGACAGATGTCACTAATGTACCTGATTTACGGTAACATGCACTTTTACTTTTTGTCATTCATATTGACTTTCCATTTGACACTCTCTAATGGATAATCAAGGTCAACTAAAACATAATCAATTAGTCTGCATTAATTGGTGGCCAGAACTACATTTTTCTTGTGATTTCTGACATAGCCACGTACTGTACATCTTTCAGCTTTCCCCAGGGCTCCCCTCAGGCATGTTGCTTTCCGAGTAATTACAATGAGTTAGAATGTCTTTGTTCAATGATATTCCAGCAAATTATTCTCCAGGAGCACCAAACAGAAGGTAAATTTTTCCTTAAAATATTCCATTTCTATTCAAAAATATAATTTTCTCTTTTAGTGGCATATTGACAATAATACTACAAAAGATATCTTGACAATCAGAGTGGCAGGTAGGAAGACAGGCATAAAACTCCCCTCTCAAAAAAATGCTACTAAAGAGGGGAGAGGAGAGGGGAAAAAAAAAAAATTCTGCTGCAGCCTCAGAGGGTTCCCCTTCACCTGGGGAGGGTAGATTATCTCTCTAACTGAATCAGGGCATGGATAACAAAAAACATTGCTCCTTCCTGCCTTACAAAGTTGTGCAGAAAGGAAAACCATTTACATTTAAAAGGCATAGGTTGGTCTGTAGTCAGAGTAAACCTCTATTGGATAAACCTGTTTACAATTCACAGCTTTCATTCTTCCATGCCATGTTTCCTCTCTTCCCAACCCACCCTGATTAACCTACTCTTAACTATCTTATCCCTAGTTATCCCTAGCATTCCTGTTAACTTTGGAAGTATTGTTAACTTCTCTGAGCCATATGAGAATCACAACTAAACTTCATTTGATACTGAGAAAACAAATTCCTAATTTGAAGTCTTTACAGAGTCACGAAAGTGTTCTAGTCCCCATTCTGAGTCTTCTGAAAATACAAGAGAAAACCATCTACATGTCTAACTTGCCACTGCCTTATTTTTTCCTGGTCAGACAGATATCGTTCTGCTGCCATGTTCTATATATTCTGATTCTTCTTTCATAACAGCAATGGACATAACCAGAAACTTGGTTCTGTCATGAGGAGGTAGCCTTGTCCTTCAGTATGTTGAATGCTGCCCTCATTTTGAGGTTATTCACAGTCTTGCTGACTACATATTTTATGTCATTGTCCAGATCATTAATGAAAATGCTAAATAGGGTTGACCCCATTTAGCAGTCATTAGGATGTGTCCAAGAGAAACCACTAGAAACCAACTGCCATATGGAGTTTGTCCCGTTGATTATAACTCCTTGAGCCCAATGGTCCACCGAAGTTTCCAGCCACCTGTTCATTCACTTAAATAGTCCATATCTCAGCAATTTGGCTATAAGGATGCAATGGGAAAGCATGTCAAGAGCTATGCTGAAGTCAAAGTAAACAATGTGCACATCTTCCCTTGCTCACACAACAGATCATCTTATCATAGAAAGCAGTTGGTGCAATCAGCTACAATTTGCCTTTGTTGGTAAATTTGTGCTGAATATCACCTTGTCCTTTGTATGCCTGGATGTGGCTCTTGTAGGATGCTTTTTTGAAGATGAATGGGAGGTTTACCTACTTTAAGCAGTAAGGAACCTCTTCTTTGCCATCACCTTTCAAAAATGACAGAGAGCACCTTTGCAATGTCATCAGCCAGCTTCTCAGCACCCTTGAAAGCATCCTACTGGGCTGCAGGCTAGGCTCAGAGACTTGGAAGACATGGGTTTTACATTACTAGAAGAATCCATGGCAGTGACGTTAGTGTCTCAGCCTTTTCAGAATCATCACTGTCTACTGCCCCATTGACCAGTAAGACCACAGGTTCCTTAGTCTTTTTCCTGTCAGTTTCCAGGAATCTCTTCATTTTAATGGTGCTCCCTTTTAACTCAGTAAAGCAGTATCGACTTGTGTAGACAGCAGTAACAACTTGGGAATGACCAGCAGTCACTGTACTAGAAACCTCACTCTACAAGTGTAGAAATAGCATGCTAACTTGAGACCTTTCAGAGAAAAGCATGCAGCTAATGTCCTCCGAAATCTTGTCACTCAAAGGTAGTCTAAGACTCTGGTTTAAGGGCTTCATACCAGTAGAACAATTATTTAGGTTGCTGCCATGGAGACATGTACTGCTGAGAGACTGATGGCAGATGTCATGAAGCCAATGAAAATTTTCCATGAAAAGCAATTTATTTGATCATTTTGATGACATGGGTCAAGCATTTTGATTTTTGCCACCCAAGGCAGCTATGTGAAGTTTCATGGATATTCACGCCAGATGTCCTTCCAGCCATATACTCCAAATTGCTTCTGACACTGTGTTTGAGTAGGTTGGAGACCCAAATGCAGTGACATCTGTTGGCAATTATCTTTGCAGGTTAATCCCTTTCCTTCCATTCCCACCAACAATATATTCCATGCTTGTGCTATCTGTATTGAAACATGTTCGCATATGAAAGCATCTAATGTCAGTATGTTTAAATATAGAAAATAATAGGATCAATGCAATATAGAGGTTACCATGTTTGAAGCATTGTTTTGTTTCCTGCTTGTTATGTGTACCATTGGCAGTGCACTCCTAGGCCGGCAGTACTCTGTGAGGGTAGAGGGTGACAGAGTCTTTGCAGACCTTGTCCACTCATTCTTTGTCATTTTGAACAAATGCTTTCTTTGCTTCTTAGCTATTTCAAAGTAATACCTTCCAACTGAAACACTGAGGAAGTTAATTAGCATTTATTTAGCTGTCCCCTAAACCAGACATATAAACAGGCTAAAATGCCAGGCTTTACTGAACACACAGTCCCATCTGAGACATCCATCAACTTAACATCTTAAAATTAAGAACAGGTGTCCTATTCACAGAAAGATAATGTGTAAAATCACGGGATATCTCCAAGCTTCAGTAAGAACAAGAGAGGCTATGGGATTGATCTTTCCAGATTGAAGAAAAGAAGGTTTTTAATTATTTTGCTTGATTTGGTCACCATAGCAACAGTGACTGTTCAGGGTTTTCTTTTACTCGGAGTCTCTTATTCTGACATACGATGTTGTGGTGGGTTGACCTTGGCTGGACCAAAGATGCCGACCGTGCTCTATCACTCACCTCCTCAAAAGGACATGGGGGAAGGGGGGAAATAAGATGGAAAAAAACTTGTGGGTGAAGATAAAGGCAGTTCAATAAAGCAAAAGTAAAGGCTGCATGCAGAAGCAAAGGCAAACAAAAAATTTATTGCTCTACTTCCCATCAGGAGACAATGTCCAGCCACTTCCTGGGAAGCATGGCTACTGGTAGTGATTGCTCTGAAGACAAACATCATGATAACAAAATACTGAATGCATGCCACCCCCCTGCCCCCTTCTCTTAGCTTTTATTGCTCAGCAGATGTCATATGGTATGGAATATCCCTTCATTTAGTTTGTGTCAGCTGTCCTGGCTACGTCCCCTCCCAAGATCTTGCCCAGCCCCAGCCTCCTGGATGGGATGCTGGGATGTTGGAGGGACAGCCTTGATGCTGTGCCAGCACTGCGCAGCAGTAGCCAAAACATGGGTGTGTTATCAACACCTTTCTAGCTACCAATACAGAGTACAGCATGATGAGGACTGCTATGGGGAAAATTAACTCCATCTCAGCCAGACCCAATACAAATTTAGATTCACAGTACCTGTGTCTACAGCCTTTAGGCCAAATAAGAAAAGGTAGGCAACAGATTGGTCAGGATTTCTTTCCAGCTAGTACAAAAACCCACAAGCAAAGGTCAGCTGAAGGAGAGAGACAGAGGGACCACCAAAAGGGAGAACAGATACAGAAATACATCCTTCCGCTGAAAGAGAGACATCTCTGACAAAGTGTTATGCATTCTTTTTTACACAACAGGAAAACCAGAATGACAGCCCAGCCACACACATAGAGCAACTCTGCCAACAGTGTTTTTTCTTTTGCATAAGCCTTTTATGGGCCCTTTATCTCCCATGTCACATTGTAGGAACATGTAGTTCTCAGTGGTGCCCACCTTCCCTCTGCAAATAGCCTGCTGCTCCATTGCAAAAACCAAATGAAGGCTTCTTCAAAAACCATTCTATAGCAGAAGGAAAAGTTACTGCATGGGCCAGCCAGCCAAAGAGTTGAGAAAGACAGGTTTTGTCATCACAGGGCAGGGAGAAAACAATGACGACACATCGGGCCCCAGGCAGTGACTATGCAGTATCCTTCTGCTCTTACTAAGGCCTAGGAGAGAGCTTTTAAACCTTTCACAGACTAAACCACCATTATGTCCTTCCTTGTAATTATGGTACCTGTCTAACTGGAACATCTCTCCCTAGCAGCAGGGAGGAAGGGATAGGGAATGGGAACTGCAGAGCTTGGGAGTTCACTCAGTGTTAATGTTCAGGGTCATTTGGACAAAGAGGTGCCATATGAAGCTGCTCCACCAATAATTCCTCTGAATTCTCTGAAGAAATACCAGCTTTGTCAGTTTACAAGTTAAGCCTAAAAACCTTTACATAGGTCTGTGTCATGTTCAATACCTGCCTATATACTTACCACTTTTGTCCTGCTATCTGCAAGTTAACAGTTTTAAAGCTTACGTTTTTCTGCTGTGCAATTTAGGAGCTGAGAGCGCTTAGGCAAAGCTTTCTCCAGATTACTTCCACAGAAAAAGGGAACAAGCAGAAAGTCCTCACCTGCCTTTGCAGTTTTCAATACAACTGTTGTTACACCAGAGCTGTTATTCAAGTTAAAGTATGGAATTTGCAATTTAAAAAGAACCAGACAATGATGAAAAGAAAGAATTCCATAACAAATAGAATTACGTTTACTTAATATACCAAGAAGGTAAGGAAGTGCTGTGCCTGATTTGTACAAAAATTACTGCTGTTACATGACAAATCAAAATTCCTTCAACAAATTCACTGCTGATTACCTTAGGGACAAACTAGAACTGTTGCTTAATGGTTCAATTTTAAGAAATTGGTCAAGGAAATAAAGTTGCTGTGCATGCTAGCTGCATTAAGGTTCCTGAAAACACTAAAAGGAAGAAGCCATATAGTGAGGTGTTCAAGACCACATGCTGAAAGTTTCAGGCATCTTACCCCTGACAAATAACATTTAATAAAATCAGCTCATTTATGGCATCAGGTCATACTGTGTAGAAGACCTTTGCAACAAAGTTCAAAGAACAGAGGAAAATTTGTGGCATTTCCATAGTGCTGCATAAGAGTATGAATACCAGACCTGAGCTCCTTATTTTAATGGAGAATGACTGAGGAATACATGACTTCTAAAGAGCTACTTGCCCATATCTTGAATCAAACCAATAATTTTGTCTCCATCTGCCAGATATTTGATTAAAGCAACATGAAAAACTTCCCATGAGGTACATTACCTATGATAACAAGCTAAAAGGAGAGCCACCAAAGAACAAAAGAGTTGTTGAGATATACACATCTGCATTTCTTAAATATAGAGAACTTGCCATACCTATGTTCAAAACTAATCATCTCATGAACAGTTTGTTGAAACATGTAAATTCTCCAGCTGAGAGTTTTGAACCACTCTTTGGTCTCTCCTGAAGATTGTGAAATTTTGTTTGAAAATGTCAGACATGTCAGACCAAAAAGTATTTGTCTGCTGAGCAGAGTAGAAGTGCCAACCAAAAGAAGAAGGATTGCTAATGAAATAAAGCTGATGAATTCCTTGATTCAAAAGTGGAAGTCTTAATTCAACAAGCAAAACAATGAGCTTGTATTTAGCTTCATGTTCTTTTACATTATTAGTTTTCCCAATGCTTGTACACTGGTGCAAGAAAAGGTGAAACTCATTCCATTAGACCTAAAAGATTGGACTGAGATCTAGAATTATTGTTTGGGGGGTTTTGGAGGGTGGGTTGGTGGGGTGGGGTTAATCACCGAAGTAAGTTTCAGTACAATATTTTCCATTAGAGAAGTCCTAAAACATCCAACAGCCTTACATCATCAACAATGCACCAGTCTAAAATGCAGCTATTTGTATAGCAAGGTTTTATTTTCCGTGATTGTTCCATGCTGAAACACCACATGTGGGGCTGGATAGCATGCTTCGGTGCATCAGAGAAGAGAGACTGAAGACAGAATATGACATACAGATTCCCAGATTAGAACCTATCTGAATTATCAGAGAGCAACACTGAATTACAGTGTCCCTGTTTTGAAGTATTTTGGCTTTTGGAGAGAATGTTGGAGAGGAGAGATTTCTCTAGAAAGCTGCTTTTTCAAAAAACGTGTAACTTTTTTGAGGTGGGGTTGCTGTGGATTTTTTTTTTTTTGTCCTGCCTAAAAGTTACATCCATCTTCACCAATGCAACTGAAGAATAAGTACACATACTTGTGCACACTAAGACTAGTTAGAGAGACTAAGATGTTACAAGACTGCTCAAGCTGTTACAAATACGTGCCTAGCAAACTGCTAAAACTATTATCTACACTTGCTAGCTAGCAACAGCAAAAGGTATGGCTTTTCATTCTGCAGTCACAATACACTGTTAACTGTGTGGACAATGGATTTAATCTGAGGAGTTTTGTAACCCCACTTCCAGTAAAAGTGACAGTCTCTGTTCTCAGAACTATACAGAAAACATCATTATGCCTGAGTGTACACAAACAAAAAAAACCTGAGTTACTCACCTTGAGACCAGTTGGAAACCAGAGGACAAAAGATGAAGCTCAGTATTTGCTAAATGGTGAAAGATAAAATGTTGGTCCTATTCTTTAAAATATATTGTGTTTGAAAATAGGACAGAAAAAAACTTTTAAAACTTTGTCTCCTAAGAAAGCATGTCTCATTCCTTCATTTCCAAAGGGATTACCTTCAAAATGTAAGGCATCTTTGATAGAGCTTGTTCTCATTTACTGAAAACAAATGACAGAGGAATCAATGAGGTAGAGGAACAGAGATATCCTACATGACATACAACTGATATTCTTTGCTAGCACAAGTTTAACTGAAAAATACTTTGATTTTCTTGTTTTCTTCCCCAAGAGAATGTTCCTGATATGGAAAGAGTAGCAGCTGAAGACGTGTCAGCTACCAAATACCTGCAACTTCAAGTTCTTCAGAGAATACTGGCAATGAACAGATAATTACCCACTTCCATGTGTGTGTGTACTTATCGCCCCCTCTCCCCCTTAAAAATATGTATACTTTTACTGAAGTTATCAGATCTACCTAGAAAATCCTAAGCATTAGAAAACTGACAGAAAAATACCAGTGTGGCACTGCATAACAATTACCAAGCAAACGTCCATTCAGTCTGGTTTCCTAACCTCCTTTTCCCAACTTACAGCACCAGATGAAAGCACAAGAACTTACTATATAATACAGGATAAATCGCTGCACCACAACCTTCCTTCCCCTGCATTTCCTCTTCTATAGACTAAGAGGTTGACCACAACAAATGGTGCATTCTGAAAATGAAATACCAGTCAAATGTGAAAGCTTGCAGAAAAATTTATAGAATCCAAGCAAAAAAATGTTTCTATCTATTGTTAAAAATGAAATATCTTTCTGAAAATGGCAGATGTTCATAGTATAATTTTTTCCAGTGGTTGCAATTTGTCTTCCTTCCCATGGAAAGTAAAAAAGTTCATACTGAAGCTGACTTGGCACTAGTCACCTCACTCAGGTTCATTTCTATTACTGCACCTAATGAGGTGACTCTCCCCTTTAAGAGAAGAAAAGACTAGGATGCAGTCAAATCCTGTTCTAACATTTTTCTTCAAAGCTTTTGAAAACCTGATGCAGATAAAAATTTAGACAGTTGAAGTAAAGTTTAGAAAAATCTCAAGGCAAAGACTTGGGACCAGAACAATACAGCTACTACATTTGTGTGCATTTTCACTCTGTCTTACAGCAATGAAAACAGAGAGAAAAATGACTAAGCTACTGAAGGATGAGCTAGTCTGGAAGAAGATAAGCATGTCAGGTTATGTGAGTCAGGGGAGAGGCACAGAAGTGAGGGATCGACCCACTCATCTCTGAATCAGAGCAGCCTCTACTCTCTTGCCTTCTAATAAAAGAAAGGTTATATTTCAGAAGAATGAGAAAGAAGGGGTAGGTCCCCCCTATTAAAGCCTACATTTAAGAAGAGATTGAAAGTAAAACTCTAGCCCTATTTCAAGTATTTCAAAATTGATGAGTAAGTATAAGAACCAAATGACAGCAAGTATTTGCCAGATCACCTCGGTCTTGGTGCATGTGCTAAGGTTATGTGGTCTTGCTGATTCAGCAACTAAATGTGACAGTTCCAGAGCAAATAGGTGTTTGGTTTCCTTGCATATATGTGCTAAGAGCCAAATAGATGAGGCAACCCTAACCTCACAAGTTTTTTCTTCCAACTTTCATTAATCTACCTTTATATTAAAGGCTCATCTCATAAATTCTACCAGAAATGTCTGAATAACTACCATTTAGAAACTGCACAAATTAGGAGAGTGGTTAGGAACAGAATAAGTCATGTTAAAGCAGAAAAGGTAGTAAAAAAAGAAGGGAAGCACAACTGAGAATTTCAGTATACCTGAAACATTCCAGAAGTGAAGAACTGGAAGGCATTCAAGTCAGAATTCAGTCTTCTCGTGAGCCAATGTTTTAACAATGTCATTACAATCAAATCACCACATAATCACAGAAGGAAATGTTACCAAGCAAGTTTCCCACATGTTGTTCCCAGAAGATCTCTCCCAAACATGCAGGAATAAAAGCAAGATGCAGGAAATGTTTTAATTAGGCTGCCACTCTATTAACTTAACCCATCTGGGAAATACTAGCAATAACTTATTCAGTGTAAATTGTCATTCTTTAATTGTTTTAACTAGTAAAGGGCTGTCCTCAGCTCCCAGCCCTTCACAGCTGGTCCACAACCTGTTGTGGGCACTCAACATGTCCCTCCTTTCAAGTAGGTTAAAGGGCTGCAGAAGAATTGTTGTCTCCTCAAAGCTCCAGCTTTGTTTCTCAGTTCCTTGGAGCATTTCTAAGCACTCATTTGTATGTCACAGATATGACCAAACTTCCCACCATTCTACTGAGTCTCTCGGCTGCTGGGGAGGAAAGGCAGGAAGAGCTGGATTAAGGACAGGAGAAGGAAGAAAGAGAGAAAGAAAGTTTATCCAGGTTCACTACAAAGGAAAGTGTTTTGCCAGGTGCTCGTTCACCAAAAATGTGTTTATCAGAATGAGCAGAAAAGACAAAAATGATCTGACACTCAAGCCATTGAAAACTTGCTGGCCAGAGTGGCAAGAATCCCTGAATACAGCAATCCAGTATTACCACACACAGTTAATTACTAAATACTTGCCATTCATCAGTTCAAGCAGTTACAAAACACTACTATTTGTCTAGAGAAGACCTTTGCTTCCCCTCCTTGTCCATACACACAGAGACAGGTTAAAAGAAATGAAACAAGGAATAAGGAAACACCAATCAAGCTATGGGATGTGTGTGTACTCATATATTTACTATGGAGATGCTTAAAACAAATCATAAACATCTCACTACACAGGCAGGAGTCATGGGTATTCTCCCTACAGCAGCAACACACTGCAGAGCTCCTACTGCAGAGTAGGAGCTTGAATTCCCTCAAGCAGTTGACAGCACAGTAGTACATATGCAAAGCCTTAAGAGCCATAAGCTTTGTTTATGTTAATATTAATCTTAAATTAAGAACATACATTGCAGCTTAAGATAATATGCTGAGTTTATTGAAAAAAATATCAATGTATTGATGTTAAAAGTCTTTACAGGTACCTACCTATCTCCCAGAAAATTGAATAGCATCCAAGTTGGCAAACTTTAGCAGACCTTTTCCAAAATCCATTATATGTGAAAATGCAGCAGTATTAAGGTAACTTTTAAAAATTTAAGTGCTGTGGCTCAATATGGAATAAGTGCAGTGAAGGTATCTGTTGTTTTGTAATCAACTACCTATGATCTGTAAGATCTAAGGAGAATTGTAGTGGAGGAGTTAAAAGTTTAATCCAGCTGTGAGGCTTTGATCTTCTAAAAAGACATTTTAGAGCTGAATCTGAAAAGGACCAGGGTTTCAGTCTGCTTTTCTTTGTTCATTCTTGTTCTGTTGCCTAACAAAACCTGCACATGCTAGCCTTGTGATGCATTTGACTGAAAAGCCTTTCTTTTACCAAACATTTCTAACACATTATCTTGGATGGAAACCTGCTATATAAAACATTATTATATAACAAAACTTGACATCTTCAGCACTCTAAGGTTTCTTTCTTAAAATGATTATGTGCTTGCAGCACAATGGAGATGACAGATAAAAGAAGGAATTAGCAGTAATATTTTAGTTAGCTTGTTTATTCCCTCCCTTCAGCTGCAATGTTTTACTATGTGAAGTCACCCATAGATTGTCAATCAAATTTCTAAAAAAAAAAAAAAAGCACTGTGTGTTACAATCACTTTCAATCTGCTGGGTTTTTTTTGCTCCCCCCAAAATAAGGCTTCTTTAAGAAAAACTGAGCATAGACTCTCAAATGATCTAAGAATACCTAATATCCTTTATAGTCAAGCTACACTTAAGTTACTATAAACCTCTTGGTTTGTGTATTTGAAATACCCTTTTTAAAAACCAAACAAACAACAAAAAAACCCCAGGATTATCAGATGCTAGTGACATTATACTACTTCTGGAGAAGAACTTATAATTAGAAGGTTATCTAGCTTGCTTAAATGTTCTGACCCTTAAAATGACTGTGTTTAAATAGATGTAGAGAAATAGCAAGTGTACTAACTGCTACTCAATGCCTCCAAATCACTGCTCACTATCAATATTAAGTCCCTGAAAAATGGAACCAGAAGGATTTCTTGATATTTAAAAGTATTTCATAGCCTAGATGGCTTAGCGGTCACAATGAGTTTTCCAAATAGGAAAAGAGAGGCTCAGAAATTTTATTTCATAAAGGTAAATCTTGCTCTTATGAGAAGAAGGCTTTCGCAGGACAGTAGGGCAATACAGAAGAAAAATAAGACAACTGCAGCTTCTGCAGATGGAGTAGGAAGGAAATTCTGAATCTAAAACTTCCAAAACAAGGCAGGCCACTGAGGAGAAAATGGATCAGAAACAGCAGTAGAACAGTGCAAAGACTTGAACTCTGTTGTTAAAGCTGTTGAATTTGTAAGTTCTGTATAATATCTTTTAGAAACATGCGTTTGGTTTTGTACTGAAGTGTGACACCCTAGAATGGAGAATAAATTAGTTTGAAGGCATATTCCATCAGAGAAATGCCTAGAACTACAGGCATAACTAGCCGTCCATGTAACACATAGGTTTCCTTTTCTTGGTGGACAATCTAATTCTTAGTTTCAAACTTCCTGACTGCTGAAAAGTTGTCCCTGCCTCTTTTCCTTCCTGAACTGTAATCAACCCATGCCATTAGCTGCTTAGTAGTATATCCCTTTGTATTTGCTGCCCTTCCATATCTTTTCTTGATGCTATATTATTTGCTCCCATTTTCATCTCTCTCCTCACCTGCCAAGTTCTCAGACTAATACTATTCCTATAATTAAGGTATCTGCCCAGACATCTAACGTTAGTTAACATTAGTGACAAATTCTCAGGTTCTATTTGTATTTCAGCATTTTCTTCTTTAGAACAGTTGCCATGTCTCTCAATTAAGGTAATTTAATTTTTTTTTTTTTAAGGGTAATAAAGAGTTAGGGAATGATTATCATTAGCTTTATACCTAAAGAGAAACCAGAGAAGGAGGAGGATCAGGGAAAATTTGAAGTGACAGAATATTATTTCAATGAATGAATAAGGACAATAAGAAGCTGCTCTTAAAATAGTACAGGAGTGCCTGGAAACCTTTCAGCAGTCTTTTTGAGCTTGAAGGAATGGTACAGATGAGACAATACAGACTGAGACAATACTACAGGATAACCACAAAAGCAAGAATACAAACTATGAAAAAACAGACTTAGAAATCTTAAGTCTGTTACCATTTTACTAGTTTACTTCTGTAAGCTGTTTATATTTACTAGGAACAGCAGATAACTGCAGAAAAGAAAAGGATTACAAATCTGCAAATTACCCCTCCACGTTCCTGCTGCCATTCTAATCTCTCTCCCTGATCAAATATCTATATATGAATAATTATACAGCATCCCAACTAGTTCCCATATATTGCATCTTAAATTATTGGGAGAGTATAAAAACTTTATTGCTTGATTAAAACAAATCTCAGTTCCATCAAATGTAACTCCAAGGTTACGGGCTTTGATGGAAGAGAAGAAATATGATGAAAGAGGAAAAGAAAAATCTGTTGATTGAAATTCCTCAACAATAGCTCAGACCTTCCTACAGAAAGTCGCTGTAGGAAATCACTATTGAAATCATTCAGCCTTGTATATTGTGGGGAGAGTCATGCAGCACACCACAAGCCATCAGAGAGACAGCAGGGGCAAGCTGCAATCATTGTCCTTCCCTGGAAACTCCAGTGGAGACTGAATGGAATGGGAGGGTTAAGGTACAAAACTTTGCTGATGCTTTGCACACGTAAAGCATCTCTAGCTTTTCTCGCACTAGTTTACTGACAGGAAGAAAGGCATAGAGAAATTAAGTAACTGTTTTGGAGTCGTCCTGTGGTGGGGAATCTAACTTGAGATGCTTCAGTATTAACCCTTTAGAAGCTCACAGGTTTCATTACATCCTCAAACCCAAGCAGCTCCAGCATTACCAAAAAGGAACTGCTAAGTACCAGCATGTGGGGATTTCGTTGGTTGTTTTTGTTTATTTATTTTTGTTTTGGGTTTTTTGTTTGTTTGCTTTTGTGATTGCACATTGTTGTAATTGAACAGAAAAAAATATGAAAAGTACTATAAGAAATGCAACTCCCACTTGGTAAGTCTGCAATGCACCTTAGTGTCTTGGTTATATATATAAAAATGTACTAGCTCAGGTCAGAAAGCTAAGTTTTCTATACTTCTACTGTACAATGCAGGCACATATAATCATACTTACAGCGGGAAAAGAGAAATTCTAAGCAAATATCATACAAAAATTCATCCTAAATATATGTATTAGCGAAAGTGTTATGGAGACAAATAAACAGACCTTTTGAAAGATAACTGTGTCAATCCTTTGAGTAACCTTCTAAAACACTGGGACTTATTTATAAGAAACAATGATGCAAATGTAGTCCAGTGCCATCAAAAACTTGCCTGTATTCAATGTGTCATCTCACACAAACTACTCTAGAGGAAAAGTATAGTTACGTATAAGGTTTAAAGAGCTCACATAATGCCATGTATGCCATCTCATGATGCTACACATTGCATTAGAGGGAAAAGCTTATATTTTAAAAATTAATAAAACCTAGGAGTTTCTGTTGTGAGCCACTGTGCCTTAAAATCTTTGTAAAAAGTCTTCTCTCTAAATATATCGAGTTCAGATGTGACTTATTTTATTCCCTCTATAGTTTAGCCACAATAGAACTGGTTGCAGTGGGCAACAAATATTTAACATGCTTCTTTATCAGAGGCTTGTCATGGGAAATAACTTAAAGTAATTTATTTAATAAGATTGCCATGATAGCCAATAACATTTCAACAGGAAGGCTGCTCTTTGGACTAATTAAAACTAAAGCTTTTGAGACCTTTGTGCTCTTTCCCTCTCTTCCTCTGGTGTGCCTTCAAAGTATGAGAGGCGAAGAGTCTTTCTAAGGTTGTTTACTAAAGGTAATTTGATAGAGTTCTGAGCTCTACTAATGAGCTCATGTGTCTTGCATATTAAATAATATGACAGAATAACTCTGGGAATACAGAGTCCTTGGTTGTTGGACCACATAAAGAACTGAACTTATAAAGGTCCCAACACTCCTATCTATGCATTGTGACTTAGTAAATATACATTTCTACTATTTTTTTCCTAACTGCATGCTTGATCACTCTGGACATAGCAGCAAGTTTTATTTTTAAATATGTAAGAAGAATTGCCTTTAATAAGTGTATTTTTACTGTGGATATAGTACAGAACATTTGCCTAAAGATTTCATTATGTACTTTATATTTTGTTTCTACTTGTACTATGAGCTTTAAAACAAAGTCAGTGCCAACAGGGTTGAAGAGGAAAAAAAAAAGGGAATATTTAAAATCTTATCTTATAAATAAAATCTTATTTAAAATCTTATTTAAAATCTTAAGACACTCTTCCAAAACACTCTTATGGTAAGTTTTCCTGACTTGAGTGAACATAAACCACGTTCTGATCTTGCCTGATCCCACGTGCTCAAAAAACCTCATGCCTCATACAGGAAAGTTAAAAAACAAAAGTTATACGGTCAGTTCATTTGTTTCATTCTGTGATTCTATTATCACACAGATAAGTATATATCAGTCCCATGTATACATTCTAAAACTGATGAACGCTTAAGCAAGATTCTGTTAGCATAGACCTCTCATGTCAACAGTTTTTTGTTGCTCCAGCTCAGGTAATTTTTTCTCCTATGAAGTTGGGAAAGGGAAGGAGGAGGAAGATGATATAGTCATTAAGTTTTACATGTCATAATGGTATAACATTCCATCATCTCAAATAATGAAAAGACCCTACACTTTTGCTTAGAAACACAGTAACTTTTTAATCAACAGTTATCTACTTACTTTCTGCAAAAGAAATAATAAAGTAATTCTCAAGTTCTGTCTTTTATGATTGCCTAAAGAGGAGGAATATCTATAATATAACATATAAATAGTACAATGTTTACATTACATATTGTTTTTCTTTATACATAATTATATTCCATAGGTAGTTAACATTTTGGTGTACTGTGCTACTTTTAAAAAAAATAATTGAGGCTCCCTCAAAAAAAAAGAAAAAATTGGGCAATATTATTTAATACCTCAAGTAAATAAGCAACTACTTGAACCAAGAATTTGAGAACTATAAAGACAAAAATGCAGTTTTAAAAACACTTCTTTCAGAATAATTTGAAAGTAGAATTTGTCAGGTAATATAAAAAAATATATCTAATGTTGTTTTATTGAATGTTAACCGTTTCACTGAAATCTTACTGAACTAATTCCTGTAGCAATCTATTCAGACTAGAACTCCAGCATTAGAGGCACTGTATATATTTATAACAAAAATAGCTCCAACTCAAAGACTTTATTGTCTACTGAAAAGTCAGCCAGATAGAAGTTATTTTGCCTGCTTTTTAAGTAAAATTAAATGGAAAAAAAAAGTATCTTTATTCCAGAATGAAAGATCTCCCATTTGATTTCCCCAAAATACATCTTTTGAACACAAATTTTAAGGGATACTCTTCCTCTTCAAATTGAAAAAGCATTTTTCTTCTTAATAATTTAGTCACCTGAAGTTCCTAAGAAATATTTTTCTTAGTCAAACATTATGATCAGTGACAGATTTTTCCAGAAATTTCCTACCTCCAACTTTTCTCAACTTTTTGTGTTCACCTTCCACATCCTTTTTCAGGCAAAGGAAAGGAAAAGAAGAAAAGCAAAAACTTATGTTGGCAAAAATTAGAGGGTCAAAAAAAAGAGCAAGGTTCAGTAAGTTCATTTCTGACTTATGAAGTGAAAAAATTTTGATGTGGTCTACTAATTCTACATGTTCTGTGTGGGGGGGGGGGGGGGGGGGGGGGGGGGGGGGGGGGGGGGGGGGGGGGGGGGGGGGGGGGGGGGGGGGGGGG
>JANZLQ010000031.1:18751296-18785541 GCA_026212715.1 Elanus axillaris | reverse complement strand
CTACCAATGCAGAACACAGCACTATGAGGGCTGCTATGGGGAGAATTAATTCCATCTCAGCCAGACCCAATACAAGTGGGCTTCAGTAGGAATGCCTGGGCTAAACTGATAAATAGCTGATAAAGTTATCCAGACAGCTGCAGCTGAATTTCTAAAATCTTCTGTGTCTACTACATAAAAATAAAGGACTTGGAGTAGCATTTATTGGTAATATATTCTTCAGTTTACATGGGATACTAACTTGCTTGAATGCTTCTAGTTCAATCAAAAGAAGAAAGCCACAGGAAACAAAAAACCAAAAAATGATAAGATCTTGATAAACCAGGAATCTGTTAATTTAGAAATTTCAGGTTGCTTTCTTACAGTTTTTTCCATTATCTCTTCTCAAGCCACTCTAACCATGACAAGAATGTCGATATATTAATGCGTGTACATGTACATTCATTAATCTTCTAGCAAATAATATAAAAATCACTGAGTCTACAAAACAAAGTTTTGTCTGAATATTGAGAAAAGGGAAATTTACAAGGTATGCATTTCAATTGTCAAATTATGAGTATATTCATTGGAGACCTGATTGTAGAAGCTATAATGCAACCAGACAGTAGACTGTTAGGTGCTATATGCTCATTGATAGCATGCAAAACAAATTACAAGAATCAGATCAAGAATCACTCATGGAAACTCAGAAGCTAAAGTATATTCACAAAACCATTTGTCAAATCACTCTGGATAAACACATTCATTTAAAAAAAAGTTTCCAAAACTATTGAAAAGAAGGAGGGGTGTGCATATGTGGAAACAAGTCATCTCAGGAATTATTTGCCAGCTCTAGCTGGATATTAGATCTTTGCTTTTAATGTAATAAACTTAATTCTAATTTGTGTATATTGAAGATCATTTCTGTAACTATAGCATTGAAGAAGTTAAAGTGAGCAAATGCTGAATGAATACAGCAAACAAAAGAATGCTATTTCAAAAGGAGATAAACAGCTGAGCTTCCATATCATGGATGTAATGGACATGAGACATTGCATAAGGTGTAATTTGGCCGATCACTTTATAGCTACTGTCATGCAGAGGTCTACTAGAGAAAGAAAAGCAAAAAGTCTCTCCAAAAGTCAAAACTACATTGCTTTTGCAGATTTCTGAGAAGGAATGTCCAATAAAAAAAAAAAAAATCCAACACAAAACACCAATCCCAAAAAGACACACACACACCCCGCCACAGAAACATAATAGTAAGCATTCCCTTATTTCTTATATATTCTACAGAGAGAGAGAAGAAAACCAGGCAACTTCACCTATGTCATTCCACATCTACAGCCCTAAATGCCTCAGTCAGCCAACACATCAGTACTCCAGTATCTTTAAATATTACCAGTTGTATTTTCAACTTGTCTACATGCAGCTGTTTGTAGTTTCTGACTTAGGCAAAAAAACCCCGTTCCAAATCAGTTTACCAGCAAAGCAGTAGTCTTTCTTCTAAGAAAGAATGTTTCACTTGAAGATCCTTCTGAGTCATTTCTCAATATCAAAAAGGTAAAAATCCCTTTTGAGTGCTGCACTGAGCTCTTGAAATTTGGAGTATATGTTGAATTTTTGCATCTCACTGAAAGACACTGGTTGTTACACTTTATATCATGGTACAAAATTATGAGCTGACTGAGTTGTACTTAGAGACTTCATATACTTTTTTAAAGCTATGTTGCCAACTGATAGCATTCAGGTTTGGTTTTTTTTTTTAAATTTTCAGTTCATGGACTGAAGGCTTGCACAAAGTTCTACCCATAAAAGTAGATCTAACTTTCAGTCCCTAAAAATATGGTTTTAGTAGAATTTAGGCCCAAACCAAACCGTAATAAAGAAATTAAAATCCTCATTTAACTGTCTTCAACTCAAAGGGCTCCTACACTTTGAGACTTGATATGCTGTATGTGCCTAGAAAACTGTTCCTGTTCACAGCTAGAAGTCTCCCAGAGCTCTGTTGGCACATTTACACTCTCAAATAGTTTAGTTCCCCACTGCACTCCACAATACTGGGTCCCTGATCATTCAAGACTAAATAAGTCTTAGTTTTCATTTCTAGCCATATTTAGGATGAGATCCTCATGATAAGTTGATCCGGGGAATACTCCATGAAGGCTATATAGACACTCCACCACAAGTTCTGACTCACTCAGCCTTACATGGCCCACAGCTATTATTCCAGAAGGTTTTCCACCCTCAAACATTCCTATACACATCATGCTGCATTGCAAGTGATCAATACATATTTTCAGTATGCTGCAGGGCTACACTGATGGGTTTTATACAGCCCTCAGATGATATCAGGAGCTGTGAATTAAAAATAAAAAAGGCAAAAAACTTGTATATAATGGAGAGGTTTTAGGCCAATCAGGTATCACCTGAGGCTGAGAGGAGACCCAGAATCAAGTGATAGTTAGCACAAATACAGGCTGAAGCTCACCCTGAGCAGCAGCACTGCCATAATCCAGTTTACTTGAGAGCCAAGAATCAAATCCTGGAGTGTGTCTACTGAGCAGAATAGATACAGCATAGAGCGTTTCTCACATTCCAAACCAGAAAAAAAGCAAACAAAAAAAGCCAACCCACCCAAAACCCCAAACAAAACCCACCACCACCAAAGCCCAAAACACCCCACTCAAGAATGACAGTCATCAACTTACTCTTCTGAAAGACTGCATCCACTAGTCTTGCTCAGAGCACCCCAACCGTTACCATGATGGACAAGTTATGAAAAAGTCATGGCTCCTCTACTAATTTTTTAAGTGGTGATTATGACAGATATGCATTATCTGTTTACCTCATGGTTAGTACATGCTCCAGGGAAGTATGATTCCTAATTTCATTTTTTCCTGCCCTCAGTGTGAGAAGGTTCAAACCTACATCTTTCAGTAGTTATTTTCTTATATACTACCTTAGTGATTAAGTTTTAAACTATCATCTTCAAGAATACACTTACGATCCACTTTTACAGCAACTCCTTTGCATATGTGCCCTACTCTCCAACTATGTGTGGTATCCAGTTTTTCATTTTAAAATATATTCAACAGAAGAGCATTTGTATGTTTTCATGAACTTACTTTGGTTTCTATTCTGTCTTTTTATTGTTTTCAATTTCTGACTTCCCAGTTAATTTCAGAAAGGATAACCCTTTTTCCAGCTTTTACTGCTCAAACATGTATGCTTCACCAAAACCTTAAACTGTGCGAGTAGAACATTTATAGCTTCTTGGTGAAATACCCCAACAGGAAGATGCTGTGCTTTGGCAGTGTAGTAGAAAAAAGCATGGACCACTGCAGAAAGTTCTCAGGTGCCAGAGAAGAACCAGCCATCAGAAGGAGGATGCAACACGAAAGCAGTTGCCCAGTTGAAAGGCTGGAGATACTCAGTTGCTGTGCTCTTAAGTGGAGACAGCCAGATTCTTTCACTTTATGTACATAATTGATATTGATCATCAGTTAAAGCTATGGTTGATAAAGGTGGGGGGAGGGGAAGTCAACAAAACCTGAAAACATATTTTACGTATTTTTTTCTTATTTTTCTTCTTCCTGCTTTTTGAGTGTGCAGAGGGACATACATATCTTCCTACAAGGAAAAGCCTAGAATGATTCTGAATAATGCATTAGCTAAGATTTGTTAGCAAAATTCAACCTACATCATAGCACTACTTTCACATTAGGGAAAAAAAGAAAAAGAAAAATCCCACTACTAATTTTACTTTTTAAGGCCCGATTCAAAATATATAGAAGACTAAAAAGGTAATTTTATAGGCACTGAATGAATTGGGGTGTAGGTTGGGGGTTTTGGTTGTGCGGGTTTTTTTTAGGTATGAAGACATGTATTAAAATTAATAACATACTGTATCAGGTCAGGGTTTATTCTTGATAAGAAAGTATAACTTTACTGGGAAGAGAAAGGGAAGGAAAAAAAACCAAAACAAAATCACATCAGCTCTACCCTAAGAATTTCCTAAGTAGCCCTAAGTAGTTCATGATTTTATCTTCTGTTTAATACTTAGTCCATATATTTGCATTGTTGATGTATNNNACTATCAGAATTTGCTAAGTAGGGATGCTAGACTGACTAACTCTGTCTACTTCAAGCTATGCTTATAAGCAACTGAACCCTGTGAAGTTGTCAAAAGAAAAACATCTTACAGACTTATTTTCTGTTTAGTGAACTGTAAGCAATACAAATACTAAACAGACTGTGCATCTTAAGTATATTATGAACAAAGATTCAAAACACTGAAAAGAAAAGCAGACAAAATAGCACAATGGCATTGAGCACAACATAAGGCCTTGTTTGTTTTCTCAAAATAAATTATTTTCTTTAAATCAAACTAGGAAAAATATAAGACATGATGAAATTCTTAAATAAGAAATAAATCTTGACATGCTCTGAGAGATCTTTTGTTTATATTACCATGCTACATTAAAAGAATACCTTATAGTTATTTTTCTCGGTCATCATATGAGCAGATAAATCATAAAACATTTGCAAATCACCAACAGTAGAACAAAGAATGCTTGCCAATAAAATGCCAAACCCACTTAGAAAGCATACATCTTTCAGAGAAGAACTCGGAAGAGAAAGAAATACAACTTTCACTAGAAATTCTTGAAATCATCTACTTAATATTAACTCCCAGAAATTATTAGTGGTGACATCCTCTGTAGAGATTTACTGTGGCATTAATTTATATGAAACTGAAGTTAAAAAAAAGTCAAATTGGATTTCCAGATGCAGCAAGTCTCCAATAGAGGCAGAGGTTTTAATGTGTTATGAGTAGCCATAGCTTTAAGCTCCTCTGACCCTTTTTGATTTGAAGTTTCTTTTACTACCAGCTATTATATCACCCAAGTTGGAAAATGTTCTTGTGTAGGCAGTGGGCAGAATGCTGATGATGTAATTCATGATTATGTAGATGGAGTTTGTAGTTGCTGACTTTTAAAAATAGCACTATCTAATTCCCCCATGACCTCTTTGAGCCAGTGGAAGATGCTGAAGGAGATATCTTCACAGAGTAATTAGGAAGCTTGGGGATATGAATCTCTCTGGAGGGTTATCTTCATTTTACATTGTGCTATTTATACTGCAAGTTTTAATACAGCTAATAATTCCTTTTTTACGCATCATGATGTATCAGCTATTAGATTGCTATGAGGAGAAAGAGAGGGGAAAAAAACAAAGCAAGTGGACTGGAAAGCATGGACCTCTGGTACCTAGTGAGACTAAATCTTCCACTATTATAATCCCAGCAGGGAGTGTTAGTGAGTTACATCCACAACTCCCAGCCTGGCATCAAACCAAGTTGATAAACAAACTTGTTAATAAAATACTGTATTTTTCAGCATTCTCCAAGTCACAAGGTAAGAGTATTCTGCAATAGTGAAAGGAAAGTGGTCGCTGGTAAAAATGTAAGAACAAGAAAATGGATAAAAGTCCCATCTTCAGGTATAAAAAAAAAATAAATACCATGGACCTGCCAAAAGACTTTTCCTACTATGATTCAGCTTTAGTTATGGTACTAGTTCCATAGTATTATCATCCTCAACTTGTATTTCTTTGTGGGGTATCCAGTAGTGACTGAACCAAAGTCAGTTAATAGAAATGTTAAACTTTCTCAGGTAATATTAGGATGGTATAATCCTAATTATGAATTAAACCTATGCTGGAGGTAACCTGTAGCAGTGAAACAAACATACATGGACTGTAATCATTCAGAGGACAATGTTCCCAAAAGTTGAAAGTAGCAAATAATCAATTCTACTTGAAATATTTAAAACAGAGAAAATATAGACTACATTAGCAGAAAACTTGAAGCCACTGATTTTTTGTTTGTTTGTTTTTCTGATCTACCCAGATCTGGACAGTGAATAACAAATTTTCAGCTGGTGCCACACAGCCTTGTGAGTTCTCAGTTGTGTGCACGGTCAGAACGCATATAGATGGAAGACACATTCTGCTGGAAAATTAAACAAACAAAAAACCAGTGGTCTTAAACACATGGGTAAACAATAAGGGAATAAAGTGAAGTTACAGATCATGTAAATAAAACCTGATCATATAAAAACCATCATCTTAAGAATTAGGTGGGTCTTCCTATCAGCATCTCTCTGCAAAATTTCCTTTTATCTTCATGGCACAAACAGGATTCCACAGATGCTTAAGCTAAATCTAAAGCACTAGGTAAAGGGACTAAATGCCTTTAATTTGATGGCTCCAGAGTATATATGTTAGTCTGAGAACTGAGAAGACCTTTAGCTAGTGTAATGCAGAGGTGTTCCACTGATTAATAGCATTTTCTGCACCAGCTGGAGACTTTGCCTTCTCTATATAACAGCTCGAAATGGATAAGGTTAGGTGCCTACAGCCTATATCACGCAGACAACTTGACAAGAAAGAATACAAGGTTATGTCACTAACACCTAAACAGCAGGCTACTGCCACTTATTACTTTTCATGGCTACAATAATGTAGATGGTCAAGATGCAAATGGAAGTTCTTTTTACATTTGGTCTGATACTTTAAAGAATATGAACATGTCAAATGACTCAAGATGATAATTTGTATCCATGACTGGCAATGGAAAATTTAGATTGAAAAAAATAGTGCCATAGCAATGGCTGAAAGTTCAGGAGTTTAATAAAAGGTTTCAAAAAATACATCAAAGGAAATAAACCCTAAGGCACACAGAAGGAGAGTTTTGTGACACTAGCCTCTTTCTTATAGGGACCTAAACAAATACGAAAAGTTAAGGCTGTTTGTTGTCTCCAGAGAATCATGCTGACTTAAGCTTCAGTGGTGATAAATGCAAAATATACTGTTCACATTTTTAATTTACAATAATACAGCTATCTAGAATTATGTCAGAAATTACAATGCAGATAAATCTGGCCTTCATATTATTTGTTGCATTTTTGTCCCTTACAATACCTCAAGGTCTTCTTTCAGAGTGAAGTGAAAAATAAAAAGTCAAGCATATTGCTAATAACCTCAGACTTTTTTACTGAAGTCTTCCTTATACTCTCACAGCATCAGTACAAAATTCCCTTTCCCCCAACAACAAAAACCACCACAACAAAAACACTAAAGAGGAACAGAATAAATCAGTTTACAAATTTTTTACTAGAAAAGTTTCTTTTAAAGAGGGAAGGCATACTCTTGCATATATCTACTCAATGAACACTCAGGTTCATCTACTCTAATCCAATTATATTATTTTTAATTAACAAAGATACCTACAAGAATTAAGATTAACCAATCATTTTGCATCTCTATCTTCTTGTACACACTGTACATAGCAACAAAAAAAAGCAAGTGAAACAGAACTTTTGTCACAGAAAAAGTCAGTAGTAAAATGAATATTTAGCAACTTGAAGTCAAGGTAAACAGCATCCACTGCTCCCCCACTGCCTACACAGACCATGATCTCATTGCATAAGGTAAGTACATTAGACAGTCACAATTTCATAGGATTGTTTAGAATTATTTAGTTTGGAAAAGACCTTTAAGACCATCAAGTCCAACCATCAACCCAACACTATCATGCCCACTAAACCATGTCCTGAAACTATTGCCCTGGGTAAATCCATACAGTCTCACTGTACCTGAGTATGGCCAAGTTGGTTGCAGCAGCAAGTTCTGCCAACAGACTCAGAAAAATCAAGGTAACAAGTCACATCCAGGGACCATCCGGGACACCAACACAGGAACAGCAGAGAACGAGGCCAGGGTGACCTGTAATGTGCCCATGAGCCAGCCAGGAGACAGGGCCAGGACCAGAACTGGAAAAAAGACAACCTATAGTACAGGTCTGGGGTCCATTCAGTCAGTAAGTTAACACAGCAACAGAGGACTGAAGACAAACACCTACTTAGGACATAGCTCAGACCAAGACTGGGCTCCTGGGCCTTTGAGCAAAGAGCGTGGGTGGGGTGTCACAGGTCTGGTCAGAGCAATTAAGGGTTATTGGTCCACTCAGAGCCCTGAGAACTGATCAACTGCCTCATTAAGCTGTGCTTTTCTTGGCCTTCCTTTTGTTGGTAGAAGCACTCTTGTTGCCTTTCATGTTCCTTTGTTTCAACTCTGCTTGAGCTCTCGTTTTCCTAAAACTGTCCATGCACACTCAGACAATGTGCCTGTAATTCTCCTGGGTAGCTTGTCCCCTCTTGCACCTTCTATGTACCTCCTTTCTGTATAGGAGCTCAGTCAGGAGTTGCCTGTTCATCCATGTAAGCCTTCTTGCTACACATGCACACTGGAATTGATCATGCTTTTGGTTTGTAAAGGTTGTCCTAGAAGATTAGCTAGGTCTTCTCTGCCCCTTGGCCCTCCAGAACTCTGCCAAACAGAGCCCTCAAAGAGCTGAATCTTGTTCCACTGAAGTCCAGGGCTGTGTCTCTACTATTTGTTTTGCTAACTCCTCTCAGGAAGCTTCACAGTCACTGCTGCCAAGGCTGCCTTTGACCTTTGTACCTTTGACCAGCTCTTCCTTGGTTGTGATTAACATGTCCAGCAGAATATGTCCCCTTCTCGGCCCATAGATCACCTACATACAGAAATTGTCCTTGACACATTCCTGAAACCTGCTGGGTTGCTATCACTCAGTTTTTTTCTCTTCATGCATACCCTCTGTTTCAGACTCAGCTAGCTCTGATGCCTGCCCTGACTATTCTTGTCCCTCCTTGCACCTGTTCCCAGGGCATTGTGCCTGTTGTATAACTGCAGCTCTGCAGGCAGGGAAGAAGCCTTCCTCCTGCTGCCAGAAGCCATACATTTCCCACCTTCCTCGTGGTGGTAGTCCTTCCACTCCTTTGAGCACAGTCACTAGCTGTCCTTCCTTCCATCCACCATGGGCTTGGGCTCTTGTTTCTGCAATGTCTCTCTAAATACCCCGTCAATATTCTGTTAATCTGCCCTGGTACTGTGCAGTCTGCTCATCTCCACTCACAGCTCCTTCACTTGGTGATTCAGTGTCTCAACCACAGCCCAACTCCCAAAGGTAAAAACACACTCAGCCCAGCCCTATGGAGAGACACCAGGCACTACCTGTAGCTGAAGGCTGCATACTCCTCCCAGAGGGAGCTCTGGGTCAAGGCCTCAGATGTCCCCAAAACAGCTGGTGCTGGAGACTGTGCCCTGGGGCAAGCTGACACCATATATGAGCAGGCTCAAGGAGTTTTCAGCAGAGTTTCTAGACTCCTTTGCAGTAATAGCTGTAGCAGCAGCCAGTTGGAAACAAGAAGTGTAGTCACTCCCAAATCCAGGAACTGCCACCACAAGCTGACTGTCCGAGATGATAGAAGAAAAAGCCTCCAGAAGCAAACCCTCATCTGCAGCAGCAAGCTGCCAGAAATTCCCCCAAGGAAGACGACCCCTGCAGAAGAAGCATATGGAAGAAATTCCCTGAAGAAGTAGCCTGGAAACTGCTGTGACAACTGTTATATCTCTGCTAGCTGATTCTCTTAGCTGCACTCAAGTGCAGGCACAGTGAGAACTAGTTGTTAGCACACAGGCATTGTGAATGTATTAAAAGAAGAGGAGCTTTCTGAGAGCCAGCCCACAGACAAGTCTTGTATGTTGGAAAGGGAAAGATCTTCTTAACAACTCTGAAGGGACTTTCTCACAACCCAGAGAGCCGTTCATGGGAAGCTGTCCACTATAAGTGAAGTTGGAGAAAAAAGAGTCCTCTAAGACAAAGTTTTAGGCAAAGCTATGGGCAATGTCGGGCCTGTCACAACCAGATCATTGAAGCCCAGAGAACTTCTTGCAGCACTTACAAGAAGACCCTCTACCAGTCCCACTACTAAAAAACTCTGAAAGTCCTTGGGAAAGGTTATTGCAGTGTCCATGCAGGCAGTCTTGTCAGATTTTCAATTACCTGTAGCAACTAACTCTGGCAGCTATTAAACATACATGTAGTGAACATACACAAAAATAAATTGCCTCTATCCTACCTGTAGAAACAGCCACTGGCTATGTTTATATTAGTGATTACTGTAGCCCAAATGAAAAAGATCTGAGGAGCAAAACAACTGTGCTGACAACGAGACATCAAAATTATTTGTGCTTCAAGAGGTTTTATTTCAGCTCTATTCTGGCTTTGTGAACTGCATGCCTATTAGCAGCTAGAACACACCAGGCACACTCCTGGAGTGCATCTGCTGCCATGACCTCATCTGAAAGAAACCCAATTCATACTTTCATGCCCTTGGAGACTGTCCCATGATGTGAACTTTTTGCAGTAGATAGGAGATTTGTTTCAAAAAATTCAAACTCAAATGCTCATATAGATACACTCGCATTCTTAAGAAATGTGTAAAATTATCGTGCTCTCAAACCACCTACCTCTATAACTTTTTAATTGTTTGGACTCCTTGGACGATGATATTGGCCTCTTACCAACAATATGTAGTTTCTACAGAAATTCTTTCTCCTTCCCAGGACAGCTTCAGACTTTTTGTCTAATACTGTTATGGTTTGTTAGCTCAACTATGTCCATCAGTTGGAGCAGAGTGGCTACCAGTGTGACCTTGGAACAAAAAAACCCAGACATCCACGTAGGATATTGCTGAATGTGGCATACATAATGTCTTCTGGCTAACACTGAGCTTGCCATCAATCATTCCTTCAGAAATAGTCCCAAAAAATAATGATAGGCAACTTTTGCACCCTAAGCACGTCATCCCAATGACAAACAAGATCTTTCAGGGTTCAGTGCTATCACAACTCTTACTTCAGATATGCACATGTAAAGTTTGGAAACTAAGATAAGTGGTTTGCAGCATAGCTCCTTATATTTCCAGCCACTGAGGATACCAGTGAGCATATCAGACAGATAGGGTTGGTTGAAAACTGGGAGATATGTAGTGAAATCCGGGGAAGTCAGGAGAAATGCAAGATGTGATACTGTTTATTTTTAAATGCTGGTGAGCTTTCCTCTCTGAAATTTAGACTTTCCACTCAATCCCCTTAATAAAGAACAGGCATCTAACAATTGTATTCTAGCACAAAGATCTCACTCTGACTGAGACTTCTCAAAAAATTACCAAACCATACACTGTTGATACACAACTCCAGATATGTCTCAGGTTAAGCTGAACAAACCAAAAAAATACATGAAGTAATTGAAATTGATTTGGTTTGTAATGTACTACGTCTTCTGATAGTTATAAAAAAACCTTCAGATTTACTGCAGACTATGTGTTGCCTAACTGTATTTGTTAGCTAGAAGCATTTTTAAATAACAAAATATTTCCATTTTGAAATTCTGAATATTTTAACTCTTCAGGAGAAGTGAAGAAGTATATTATACCATGCTTCTACCACTACACAGATTCCTAGTATCTATCAAATCCATTTAGAACTTCTCTTTCCTTTGTCAGCTAGCTTTGTTGAGATGCTAAACTTGTACTCTGTGTTGTTAAAATGCTCCTGGTTTAGAAATAACTTATATTTTCAATCTTTGTACAGTGCTTAGATACCATGACACATGCAATATAAATATTGCATACACAAATGACAGATACCAGAGTCTGATATGTGTTTTCTATGAAAGGCATGTTATGGTGTTCCTTTCCCGTTAATATATAGCTATAGCCAGTGAGTCCTTGTCAAAACAGTTTTTTAAAGGCAACACCATAAAGGTCTTCAATTAATGCAATAACCTCATTCAAATATAATAGATCTTCTTAGTCTTGTTTCTCATGTGCCCCACAGAAGACTTCAGTCTTTAAATCTTCATCAATGGCTAGCTTCCCATCACCTGCACAGCCACCAGAAATAAGAGCTAATACACACTACTCCATTACAGAGAATCTTTTGAAGAAAATATTTTTCAATTCTTGTAAACTCTAAAAGTTTGTAGTTCAAATAATGTGATGGAGAGTGACAAATGCAAAGACCAGATAATAAAAACACTGTTGCTGCTACTTGTGGACACAAAATAGCAGAAGAGTCTAGAGGATAAGTGAATACCCTTTTAAATATTAACACCAGCTAAAGAGTTTCAGCCATTTCCCAGCATTTTTCCAGTTCTTTTTTTCTGTTGTTTAAAGTCACATTTTGTTTTTGTTTTTCCCTTGACACCACACCATGATACTGCCTCTTTGAAAACTGCAAAGTGAGACAGATGTCTTGAATGTGTAAATACCAAGGGAATTATTTATCAAGAAGCTATGGCCGTATGTAGCTCAGGACTTTCTCTCTCCTCTGTTTTGGGAGACCTGTTATTAATTTGTATAACATGTAGAGAAGATCAGATACAAACTACTACAGCTATCTGGGCACATTTGAGAAAAACACTGTGAGATAAAGCCAAAATAGTACTAGTGAATCAGCAGGCCTGCTACTTACCACAAGCTAACTGAAAATTTTCCAGAGAGTGCAATATCTTTCTGTGCTGCCCTAAGATGAAAAATAAGGTATTATAAATGGTAAAGAAGGACATCTGTTTCTCTATTATTTTCCTTTGTCAGATATTAAGCCTCCTCTACCCCTGCCTTTTTCATTTTATTGGCAGGAAGTTAGTTTTCCTTTCTTTCTTTTGATAGAAAATGCCAGAACCTACGAATAAATTTTTTTTGGTTAAACAGAACTTTCTTTTACACCTTAATTACATTCAAAAAGCTTTCCTTTGCTTTTTTTGTATACATGATAAGTTTGAGCATATTGCTTATAATATAATCAAATGTAATCAAATATGTGGTTATTATCTGTAAGGTAATGAATGAGGAAGAATGTATTACTATGTTCTTAATCATTGCAGAGTCCAGATGATACCATTAACAAAAGGAGCCTAGCTCAAATGGTTCTGTAATAACATCTAAACCCTACTATCAATTTGTAATGTGTAATCTACCACTTCGCTCACTGTGATTCATACAGGTAAGAAGAAATTAGTTTCCTTTAGAGAAGTTTTGAATTTCAAAAATGTACGTTTTAAAAACTTTTCCTTCCTGAGCCATAGACCTAAAATAAAATTTGATAGCAGTGGAGTAGCAAGATACTTTGTGCCAACATATATGCATTGACTTTATCTCATTAAGATGGAAAATTGTTATTTTGTACTATTGATTTTTAGGTTCTCTTCTATAATTTTTATTGGCCTGATACTGTCTTATTCTTCATACTATTCAGTTACAAAAAAAGCCTATATTCTGGGCTCTGGTACAAGCCAACTTGTCATCTTGTGCTACTGTTAGTGACATGAAAAAGCCAGAATTTAAAAGAAGAAAGGTTATAGCTGACCCATACAGGCAACTCAAAATTTTTCATTTTTTCAAAGCTCAGATGACATCTTGGAAAAATTGTTTCCTGAACTAATTTTCTTGCCATTACTTATCATTCCATGCTCATGGTTGCAAAATATCCCTGAGGCAGCTAATGAGGCTACTGCTAATGCTAGTTGTTACCATTATCAACATTGTCATCAAGTGCTCAATAGATTTTAAGAAAACAGGTAACATTTAGAATCATGGTGTTAGTCATTCAACTGCAATCTCTCTGTCACTTATGTGTTAACTACTATGCTACCCCATTTTATTCAACTCAGGAATCAAAACTGTGATTGGCAATATAAAAGACCAAAAATCTTCCCTAAAAAGTATGTATTTAAATTTATCCTTGATGCCAAGAGAGGATCCAGAGAGATAGTTTGGAACAAACATGAGGACTCAAGATGTGGGCCATGAAAGTAAAACTTCTGCACTAGTTTAAATATAGTCTTGACTTGAAAGTAGCCTGTTAAGAATTCTTGAATTACCTATGTACAAATCAGTAAGACACAAGGAATACAGCAATTTAGTATAGTCAGCCACTTTAGGTATTTTGGTAGATGCATTAATCTTCACAGAAAAAAGTCTTTTTAATGTGAAGTACACAAAATATCAGGTGAGCAGTGGGATGATGAGACTGGCCTTGTGAGAGAAAACTGGAAACAAGCAGAACATAAGACAGGGATGGGGGAGAAGGATGAGAAACAGGAAGGTAACGATATATGATATATGACATGATATGATATGATAAGATATATGAAAGACAAATGATTAAAATGTGCTGATAAAGGCTAAGGAGAAGGTGGCAAGGCTCACTGAGACAGTAACCTCAGCCTGAAAGTATATACGTTGGTATTTGGAGTCATCTTTCAAAGTTTTTTGAATTCAGGTCCACTGATGCCAACTTGGAATTCCTCTAAGAGGAATAAGACTCTTCCATTCTGTCTTTAGGCAATTCTTCGCCTTCTTTATGCTGCTGAAAGATTGACAAGATGGATAAAGGTATTGTTCATTTTTCAGTTACGCATTAATGACATTGACTTAACGTGTCTAGTTTGAAGAGTTATTTTTTTGCTCCTTTGTGCTGTACCTGTAGGTTGTGTTTGGGTTGTCACTATAGCACACATACATTCTGCATAGCACTCTGCCTCCCTCACCCTACTGCTATCCAGCTGACAACTTTATTGTAAAACATCAACAGAAAAGATCTAGTTGCATATTTTTGGCTCCCCAAACAGGCTACATTATGTTAGGCTGCAAAATAATTACATGACATTCTTTGCTTTCCAAATTCAGGATTATCTGGCCTGTGCCTATGGCACTAACACTACATCTGCTGGTGATATGCATGACAGCAAGAACAGAGACTGATTTGCAGTCTCAGAAGCTATCAAAACTAGCAGCACTGAAAATGCAGTAATTATATTAATTGGGCAATCCTTCTACAGTACAAGCTTTAGCTTTGCTTTAGAATTTAATAACTTCTCCTATATTGGCTATGTTAAATACTAAGAAAAGTCAGAACGTATTCCTCAGTGTCTTGGCTTCACAGTAGGTACACTCAGAAGCAATCTGAGCTGGGCAAAAACTTTCCAATGAAATATTTTCTTGTCAGAAGACATCATTTCACCAAAATGATAACATTCTGCAAGAATGTACTTATTCTGACAAATTTCATTTGGCAAAACCATACTTGTCTTTTGGTATCATTATGGAGCATTAAGACTTCCATTTTAATATAATTTTAATTTAAAAGCATCTCTTTTACAAAAAATATACCTTAAAAATAATAATAAAAAATATGAGTTTTATTGAAATGGAGTATTTGGATTGAATCAGCATTATCTTTTCCAAGACTAGTAATGAAACAAGCTCAGAAATCACAGATTTTTCCATTCCATAGACTTTAAATTTCTGGCATATTCCTGCAAATATGAAGTAAAAAATTACCTCATTCCACTATTCAGAAACAGATAAATAGTTCTGTAAAGGACTTTCACAATGCCTTCTCCAGAGAAGTGATAAAGTTTATAAGCTGATGTTTCTACTAAACACTTTCTAGAACTTGGAGCAGATCCTAAAGTGATATAAATCAGAAAAGTCCACTGTGACCACAACAGGCAGTGTTTAATGCAATCAATCATCATGAATGCTCAGGCTTTTCAGGTGCACTTGATGATGGACACTTAGAGCATGTTTTATAAAGTAGGCATTTAAAGAACTTACCGTTGCAGTTCAGTTTGCTGTTCTGCTCTGTAGTGTGAATTTTTGGCAAGTCACTTAATCATCCTCTGTCTGGTCTCCTCCTGTAAAATTGGAATAATATTTTCCAGCTTTCATTCAATCTGGAATCAGACCTTACTCCTGCAATATACAGATGTTGGTAGACTGTGTAGAGCAAATTGGAAACAGCAGCATGAACATATACATGGGTTAAGGGGAACATTAGTTCTTCAGAGTGGAAAATATCTTCTCGTATATGTTTATGGAGAACCTATTAGAAATTTGTCAGTCCTACAGTATATATCAATATATAAACTAAAATAAATAACAACTTTCTGCTTTTAGTACTAGGCAACTCTATTATAGTTCTTGTATGATGAGATTACATATCTCATGTTGCTAATTGGTAGCCTCTTCATAATTCAGAATTTCTAACTAACTACGTACTTTGTTATCTCCTCTGTTTTTTTAAACTTTTGGACAGTGGGAAAGCTCATATCTCCACACCTCTGCAGTAAGCTAGGTTTTTTAACCCCCCCTTTTTTTTAAGCCTGCAAATTAAAATAGTGAATGACAGTACAGACACTGTATTGCAAATCCAAGCCTCATGCACGTAGGCTGATTTTTTAAAATTGCTTCTCATGTACCCACAAGAGCTAGCCCATAAACCCTTGAAGATCACAGAATGAAAGCTATTGACATAGAGGAATGAATTAGATTTTGACTGAAACCTGTAAGGGAAAACACCTTTACAAACTCAGTAGTTAAATTCCTCTATATTGAAGGATTTCTTTATACAGAACAAGGTTGGCAAGCCCTTCAATGGCACACCAGAGAAGTGTTAGAAAAACACAGTTTACTGATTTGCAATTGCCCTGTAGACAAGGTGTCCAAACAATATTAATTATTTCTGTTATTTAATAATTATTGTTAGATCTGTCATTACAAGACACTGTTCAAGCTTTAACCTAGTCTGCCCTTGTCAGAGGGGCAAAGGATACTTACTTTGTCCCTGGAATTATCAAATTAGTGTTCTTAGCTAATTAATGAAGTCAAACATTATGCAACAGTACATAGACTGGAATTTGATGCTCTCCCTGTTAACTATATTTCTGCAGCATGTTGTTCACACCTATGCAGGAATTAAAAAATGAAAAGGATTAAGTATAAGAATATAAAACTGTTGATTGACAAGGAGACAAATGCATGCCAGTTGTTGGAATTCTCTATGTGTGGTCTAACACGCTCAGCAGCAGAGCATCTACAATTCTGACATTCATTAACAGAAATTACCTTGTGGTATATCAGAAGAGCCTGTAGCAGCATGCCATATAATTGTCTAGGATATAGCACTACAGATTTTGCAGTGCCTCCCAGGAGTCTGCCAACTGCACAGCAGAAAGCCGACAGTTTGTGTGCAACAGCTATGCATGTGGCCTGTTAGTGAACAAGACTCCTTAAACAGACAGGAGTAAAATGACAGTCTCCATTAGACCATTACACAGACACTGGGTATTTTCCTTGCTCTCCAGAGCAATAGCAGCTTCTCAGCAACTCTTAAGTTACATGACCGAAGAGATATAATTGGCCCACAAAGACAAGCCTGGGACTCCAACATGTTTCTTTTGTAACATTTCTTAAGGAAAAAAGAAAGATTTTGTTGGTGAGAAGTTTTAAAATTTTGATAAGAAATTCAAAATAGGATTAAAAGACATTCTTTGGAAAATCATTTTATCTATGCAACAGCCTTCAATACAAAAACCCACAGGCTGAATCTGTTTTCCCATTGGCATACCTATACAAATCAAATTCATGCTTTCCTAAATTGTTTTAATAGCTGCACAGACCGTAACTCAGTAGAGTCTTCTTTACCCCTGATTTTGTAACTAGCTTTCCTTCTACACAAACATGTTAAACTTGGTAGAGTGTCAGCTTTGTACTGGAGTTTAATAATAGATCTTCTATGACAGGTGTTAAACAGAAAACAATATGATTCAGTAATAATTCAGGGGAAAAAAGAAACACAACTAAAGTATATATTATATAAATTATATTGCATACATGCATTGCAGTTAGTGATGAAACCAGACTGATCCACTGCTAAGTTAAGTGGTTTTAATTATGCTCACCATGATTTTATCATTCAGTAGATTTATACTATAAAAATAAAAAAACACATTTTTTACATAGGTATATACGTGTTGTTATATATATATAAATTGTTGTCATGCTAAAATATCACATAGGTCAATATCCATACCAGTTGTATCACATACATTTTTTTCACTGCACAATTTAACAAGGAAAAAAAAAACTGAGAGCTAATTTCAGTCTGGACATACCAGAAGGATCAGGTTCAGGATTTGATTTTTCTGGAATCATAAAGATTGATCCATGTTACTCCAGTTCTTGACAGAATAAGCCCTGAGAACTCAGTGGATTTCACTGGAGGCTGAGTTACCTTTCTAATTAGGCTACTCACTAAAGCTTTAGTGAGCAGTTTTTGCCACAGAATGACAACTGTTTGTCCATGTAGGCTTAAATAGTAATGTTTTCAGTCAGTGCATTACTTCCCTTCCTTTGCTGTAATCCCTACTATACTGTGCTTCAAAGTTTGAGAGGTAACTTTATGCCATACAGTAAAAGATAGCTAGGCCTGAAGTTCAATTTAATATTGCCTACCATAGATATATCTGCAGCTTGCAGTAAATTAATGAAAAGGATATGTTAAGCTGGCTTAGCCCTGTGCAATACAGCTATGTTCGGCTTCCTGTACCCACTAATTCACTAAATGTCATTGCTGGCTCTGTCCTTACATCTCTCAAGAGGTAGCTCGGGTACAATAAGTTCCCAGAAAAACCTTTGAATATGTGAAGGGAGTACACATACTTAAGTATTCTACTGATGAATATTCACAGATTTTAGTTATGAATACTGTGGGTTTTTTTTTATTTTTGCTCACATGGCAAGACACTTGCAAACAACCAATATCACCTGGAATTCATATACTTAAACTTTTGTTTGGAAGTCAGTGCTGCAGATGGTATTAAAAAGACAGAGAAATATTATTTCACTTCCTTCTTGACCATGTCATTACATGTAAATAATAATCTGAGTTATTTTTTATTTGGTACAACCTGTATTGAACATCATCTTGTATAATGATGAGCTATAAAAATAATAGGAGTCAGGGAGGTGTTGATGCACTCAGAAACTTGTTTGAACAGAAGGAAACACTCCTAATGAGCAAAGTCAAGAATTTATGGCTAGTGTAATTGAAATCCTAACCATCTACTGAAGAATTCCAAATCTAATCATTACAGACAAAAGAAAAAAAAATACTATTAGAGAAAAAGATGTCAACAGTAATAGAGTTAAAAAATGCTATGCAGACAATGCCTAGTATCTAGCCATTCCTCACTGTTATAGCTTACCCTTCCACTATCCTTGGTCCTAAGGTTATTGGCTAAACTTTGGGGGCAGGAGCAGTCTGACAGCAAGTTGTCAGCATCCCAAGTCCTTCAGAGGAAATTATATGATATTGATGGCAGGGGTTTCTTTCTCCTCTTTGGTGGCGGAAGGATGATTTCTTGTTCCTCTTTGTAGGGTCCATTTGGAGCTATTTTTATATCTTATCACATTTTACAATTTGTTTTTTTCCTCATTGCTCTGCAATTCCACTTTACATCTAAATGTACTATATATGGAGTGTCTTACATATAGCTGATACTTGTTCTTTGATACCCTAAAATCTGTATTGTCCAGCTCCCATGCCTGCTTTGCTTTAATGATCAGTAAATGATGACTTGTGGGTTGTTTATAGTCCTGGGGTCTCCAGTGTCACCACATGCCACTTTTTTTACCATGTCATGCCCACATTCCTCTGCACTGCACTAGGTCTCCACTTTCAAGCTTTTGTTACCACACCATGCCCGTACTTCTCTATACTACTTCATTATGTGAAGATCAGAAATGTTTGTTCTATGCAGAAAAAAAACCCAAAAAACCCTAACCCACTTGTTACTACCATCTACATAAAAATAGAAAGCTTTAGGTAGATCAAGACAAGTCCAGACGAAGCTGAACAAGATTCAGTCCAGAGGCTTGAGTTAGTATCAAGGCTGTACCATCCATGTCAGTATTGTAGGTTTTGGGCTACAGATGCAGAAAGCCCTAGTAAACTATGTAAGTAAAAAAAAAAGAATAGTGACAAGCTGGACAGCTGCTAAACCAGGCTGTGACAACACTTAACTTATCCTGGTAGTATCAGAAGCTTTAAAGGAGGTATCAGCTGCCCTTCCTCTCCAGGAGAGGATGCAACCACATATCAAAACACAGGTGACATCCCATGAAAAGGATACATTCATTATTTTCTTTAATTTCAACTATGAAGTAAAGACACAAATGTTATTAAACAATGGAAGTGCCTAAGTGATTTCAGATACATGTGGTCCAAATGCTTATCTTCAGGAAATGGTTTGATATTTGACTCACCAAAATCAATGTGATAGATAGGCAGTTATCAAGAACGTGTTTACACAGTGTAATACTTTGGACATATTTTTCTAGAGTTCAGAGCAAAATCAATTAAATATAATGTTTGATAAAGGCTGGAGTTCTGCCTTGTGTAAGTTTTCATATATAAACATTCATAATACCTCATAGGATGGAGATGCTACCAAAGTGGAGAAAACAAAACATTTCAAACAAGCTATACTTTTTGGGTTAGAGTAAAATGCCAATAGCCTATCATGACTGTGATGGTATGACTTGCTTTAATACCAATACATATAGATCCCACACACCACAGAAACACTTGGACTGATATTTTTAATGGCCTTTTAAGACGCTAACAATAAAAGCAAATAATAAAACATTTTTATTACAATGTTGTACTTGGCAAAGAAATTAAAGTTGTTTTGTATGACACCTGTACTGGGTCTGGCTGGGATGGAGTTAACTTTTCTTATAGCAGCCCACATAGTGCCATGCTTTGCATTTGTGATTCGAATGGTGTTGATAATGCGCCAATGTTTTTGCTATTGCTGAACAGTGCTCGCACAGCATTGGGGCTTTCTCTCCAACCCCCCTCCATCCCACCATTTCCCCCCCTACCCCACAAAGGCCAGTAAGCTGAGGGTGGGCAATAGGTTGGGAGGGGACACAGCTGGGATAGCTGACTTCAACTGACCACAGAGATATTCCATACCATACAACACCATGCCCATTAATAAAAGCTGGGGGAAAGGCAGGGGAAGGGGGAGATTTCCATTACTGAGGCATTTGTCTTCCAAAGCAACCACTACATGTATGGAGGCCCTGCTTCCCAGGGGCTGGAAGTTGCCCGCTGATGGGAAGTAGAGAATAAATCTTATTTTTCTTTGCTTCCATGTGCAGCCTGTGCTTTTTTCATTAAACTGCCTTCATCTCAACACATGAACTTGCCCATCTTTTTTTCTCCTGTTCTGTTGAGGAGGGAGTGAGAGCCACAGGCTGGGAAGCCTGGCAGCCAGTCAAGTAGGAACTCTTCTTTTAGGGCTTCTTTAGCAGAGAGATAAACATTAAAACAAATTAAATTTCATTAAAACAAATTAAATAAACAACAAAAACTTAGCTGTGTCAAATCCTGAAGTCAATTACAAAGCTCCTGTTTATTTCAGGTTCTAAAAGTAAGTCTCTACAAGCCAAGAATCAGAAATGAAGGCAAACAAAATTTAGGAGAGAAATTACCCAACTAACAGAAGCTTTTCCAAGCCACTAGATGTAGTTTCTCTAACCCTCAAATCAGCTGGGAACTGTGACGGATCATCCAAAGCCAGGAGAATATTCTCATTTTCTAGGTTATGATTTTAGTACAGTACACAGGAACACACCAATACATTCAAAGATCAAAGAAATATATGTTTCTGTAAGTTAGTCCAATATTAATTATAACTGAAAGCTAAAATAAGTAGTTTGAAGAAAATTAAATGTTTGCTCTAAAATTATCCAGTTGTTTTCTGCAAGCTCAGAGAACATTTTCTTTTTCCTTTACTCACACATCTGACAAACTTCAAAATTCTTGAGTATTTGGTAGACTACTGTAGCATAAAACAGCAAGTTACAAAAATTAATAGAATATAACCAGTAATATTAACTTGTTCTTATTTCTTTCTTTTTAGAAGTAAAGTTTCAATTGCTTTAACAATAAGTTAGCACCCTTTCCATTTTAGAGATGGCAAGCCTAGTCAGAGGGAAGTCGTTCAGTCACATTTTGCTGAACTAAGAGAACACAGTATGTGACTTGGGTCAGGGATGGAGAACAGGAAAGGTATCCTGGATATCAAACTCAGCCTTCATTTACATTCCCATAGCATGTAGCTATGCACATATGCTATACAGATCTAATTTCTGTTCTTTTTTTGTTTTAAGTAAATATCTCTGTTTTAGGGGATTTTTTTTTCTTTTTTCTTTTGGGTTTTTTTTTTTTTTTTTTTGAAAGCTTAGGTAGTTTTTTCATGTCGTTTTCAGTTCTCTGGTCTTATTTTATAAACTGAAACATAATTACACAGATATATTTTCAAACTGCAGGAGTGTACATATACATACATATATATGGGGAAAGAAAAAAGTGAAAAGACAAAGCCACCAACAATTTTTCACACATACCGCTGAAGGCTGTGTTCCACTTGCCACTTGTGATACCTTTTTTAGTCTGAATAAATAAGATTACTGCTCATACTCAGTGTATATTGTGTTGACTCTAGCTAGGTTTTAATTCCTGTATTTCACGGAATACCGTTAAGCTAGACAAAATTGTCAAGTCACAGAATCTTTCTGGTGGACTGTCGGCTGGTGTGACTTCAATATAATGAGGCCCTCCTGATTTGAGAGTGGCAGGGATTGGAGCTCACAACTCACAGTCCTACTAAACACACACAGGAAAAAAAAAAAGACTAACTCACCAGAAAACAATTCTGTAACTATAGCATAGAAATGATAATGCTTCAAAAACATTCTGTTAAAAAAAATACAATATCTAAAGATGTGCCTGACAGATATGCACTTACAAGATCATTCTAGTGACTTAATCTTACAGAATTGCCCCTTATAAAAATTCCTGATTAACCCCCGAGGCAAGTAGCAAGAATTAGATCAGAAAAAACTGTATCTGTTGGGTATAATTTTCCGCATCCTTGCATTTTAATAGTAATATCTGCCTCTGCATAATAAGGTGCAAAATATTTGTAAAACATCATTCTCAATTCAGTTAGAAATCTAGTAGCAGTGACTTTTTTTTTACATACTTTACAATGATATACATGAATTCATAAGGTGTATTATTATACTAAAAAGTACAGTACTGAGTTAAACTTTTGAGTGTTTCATGAAAAGTTCCAGAAGGTTGTTATATTTTTCTTCTACTCCCCCACTCTGGTACCCAGTTAAAAATGGTCTGAAATTTCTGATTCCCTTTTCATACACCATTGCTGAATGCAAATATGAGTTGGTTTAAAAAAAACAAAAGGGGAGAATTTCATGTGCATAAATTAAAAAGAGACTAAAGGATGGGTCAGAATCATTGCAGTATAAAGGATGTCTGGTAAGAACTTTCTTCCAGGTCTTCTTTTTTATTTTTTTACTGATAATGCATGTTTTTTTTAAAAAAAAGACCGATAAAGAAACATCCTTTCCCGCAACAACTACTTTTGACATTAATACTAAGTCTTGCAGGGAAAAAAGATCTATATAGAGTCTCTATGAGTGTAGGAGTACTGATTAGCTTATCAAGGGCAGGACAATATTATTTTCTTTCAATATTAAAAAAAAAAGTAAAACTAAACGCTTAGTTAATATAGGCACAACAAAAGAACCAGTCAAGTAGAACAGTCAATGTTATAGAACAGTGAGATAGCAGTAATCATAAAAAAGAAAGCTAAAAAAATAGGAAAAAAACAAGAAACAGAATTTTCTTCTTTTTTTAAAAACATGATACATTGCAAGTGCTTATGAAGGACATGTTCTTTAAAAGCAAACTAGAGTTCTATATAAACTTTTCCACTCAGCTTCTTAAGATATTATATTGTTTCCAACTTCAAGATTTTTCTCCTCTTTTAGGATTGTATTAGGCAAGAATAATGAGTTATAGCATAGACTAGGCCATATCCAAATAAGAACTTGACTGAGGCCATCAAATTCACATCTGTGATGAACCACAGGAATTCAAAGAAGTCATTCTTGTTAGCGTGATGTCTAATATACAACACAATTAGTCAACTTGCATGTTTCCTATTTGACCATGGAAATTTTATACTCAAGGATGGTAAAAAAGGTGATTTAAGTTCATATCTTTCCAAGTCCTGATATGCATTCACTGTAAATATTAAAAATGGTAGATAAATACAAAATATGTAAATTATTATGAGTAAAAAGCCACTTACTTAAAGAAGTACTCTATCAAATATTGAAGATCAGGTTCCTATATATCTGCTTAAACAGGAAGCAGTGAAGGAATAGACATGAGCTGGATATTACCTCAGAATCACTGTAGCAGTGAGGGAGCCTCTAGTAAGGAGCCAGAGCAACCAACTTTTTTCTGTCTTCCTCAGCAAAATGTGCATAGCTACGCACCTTCTGCATCACAGCTTTTTTCAGTTTGCAGCAGATAATATAGGACTCCATTTTTTAGGTGTTGCTGAATGTAGCACAGTTTCCACTTTTTTGTACCTATATTGAGAATTGACACATGTTTTCTGATATGGAGGACCTCAGTTTGGGGATTTAAAAATTTCAGATCAATCCTACTGCCAGGTTTCTTCACTACTGCTCATTTTTAACTAGACCAAACATATAATTGAATTTAATGTGTGTTTCTGCTATCCAGGAACCTATGGATATTGCCTTTTTTTCCATGAGCACCAACAGATGGGAATAGTTGTAATATTTGAAGGATTCTATTTAAGTGGACTTAAATGATGTTGAGCTTTCCTTATCAGAACAGCCATACATGTTCACAATAAAGAATTTGTCTAGCATATTCTTCAGTTGAATTTAAAACATGCTAAATTGAATAAACTAATAATGTTTGAACTTCAGAAGCAGGCAGGTTAGAAAATAAACCCTAGGAAAACACTGAAAAGCTTTAAAAAAATCTTGACATATGTTCATATATCCATGTTTATTTCAGAAGATGTTTATAATCCCATGAAATTATTGCAGAGTACAGTGTCTTCAATTCCCCAAGAATGTATTCTGATTTCCAAGTCAGTCACCTCTTAATTTACTTTGACATATTTCCCTTCCTCCATGTTTTATTATCACTGTTTGATGTCATAATAGATTCTACAACTATCTATCTGTGCAAGAAAAACAGGAAAATTCAGGAATTCTTGTATTATTGAGGCCTGAAACCTATGCAACTCTAGAACAAACAATCATTTCTCATTTTACACAATTTTTTCCAATTCTTCACCATCTAAGTAGACCTAATTATTTCTATTATAAAATATATATCTACTACAAAGATAAAAAATTGTTTTCCAACTGAAAAAAACTTCTAAAATAATGAGTGCTATTTAAAATCCTGACTAGGATACTGTGAACTAGAAAAATTTTAAAGCATTAATAAAGCAAAATTTCAAAAATAACTAGCATACCCACATATATATGTACTGATAGGACAAGAGGTGACAGTTTTAAACTGAAAGAGGGTAGATTTAGATTAGATATAAGGAAGAAGTTTTTCACTGTGAGGGTGGTGAGGCACTGGAACAGGTTGCCCAGGGAGGTTGTGGATGCCCCATCCCTGGAAGTGTTCAAGGCCAGGTTGGATGGGGATTTGAGCAACCTGGTCTGGTGGAAGGTGTCCTTGCCCATGGCAGGGGTGTTGGAACTAGGTAATCGTTAATGTTCCTTGCAACCCAAATCATTCTATGATCTATATTTAAAGCCATAGAATTTACACTGTATAATGGAGAAATTCTACACCCCATCATGCCAGCCTAACTTAATTCACAAAGCCTCATTTCCTGAGGAAAGTGTAGCAGACCTAGGCCTCTCTTCTCCATAGCACAAGACCTAATGTCACCACTAGTTGTGATCAAGCTGAATTCTTACACATTTTCCCCTTTAGTGCTCTTTATGTCACTACATACAATTTACTATGAGCATCACAGAGGACTTGTTTCCCTGACTGTATACAGAACAGGGTACTGCTTGAAGTATTTCACCAGGGTGCTAAGTCATCAACAACATTCCTGTTTCTCAGAGCTCCTAAACGTGCATTAGCCTTCATAACAACACACAAATAGCTTAGCTATGCTAATAAATAAGGATCACTTAAGCACATACTGCAATGTGTTGCTTAATTAAGAAACAGATCAAGTACTAAGATTGTATTTCTGTAAAAAAAATAACTGGGATTTGGCCTGAGATCAGTTTGTTGTTCTATGAATGAATATTTCTAAAGAGAATGTAGAGTCTTTTGGGTAAAATAAAATTGGCCTTCTTTTATTAATTGGTAAAAAAAGTTAGGATTCTCTAATTACTGTGATAATTATTTGCTTTGTCACCTTATCTCTAAACAAACACAAGCACTGTTCTGCGCTAGGTGCACAGAGAACTTCAAGTTCTTAAGTACTTCTTGTAAAGACGAATCACATGTAGCTATTTTGCAGTCAGCAACATCAACCTGACACAAGATACTACTCATCTAATACCCCTGCATCAGCACATTTTTGTACAAGCACCTTCTTTAAAAAAAAAGTAAAAAAAAAAAATTTTATGTTGTATATATTGTTACCATTTATATATAACACCTTACAAAAAAAAAACCCAAAAGCAAAACCCAACCAACTTTCTGTTTCAAGTATGAAACATATTAAGAAGCTCTACAACTCCTGCTTTTTTTTTACTTGATAACATACTTGTCATACCCATTGGAGTCTGTTATATCTCTGGCACACTGGCAAAATGCAAATTTTAGATATTGGTATATCATTTTTCTCTAGCATTATCACCATTTCTACCTTTCATAGAGTTCTACTAAACCTTCCCATCTATTTACCCAAGCTGCTGCTTCTGACAGATCTAATGAATGGCATATTCTGTAGCATGTTGACTGGTAAAATATTTAAAAAACAGGGACAAGATCGACTGAGGTCACAAAAAAATAAATAGCTTATCTCTGTGCTACATCTCTTTTTACCTCATATATTTTCCTTGTCAAAGACATCAGTAATGCTTCATTTTCAGAGTCACCATTTAGAATGGCTGAGGATTTAAATGTTACCCTTCATTATTGTTTGATGTGATGAAAGTTTCATACCACAGACCACCTCAGTAGGGATAACTGTTTATTCAATTCTTTTAGGAAATGTATTAATTTTGTTTCTTAAACCAATTCTTCATCAGGTCTTTTCTTCTTGGTTACATATGCTATTAAATAGATCTTACTAGACTTAAAGTTCATCTAGAAAAGTATTTTATGTGTTTTCTGAAATGTCTTTTACGTGTTTCACATTTAAATTCTGCCAGGTAAGGGCTTGATAGCTTTTCCCAATAGGAGCAATCGAGGTTAGGTGACAGTGAATTAACTTTAAGACATTCAGAACCATATGCTCCCACAGTCTGCATGCCTAAAGGAGTGGTAAATCATTGCACTGCCAACCCCTCCCACCCCCAAAAAAAGAAAAAAACCAAGTATGAGCTGCTGAATCTTCTAAAAAAAACCCAACCAAACTTACTCAGCACACTGTTGGGGGAGGCAAAAAAAAATGGCCAAACTAATCAGCAATTTTGCGTACCAAACCACAAGCTCCTTAAATGAGTGTGACTTTCTGAGCATCAGACCTCTTACCTTGCTGGCCTCTGCTTAGCTACCCCAAAACCCCAGCCCATCTCTGGGGAGAAGGCCTGGCCTATGGGACCAAGGCTTGCTGGCTTCCCAACCAGTGCCTTAGTGACCTCACAGCTTGAGGGGCCCAGTACAGAAAAGGTTCAACAAAGGTACAGGAAGGAACAAGGAGAAGGAACAAGGAGAAGGAACAAGGAGAAGGAGGAGGTGGAGGAGGAGGAGGAGAAGGAACAAGGAGGAGGAGGAGGAACAACAACAAGAGGAGGAGGAAGAGGAGGAAGAGGAGGAAGAGGAGGAAGAGGAGGAACAGGAGGAGGAGGAGGCCCTGTCCCCCGCCCAGGGCCAGGGTTGCTCCTGGCCCCCAGGCTGCTAGCTTCATGAGCAAAATGAGTGTACACAGCCCCAACCAAACATAGCTGTGGGGAAGTATTGTCACTAGTGCTCTTTTCTGACTTACATTTCCACAAATCCTTTGGAATCAGCTTGCTTGTAAGTCAGCTGATATGAATCTATGCAGCTGGGAGAGCTATGCTGTTTTAAGCTCTGCCCACAGCCAGTGGAGACACCCCAGCATCTAAGCGGGATCTGTGGAGGGCACATGCTCTCCTTTGATTAGGGAGACGGAGTTAGATTCTAATGCAAATGCCTCATTTACATACCGTTAATTGAGTGGAATAAATGGAGGCTTAGTCCTGGCAAAATGTTTCTTCCGTAGTCCCAACCCCGAAACCAACAAAAGCCAGATTTTACAAAGGTAATACATACATCCTGTGCATGTTAATTATTCCTGCCAGGATTTCTGGTTGTTCATGAAGTAAGGAATGAGGCCTATAGTGAATCTGTATTGTCTGCATGAACAGAGGCACATGCCATTTTAATAGATATTTTTTCTTAGCTAGCTTTTATTGTACTAAAAATGGAAGCTTTATACCAAGACCTGGATTTCACCCTATTCTTCTCAGATGTTTGCTGTTCAAAACCATGCTTTGTAGCCTTAATAAGGGTGAGCTCAGCAGTCTCTTGTATCAACCTAGCTTCCCCAGAAAAAACAAGCCAAAAGCCAGACGTGTTTTCCCCCAAACCACATCCAAAGACTGCCCCTGCCCAAGACAGCCAGCAAGACAGTCCATCATTCACCACCTGTCCTTTTGCCCAGCCTCTCTCCTCCTGGCTGCCCTCCTGCTGAGTACCCCAACACCCTCACCGGTCCCCCATACAGCTCCTTCCTGGGCATCCTCTTCAATACCACCCTTGATGGGTCTAGAATCATTGAGGCAAGGCACTTCCTCACTTTAAAATATTTTTTAAAATTCTTCCTCCACCGTATTCTGCTCACTTGGTCCCTCATGGCTTAATTCATTTTATATCCACCAGTCAGTATTCTCCCTCTTTTTCAGTACACTTAGACACTGAGATGTGTATTCCCACTCAGGATACCATAGTTTCAACCCTAAGATCTTTTGGATTATACAAATGGGCTAAAAATCTGAATCTTTCTGAATTCTTAAGACTATGATTACAGCTGATGCAGGATCTTATGCTAGCTGGTATAGAAATACTGTAATTTGCTACTACTTCGTTATTCCCTGCAAATATGAATACTTCATATACAAACACTCAAAATCTCTGCAATTACAGAAAGGTATATTGTGTTTGATTCCATTATAGGTAAAGACGTTTACTAAAATTCTGCTTGCAGAATTGTGATGGTTTGTTTTAATTTTCCTTACTATTATGCTTCTTTTTCCAATAGAAGATTAAAGAAGGAGTCCATCGGGGTCGTCCCAAGCTCTCAGGCTTGTTTATGGTATTTTATAAGCAGCATTATTGGCATTCAGAAGCTTTCCTTTTCTACAGTTCTTTTCTGTGAAATTTTCATAATTAGGTATGTATAATTAAGATTTCCATTACGTTTTTTGTTTTTTTCTTTTTTTTTTTAATTCCCTTTGTCCCAGTAAAAGTGACAGATAAATGCCTTGAGACTTTGTAATGCCTTAATTGTTCCCCAAGAGTTAGATTACAGTTAGGACCTGATTCATGCACATTTTATGCACCATTTCCTTGACTCTTTTTTATTTAACGTTTTGCTCAGAAACTTAATATTGCTGAGATAAGTGCCAATACTTCTTATTTACATAAATCCCTTGAGAATAGTTGCCTTGTCTTCCCTCTGTACCTCATTATGCACTACATGCACTCTAAAGAAGAGAAAGAATCAGCTAATAACAAGGCATGCAATAGTCCAACTAACCAAATATATACAGCTTTTTGTTGTTATTTCAACCTTTCAGATAAATCATGCCATGGGTTTCAGCAGTATATACCTGACACATCTCAGAAAAGTCACTCTGAATTCACATCAGTGTAAACAAAACCAGATTTTGAATACTAAGAGACAGCCATCAAAACAATGATCAAGGAAATGTGAGCACACATAGCAGTCTGTTTTCCAGACTTTATACATATTTCATCATAAAACCTAGTTATTATTATGCAGGAGTGAGCTGCTAAAAGAATATTAAAATAATTGGCTTAAAAGGCAACCATAGAGTTAGTACAAGAGGCATTGCTCCTCTTCTCCATGGAAATGTGATCTTGTCTGGACCTGAGACAGCAGTGGGAGGAAGAGCTTCTTCCCTCAGAACAAGCAGTGGTAGTGCAACTCCCAGAAGAAGGGATGGAGTTGGAATGGAGTAGTCTACAACAGTTAGCTTTAACTGGAATGAACCACTTCCATTCCAGCTCTGCCGTTGTATGACAGTAGTATATTAACAATAGTGCAATACAGTTGGAAAAAAAACCAGTCATAACATACTTATTGTAAAGCAGTTTTTCATTCAGCATAAAACTGGCAAATTTACTTCCTCCACCTTTTCTGATAGCATGCCTACCACTTCAGTGCCCCAAAAATCTGTACTTCGTTAACTTAAAGGGCACTGAACATGGTAGGAAACAGAATTGCTAGCTTTACTCTTCTGCCTTGGAAATGCATACTAGTTAGACAGTCTCCTTTCCTGCTCTGACTAGCTGGATACTTGTCAAATAAGAAAATCATTCTACAGAATTCTTTTTTGTTGCCCTCCAAAACCCTTAATATTTGTTCTTTGTCAAATGTATCAGGCAGATATTGGTGACTGTTCTGCTACTCCTGAGACTGCAGTTGTTAAAGGATTCTATGTCCTCAGAACACATTCTCAGTGAAGTCAGTTCATTATATTTGGTTGTTGGAAAACAGTTAGCTTACCCAAAATTTTTAAACAAATACTAGTTCTTTGCAATAAAAAAATAGCAGTAAGGTGGAATTTAATTAGTTTTTCCTGAGTGGACCATGTGTTAAAAAACATCCAATAGAGAAAAAGAAAATAAAATAATCTTTCAGCTGCCCAATATTATATGACCAAAATGAAGGGGAAATGTACACAGAAAATGTAACCTTTTTTTTAATTTAATGTTAGAAAAGAAAAAAGAAAGATTCTATTGTTTCTTTTTTATGTAAGTGTTTTTCAAATTCCTTTCCTTTTCTCTGCCTTCACACAAAGTAAGGATAGCTCAAAAGAGACTGTAACCCAAAATGTTTGGGATACAGAAAAACCCCATAAATCATTATGAGATTTTTCAAATGTACAGGGAAATATTTACATGGAATTAAAAAAAAACAAAACCAAAACCCCTAAAGCCACATGGTTTCTTTCCTTGCCTACCATTCCTTTTTCATCCCCCACAAACAAAAGGTCACTTTTTTTTTCTGCTCCTGTGTTTTTGTAGAAAGTTAAAAAAAACCATTGTCTTAATAGAGCTCATATGTGTGATATATAACACTACAACGTTTTTGTTACATACATGTAGACTTTTTGTAGGGTCATGCTGCTTCAATATTTCTTCACAGTTCTTCCAAAGGCTTTAAAGAGATTGAATCCTTATGATTCACTCACCTGAGAACCTCTCCAGAAGCTTTCAGTTGAACTCTCACTGAAGCTGCAGAGAAAGAGCAAGTAGTCTTTTGTTACAGAACCTGAAAATTACTCTTTACCTGGCCTTTTAGATACAATTCATAGGATTTAGTTTTAGATTTTAGATGTTCAAGATTAAATGCTTGTGCATGTATGTTTGTGCATGAGCACACATACTGGATGCTTAAAATTACCAAGTGTTCATTGCCTACCACCATTGCTCTTGAAGCTTTTCATTCTTGAGCATATTTCCTGAGGATATGTACAAGCATAACAGTTACTAAGAAATCTGTAATAATTCACCTATATCTTAAAAGCAAGTAATTATATCCCTTTCCCTAGCCCCCTGATCTATACACATTCATACACAGTTCTTGCTGAGTTTAAGCTACTCATATCAAAACAATAACTCAGAGAAGTCATCAATATCACTTATGCAGAGAAACATATCGTAAAAAAATGTGAGAGGTTTCCTGTGTTCCTTCACAAAGAAAAATCTGAACAAACTTCAAAAGGAAAGAAGCAGCTTGCCCTCAATTCTAGCAGGCACACAGGTTGAATGAAGGATTACCAAATCTTGTAAGAAGTTCTCATTGTAGTACTGTTGAAGAAGTACTGAAGACCTCTGAATCACACAGCTTTACAGAATATGCTCAGGCTTACACAGAAGATACCTTTAAGAACAGATATATTTGCTTCTATAATATACTGTACTTACAGTCAGTCCTATGGCCACCCAAGAACTGCTTGTACTGTGGTGGACCATGATGACCCCAAGATATTTGCTTAAGGCATTGCGATTCTCCTAAAGTACTTATATAATCAAGACCTATGCCTTCTTTTCCTATTTTTTTCCATTTTCACCAGTGACTCTCTAGTACAATGGTTTCTCAATAAGAAAAAAGAAAAAAACAAGAAAAAAACCCCACATTGTTTACCTTAATCACCTCTTCCTGCTAACAGACCCGCTAAAGCCTACAACTTACTTAACTGTGTACAAAGATCAATATTATGTGTCATTGATTTCATTTTAGGAAGGACAGTCTATTGCCATTTTTTTTCTAAAAAGTGTGTGTACACAGTCTCTGGAATAAAAACACTTTCTTCTTGGAACACAGAAGTTTTCATGTTTGTCTTACTTTTTTTGATAGAAACATCATTATTTGTATCCTACACAGAATCTTTAACTTAAAGAGGAGATTATTTCAAAAGTTTATAATTCATTCAGAACTACATAAAGCTGGAAGGGGTTTTTTTCCTAAACATTTACCACTCATCTGATGCTTCAGAAAATAGGTTTTTTTACAGTAATATTTTCAACAAAGTTAAAGACAACTCAAAATGGACTGCTTAGAAGTATAGTCAGGAACACAGATGTTTCAGAAGTTAAAATCATCAGTACTGCAATAGTCTCTAAATGACCTCAAACTAGAAGTGCTGATGAAAAAAAACGTTCTGGATTTCTAACAGTCACCTTCAGGTAATTATATGGTTAATTTATTTTAGATCGTCTAGATACTTTGGGGGGGGGGGCACAAATGCATTAGGAAACTTGTAATGATTGTAAGTCAATGAGTTTAAAAGTAAAGTGATAGGAAAATATAAGTAATTCTCTTCTACTAGTACATTTTAAAAATAGTTAAACCACTGCTTTTAAAAAGAAGTTGAGTTTTAACTTCTTGGGGTTTTGGTGCATCTCCCAATTAAGCAATCTTCTCCTCACTTGATGTCTACAAAGAGGATTGAGATGAGTTTCTTCCTCATCTTAATTAGCTAATGAGATTTGGTAAATATTGCAATAATTTCAATTTTTCTTAATACCATGTAATTTTTAATAACTACCAAAAATTCTCTTTTTTCAATAAGCTTACATATATTGGGAGGTTCACAAGAAAGGTAAGATATACCTATAAATCTTGACTGATAGAATGAGCAAATACACATGCCACTTGTCTCCATCAGACATCAGTTAGTGACAAAAGCAGGACAAGTAAATTTAGGCTTTGGCCAAGAGCAGAGTACCTATGTTTCACTCTAGACAAATTTGGTACAATAGTGGTGGAGTCTGTAGAAGATCCTAGAAACTGGACTTTTCTCAAATGCTTATGCCATCAGTTTACATATGAGAAAAAAAGTACAGTTCATGGACCATGATTTGAGATTCACGCAATCTTGATAAGGAAGAAAACTTTTGGTTTTATAAGAAAACACCAGTTTATTGAAATAAACTGTTCAGAAGGGAATAAAAAACCTGTCATCCTGACAAGTGTCTCAATTCACAACCATTTACAAGGAGTTTTGTAAATGCCAAGCTTATTCTATGCAAGTAATTATTTTTTCTTTTTGTAAGACCTTAAGGCTTTAACTACTCCATAGCTTAAAATAAATATCCCTGCTCTAATTATTTCAAGTGACTTATTTAGGAAGAACTGAAATGTTTTGCTTTACAAGTATTTGACTAAAAGAAAAATGTTGAAGTTAAACTTCCACTGAAATAGTTTTAAAAATTTCCATTGGCTGATACTCCATTGTCCCATTTACAATAGAGTCCTATAGTGCAGTTCCCATCATATTACTCATTGAGACCACACTTCACCACAGTAAGTGGCTGACTGATTATCTTATGCTAACACTACATTTCACTTACTGTTCTTAAACTGTCACTGGCGATTCAATTAGGAATTGAGGGAGTCCTAAATTGTCTGATATGTGTTCATACACACAGAAATTACATGTGGCCTCAGTCTGAGTGTCTCAGTAAACTCTGGAGCCTGCTCAGTTTAAATGAGGAGAAAACTGCTAAATTATTCTTAAGAATGATGTGCAGCTGCTCAGTTTGGAAATTAGCTCCTTTCCCTCCAGGGCCTGCACAGCCCAGCTGTGCCAGCGTAGGAACAACTAAATACTCCTCTGGTCTCATAAGGGAAAAACC
>JANZLQ010000031.1:18736098-18746850 GCA_026212715.1 Elanus axillaris | reverse complement strand
AGTTGGGATCAGCTGTCCCAGCTGTGTCACCTCCCAGCTCCTTGTGCCCCCCCAGCCTCCTCGCTGGTGGGGTGGGGGGAGAAGCAGAAAAGGCCTTGGCTCTGTGCAAGCACTGCTCAGCAGTAACTAAAACATCCCTGTGTTAAGCCATTTTCAGCACAAATGCAAAACATAGCCCCATACTAGCTACTGGGAAGAAAATTAACTCTATCCCAGCCAAACCCAGCACAATCTCTCATGTACTAACGTCACTGCACCTCTGTAAGTAAAATCATCCCACCTCTTCCACTGGAAGTTATACAAATACTAGCACAGTTTTGCTAATAACAGTGCATGTCACCCCACTTTTGCTATCCTGTCAATGTCTGTTTCCACACACCCTCTGATAGAAGACTGCAGCATCAGCCTGATCTGAAACTCTTTCTTACTGAAGATGATGAGGCTCATCATTTCATGGCAAAAGGTGTCAGGTAATTTGCTCATTCAAAATCAAGTACCTCAGACTTGACCAGACTGTAGTACAACATCAAAATCGTACCCAAAAGCTTGGTCATAGATCTTTGGCTTTAATAGAGCACAGAAGCAGCTCATTTCAAACAAGGAGGACAAGTCCCTGGCTAAACTTTTAGGGTAATTGAGTATCAGCAGGAAATATTGCTTTAGAGATTTCCTACAAAATGCAAGGTTTTAGTCAGAAGGTGGCTTTCAAGAAGACTTTGGAAATGTCCACAAGAGTTACCTTTCAGAAACAGGACAAGAGAACAAAGCCTTTTCTTGTTTAGAAGGGAATTACAAGCCTGGGTTGAATCCCAGGAACTGCTACTGGAGCTCAACACTTTCTCATCCTACTTCATCAGTAAGGACTCTGCATACAGACCTGGATCTTTACTTTGTCAGCTATAGAGGGCTACTTTCTCAGGAATACAGGAGATGCATTTCCTGTATAAGACCACAGTGTCTTTCTAAATTAAATAGGAGACAGCCTGAAAGAAGTTTCTTTCCTTCTAATAGAGAAAGGAAAAAAAAAATGTTGTTGCATGGTTTTGTTCCTTTATGAAATTCTCTTATTTTCCATCTTGAAAAAAATTAAATACCTATAAAGAGAAACTATAGATAAAATATCTATAATATCTATAGTGGATCACAATGCTTGAATTATGTATATACATATTCCTGCACTGGATGCTTGCAAAAAACATTGTGTGTTGCTGAAGGAATAAATAAATAAATAAATAAATAAACAAATAAATAGATAAATAAATAAATAAATAAATAAATGAACAGTCCCATTATCTCTAGGAATTCTTTACTGTGCCAGTACAAGAATATTTTTTTCTAGTTATGGTGCAGGCCACTTTCACAGTTAGGAATATATCTAGGTTGTTAAATATTTTGTTAATATAAACAACATCCAGAAAGTTCTTGTCATATTAATCTTGTATCTTTTTGTAAGAATTGTCATGCTTTACCAGAAATTGTGATGTTTCACTGCAAAGTTTTTTTATAAATGTCTATTACAGTAAAAAAAAAAAAATCATCTTAGGAACAGCAGTGCTTATAAAAGTTGAGTATTCTTGGGGGGAATAAAAAAAAATCGTTCCATTTTAGCAATACATAGTATTTTAAATTCTTTAAAGTTCTTTATAGTAACATTAATTATGTAAAGGATACTTTAGACAAATTAGAATTACCTCTTTTTCATAAAGGGAATGAATTAAAGAAATAAAGCCTCTAAGTTCCTACTCCAGTATTGCTGTTCCTCTAGGACTGCAATTCCTGGATAAGTGCCACATCTGCCTTGTGCAGTTTAATTTACTGATGATTTTACCTTTTTCTCAGGAAAACACAGTATTTATTCATATAATATGACATGTCACAATATTACAATGATTATCCAGTTGCTTTATGTATGGTCATAATGCCATCTGGTATACAGCTAGCCTTCTTTTTGCATGAGTACCATCTGGAACATCTATCTATATTCTAATCATTGTACAGATGAGATTTTTGTTTTTGCAGAAACACCATATTGGCTGTATCCTTCATTGATTGCTTAATTTAAAAAAAATACAATGTAAAATAAGTAAAACACAAACAAAAGTTTGGCATCTTAAATTAGTTTTAGCTGTCACATTTTCCTATGCATTTCTTCTAAGGAATTAAACAAAAAAGAAATCTAAATGTATTTACAACTACTTTGCTACTCATTTTAGTAGAAACAGGTTCTGGTTATTTAGGTGACATGAGATAACACATAGTTTAAATTAGTTTGGAAGTTATATATACACCAAAGCTTCACACATTGAACTGAATTCAGTTTTCCACTATTGTATACAAGTTAGAGTATCTAAATCCTTTTTACAAAACTGCATTGTGGGACGAAAAAATAGCATGATACATTCAGTTGTCACTGGCAAGTGTACATACCTGTTTGTGGACCAGATGATGTAATTTTGGTTTAGGGACTAAGAAAAAGTCAGTAAGAATCAATATAGTCTTGCAAATGCATCTAATAATTTTGTAAAAACAAAAGTTCAAAACATTCCTAAGACCCTTCTCAGTTATTCACATACATTTGCCTTACCTAGACCAGCAGCTCTTATGTGGGATATTCATAACAAAAATATCACTAGACTAGGATCCCATAATAAATACATTATGTCTCAAAAAGTTTACATGGGAGGGAGATTTGGTAATAGTCTGCAGGCAGAGGCAGACAGTGGCTCACTAGGTTTCCTACCGCTTCACTGAAGGACTGGACAGGGCTGAAGCTAGAGAGAAGTCAATGACATTATCCAGTCCCAAGAAGCCAGCAGGTCACTTCTTCCCAGGGTCAGGTTGGACTAATCCATACACAACGTTGCTGGCCTATATCAACAAGTAAGCAGAGTCTGCACTATTGCCCAGGAATACTCTATGGCATATCTTAGAAACGTAATATCCAAGTATAGCCTTATTGCACCTTGACACCATTTTAATCAGGGACAAGTGTTTTGCAGCAGGGGTGGGGGAGAAAGGGGAGAAAGAGAGATGGAACAGGGTTCCTTTAGGATCTCAAAAAGAAAGGCCTGACAAATGGCATAACAAAATACCTGTTTTATAATAAGATAGAATAAAGAAAGGAATATAGATAACAAGTACATCTTATGTCCCTTTAAGTGCTGGGAACCTCACTTCTGTGTAGTATTGGGCAGATGCTGAGTGGATTTTCCTAGGGTGCACTGCACAGATTCTATCTGTGGAGAGTTTCCTTCCTCATCCCATGCCATGGTGCCTTTTATTTTGTGTAACAAACAAAGCCATAGGTCTCCTGGCAAGCTGGAGTGCCATCTCTCATAACATCCAGCAGTGTGCAGCACTGACCAGCATGGGATACTCCAAAAGATTCACTTACAGTGTTTAGTCATGCTAATATAATGGCTTCTCAAGCCCCAAGTACAAGGCCCAAAAGAGCAGACAGGGTCTGTTCAAGGTCACTAACTCCTCAAATGCAATGTCTTCTGCAAGGCTTTCAGTACAACTAAGTTGTGCACCATTGTTCCATGCTTCAGATTTTTCTTCGAAAGAATCAACCATATGTCAGAGTAGAGCAGCAACTACTATTTATTTCATTCATTTCCCAAATGGGGATGCCTGGTACATCAGGACTGTGAGATGCACTGGACCTTATCCCTTTTCTGTAGCTGGAATGTAACTCTGTGTATAGGATGAAACCAGGATTGCTAGGTGCAGCAAGAAGGCCATGCCTTGGTGTAGAACTCAGCTCTTCAGTTTCAAACATTACTACCACAAGGTACCTGAAGCACTTTTTTTTTTTTTTTTTTAAGGGAAAATATCTTTTAAATTATTCTGCAAAATATGAAAGTTGGTACACCTGAAGCATTTTGACTCGAAATACAAGTGCATCAGTACAAATGCATTGAAATTCCCAGTGCTTAGCATAGAGAGAGGAAAAACTTGGAAGCTATGTACAAAATTCCATATGAAAAAACATGTAAATATGGTTGGTTTGCACAGAATGCCTATTTTTGTTCATATTTTATTGTAGTGGAAGATAACTTTGATGATATAGATAAATGAAATATCATCTGGGAACCAAGAAGTCCTCGTTTTGTTTCAAAAAGTTATGGCATCAGAACAATTTCAAATACTCCATGAAACATCCATCTCAAAATAGGTAATAGTCCAACATCAGATCAAGCATCTAGTCCAAAACAGCTAGGCTTCAAATTAGGACAATAAATTTTAGCTGCAGACTGGGAAATTTATCTCACGCTGGAGCTTGCTGGGCTTTTGGGGGTTTTTTATATAAAAAATTTACTTAAAAATAAACAACAAAAACTCTGTCTCCAGATCTGAATGTACATCAGGCTTTCTGTGCTGAAAAAATAAAAAGTGGGCTATGTTAAATTATAAATCTTCCATTCTAGTCTCAGCACTACTTTAAGTAACTTTAGCATACCCCATTTGTGAAAATGAGTAACTTTCCATTTAGGTTGGAACGTGGGTCTCATGATTAGTAACTGATATGAAATGCACAGAAATGTTAAAATCACTTAATAATAGGTCTACAGTATACAGTCCGTAAATTCCACATTCTAAACTTAGTTCACTTCGCCAAAGCTTTGATGTATTTTGTAGGACATATGCTTTCTAGTTCCAGTTAGAGCAAATGCAAAGAGTGTATGACTGCCTTTTGCATTCATGTTTTTTCAGATACCTAAATTAGCATCCTCTCAGAAATATCCTTGAAAATTCAGTTTACAGATGACCTGTGTCTGGCCTGTAACAGTTCCATTGTAAGAACAGGGAGTCAAGCCTGCATTTGGCCACGTGAAGCATATTTTCGAAGTATATCAAAATACATGATAAAAGGAGTTTCACTACTATTGTCTGTTAAATGTATTACTATATGTCACCTATTATGCAGCTGGGTTATCTTCTGTTAGCACACAATAATTAACAAGAAAGAGGAGAGAGCAAGAGACACTTTTCAAGGAAAAGAACAATTTTAACCACGCTTACAATCACTTTCATTATAATCAACATTTTTATCTAAAAGGTAACTTGCAGTTTGAGATAATCGGTGACCTTTAAGAATATAATCATGAGTACATGTTTAAAATATATATCAGAATGAGTAGGATCTCTAATTTATTTATACTGTTTTTTTAACTTTGTACAAGATTTTCTTTTGTGTTTGCAGCCTATGTTTTGTTCCCTTTACTTCAGAATTTAGATTGCAGTTAGACCTTAGATAAAACCATAAGAATATAATGCATTAGGTAAAATCATATAAAACCCTCTTAAACTCAAATGCTGAAATACACTATCGAATATGCTAGGGGCTATTGCTTTCCCTAGTGTAATCTTGCTTGCTTTTAAATTGTTCTCTTCTGACAAGAAATCAATAAAATACAGAATTCCTTTAATTAGTTGGAATTTCAAACTAAGCATCTTATCCTTTTAGATTTAAAATCATTATGAACGTAGAAAAAAGCCTACAGAAATTAATTCAGTAAAGAAATTATATACAAATTGCAAGATGTTATTTAATTCTCAGTTAATTAGGTACAATATTCTCTAAATGTTTTCCTAGACTGAATTGTGCAAAGTGATTCTAAAAATCCATAGCTTGTATACTTCTTAAGTAAGAGTCCGGGTCTTGATTCTATACAGACAAAGGCAAGCTAAGCAGGCAAAACTAAATCTATCATTGAACTTAAAATAACTATTAAAGAATTTAAGGACCAATGTACAACTTTTAAAGGAGGCTCAGACCAATAACATGCAAACTTCTTGCATTGACCTTAGCTTGTAACTCTTTTGAGACCTAGGATTTAATTGAGCTAGTAAGCCCTTAATTTCTTAATTATTTTCTCCCTACAACTTTTTAATACTTAGTCTCTGCTTCCTCGATAATGTATCATCATCATTCATAGTACTGGAAATAGAATTGAAATAGTTATTTATAGCCAGCATTCACCTATTTATGGAGAGATTAAGGAATATTTGAATAAAATGGAAATATCTATGTAATCAGGGCTTCCTCAAGAATTTAAAGAGGCAGTAAAAGCAATCTCCAAGTCATTAGCGATTATTTCCCATGACTTGGAGTGTAAATGATGTATCGCAGGCTAATAGAAGACAAAACTTCATCTTTAACTTTTAAAGGAGGAAAAAAGTATGAGAAAATTATAGACCTGTCAGCCTCATTTCAGCATCCAGAAAGATATTGGAACAAATTAAACAATCCATTTACAAAGCCTTGAAAGAATAACGAAGTGACAAGAAACAAACTGCATTATGCCAATTGGATTTCCCTCTTTGACAGGCTAAGTGGATAAGGGGGGGAAAGTCATAAGCTATTCTAAATGACATTCTCAAAGAAATTAGGAAAACATGGTGAAGATGAAATTATCATAGGCTGTGTGCACAGCTACAAAGAAAAAAAAAAGAGAGAAGTCCCAAAAACCTAATCAAAACATCATGCACAGGCAATCCTTTGATAAGTTTTCTTAGTCTGACATCAAACAGGGTTCTTCAGAGGTCTGTTCTGGGTTCAGTCCTTTTCAATAGTTTATAATAAGACAGCTCCAAGTAGAGAGCAAACGTTTCAGATGTACAGATTGTGCCATTTGTGTGGCATGAAATTTCAAAAAAAAAGTGAGCAAGTCTCATTCCGTGACCTATAAAGTGTTTACCTTGTGTAAGATGCAGAAGCTTGCTATTCTAGTCTCCTTATTTCCCATGACCCTTCAGCTTATCTATCTCTTGGGCATCAAACTTTAAAAATATAGGCAAATGGTATGGAGCATAGAGAAAGGCAGCAGAAACAAGAGATTTAAAAGATGATACATTAGAAAAGGTTAAAAAAAATGTGTTTTTTCTTTAATACCATACTATTACTGTCCTTGAGGACTGCAGCAATAAGCAGGAGAGGGAAGAGTTGATTAATGATAGTACTGTTCTAGTGAGTAAAGTAGTTTTTATAGAGAGCGTGAAAAGTTTTTCCTCCAGATTCAGGGATGTTTGGTCAAGGAGTAATGAGCTTTGCCTCCAAGAGAATATAGATTGCTAGAAAGACAATCTTTCACACATATGAGCATAGTAACTAGTTACCTAGAATGGTTGAGGAATTCCTGCCAATAAACAGCTCTTCAAAGTGGCTGGACTTAGGTTTGAGGTTGTAACAAAATCTGGGAGAAGTAACTACCAAGTAAGTGACATTAGTAATAAGAACCAGTGCCTTTTTTTATTTTGTCCCCCTCTTAGGAAAGTGAAATTGAACTAGAAAGGCATACTTGAAGCTGATTTTGATGCTGGAAAAAAATAAAGAGAAACATTTTCACTTAAGTCTCATCAGCACCACATACAACTAAGAAAAACAAGCTATTAAATGTAATGTAATTATAGAAAGAGGGAAATACTGAATTCTCCCCAAGATATTTTGTCACTTCATGGAAAGGGATAAAAATGTACACATAATTGCACACATACTAGCTTGAGAAATTCCTATTTGTCACCACAAGAAAGATATAAATACCCTAACTAAAATAAGCTAAGTGAATCAAGAAGGCTAAGAACAATGGGGGAAGCTTATGATCTTAGCTACTTCCTGTCTTGAGTTAATTAGTTTACAGAAAGTGTTTCAGCAAATGAAGCAAAGGCAGCACTCAAGAGTCCAAGTCCTGCCTATCACATTAATTGTCCATGAAGAATATAAACTAGAAGCAAATCTCAAATACACCTTTATGACACTTTTTCTGAATTAGTCTAAAAATCACAGACTTATCTAGTATCCTGAATAACAACCCCCACCCCCCAAAAAAAAAGAGATAGAGAGACAAAACTAAAAGCTTGACCACTAAATGTTTAAAAAAAAAAAAAAAAAAAGAGAAGTGATGCAGGTCCAGAGTAGTTAATTGATATCAGGACCAAATTTTGTCCATAACTATATTCTGCTTCTGCTTAAATGTCTTCCACTGGTGCAGTGAAATAAATCCATGTTCTTCCCTGTTAGTTCTGAACCAATTAAAAACACCACAGAGATCCAATTGTAAGAGAAGAAATATTTAAATAGGAAATATGACACCTGCAAAAAGCCATAAACACAAGATAATGAACTTAATTCTCCATTAACGGAAATGTTCAAATGAAGACCAAATTTCTGCTTAAGGAACATAGTAAGCATTCAATCACAACAGTGACCAATCTCAAAGCAAAACTTTCTGGAAACACATCACAGCTAGGCATCAAATCAACTGTTTTGACACCAGCATCTCCTGCTAGTGGAGGTATGATCCGTTATCCCATCTTGCCTCCAGCTAGTACTAGGAAAGGGCACAGATTATCTGTAGGTCTGATGCCCTATCTGAGACAACTGCATGGGTCAAGTGGTAACTAGGATATCTCTGACAGGGAGCAGCAAGAGCAGGGCTGGTCCACAAAGGGAGAACAAGTCAGGAGCCAAGGGTGACCCCAGCACAAGTGGTGCCTCCCCAGCACAGCCCAGCACAGCACCTGAGCAAGAGGGGCAGAGCATGTGCTGACAGTAACAGACCACACAAACAGCCCAGTTAGCACCAGCTGAAGGCAAAAGTCAGAACCCGGGCTCAGCCAGGAGGGGATACAGACAAGAGCAGCATAAGTAGAGCAAGATTAGTGCCCTGGCCTGAGCTGAAATGGGCCCATGGGTAGGGGTGGGGGTCCCAGGTGAGGCTTGTCACAGCCATTAAAGCCTATTAGGGTACTCAGGGCCCTGACAGTCTCAAAGGGCACTAGAAGTCTTAGTCTGGGTGCCTACTGTTTTGCAATTAGTTGGATAACTTTGTCATAATAACAATCAAATACTTTTACAATAATATTTTATTTTATTTACTATCTATAATAGAAAGTAGCAATATTTTTATTCTTACAGATAGTGTTTTATCTCACTTTTCCTCCTTTTTTACTTGCAACTCTAAAGGTACCATTGGCTATTTTTACTCTCTCAAACCTTCTCACTTCCATAGATGTAATTGCCTTATTTCTGATTTGCTATTCCCTCCCATGTCTCAATTATTTCACGTCTCCCTTTAAAATTGAGTTGCCAGAATATTTACTGACCTTTAATCCATTTTCTGTTTACATTTTTCTTTCCTTTTTTAATTTAAGAAACTGTTTATAAACACACAGATACATCACTATAACTGAAAATAGTTATTTTATATTTTAACAAAGGGACACACACAATACTTGGCAAGCGTTGTGTTCTGTGCATGCTACAATTCTCAGTGAGGATGATAGTTATTCACCACCAGCTGTTTATAGTGCAATGATGATTGTGGACCAATTGACCAGGGATTATTGCTTCCTCCCTACTTAAAGGTGAAGTGTTTACATATTCTATGAATATTGCTGATGAGGAGTCCTACAGGAAAAGACTGGAATTATGCTGTAATTAGATTGTTAGTGAAGTATTTTTCAAATATTTGTGATTTTGTTTTTTAATTCTGACCTACAGATTGTACTACTCCAAATAATTGAAAAATAGGTGTATATAAGCAAGATATTGCTTACATATTTAACAAAGAAGAAACTATAGTAAAAGCAAATCAATATATACCTGTCAAACAAGGCCAAAGGAAACAGACATCAAATTAAAATTGGTCTAAACAGACTCCCTTTTGTTAAAGATGTGTTGGAAAACATCCTCTGGTAACAACAGAATTGTGTTTTCTTAACTGTGATGTGGCAGGTGAAATCTACCCTTCCCCTTCATGTAATAACCCACTGACCTTAGTGTAACTATTTTTAATTTACATTGTAGCCATTGAGAGAATTTATCTATTCATTCACTGAAAATCAACAAAACCAACCCTGCCTCCCCAAAAAAGTGCAAAGCACTGGAAAACAATTTATTAATAAGAAAAATTCTAAGCATTAGTAACAAAACAACACTGAAAAGATGAATTCAAACAACTCAAACTTGATCACAAGGAAAGTACAAAAAGTCATATTATTAGAATATAATAAACATACTACCAAGTCACTGAAAATTTATTCCATCTCTAGTGAAAACACACGATATACTTTATGTGATGCATTGTATACAGAACTAACTGTTCTGTATACAGAAAATACATTTAATAGAGTAACAGCATCAGTAAGATATTTGGAGTATACCAAAATCCACTGCTATTAGGAAGAGATCTTTTGGATTGCTTTTCTGATAACCAAGTCTGGAACTTAATAGTGCATTTTTAAAGAAAAAAAAAAAAAAGCTATGCAGCGTGCAAGTGGCATGTAACTATAGTACTATAAAAAGCAGCTCATTTAAGCAGCATGTCTAACTGATCTAGTATCAGTTTTCCTCAATTAACAATAACAACAAAAGATAATTATAACTTTCTAAAGAACCTGAGTATAAACACATACATAAAATTTACTCATAATGAAATTCTCTGTGTGTCACCCTTATTTCTGCTGAGAAACCCTTTACTTATAAAGGTTGAAGGTGTGCAGAGGCAGAGGAGCTTAAAAAACTTTTCTGTTATCTGTAGCTCTAAAAAGAATCCAGGAGGCAGAGACAATAATTGAGTTTGTAACCAATACTGAGTAAAATTCTGTATGGATCAGCAAAAGAGCTATGTGGGTTTATATATCTGTGGATATGATCCCCATACCTTATATAGACTTTCACCTATAGCTTGCAGAAATACTTACTCTAATTCTTGCCTCTTTTTTTCTTTTTGGCGGGGGGGGGGGGGG
>JANZLQ010000031.1:18714190-18735998 GCA_026212715.1 Elanus axillaris | reverse complement strand
AAAAAGAATGTAATATGTACTTTAGGATAGAGTGGACAAAGTACAACATGGAGCCCCTGAAAAAGCTCACATTCAGCTTTGGTGCAAAACAGCCTACAGTTCTAGCTCAGCACTCCTAAAATGCAGAAGACAAGGGAAGACAAAACAGAAATGTCAGAGTTACTCCAGGCTTACTCAGCTAGTTCATGCTAGGTTTATTGATTTGGTTTTAGCTGCATGATGCTAAACATGGCAGACAAATCCACAATAGAAGGAATGAAAGGGAAGCAGTAGAAGCCCCAGTGAAAAGGAAAAAGGAAGTAGCAAGGAAAGACAAGGGTGAGAAGGTAGGTCCAAAGAGGGCCAAAGAGTACGTTCATGCCACAGAATAACTGGTCTGGAACCAAAAGATCTCCCTTCAGTGGCCTGATCTTCTATCTTTTGGGAGAAGCAACTACAAATTGCAAATTCAGTGGGTACCACTGTGCCACCAATACACACTGACTGGTTATGGCTGGATGTGTGACTTTGCTCATCAATTGTGTCATTCTACTGTAGAAATAATACTGTTCTGTTTGCTAACAAGTTGCCTGGCTATGGCACATTTTTATTATATCCATTTCATGATTACTTTTGTCAGAAAGTCAGTTTTGGAAGTGAACTTTTTTGTTTTAAATTGAGGCCTTCTCATTGACAATTCCACTAAGGAAAAAAACCTAAAACTGTGAAACTTCAGACTCAGGTACTCAAAATAAAATCCTCCTGAACAGACCCTATTATGGAACCCATTGGAGCTGTTCAGAGAGTGAGATACTACTCAGGTAGGTAAAAACATGTTGTAAGAGATAATCAGTCTGCAGAAGGTAAGCTAATACAAGTACCACGTTGAAGAACTATTCAGGACTACTGCTACAACAAGCAGTAATAATTTCCAAGGAAGTAATTTGCCATCTTTCACTAGTTATATTTGCATTTCCTCTTGTGCCATCTGCAATGCTTGGGGAAAGTCCTTCAAATATATGCCTCCAATGTTTCCCCATTATTTTCCATTAAAACCTTCCTCATTCTGTAAAGATTTTGTAGGGGTTGGCTATAGTACATTGCTTTCATTGTCAGTTGTGCTGACTACACTGTCTCGCCATGTCCAGGTCTCATTTGGTATAGCCGCTGGAGTTTAGGAATGTCTACAGCTCCACATTTGTACATCCTTATGTGACTGTGGATGCTTACACATTAGAGTGTACACAGAAATGATCCCTGTGGCACAGTCAACAACCACTTTACCGGGGGAAAATAAATAAATAAATTTGTGAACAGAAGTCAAGAACTGCTCAGAAATCCCTAAGGATACCTAAACCACAGGTTATTAAGCTACTGCGAAGTAGTACATTTCAACAGGGTCTCTTTCAAACAGCTGTCCATGAGCCAGTGGTTGATTACAAAGCCCTGAGGTTATGTGGTCTGGAAGTCTTCTATTCTTACAGCTAACAAGATGAACTCAAATGCTAACCCTGTTTTTTTTAATGAAATCATTGGTTGCAGTCCCAGGGAAGTTATGGAATTATTATTAAAAGATGTGCTCCACGCTAGGCAAAAGATTGAGAATACTTTTCCTTGTGAATAAGGTGCTGAACTAGACATGTGAGTTATATGTAAGAATCCAAAGGAAATTTTGACCTCCCTGAAGGTAATGAAATTTTGTCATTTTATAAAATGACATTTATTATAAAATATCATTTTCATTTTAACAATAATTTATTTCTCATTACTGACTTTCTTGAAAAAGTCACTTCACCTTTCTAAACATCTCATTCTTTAGTTATAAAATAAGGATAATAATGAATTGCTTCCCTTTGTAAGGTCTTTTAAAAATGATGATAAAAATCACCATCAGACTGCATTCTCAGGAATACAGATTTTACTTCTACATGTCAAATGTATAGCACCCAATCGCCAACACAGTCTTCTTCAACAGAAGATTGGTTCTATACTAACGGTAAATTAAGAAATAAATTACATGATTATACTGAAGTTTTATAGTTCTGCATTCATTTGCAATACTTAATGCTCAGCCATTTATCCTGGTGGTGAAACAGATATTTAAAAGTTCTATTAAGATGAGAACAGAATCTGGCTAACACAAATGACTGATCTTAAAGTTACATTCATTTCTATCAAGGAGTGATATTTTTATGGCACATTCTTCCATTGACATTTTGGCAGGTGTCAGAATGATAGCACTGAGCATCAAGGAATTCCCATAGACTAGATTCTCAGCTGATGTAAATCAGCAGAGCTAAAATGCATTAGAGCCTCAAGAAATGATACCACCTAAGAATCTGCTCTCACTTATCTGCTATCCCTACTGAAATATCTTTCAAGTCAGCACTGTGCACTGTTATTGCTTTAATACCATGCTGTATTGAGTCCTAAAAGTCATATGTAAAGCCTGTGAATCAATGCAAAACCCAACAGAGTAGAATTAATGAAATTATTGTGATGGATCTGCAAACTGTCTATAATATTTTGTGTCCATTATATATGCAGCTTTTTCATAGTCTTGTATTTGTTCTCTGGTCTATTTTGCTTTTAAGTAAGAGTACATCTGTTGAGAATTAGAGGGTAGATTTTTTTATGACAATGTACCCTCTTTTTGTTATGCTTTGTTCTTGTAATTTTGAAAATATAGCAGTTTTGTTTGGGGTGAAAGCAAAAATTATTGCTTTTCTTTTCTAATTCATATAAACACATGATATTTTTACATGTTATTTCCTGATGGGAAATAACATAATTCCAGTAGGAGCAATGTCACATGTGTGAGCATTTTTTAAACAGTAGAAAAAACTGAGAAATTAAAAGCAAGAATGTGGTGGTTTGAAGATTGCCGGAAAAGAATTGACTCAGAGCACTAATGTGCACTCCATACTATATTTTACAGAAAGCCAGAAATGAACTATTTTTTCTGAATGTGAAGCAGCCACTTTCTAAGTATTTTGATATTTCCTCACAGAGAAATTGAGAAAGCAGCCTACCCAGAAATTCCTTGAGAAGTTCCTGTACTCAACTACATGGGAAAGATTTCATCTTCATAGCATTTGTTAAAGATCTTCTGTATTCTATCAAGTGAAGACTGCATGTTCAATATATAATATATAGTAAAATGTCATTAATATATAAAATAGAGAAAAAGGCAATAAATGGGTTTCTTTGGTCTGGAACTTCAAGACTAGGAGTACAAAGTACACCCAAGGCAATAAGCACTTCTATTTCTGTGGGTGTCACTTCTATACCAGTAAGGGCTAGTGAGGGTAATGAATGAACAGATTTTTTTAGTATTCAAGAGACTGAATCAAATTCCAAGAAAAAAAAATGCCATTTTCTAGTATATTTTGGGGACAGCAGACACAATCTAGAAATATTTAGATGTTCAGCAAACAAATTACAGGGAAAAAGATCACTTCTGAAGACAAAGCAACAAAGTTTCTTCTTTACAGCTGTCTTTTTTATGCTTTATGAGCCATCTGTGTCTGTGTATATAGCCCAAGTACCTGTAAGCCTAAAAGTTAATTTAGTGAGATACAACTGGAAAAAAAAAAATTGCATAGAGCTACTTCAGGAAAGATAACCTTGTGCATATAAGCCACAAGTAGTAAATCAAAAGGATGTCTCTCACCTTGCTTCCTTCATTAGCTTCCCTGTAGAGGCTCCAACAGACAACTTCACAGAATCACAGACTGGTTGAGGTTGGAAGAGACCTCTGGAGGCCTTCTTGTCTAACCCCCCCTACTCAGGCAGGGCCACCTAGAGCTGACTGCCCAGGACCATGTCCAGAGACCTTTGAATACTTTCAAGGATGGAGACTCCACAACCTCTCTGAGCAATCTGTGCCAGTACTCAGTCACCCTCAGAGAAAAATTGTTTCCTAATGTTCAGACAGAACCTCCAGTGTTTCAGTTTTTGTGCTTTGCCTCTTGTCTTGTCATGTAGCACCACTGAAAAAGCCTGGCTCCATCTTCTTCAGGACTTCCATTCAGGTCTTTTTTTTGCAAAGCCGCTTTCCAGCCGGTCAGCACCCAGCATATATTGGTGCCTGGAATTGTTCCTCTCCAGTTGCAGGACTTTCACTTCCCATTGTTGAACTACATGAGGTTCTCATCAGCCAATTTCTCCAGCCTGTTGAGCTCCCTCTGGATGGCAGCACAACCCTTTGGCATATCAGCCACTCCTCCCAGTTTTGTGTCAACAGCAAACTTGCTGAGGGTATACTGTGCCCCATCATCTGGCTCATTAAGGAAGATGTTGAAAAGGGTTGGACCCAATACTGACTCCTGGGGTAACCACTAGTTACTGGCCTCCAACTAGACTTTGTGCCACTGATCAGCACTGCCTGGGCCTAGCTGTTCAGACAGTTTTCAGTCCACCTCACTGTCTGCTCATCCAGCTGCTTCATCAGCTTCTTTATGATGATCACATGGGAAACAGTGTTGAAAGCCTTACTGAAGTCTAGGCAGACAATATCCATTGCACTCTCCTTGTTTACCAAACCAGTTATTTCATCATATAAGTTTAAGTTTGTCAAGCACAACTTCCCCTTGGTGAATCCATGCTGGCTATTCCTGATGACTCTCTTATTCATGTGCTTGGAAATGATTTTCAGGATTAGTTGCTCCATCACCTTCCCAGCAACTGAGGTGAGGCTGACTGGCCTGTAGTTCCCTGGATCCTCCTTCTTGCCCTTCTTGAAGGTAGGAGTCACATTTACTTTCCTCCACTTCTCCCAGTCACCATGATCAAAGATTATCAAGAGTGGCCTCACAATGACATAAGCCAGCTCCCTCAGCGCTTGTAGGGTCATCCCATCAGGGTCCACAGATTTATATATGACCAGTTTGCTTATTTACTCCCTGACCTGAACTTCTTCCACTTAGGTTACAACTTTCTTGTTCCAGATTTATACTTTTTTCTCTGAGGCCTGAGATTACTGAAGGGCAGCCTCTCTGGTAAAGGTTAAAGCAAACATGACTTTGAATACCCAAGCCTTTTCAAGGTCCTGTGTCAGCAGATCCTGTGCCTCATTCACTAGTGGGCCCACATTCTCTCTAGTGTTCCTTTTGTCACCTGTGAACTTACAGAAGCCCTTCTTGTTGCTTTTGACATGCAGTTCTTCCTCCACCACCGCCAAGATGAATGGAAGAGAAATCAGAAGCCCAGCCTCTTACACACCCTTTGCAGTGGCTCCTACCTCAATGTGGAGAAAACCTCCTGATGGTTCCAGATGTTGGTGAAAGCAGCCTAGCAGGTTATGCCTCAGTTATGGCACTGCTGGCTAACAGTGCTGCCTTCCAGCTGTTCCTGAAAGCTCCAGCTGACAAATGCCTCCAAGAGAACCCTCTACATTGAGATGAGGTTTGGGTTGTGGCTGGATGACTCAGATGCCTTCCTGACCATCACGTAAGTAGAGGCCCACATTACCAGTAGCACGACATGGCTGGAGAGCTGCACTGTGACAGGGATGCAGTTCTTCAGGCACATAGCCAGGTGTACCTAGCACAACAGCTTCCATCTCAAGTAGCTGTAGCTCTGCACCCATATACTGGTGGGCACAGACTTTTCCACCCATGCCTTGAAGACAGCTGTGATGCAACTCCTGGTTACCGTACCCCCATCAAGCTGGCACAGGAGGAATTTCCTGCTGCTGCTGGATGATAGCCTGAGGCAGATGTGCTGCTGCCTGGAGGAGAAAAACCTCAGCTACCTCCACTTCAGCAAGAAGATAATGCCTGAGGAGATGGTCTTTGGCCTTCTGCGTGGCCAGCCTGCTCAACCTATCCCAGTGCCTGATGCAGGAGCTAGTTGCCCATGCCCAAGCACTGCATGAGTTCAAGGAGTTGCAAGACTGGCCCACAAGACTGCTGATCTCCAGATATTGAAAGAGGTCTTCACGCACAGAGCTCTGTTTGTGGCGCTCACAGCTGACAGACAGACCTCATACCCCAGGGAAAAACCACAAGGGACAAGCGCCATGAGTGCGAACTAGGGCTCTGGCTGCTGCCCCAGTGCAAGGCTGGGGCACAAGCCAACACAGAGCAGCAGCTCCATGAGCAGGAGGTGCATCCCATCACAGCTCACCAAGATAAAAGGGAAATCTTCATGAGCGTTTAGTAGTAGGCAGCACACTGAATAACATTTCTCTGTTAGATTTATTTAATCTAATGCCCTAGTATTTCCCTCCCTAATTAGCGTTGCTTTTGTGTAATTAAACTTTTGGTTTCTATAGAGAGATGCTATAGCTATGAAATTCATAATTAAAAATGTTGTCACCAAATTGTAGATTTTAGCAACATCCATGCAATCTTAGTGAATCCCACAGCTTTGGGAGTATGTCATATGAACAGATTGCAGATGGAGAATGCCACAGAAGGTGAGAGAATAGAAAACTGCTTTGGTGTGGTAGATATAGCTGCAAAACAAAGTCCACCATTGCATAAACCACTAGCTAAATGCTATAAACCATGCATTACAGCTCTTCTGTTGATATTCTGAAAATAATTATGATTGTGAGCTGTCAGAAAGATTCACTGCACCAATTATGTTCATCACCAACTGACAACCTACCTAGGCAAACCCTTTTAAAATCTGAGCCTCCTACAACACTAATGAGCATTAAAGAACAAAATATACAGCTCCCGTGAGCTGGAGGCACAGCATCATAGCTTACCACTGCTATAAACAGTAAATCTTTACATATGCCTGTTGGCAGTGATGTTCCACAAATGTCAGCATAGACTCTTGTTTTCTAACTTCATCAGTAATGCTCTTCATTACATTTATAATCTGCAACTTAAAATCAACTGTACCAACATAGAGAAATATGTTTTGTACAGAGAATGAGATTTACTTGTGGTGTGGGATGAAGCAGTTTGGTGTGAAAAGGTTTTCATATAACTTTCATGGACTGAGAGCCCCTTCTGAAGATTTCTAGGTCTCTCTCTAAAGACTATACTACAGTTTGTTTCCAGTGAAAGGTTTTTGGGAGTTTTGTTGTTGATGGTTTTGGTTTGTTTTTGTTTTTGTTTGTTTGGGTTTTAAGTAGTGCTGGCCATGGAACAGTGACACAGTCTCTGTCATATTCTATCCTGCAATGTAGCCATTTGTCACAATGTTGTATGTGCTACAGGATCTCATTGAGGTGTCATGCCCTCAAAACCCATTCCTGTTGCCAAGAATGAGACACAATAAAACAGCAGTATGTGCTACTAAAGAAAGAAATTGTTTTGTTTGTTAGGAGTGTTGAGAGCAGTAACTTCACTCGGAGGAGCACTCTCAGATTATTTTAGCACAATTGTCACATGCACAGATAAAGCCAGTGAAATATAGTTTTCAGGATCATTATTTGTATAGTATTTCAAAACAATTTGTCTTGACTTAATGCTTTCATAAATACATGATACTTGGAACTACTGGGTGCATCCACAGGCCACTCCAAAACTGAAAGGTAAATAAATGTAGCAATCAACTGTGTACTACCATATGTGGAATACCATTTCATTAAAATAAGACAAAACAACAAACAGTACATCACTAAGTAGAGATTTCTAATAACATACCAGAGAAAGAACTGGAAAAGTTTTTAAAAGGTGAGAAACATTTCAAACCCCTTCACTAAAAAGCTGAATTCCATTATACAGTCAAGTGCAAAAATACCTGTTGAAAGACACATAAGCTGTGTACTCAAGCATATTTTATCACAGTGTCCCTGCCAATGCTTTTCAGGACAGTTCCGTAGAAGTCTGCACTGTCCAAAGGGAGATATAGCCGGAACAGAGGCAGGAAAAAATTCAAGCAACCTTAAAGTGGAAAACCTTGAAGTGGTGGAAAAAACTTTCCAGCACATAACAGAACACACTCATATGCACCTTGGACCACCCTGAATCTATAAAAATATATCCCACAGTGATCTGTGGGCATGGTCCGTCCCACATACACTATCTTAGCCTTGTGTCAAATTCCTATCCCCTTGGTTATCTGCACATAGCACTGAAATAGGAGTTAAATGATAAATGTGACCAATAAGTAAGAAATATACTGGGGAAGTGCTCCTGCCTCCAGAATTAGATGCTTGGAAACGTTCTTAGCAGGATCTTTCTTACAAAATTATACTTTTGATCATTGGGTAAACGAGTGACGTAAGAGAAAGAAAACTCAGTAGCTATCAAAAAGTAGAAAAGGATAATTCAGGCCTCCAATTCAAGAGTTCCATAGGGAGAAAAAGGCAATGAAACAACCGGCATGTCCACACAGCTGCAGGCTTCCTATCACCATGGACACATCATCTACACAAGAGGGTGTCAAACAGATAAGACTACAGAACTAGTCTTGTCAGCAGTGACATAACCTTCAGGACACAACAACTGGTCCTTTTTGGCTGACAATCTTGGTAGATGAGAGTTGAATTCTATTAGTCCTTTCAATAGCCCATCCGGCAGGCAATAAACCACAACTAGCAATATGAACTCTGCTAATCCTGCTCTTCTTCTGGTCCAAAGGAAGGATGCCCATTACCATTTGCAATCAAAAGGAATGGAGCAGAGTAGCGTCACAGATGTCCACAATACTGGCTGGAATGGACCAATGCCAATGTTCAATATCTGTGATATAGATCTGTAGGTATTTGACAAGTTTGGCAAGATAATCTTCCAGCGAGGAGTTTGCAAGCACTTGAGCAGTTACTGCAGTTAACAGTTGCTGCAAAACAGATGACAAATATGTCTGTTGGTTAGTTTGGTCTAGTAGCTTGGTCATATACCTATATCTGAAATGCTTTCAAGAAGCGATGAAAATAAATTATGTGGAACCAAGACAAAGTATTTCCTTTCATAGGTTTAACATTTTCTGAGCTTTAATTTAATTTAATGTCTTCCTGCACTTCACCTGCTAAAAAAGCTCGCATTTTCTGCTGTTGACTCTATTCATTGAAGTGGATCAGAAGAAGAAAGTCCAGTGCAGCTCTGTATTCATCTTGCTCAAAAAAATATATGCCATATATCTCTAACCAGTAAATACTATATAAAATTTTTCATAAGATTTTAAACAACTGTAACTGTACAGTCCACCTGCATAATGTAACTTTTCACAGACACGCCACTAAAGTGGTGCTTGTAATAAGTTTTACCTACCATTTGCCCTGCTGAAATCTTTTAATTAAGACTTTCAGACACACGCAATAATCCTACCTTTTCTGTTCCTGGAGGACAATACATATGCATGAGTGATGTCTGCAGCTGGAATGTTAACACTGCTGAGGGTAATATTCTATATATGGAACAGTAGCCATATGCCCACACATCATACCTTGCCCCTTTTACATAAATATAATCCAAATCTACATTCGGGGATATGCAGTGTTTCAGAAAAGATAGCTTGGGAAAGGAAGGTTCACTGGGCAACAAATTTTCTTTAAGCCTAGGGAAAAAAAAACAACTAGAAATAAGAGTTCTGATGCTTTCCAAAACCAAACACAGATATCAGAACTCCCTGACTATTTGACATGTCCTTTTCTCTGCAGTAATAAATACATCTAGAGGAGGCTTCTATTTTGATAGCCCCCTCTGAAAAGCCCTCCACCCTCTTCAATGTAAGATTTTCAGTACTGTTTAAGATCATTGCAGTTATTCAAGCTTCCTTACTGCATAACATACAAAAATGTATTTTCTAGCTGTGAAACAGCAAAGCTTTTAGAAAGTTATCCAAGCCTTGTAATATTATGGGATATAAGCTTCTTACATAGCCCACCAGGAAAAAAGACATCCCAGAAAGGGTGATATGAAGCACCTACACATATGTTGGCAGGGACCGAAGTTTGTCTTGACATCTTATCCAGTAAAGCATTCACTGAACAAGTTGAAGATCACCGTCTGGTACCCTGATTGCTGTAGGGATACTGACCCCTATCACCCACTTCCCAGCAACAGTCTCTAAGCAGCTGGTTCTTCCAAGGCACAGGACACTCCCAGTCTGCTCTGGGTTTGCTTCCACATGGACAAGATAGGTGTTCAGTCAGAAAGAGAAAATCCAAAATTGGTTATTACCGCTCTTCCATTTCCTCTCTGTTAACTACAGACTGGAATCCAGTTCTTCCCCTTTCCAACACAACTCCTTGAGGTGCTCCTGAATTGCTAAACTGGAGTTTAATTCTCAGTTTTCCTTTCTCTGGGAGAGACGCTGCCTGCAATGGTTTAACAACATTGCAGAATTCAAATAGTGCTCTCTGACAGGGATGAGATCTGTCCCCTCAGTCTTTTCTGGGCTTAAAGAAGCTCTGTTTGGTAAACAGGATATTTACTGTAATTTTTGTACACAGGAACATACTTAATGTTAGTGTAACTGTAGTAAATGTGAACTTAAATATCGTCTTGCAATTTCCATTTTTAATGACTAGAAACCTTCCATTCATGGTGGACTTGGCTGGCCTAAGCAGATGCGGTCTAGTTCCTGCCATTTACAACACTAGCAAAGGAGCTGTGTTTCATCATATGATTTCCCATTTTAAACAGCAAAGACTCCATTTCTCAAATCACAGGGTCTGAAATTCACATGATCTGCTCAGTAGACTAGCCTGACTAGATCAATATCCTTACTCACACCAGAGGACAGTAACTGGTATTTCTGAGGCAGGGAGGATATCTTTTTTCCTAATATTTGAAGTTCAGTAAGTAATTTGTGTCATAAGAAATGAGCCAGACAAGGCAACCATGTCACAGTTGACCTAGGTCTTTATGGCAGCTCAAATGAAAGCATTTTAATGTAAAAGCAAAATATTCATGTTTATAATTGTGCTTTTTTGATTTAAAAAAAATCAAAGTTATCCACAGAGAGTTAATATCAGAAAAACAAAACAAAAATTCAGTACCCCCAGACTTTGAAAATACTTACTTTTCTGCGACACATTTGCACAGAATATTTTTAATCAGCTGTAATAATCTTTCAGTAAACTATATATTCCACCCGCAGATCCTACTCTTTTGATATTTTTTTTTCTTATGATACAGAAGCAATAAAAATCTTTGTGTTACACAGACTTAGGTCATGATAAATGCAAACAGCATTTGGCCACAAATTATCCAAGAGACAAAGTAAACAAAGTGGTTAAGTTCTATCTTCTGTTCCCTAGAGATTCTGGGAGATCTTTCCTTAAAAGAAAAAGGGGAAAGAAAACCAACAAAAATTAGTTGAAATTCTCAATTTAAAATCCCTCAGCTGTGATGTAGAATAAAAATAAATAATAATAAAAAGGACCAATACCTCTCTCAGCTGTGCCCCAAAATGTCTAATTGATTCTCACAGGTATTGCCCAGGTGAAGCAGATAGCAAATTGAGCCTAATAAATAGAATTTTTGGTTTTATGAAATAGATCTTATTATACCTTCTGTCTTCATTGTGTTTCTCATACATGTAGGTATGTGAAAACATCTTCAGGAACCCCAGAAATGTCTTGAAATGAAGATGACAAATTTTTCACTACGGTATCTAAATGAACTCAGTATACTAGAGTCGTTATACTGAGGTACTATTTGTGGAAATAACCCAGTTTAACATCTGAAGCCATGCATCTCTGGCAGCTATTGACAAGAGTTTCTTGTTAGAATATGCCACTTGCAAGAACAGAACAGTACCTAACCACAAGTGCTTTTAAAAGGTTGCTTAATTACTTAAACTATTTTTATTTCTAATTGGTACTTCAATGGAATCGTTATGGTACCTAATTGGTTAAACAATAGTTCCATTTTACATTGCATCTCATGGATTATTGATTGTCCTTTGCTTTCAGGACACTTAGGACTTTCCTGGGGAAGCACATAAAAGCATAAATACTCCAACCCTGCTGCACCAGTAACTTGTCCTAGTAGGGCTGTTGCAGGCTTCCGTATAAAAGATTCCTACCATTGCAGTCCATTGATCTAACAGTGTGTGATGCATTTCAATGTTGTAAACAGCTCCTGTGTTGTTGGTTGTTTTTTTGTTTCTTTTCTTTTTTTTTCCCCTTCCTCTCATGACTCCAGTCATTGAAAGAAGAAAGCTCAAAACTCAAAGAATTGACCCCTTCTCCTTTTGGGGCATTTAGAGTTAGAAACTTGATACCATTTTAGCTATGGTTACTGATCTCAAGGAAGTACACAAATCAAACCTGAATTTTTCAAGAGCATAAGAATTTTCCATAAAACTACATGGTAGCCTCTAAATCTTCTTACTGAGCTATTGTGCTTCACCTCAATGGGCAGTTTAAAGGCTTTACAAACCAGCTTTTTGTTTCAATAATTTATTTTCCTTGCTGTCATTCTAGTTTGGTCAAATGAAGGTCAGCACACATTGCAGGGTCCACTAAAAAAAAATAAAATTAAGATGTTTGTATTGGTTAAGCAAGTGAAAGAAGACTCTGAAATGATTCTGTTCTGAGGATACTTAATCAAGCAGAACAGATGTTTATTATATAATTAGGGAATGCTTTGCCATCAGTATGAACAAATCATGAAATCAAATTGCTCCATAATACTTTCCATTATTTCACTTGCTGTGAAGAATTGAGAGTAAGAAAGAAGCCAGATACAGTGTTATTCTCCAGCCCTAGGCACTGTTTGATTACCCAGCAGGGGGAACAATGCTGCCGGTTAGCATAAAGCCAGAAACACTAGAGCCTGCTTCATCTGCCAGTCTAGTATAGAAGACTTGCAGAGGAGGGAGGGTAGTGCACGAGGTGTGGCACAACTCTGCTATATTGTGTTCATCCTTCACTAACACAAGGCAGGAAGGTAAGAGGCCATAATCAGCAGAGACCGGGCATAGCTCCAGCAGCTTTTAGAGCAGGTTTGGGTAGACGATTCTTCTGTTCTAGTATTGGCAATGAACTAAATTTCTACTCTGAGGCTTGTATAGAGGCATGATGTCCTTCAGTAGACATCAAGGAACCTTGATTCACAGACAGTTTTGACAGCCAGGCCTATCCCATTAGCACCTGTAGGCAGGGAGACTATATATATGACAGTAAGATGAACATAGCCAGGGCAGGGATCTCAACCCCAGCAAGCAATTGCCCATATTGTTAAGTTATTGGTTCCTTTTGGCACCGGCCAGCAAGCACTCTCCCTGAGAGACTTCAGACATGGTTCAGGTGCTAGCATGGAGCAGTGACTGTTCTCTCTGGGCAGCTCAGGAGTGTTTTAAACAACAAAGAATTTAACTTTTTGGACAGAACAGCTATTGTGCTACTTGGTCTGAGGGTTAGAGAGTAATTTCTGGCCAATTTAACTTGCTAGAAAACATTAAGGCCAGTGAATCTCTAATCTGTCTGTACAGTTTTTGAGGTCCAAGAAGGAATCTTAGTGCTGCACTCTCTCATTGTACCAGATTAAGCGGTGGTTCTTCAGGAGCTCAGCACACAGTGGCATTGTGGGTGGAGGTCAGGACACATAACTTGGGAAGGAGATGGGAGGAAACACCTGCTCTCTAGAAGCTGCTCAGGAAAAGAGACAGGGAACATAGTAGCCACAGTGGTGAGGGGCTAGCACCTGAGGCAGAGCAATACTCACTGGAAATCAGCTCTAGGCCAGTCATCTACCAACCTTGCAGTGCTATCACCTGGAACAAACTACCTAAGAATAAGCAAGCCACCAAAGAAGGAAGCTGTATCTGTGACCGGAACCATTTGGTGATGTTACTTAACTTGAGCGCTTGATACCAAAACCAGGGTTGAGACTTTCTTGGCTGGATGCCCCCTTGAGCAAAGGTGTCCCTTGCAGAGTGGTGGGCACCCAGCACTCACTGCTGACACATGGAGAGCCCAGCTCCCTACTCTGACAGTATTTCCCATAGTCTGTAACTGTATATGCAAACCAATTCAAATTCCAGACACATCCACTGACATTCCCAACTTAGTTCTGGTAACAGTTGTTACAGAGGTGTTCCAGATCTATACAGATAGAGCTATCTAATAGATAAAATGCCAATAGATGGTGCTTATGAACATGTAGTTTTACTCCTGAGCTTCACAAGACTGATCCACCTTTTTGTATGACTGCAAATGCCTTTTTATGATGTGCTGTTAAAAAGGTGAATGAAACTTAAAGCTTTATCTTATTTTTACTTCATGTGCAGAAATCCCTTTAACAGCAGTGCCAGAAAAAAGGTTTTACAAAATAATGATTTGCCACATGCAGATATTATGAATTTTTTCAGGTCTAGACTTAAGGTCTGATTTCTAGAATTGCTCAGTACCATCAGTTCCTATGAAATTTGCCATTGTTATTGCTTTTTTTCATCTCCTCACCCATCTTTAGGTGGCAGCCATCTCTAAATGACAGTCATTTACTCTGTTGCTGGAGTCTCTGAACTTTGCTTAGATACAGGTATATCTTAGTTTTCATAAACATATTTCTGCTTCCAAAGTTCTAAAATACTCATTCCAACCCAGGAAACCTTGAGTGAGCAACAGAGGTTGCAATATGAAGAGTTTAAGGCAAAGAGAAGTCAGCTGATGTCTAGCTGATCTCTAGCTTGTAGCTAACAATGGTAATTTGGAGCTGGAACAGCTTTGTAAATAATAAAAGTCCACACTGTTTCTATATGTTATTCATGCTATATTCTTGCTGAATCTCATAGGTATGACATGATAATGTGACTGGGGCTGTTGTCAGTATGTCAGAACAAAATGTTCCTTTTTTTCCTTATTTTCATACTCACAAGAGTTCACTGACACATGACAGTCACAATCGAAGCACTGCAATAGTAGAGTGAAAACCACAACTAAAAATGTATGCAAATAATGTTCTAAATTTAAATTGGCTTACTTCAGCAACTAGTCTCTAAGTATTATTTGGCATTTACAATATATAATATCCATCTAAGGGTTCTTAGCACCTCAGCTTCTGCCATAAACTCCTAATGTAAGGCCAAAACATATGATGACTAAATTGTCAAAATCAATCACTGATCAACATATGACTAAAATGAATATAACATTCATTTTCAATTCATTGTATAGTTATTTTTTTCCTACAACATGATCTTGTTTTCTTTCAATGTGAATTACACTCCAAGGGCTATACCATCACAAAACAACACTAATCTGGAGAAGGAACAAACAATAAAGCATGAGTAACCTAATATAATTCTAGCCTTGGTGTAGTCAGACTTCTAGTCTTTGAAAATATTTATTCTTCTACTTGACACTTGAATGAATTTTTCTGATATCCTTTTACATTCCAATGAAATTAAACTTTTTTATCCCCTCAAACCCTCTCTCTGTGTAACCTACAGTAACACACACGCTGTTTGGATGTTATTTCTTTCTTTTATCTTTTGTTTATATTCACTCTGGTCCAGTTAATTTCCCTGGGATCTAAATGGAGAGACACCCCTGGGTACCACAGTATGGTCTGTCCATAAAGAATGGGAAGGAAAAAACTCTTTTAGTGAAGGTGGCAGAACAAGTGTCATGTAGTAAGGCTGAGAAGGGAATGATCAGGTCTGTTAATTTTTAAGGGAATCTGAGGAGCATTTATGCTGCTTTGACGAACATTGGCACTGTGGAAAAGGAACTGATACTGAATCCCCATGAAGGGAATTTGGAAAATTGCACCACAGCTCTTCTCGCAGCCACGCTTTCTGAGACAGGTCAAGAAGAAATGGTAATAAACAAAGGGATTCCTCACCTGGCAGTTCTGGGGTCTGCAACCAAACCTCCTGTGGGCCTTTAGATGTGGCATTTCTTGCTCAACTTCCTTGAGTGAGCTCTGAAGAGGAAAGTGGTAGAAATAACAAACAAAACCCTTTGTGGCAGTAACCATAAATGATTTTCTACCTCCTTTGCCTTCCATTCAGCAAGCCTCTCAACACAGAAAGTTTTTTCTGGTTCTGTGTTCAGCCCTTGTACTGCAGAATTTCCCTATCTTTTAGTCATCTCACTATATAAAATTCCTTTGAACACAGTTCAGTCTTGACTACACCTAGTGTATTCAGTTAAATGCCAGATGGTGAGGCAGGGTATCTGGCCTTATAAATAATTTCCATTGGATCTCTGAGATTATGGCTAAATGCCCTTTCTGCAATTGCTGCCTTTTGAAACCGGGATGCAAACTGGAAGTTAATAAAGTCACATTCATCACATAATAGTTAGCACAAAGCTGTTCTACTATATAACATTAGATATCTTTCAACAGCTACTTAGACCAAGACAAATGTTGTCTAACAAAAATGTTTTGAAATGTTTTTCCTTGCCCCCAGCCCTATTATCATTGTTAAAAGCTTCTGTTTGAAATCAACAAAAAGCCAGATTTTAAAAAAGACAGTACCAGACTTTTCATGAATATCACCAGCTCCTCTAAGTCTATAAAATTACTGTAGATACTTTAAATGATACTGAAAACAACTTGGCATGGCCCAGGGAAGGAAAGTATTACTTTAAGAAAATATTGCTCAACAGTGACCGCTTCTACTTCATTAGTTACTCCACAATCAGCTGTTGAATGAAAGTTTTCTCCCCAGAAGACGGGAGATAGACTTCAATGCCTGCCACTAAAATACTGAGCAAACTGTATCACTCTTTCCCAAATAGTTATTATGAAATTTGATACAGTTACAAGTTTTAGAAGATTCATGTGTAATCCAGTTATATTAATATTCAGTATTTGCAATGGCTGAGACTGGCTAGTAGGCTAAGACTCTTTTTTGCTGACACCATCTTTATTCACTGTATCCTTTTCCATCAAGGACCTTCACCATAGATGCTCATGATATGAAAGTTGGGACATGCCAGCTTCTGCAGCCATAGGCACATGAAAAGGAGCAATTAATCAAGTTCAGCTGTTTTTCACAGAATGGTATACACTGATGAGGCTGTAAACATAAAAAGAGTTGTGTTAATGGAAGACACAGTTTTGGAGCAGGAAGCTGAACTGGAACATTTGAGTTTTAAGAGGAATATCTTACTGCTCTTTGTCTAAAATGCTGTCACCTTGGTCACAGCATATTACTAGCTGTTAATGAATGTATTAGTGGAGCTTCTTTGCCTGGGACATACTCGTTTCTCTCCACAGCTTTGCCACACAACCTTTACTATCCTTGCACTCCTTATGATAGCAAAGCTTCAGAAAAAAGCACAGATCAATAGCCAAAGCTGAAGGCAGTCTAATAGTCACTAAGACTGTACAGTGGACAATCAGCATGGTGTGTTCTGCCCTCCAATTTGGGGAAGGTTTCTATGAAGCCAGAGGTCTGCAGCTAGAGAACAAGAAAGAAGGGAAGAAAACATCTTTATCTTGGATTACATAGAAACTTTGCCATTACCTAAGCCAAAATAAGCAGCTAGTTTTGCAGACTCATTTAAAATCAGGACCTTTCTATGTAAATATTACATCTGAGGACTAGAACTTACCACTTTTTGTTGCAATGTGGTTAGTCCAGAAGATTTCCACGTCCACTGCGTTGGATGACATGTACCAAAAAGCAGAGAAACAGTGAGAGCCTGGGATGTTTTACAAGATAAAACAGACAAAAAATTATGTGGCCCGGCAATAGTGGTACATGACTAGTCAACTCAGGAACATAAATCAGGTCACCTGAACCCCTGGTGCCACATCCAAAGAACTGGACCAAATATCCTGCCTTAAGCTTTTAATTGCCTTGTTGGTAACGTGCAATGATAAATGGTATTTTAGAAGAATAAACCAACCTCCTGGACTGATGAAAGGAAAAGTGAAAGAAAAAACCACAACCACCAACAACAGCCCAAACCCATACCCTATTTACTTTTGAAGAAAAAGCATAGTGAGCATTTTTTGTTTCATGTGAGTTAATATTATAGTGAATACAAGAGCTCAGCAGTAATTGCACAAAGTTTTTTATATTCTCTATGTACATTGTGCATAGATTTTTTTTATTTTTATCATATATAATTTATTACCTGCTGCAGAGAACCTACTGAGTTAATGCATATGTTTAACACAAATAAAAGGAGTAGTTTTAGTTAAAAGGAAAGCTATTTTACCTTCATTTGAAAAGGTGATATCCAGTGGATGGCTGGTCACTTTTTCTAGCAAGCTGATGTTTGCTTTCCAACTACAAATCTCATCCACAGGGGGAAAAACAAAGTATACCATTATTCCTTTTTTTCTTTTTTCTTTTATTTTGTGATTCAAAACCTACTCTAGTGGGACTCTGAGATATATTAGAAGTAGATTTCATTTTGTTTCACTGTACCACTAGCATCTCTGGCAATAAATATATACATTACCACAAACTGAAAAAAGAGCTAAAATTAAAGACTTATGCATAGGTCACCTTTTCCAGCGTACATTAGATTTGATCGTCATTATTCTTATTTCATAAAGCTGTTACTGCAGCTGGTGGCTGTTGCACTGATTCGCAGCAAAGAAATTAATTTAGAGATGTACTATTTTAAGCCATTTATACTTCTACAGAGAAGCTTCACAGCACCTTTGAGTTACAAATTTTATCCAACCAGTTGTGGGTTGCTGAGATCCTGCCACATAGCAGCCACTGCCAATGTTTATAATCAGCAGACTCTATCTTGCCTGTGGAGAAACTGAATCTAGGGAGCTGCAGATTTGGCCCCAAGACACTGCCTTTTGCATACAAATTGGGGACTTTTTACACTCTAGAGTGTGAAACAACCAGACTGGTGTTTGTTGGTAACTTGACAGGTTGCAACATGCAGGTGAGCTTAAGATTCAGTTCCAGCTGGGGCATATTTAAGGACCCTGGAAGAGGGCAGTCCAAGTGCTAGAGTATGAAAAAAAATTTGGGATTTGGTTGAAGAACAGTGTAGTGAGAAAGCATAAGGATCGATAATATATAAAAAGCATTCATATGTGCAAAAATAAACATGCTAAAAAGTTCAAGACACCATAATATTGTGAGTTTTCCATCTGTGGGATTGGTCAAACCATTTTTCCAAGGTTTCACAGGAACAAAGTTAAGAACAGAGTCCAAGTTCCTTGACTATCCTAGCTAAAAAGCCCTCCCTCCTTTCTTAAGTAGCAATTGAATTACTCACAGAGTAGCACTTTATAGACAAGTTGCTCTGAAGTGAGAGTAAAGACATTAGACTCTGGCTCTTAAATAGCCTCTGTAGTACATTACTCCACAGCCTGTCTCATCTTGCGAGATACCATCACAACATTATTATTACAGTGTTTCACATAATTCCTTTTTTCATATGCATTATCCCTCAGGGAAACCTTATTTTGCTAGCCCACTGATAAAAGACAGAAGTCTTTAACAAAGCTCCATTTTCAGAAATGTCAATGATAATGAAAAAATAAAATGAGAAGTGACCACAGTGATTCCCTAATGGTTACATACACATTATTCTGTTTCTCCTAGCTCCAGTTCTTTGCCTAGGGGAGGAGAGAAAGTATATGTAACATCCACCACGTATTTACTCATCTCTGCAATGTCACCATTATTTTCACAGCAACACAGTATTACTATCACCTCTGAACCATGGGATAGCACAATACTAAATAGATTAAGGACTTCAGAGGAAATAATAAAGTCAGGGTGTAAGGTCTGTTAAGAAAAGAAAAAATAAGAGAAGCAACAACTTATTCTGAAATTTCTTGGCCTGGGACAAAACTGTTGTTAAACCCAAGAAAAATGACAAAAATTGATAGGCCATGTTCTATTATGGCTCCAGCAAAATCCTGCTTTTTGTGATCTGAAATTCCAGCCAGCCTTAGATTACACAATATATAGCATCAAAGCTAGCAGTGATCAGGAAAATATGAGCCTTTAAATGGAATTCGAAGACCATTCTCACTACCTAACACCAAAACATCAAAGAAAAGCATTGCAGTGAATGACCTTGAATGATTTTGGTCAAGTGATTCTGCTTGCATTTTGTTTCCTTCTACAGGTGGGAATGAGCTAGCTAAATTCATATGCAGAAAAGAAAGCGTAGTACATCTTTGAATCCATTTTGTTCATAGCTTATTGCACTATATTCCTCTAGAAGTATTTGTAAGGGCTCTTTACTTTGTTTTAGCTTTTGCCCCATGGGGCAGGTGGAATCTCTAGCAGAAACAGCAGGATGAACCTTCCTTAAAACAGAAGTATATCCTGAGCTGGGAAAAGCTCCTTGAATACAGAGAGGGGCTGAGAGCCAGAGGCGCTGGGCACACACCTCCCTGGGTGCTGTGTGAATGCACACACTGGGGGTGTATGGATCCTGCAGCCTGGGCTACCCCTGCTGGGAAGAAACACCCAGCCAGACCTCCGGTTGGAAAACAGGAAGCGTTTCCTGAGCACTTGGAGAGCCCTGCACGGATTTTGCTGCCACTCTTGTAATTATCTTGTTCCCAGGCTGAGAAGAAACTGTAAGAAGAATATCTGCTGCCAGGACACAGTGGGTAGGGAGAAAATGTGTTTGTAAACCTATTTATTTCTGTTCCATCTCACCTTGTGTTCTCTCTTTGGAAAGTTCAGCCTTTATAGATCTATTTTTTTAAATGTCTGGTTTTATGCTTACGTATAGAATGTGGTCAAATCAAAACTTGTTTAGAATTCAAAAGTCTTTTTTATTTTTAAACTCTTGAACTCAGTATTCTCACTCTCTCACCCATCATCTACCTTCAGGTGGATTTCTTTTAAAGATACTTAATACGGAACAGGGCCTACACGCAAGAGGAGAAAAAAAGATTTCTAGTAAGTGCAACAGAGTACTTTACAATCACCTCATTGGTGAACTATTGCAAAATGTCACTGGGTGTGTCCGAACTTCAGAGCAGATACAAGTCACAGTCCTGGTCTCCCACTTTGTTTAGACTAAGCAACATGCTGAAACACGTGACAAATTCTACCTGTTCCTCTACTGGGCTTGGGGGAAGATCAGGATACACCAGAATGAGACCTGGATGTATGTCAGGATGTGACTCAGATACTCAGTAAATCCAGGTGCATTAACAATCCTGGCAGTCTTGATTTAACTCTATCTAATGTTAATGCTGTTAAAGGCAACAATGATCATATCAGAGGGCTAAGACTATCATGTCTGCGGAGAGGCAGTGTGTACAAAATGTTTCCCTAGTGCTCTTATCAAAGCATCCAAAATCTTTGTAGATCTATAAGAAAGTAAAAATGTCATACTGTCTTGATGAAGACTTGTATTTTATTTAAGGAAACAAACACAGAGCTCTTTGGTTCCTCAGGAATTTATCAGCGTCCTTTACTGTGTATCTTGACTGGATCATATGTATCCAATACACTACATAAGTATGAATTTAAAAAAAAAAACCAGCCTAGTGCCTAGATAATCAAATGTTTTCCATGTCTATATTTTTCATGTGTAAATACAGACATCTGAAAATATAAACAGCTGTACACTAAAAAAAAAAAGTCCATAGAAAGAGCCAGCTGGATACAGTTTAAGAAACACATTACCCTTAATGAATAACATAGAGATTGGGCCCGGGGGCAACAAGGATGTAAGAAACTGGTTATGAACCTGAATCACTGGTATTTGGTTCCCTGGTAGACTAGCTGGAGTTGCATTATAACTTATTTAACTGTTGTTGTGGTTTTTTTCCATCAATAGAGTACTTTTTTAAATAAAGATTTTGTTAAAAAAGATCTTTTCCGCCTTATGAAATTGTCATATTTTGAAATTCTCAAGTATCCCAACAGTGCAAATTTTAAAAGTTGGAGTCTAAGCAATATTTTGGTTAAAGTGTTGCCGAAATCCAGAATAAAACTCCTTAACAGCAATGAGAAGTTAAGAAGCAGGCACTCCTTTATTGCAGCGTTGGGCACAAGGGGGATC